>CM061258.1:54017500-54625000 GCA_030848825.1 Tadarida brasiliensis
AGTTATATTCACAATTTATTCATACTCTCATAGTAAATTTTCACATTTGTCGATGAAAGTAAAGGAACATCTGTTTGGCTTACTGAATGATGGGACTTTCGAAGTGTAATTTAGATTTGAATTATCCATATTCTGATTAGTGATGAATGAGAAAAGAGTTTCTATCATTTAGAGAAAAGTGATAAATGCTCTTCGGTATATAGACAGAAAGATTAGCCTGGGGCTTGGGGTAGGAATGAGGATTGACTGAAATGATTATATAATACTAAGAAAATGTATTTAAGATTTTTTTCACAAAGTTTTATATAAACACCACCAAATCCCCTCTACTTTATTCCACTATACTTGTTCCAATATGAATTATTATGTGTGGCATGATGTGAAAGGGGTTAGGAAACAGTGGATTGACAATTTGGAAGGCTGAGGCAAGGATGTTAATTGTGACAGGTCCCAAATTCAACGACTAAGAAATTTCAGAGAATGGAGTAAAAGCAAGGTCTGGGAGAGGGTCAAGTTTCAGGAAATAAATTTACCAACTGGACATGTGATGGGGCAGAGTCTGCTGTGTCTTATGTCTTACTGATGTGGGGAATAAGGGCCAGCAGTAGTGGGATGGGTAGGTGGCAGGAGGAGGGTGAAGTAGACTGAGTTAAATTAAGCCGAATGGCTGTTCAGATGGCTTCTGAATTATATAGAGGAATAAAGTCCTGGGAGGAAAAACGGAGTATCCTAGCTTTCTTTAATTCACTTATAGGGATGGATTAAAGTGAGTTAACTCTTGAAGGAGAAATCTATATTTTTGGGGGTGAAAAAACACTCATGAGCAATTATTTAGTGTCAGGCTCTATTCTAAGTGTTTTGTATATATGAACTCAGTTTATCCTCGCACTGGTTGGTAATTGTTGTCATTATTATCCTTACTTTAGAGACGAGGTAACAGAGGTCACACTTATTATTTATGGCAGAGCTGGGATATGAACTCAGGCAGTCCGTGTACTTGACTTTATGCCATACTGCTTTTCAAGTCCCTGGTAATATTAACTACCCATTGCCTTCTAAACTCCCACCCTGGTCCCAGGGCAGATTGTTCCTATGGCCTGGGCCTTCTCCTTTGGAGGATGTGGCCTACAGTGGATGCTACATACGGTAGGGCCTCCTCATGGACCATGACTCAGATGTCGCTGGGCCCCATTTCAATTGCTTGTTTGGGGGAAAGCTGAAGAATGCAGTCTGATCTTAATATGTTATAAGAACATTTATTCTGTAGCAGCAAATCATTTATGTAGCTGTGCTTTAGTAATATGGTGGCCACCAGCCCCATGTGGCTTGCTCAAATGAAAATTTAAATTCAGTAAATAACATTTGGCTCCCTACTTGCACTAGCCACATTTCACGTGGCTACTGCCTACTGTTTGCACAGCACAGGGAGCATGTCCATCACTGCAGCTGGTTTTGTTGTCCAGCAGCATTCTCACTGGCCTTCTTCTCCAAGTCTGCTACCTCAGAAGTGAGCACTCATTTCCTATTGGCTTCTAACTCCTCAGGTTGCCTTACTTCAGTGGTTGGCCCCATTGATTCTGTCTTTCCTCATATTGTAAATGACAGCAATACCAGAAAAGAATAGATTTTTGTGGTCATTAGTTGCTTTCTTAACCCGTTCTGCAGCACTCTTGACCTTGCTCTCCCTACCTTATCCTGTAAGTATAGCAGTTACAAACTGAGTTCTAAGAAATTTCTATATGATAGCTTGTTACACTTTGGCTCCTATTGAATTTGAATGTATCTATAGCTCTTGTGGCTTAAAAGTGTGCGTTACTGTTAAGCAAGAACTTCAGTATTTGTGGAGTTGGATTTTTAAGCCTAATTTTAGCATTTTATTTTTATTCATGCTAAGTATCATCTCATTTTTGCCTGGTATGACTGAGGTTTTTCTTTTTAATTAAATCTTGATTTGATCACCCGAAAAACCATTATTATTCTTATACCCAACTTTGATAAGCATACCTTTGTAGGTTGGCTAAAAAGAAGTGCTGTCAAACTGATCTCTTATTTCCTTCTGAGTAGGTTACCAGATTGGCATGATGGTATAGAAGCAGTGAGTTTGATCTCAATCAAATCGTTTAGAATGTTTTCATGGGCAGGCAATTGGATTAGTAAGGACTACAGAAATCATATCAAATTTGAAAAACCTGAGAATATTTAATCTGGAGAATAATAGACTATTTTAGATATTCAAAGGACTGTGCTGAGTGAGCAGTGTTGATCAGAAGGAGAATTTATTGTTATTAGAAGAACTTATCAAGGTTAGTTATGAGAATATAAAGTATTGTTAGTGTTCTGGGGAACAAACAGATAGGTTCCCAAGACCTTGGAGCAACACTGTGTAAGAAGGGGTAACTGCAGGGTATTTCCATTTTTGTGACCACATAGTGAAGTGAGCCAAAAAACACAGTGGGAATTAAACGAAGTAGGGTTAAGTTTTCATTAAAGGCTATGCCTTGCATTCACCACTCCTGGTTGCCCTGGCAACTGGGCTCCCTTGAATACTAATGACATTATAATGAGAGAGAGAAAAAACACACATGCAAATACAGTAAATAGTAATTAGAGGCAGAGCCATACATGGAGTAGTGAGCTCCACCTTGGGAAGGTCTAACTGGTGAAGGATTTGTACTGAAGACAAGAAAGAAAGAAAGAATGAAAGAGAGAGAGGGAGGGAGGGAAGGAGGGAGGGAGGAAAGAAGGAAAGACTTGGGGTTATGCATAAAAGGTTTAAGTTGAGTCTGCCCAGAGCACACTCTAGCATTTATCTCCTGCAAATACCTGTTGTTTCTTCAAGCAGAATTTAGTCAAAGTCAGAAACCATGCAGTTGTACAAGCCCATTGTCTTAAACATTCTACCTGTTGGCATCACTATATGGAAAACATCTTAGCTGTATTTGCCTTAGGTTTGGAGCAATGTAGCAGCCTGCCACTTGGAATGCCCTCTCTGCCCACATTGGGCAGGGCTGGGCCTGCTCAGACAAGGTAGTAGGGCCAGAATGTGTAGCCAAAAGTCAGTCTTGATGAAGAAAGAGATTTAATTCTTTGTTGCTTCAGATGAAACAGGTAGGAACAATGAGGGACTATATTTGGTTAATATAAGGTGTAACTGACTATTAATGCACACTGTCTATGTTACTGGAAATGTGTCAGGAGACGCTGGGTGACTGCTTCTCTCAGGTGTGATAGGATTTTTGATTTTCCTGAATGGTTAGACTCAAAGTCTATGAATCTGTGCTTAGTTTCATTCTTTTCCCTTTATTTCATTTTACTTAGGCTCTTCTTTTCTATTTTTATTGCCACGTGTTTGTGTGACTTACTTGGAAATGGCTAGAAATTGTTATATTGCCTGCTTCACATTATTCCAAGTCTTTTATTTATTTTCTTGATGTCAGCTAAACCATAGATCATTGATTAGAAATTTCCAGAAATAGCCATTGAAATTCATAAACTTACTATTCTTTTTCCTTTCTCAATTAAAAAAAGGTTAAAAATTTCATAAGAAATGCACATATACTTCTGTAAAATTTGCATTAGTATATTATTAAAAATTCAAGTATTATAGATGCCTCTCAACCCCTCTGCCAACTCCCAGTCCCAACTTCTCCTCTGAAAAACCAGTGTTAACAGTTTGGGGAGTAAACGTCAAAATTTCTTGTTATGCACTTATATGTGCTATTATTATATATTGTAATTTACACTATTAAGACATTATTAATATATAACACTGAGTGATTGCTATGTGCCAGAAACTGGCTTTTTTTTTTTTTTTGTATATTAGTTCATTTAATCTATAGAACCTCCCTTTGAGGGCTTTTATAAAGGGGAAAGGAAGGCCAAGAGAAGTTAAGAAACTTGTCCAAGGTGACAAGCCAAATTTATATGTCAGGAAGTCTGATTTGAAGCTTATGCTTTCTCGTGTCACATGATCCTGCCTGCTCTGTGGGTAATATGTACATATATATTTTCTTTTTCCATATATCTGGAATTAGTCATTCCATATGATCATTCTTCAAGTAGTTTTTAAAAATACAATATTCAGAGGTCATTCTGTATCAATAACTTACTCTTCCAGGTTTTTAAAAAATTGTTGCATTTTATTCCCTTGTTCAGATGCACCATAATTTAAACATTCCCCTATTTATGGGCATTTAATTTGCTATACAAATACTTTAATAAATATCCATGCAATACAATTTTTATGTACTTACATATTTCTGCAGAATAGGTAATTCAAAATAGAATTGCTGAATGAGCGAGCATGCTTACCTTACATTTTGACAGATAGTGCAAAATTGGCACATTATCACTCCCTTCTTGAAATATTCTTTGCTTGGCACTGGGGAGACTGACCTCTTGGTTTCCTTCTACCTTGTGATTGCTCCTTCTTGGCTTCCTCTGCTGGTTCCTCCTCATTTCCCAGCAGCTCAACACTGGATGCCCCAGGCCTCAATCTTTGGACTCCTTTTTTTCACTAATTAGACTCAATCCCTAGGAGATCTTATCCAGCTCCTTGGCTGTAAATACTATATATTCACTGATGACTCTCGAATTTATATTTTTAGCACCTATCATGTCCCTAACTGCAAGCTTTTATATCCAGGAACCTAATTGACATTCCATATGAATGTCTATGAGGCATATTTAACTCATCTTTACTAAACCCTGCCTGCCACTTCCACATCTCAGTAAATATTGGCCTCCAGGGTCTCAGGACAAGAACCTGGAGTTCCCTCTTGACTCCTCTCTTTCTCTTGCATCCCATGTTTAATCCGTTAGTAAATCCTATTGACTCTATCTTTAGAATATATTCATTATCAACCACTTCTCGCCATCTCCACTGTACACTTTAGCCCAAGCTGCCATCATTTCTTGCCTGGCTTATTGCTATAGCTTCCTAATTAATGCTGACTTAACAGCAGCTAGAGCGATTTTTTAAAAATGTGAGTCCAGTCATATAACTCTGTGGTTCATAAGCCTCCAATAACTTCCAGTTTTAGTCAGAGTAAAATCCAAAGATTTGACCATAACTTCCAGGCCTAAATGGTTCCTGCTCCCTTTCCTCTCGAATCTTATCTTAATATCATTCTTCAGCTCCTTCTGCTCAGCTCCAGCCATACTAATATCCCTGCTGTTTCCACCATAAGGCCTTGGCACTTCCCGTTCTCACCATCTAGTGTGTTCTCCTAGACAGCTTTCTGCCTTTTTCCCTTACTTCCTTCAGATCTTTACTCATCTTATCAGAGAGGTCTTACTTGCCCACCCTGTGTTAAATAGCATCTTCCTAACCCTATCACTTTCTTTTTTCCCCCCCAATTTTTATTAATTTATTTTTGTTGCAGATCACTTTCAATCCTCTTACCAGAATTTATTTTTATTGCACTTAAAACCACCTGCTCTACATTTGTAGTTATTTGTTATCTTCTCTGCCCTGCCCCTGGTCCTCCAGAATGCAAGCTCCATGAGGATAAGAACTTTGGTTTGTTTTGTTCACTGCTGTATCCCTAGGACCTAGTATGACACATTGCACGAATTAGGTGCTTATAGTATTGAATGAATGAATGAATGAATGAATGAATGAATGAATGAATGAATGGATGAATGAACGAATGAGAACATGGACAAAATTTCTCTCCATACTGGAGCAACTTATACTCCTATTGAAAAGTATATGAGTATGCCCATTTTCTCATACTTTCTATAAAACTGGATATTACTTATCTTTAAAATTTTTTTTCATTCTAAAGGATGAGAAAGGATATATTGTTTTGATATGCATTTTCCTCATTACCCTGATGCTGAGCAGGTTTTCATATGCTTATTGGTCACTGGCGTTTCTTCTAGGAATTTCCTGTTTATGCCCTTTTCTATACTGTAGGGTTGTTTATCTTTGTATATTGATTTGTAGGAGTATCTTATATATTATGACTATCAATGCTTCATTTCCTATACATATTGCAAATATTTCTTTTCCCTGACTGTCACTTTTCTTTTAACTTTGTTAATAGTATCATTTGTCATACAGGAGTTTTTAATTTTTAATAAATCTACCAGTCTTTTGCTTTATGGATTTGGGGTTGGTTTTGCTCAGGAAATCCTTCCTAACTTCAAATTATGAAAATATTCTCTTGTATTTTTCTCTAGCCCTTTATTTTATTTCTTATATTTTAGGACTTTAATCCACCTGGAATTTATTTTAGAGATTGTGTGATGTGGTCCTGTAGTTTAGTTTATTTAATGCTGAAATAGTTGACTTCTTATTTATTATTGACTCATCTAGTCTTCCATCAATGATTCAAAATTCTTTTTTTATCATATATTAAATTTTAACATATAAGCAAGTTTATTTTTAGAGTCTATATTCTAATCCCTGATCTATTTTTCTTTTCTGTTATAGTAACATCAACTTTAATTATCACTAGTGCTCTTTAGTTTATTTTGATATCTGATAATCCTACCATTCATTAATCTCTTTTTAAAAATTAACTACCTCTGTGCATTTTCTTTTTAAGATAAATTTTGGAATCACTTTACATATTTTATAAAAAAAAAAAACTTAGGACCTTTATTTTCATGTCCTATGGTAAAGTTGTAGAGTTTTCTTGACATGATAGGTATTTTCCTAGATATTTGACAGTTTTTGTTCATACCAGGAATGATGTATTTTACCTGTATGATTTTAATTGATTATTGCTACATTTGTAAGGTTATTGATTTTTGTCTGTTGATCTTTTTTCTGGTCACTCTCTAGAAGGTTTATTTATTACTTTTCTGTTGATTCTTAGATTAAGCAAGCAATGAAATCATCTGCCATTTTGTCTTTTTTTTTTTTTTTTTGCAAGAAATTTCTCCAGGCAGAGAGCTAGGACACCTGTAGAGCTCACCTTGTTTATTTCTCTTCTCTTAGAGATCACTGTCCTTCAATGCCTGTGTCCAATATCTGAAAAACCCTGATTTCATATATTTTTGTTTGGTTTTCTAGCTGTTTAACACAGGAGGGTAGAGCTAGTCTCTGTTATTTCCTCATGGCTAGAAGACCAAAGAAACACTTAGAAGAATGCAGAAATTCTTGGAGGGTACCAGTGTGTCCCTCCATTATATGAAATGAAATTTAATAAATACAGATTTTAGGCTAAGACATTATTAGATCATCAGTTCAGGTTGTCTGCTTCAAATCCTGAGGTTTGGAACACAGCAGTGGGAGAATATGATTATCTTATAGAAACGAAGGACAAGAGGTATGAAAGAAAGAGTCCCTGAGATTTGTAGCATAAGTGTGGGCTGAGGTGGTGTGCTTCTGCTCCTGCTACCTGATGCAAAAGCAACAAACTTCCTTCTTCTGAGACTTGCTAATGTCAAGCTATGGGAAGCAGGAATTCTGATGGGAGATACAGAAGGAGAGGGCATTCATTATAAGAGCTTTAAACATGCACAGGCTTGGAATGGAAATGTCTATGAGGGCAGAGATTGTGACTCATTCTGGGAAATATGTCAGGAAACTTTTGTTACATTAACAACAAAGGCTGAGTGAATAACATCCTCCCTGTCTCCTTCCTCTTTTTCCCTCTTCTCTGCTGACAGTGTGAGTTTGATGTGTCTGGTGTTGAACCAAATAGTGGATATTCGATGCTTTTTCTGGCAAGTAGAATGACTCCAGCAAAGTCTTCAATCTCACATTATCTAGACCCCACGGATAAAAGGCAGTGATTGTACTGCCGCACAGCCTTCTCTAAAAGCTGTAGTACCTCCATTCCCATTTTTGGTCAAAGTCCTTTTGGTTTCAGGCAACAGCCTTGAGAATATGGCCCAGTGTCCTCAGGCTGGCACAGCTTCTGAAGCACTGGCCATGAACTCTGTCCTACTTCAGCTGTTCTTCTGGGCAAGCTGATTTTGGGCTTCTAGCCTCCAGATCCAGAACTGTGAGGGAATACCTTTCCGTCGTTTTAAGCCACCCCTTTTGTGGTACTGTGTATGGCGCCCTTGCCAGGAAGGCCTTTCTTTCTCACTTCCCCTTTCCTTCTTCCCACCTTCATAACAGAATCCTTCTCTGAGAAGAACTGCCAGAGCTCAGGTACCCCTCATTTCATAAAATGTGGGAAAGTTCATAAATTACCTGCACTGCTTTGCAAGAATAGAGCTTAGATGTCAAAGTGACAGCTTGCTACTCTGATAATTTTCTACTGTCAGACTATCAAATTTCTTTCAATTTGCTTTATTAAGTACAAATTACTTTAATACTCTTAAGTCTCTTGAATAATTCTCTTATAACAGATAATACTATAAAAAGAAATAACTTATTTATGAAAGGAATATGACTTGGAGTAACTATCAATCCAGACATCAAGATGGGAAAGGTCAGAACTTGAGTCATCTATATGTTGTTGTTGTTTTTTCCCCTTATTTTCTCTATGATATTGGAAAAGCAATGATAAACCTTTGAGAACATTTCAATTAGAACAAACAAAATATATTAAAATCTCTACAAATTTAACTTGAAAGTACAAAGACAGGAAGAAGTTATTTTACTACAACCAGCTCCCAATACACCACCCTCCCCAATCAGTTACAACATCCATTGGCCATTCCTTGGGCACAAATAAGCAGGAATGCTCTGGGAAGCAAAACCAAATTGTTTAATATAATAAAAAGTATGAGGGCACACATAGAGGTCCCACATCTATGAACTGAAAATTGAAAACTCAAAATGGGCAAGTTGGAAAACCTGAAAACCAAACATTATTAAAAAGTGAAAGAGGGACATCTGTAATACTCTCAACAATAAAGATTTTTAAAAAAAGTGAAAGAGAGAAAAGAGAATGAAATCCCACAAATGCTTAATAGTTAAACCTAACATTGTAGAGATATGTGTTGAAAGTGTTAATAAGGAAAATGAAACCAATGTGATCTAAATTACTTTGGATGCTTTGGCTACAAGAAGGGGAAGAGATTTAGCATCATTTAAACTGTAACAATTTAAAAAAACTTTTGTTAAATAAGCATGCTGTGTGAGTACATGTGTTTACATATACATGTGTGTTGCTCCCAAATAATGTCTCTGAAAGGCCCAGTGACCTTTTCTGGTCTGATAAGTGGCTGAGTGTCTTCTGCTTCTTATTCCTTAGGGCCACTGGCTTTGTTGTGCTTTGACCTGCATTCAGGGAAGGGGAGATGGGTGTGTGTTCTACTGCTCATCTGGGAAGTGAGAGGGGCTGGGGTAGTCCTGCCAGGAAAAGGAAAGAGGACTATTTTAAGAAAACTAACTTCTTATACAAAGGAGCACAGTGCTGGGATTCTCAACGTTTCTTTATTGAATGGAATTGAAAATTGATGCCCTAAATCACATAAAACAATGTCCTCTTGAAAAAGAAAAAAGTGGAGATTTGCCATAATTAGGTAGTGACTTAGGAAAGAAGTATTGGCCTTGTTTTGGTTTACCAACTAGATGGTTAGTTTAAAAAGTAGAGAAAATAAAAACAAAAATTAACATTATATGAAGGATGTTTTATGGTTCTTGGAACCATGTTGTTTGCAGAAAGTAGAAGGAAAACTTTAATGAACTTTCTTTACTCAGTCTCCCTAGCACAATATTACTTTTTCTTCCATAGATTGTACCTTTATTTTACATTATTTTATTTAATTTTTACAATAAAAGCAATACATGATCATTGTAAAAATTCTAATAATATATAGATATAAAAAATACAGATGAGAATATTTTCTTCCCTCGCCTCTAACACAATTCTGTAGTTTTCTTGTGTGTGCAAATATAAATATATGTATGTACATTTATATATATGTACATAAATGAGATCATTGTTCTGTAACTTATGGTTTCCATCTAATATTACATCATGGACATCTTATCTTTCTTTGTGAACATATACAGAACTATTTCATTATTTCTGATAGTTGCCTAGTATTCCATTGTATGGATGACTTAAATTTGTTTAATGGAACACTTATTGATGAAGAATAATTCCTTAATTATTCTCATAGTTATTTCTGTAACTTTAAACAGTATACTTCTACTTCCTGATTTTTCATCTTTGAACAGTAACTGTTGAGTTTTGCTGTGGTAGACGAGGAACTTAGTGTATGTATACTATCTCTCACATTCCTTCCTGTTCCTCCCTCTGGTTTTTAAATTAGTTATGTTATTATTTTTACATCATCAAGATTTATAATATTTAGATTCTGTTCAGTAATTATAATTAGTCCTCTGTGCTTTGTTTATAGGTTGATTAGAAATTTAAACCTAATAAAAGTATGTAATGTGAATGCTAATGTAAACAAGATTCACTGTTGAACTAAGGTTTGTGATAGAAGACAGTATAACCCTCTGATACACTGCTGCTAAGGAGGGAATATTTGAAGTTAAAATCCTACAGATTCTCTTTTATTTCATACCATGAACATGCTAAGAAAGCTTTTATTTTTTAAATTTATTTATTTTTATTTTATTTAATTAATTTATTTTTGTTACAGATGTTTCTCCTTTTCCTCCCATTGGCACCCTTCTCCCGTTCCTGCCCCGCCCCCCCCAGCATTGTTGTCTATGTCCATTGGTTATGCTTATATGCATAATTTCTTTGGTTTATCTCTCCCCCCCGCCACCCCCCTCCTCTGAAGTTTGTCAGTCTGAACCCTACTTCTATGTCTCTGCGTCTATTTTGTTCATCACCTTATTTTGTTCATTATATTCCACAAATAAGTGAGATCATGTGATACTTGTCTTTCTCTGACTGGCTTATTCGCTTAGCATAATACTCTCCAGGTCTAGTCTCAAAGGATAAGAGATCTTTCTTTCTTATAGCTGCATAGTATTCCATTGTGTATAAGAAAGCTCTTTTATTTTATTTTATTTAAAAAAAAAAATTTTTTATCCTCACCTGAGGACATTTTTCCATTTTTTGTTCAGATAGAGTGGGAGGGAGAGAGAGGAAGAGACAGAGAGAGAGAAACATCGACATGAAAGGGACACATCAAGTGGCTGCTTCCCGCACGACCCAACCAGGGCCGGGGACAAACTGCAACCGAGGTATGTGCCCTTAGCAGGAACCGAACCGGGTTTCTCTGGACCGGGGACCGCAGGCCGACGCTCTAACTGCTGAGCCAAACTGGCTAGGGCAGAAAGCTCTTTTAAACTGGACAGAGCCAGAAACTCTCCAATCAAGGACCAATGGTCACAATGCTTTTGTGTGGTTTATTTCCCAGCTAGTGAACAAATGTGTTCAGTAGACATTCACATCTTAGGTCACAAGGACAAAAGCAAAAATCAACACTACAAAAAAATAAAAAATAAAAAAATAAAAAGCAATACTATAAGACCAAAGGACATTAGAGATAGACATCAAAGGTGAAATATGTTATATCCTTACTTTTACTTTTGGGTTTTTGTTTTCTTGAGTTTTGGGTCTCTTGAATTTTTGCCTAAGTGAGTCAAAGGCCAGTGGTTACCCATGAATTACTTTGACTGGATCTGGTCCCCCTTGATATAGACTCAGAGGCATCTAAGTCAGCCTTGGCCAGGATCCACACATGCATTTAGGAGGTATAACAGTATCAGAAATTGAAACCAGAGTTAACGAGGTTAGGTGGGTATTGGGGGTGGGCATGAGGAGAAGGCACAGTACTATATTCAGAATTATGTTCTTCAGGATCTCTGGAATCCTTAACATTACTTTCCTGTTACACCATCTAACTTTGGTATTTAAAAAAAACGAACAGCTGTTAGCTTATATGACCCACTCAGTGTGCGCTTTTCTTTTCAGCAGCAGTTTTTCCTTTTTTTTGTCCCCAAGATTAATCACCTGTGGGCAGTTACTGGTAGTTTTGGTTTGATCGTTCACCAAGGGAAAAGGACAGCTACTTGAGATCTGTGGCCTAGGTTTGGCCTGTTCCTCAGGGGTCCATTAACCATGAAGGTTCTGTTGGTCAGTGCCAGCAGTGACCTAGAAACTTCCACTTGTTTTAATTCCTCCCCCGTGGCTTTCCTGAGCCCATCCTGCAGCTGATCCTTCTGGGCAGTTAAATGAGTTTAAGTCTCCTATGCAATACTTTACTCCAAAGTAGAGCTGAGGCTCTTAGATAACCACCCAATTATCTTAGATAACAGTGTTTTTCTAGAGAAGATTGTTGAAAGCTTATTAAAACCTAACAACAGAAGCCCTATAGTTATTTGGGTAGTTGGATTCCAACAGGCATAACATAGCTCCCTGGGTGGCATAGCCCATGACAGCTTGTAAGAAAGCAGACTCAAACATGTTTTGTTAGGAAAGCCTTAGATCTCTATCCAAGCCAGCACTAACTAGAAAACTTGGTTATCTCTCTAGGGTTCTATAAAGCCTTCAGGACATTTTCTCCCTAGAAGTTTAAGATTGGAATGTATTGCAGCAATGCAGTGGCCTGGAGGCATATGTTCAGAGAGCAATGAATGAAGTATTTGTTTAATATGAAAGTTATTTATTTATAGGCACAAAAGGGTTTGTACACTAAAAAAGTGAGCTTCCTTCCTAACCTTTCCATCCTCTTCAGCCAAACCCCCAGAGGTCACCACCAATACCAGTGTCTTGAATGTCCTTTCAGATATATTCAGTGCACCTACAAGCATGTGCATTTATATTTAAGCAAATGGTAGCATAATGTACATATATACATATGATTCTGCACATCTTTAACTTAATGACCTATCTTGATTATTATTCCATATCAATAGTTATAGAACTTACTTATTTTTATGCCTATGTAGCATTCCATTATTTGGATATACCATAATTTATTTAACCAATCCTCAATGATAGGCATTTAGGTTATTTCCAATATTATGTTATAAAAATAATACTTTAATACATATCATATCATGAATTCTATTTCCTAATGTTCAACTATATCTGTAAGATAAATTCCTGGAAGTAGTATTTTTGAGTGGAAGATAT
The DNA here is from genome assembly GCA_030848825.1 of Tadarida brasiliensis. Taxonomy (NCBI): domain Eukaryota; kingdom Metazoa; phylum Chordata; class Mammalia; order Chiroptera; family Molossidae; genus Tadarida; species Tadarida brasiliensis. The sequence continues at coordinate 54,030,478 of CM061258.1, forward strand.
GTGCATTTTTAATTTGGATAGCTATCACCAACTTGCTCTTCAGGGAGCTTATACTATTTTAAACTACCCTGCCGCTAGCAATGTATGAGAGTACCTGTTTGCTTTATCCATATCTTTGTCTACATAGAGTATTTCATGTCGTTTGATCTTTGCCAATCTGATAATAAAAAAAGTGGTATCACATAATTTTAATTTGCATTTTTTACAGGTAACAATGAACATATTTTTGTGTGAGTAATATCCATGTGTACTATCTGTTTATATTCTTTGCTCATTTTCTTATTGGGCTGTTGGCCTTTTTCTTATTGATTTGTTGAAACTATTAATATATTGAGGAAATTAAAGCTATATATTGACACAATTAGTTCCTCCTTTCCATAATAAGAGCTACAAATAACTTTTTTTTTTTTTAATCTTCACTCGAGGACATTTTTGCATTCATCTTCAGATAGAGCAGAAGGAAGGGAGAGAGGGAGGAAGAGAGAGAGAGAGAAACATCGATGTGAGAGAGAGACACATCGAGTGGTTGCCACCCACACGACCCCAACCGGGGCCGGGGACAAACTGCAACTGAGTTACGTGCCCTTAGAGGGAACCGAACCCGGGACTCTCTGGTCCGCGGGCCGACACTCTAACCGCTGAGCCAAACTGGCCAGGGCCAAATAACATTTTTACACTTTGATGTTTGTCTTATGACTTTATGATGTTAAGATTTTTTTCATAAAGTAACATTTATCAATATTTTAATACGACTTCAAAGTTTTTATTTACTTTTAAAATATCTTTTTAATACTACATGTATGTATTTATATTCTCCAATGTTTTCATCCAGCACATTTATGGTATTGCTTTTCTCATCTAAATCTTTGTTTCTTATTTTGGTATAAGGTGAAGGGCATTCTATGTAGATAACCTGAGGAGTTTTGACTATGAAGAAGTATTCTCTTTTTTGTTAGTGGTGTCTGGATTATAGCATTTCTCATTAGTTTCTCTTCTAATAGTAACTATTAGAAGCAATCTACTCTGTGGTGGAGTGCAGCGAGGAGTCTGATGGTTGAAAAGTAGTTGGACATGGGACAGTGACAGTTTTAAGTTTTAAGATTATGGCAATTTCAGAGGACTGAGTCAAGGCTGGGCAAGTTGCCAGAAAGTAGGCTTTGAGGTGGCAGTGAAGACCACTTAAAAAGCGGTTTCAGCACATCACAGCTCCTAGACGGGCATCCACAGAGGCGAGTTTAGCTCATGGAGAGTTCCAAGTGAGCCACAGTATTCCTGCAGGTTGGGAGTTGTTTGTGGCTTTTTCTCCCAAGGCAGCTGCAGAGTACTGGTTGTCTGTTCTCAGAGTTCAAAAGGGGGACTCCAGTGAATTTAGTGCAGTGGTTCTCTACCCTGGCTGCTGCATTAGCATCTACTGGAAAGATTCTTACTTCACTGGTCTGAGGCAGGACTTTAGCAACAGCATTTTGAAAACTCTCTAGATGCTTCTGGTATGCAGCTATGGTTGAGAACCACTGTTTAAGGTGATCAGTTTGCTATCCCTTTGAGTCAGAGATTGCTATGCAAGCTGCCAAACGTGCACACCATCACCTAGGATCCTGTTAAATACAGATTCCAGTCCAAGAGGTCTGGGTAGGGCTTGAGAATTTGCCTAACAGGCTCCCATCCAGGTGACGCTGAGGGTGCTGCTCATCCCCAGACCACACTTCAGTGGCTTGAGCATGTTACTCAATGTGCAAAGTGCTGGCTTACACCAGTCCAAGAGTCTACAGTAAGTATTCTTCTGCCACTATCCTGCTCTCTGGCAGAATTTACTTAGTGTATAGTCAAAAGAACAGTGGGGTCAACAGGCCTGCTTTCCACTTCCAGTTCTGCTCCTAAATTAGCTGTAAGACAAGTCTCTTAAAAGTGCTTCAGTCCTTCACTCTCTAATCTCTGAAATGGGAGGGTTGAACTGGATAAACTGTAAGGTTCCTTTTGTTCCTGCCTCCTCCCATGCAGGTCCAAGGTGTTTTCAGACTTCATGGGGACCAGGTTTTTACATGGAATGAGTCTGGACTCTGCACTAAGGACCCTGACTAGCCTAGTGGCCTTTCTTCTGCCAGGGGCTGGGGCCTACACCCTGAATTCAGGATTAACTGGAGGAAATAAAACTAACCAATTTTTAAAAAATTAAAGAAGATTTTATGTTAAAGTGCAATCTATAGTAAGTACAAAAAGAATTCAGGGAAGCAAGAGTGAGTTCAACTTTGTTTACTGTCCTTGCTGGACTGTAGTGCTGGTTCAGGGTGGTGGTTCTCATATTTTTACGTTTGATATCTTTAAAAAAGTACTCTTGTCAGTCTGTTCCCTACTCAGAGGGAAGTGGGCTGGGGTGGGGGGGCAGGAAGAGATAAACCAAATAACTTATTTACATATATGCATAATCAAAGGATACAGACAATAGTGAGGTGAAGGCAGGGTTGGGGGTTGGGAGGAGGGGTCAGTGGGGGTAAAAAGGAGACATCTGTAATACTTTCAACAGTAAAGATAAATAAAAATATAAGTAAATAAATAAATAAATAAGCATTCTTCAACAACAAGGAACAAAACATATTTTTCTGCCCTGGCTGGTCTGGCTCTGTAGTTAGAGCATTGCCCGAGGACTGAGGGGTCACAGGTTTGAGTCCCAGTCAAGGGCACATACCTGACATACCTGGGTTGCAGGTTCGATCCCCAGTCCAGGTCATGGTCTTGCGGGAAGCAGCCATTTGATGTGTTTCTCTCACATCAATGTTTTTCTCTCTCCCTCCCTCCCTCCCTTCCACTCTATCCAAAAAAAAAAAAAAAAAAAAAAAAAATATATATATATATATATATATCCCCTCAGGTAAGAATTAACAAAAAATGAAACAAGAAAACCCCCCACATTTGTCTGCCTTAAATTAAACACATGTATGGGAAAGAACTACTTTTGTGGAAGTAAATGTTTGAAGAGAAATTAAAATACTATAAACTCTTTTTTTCTATATTTAAATTTTCAAGGCTAATCTTGACTTTTAAGAGATTGATATTAAAAAGAAAAATCACTACAACCAAATATAGACTGAATCAAAAACCTTTGTGTACCTCCTAATAGATACTAATAAACAGTATCAGAATTTACCCAAAATGAGATGAAAATTCCTTAAATTATAAGTAATATTAAAAATGACATATTTCTCTATCTTAACTCATTGGAAAAGAGACCAGATAATTTACTTTGGTTTTATAACATAAGAACACAGGAATTTTTGAGTTACCTCTGTTGATGTCAAAGGAGATGTATTTTGCATTGCAATTAGAATATTATCAAACTGTAGTTTTCCTTAAGAAAAGGTTGTATGACCAGTGCTCAGGTAGAGAAAAATATGAAATAAAACAGTTACCCTCATTTGATTAATTATATTCAGTATACACAATTTAGCTCTAACTCTTCTCTGAGTATCTGAAGAGATTTTTCTCTATTTCTTAAATATTTTTATTTATTTAAAAAAAATATATATTTTCTTTATTGATTTTAGAGAGAGAGGAAGGGAGAAAGAGAGAGAGAGAGATAGAAACATCAATGACAGAGAACATCAATTGGCCGCCTCCTGCATGCCCCCCACTGGGGATTTGGCCCACAACCTGGGCATGTGCCCTGACTGGGAATTGAACCAGTGACCTCCTGGTGCGTGGGTTGACGCTCAACCACTGAGCCACACGGGCTGGGCTTAAAATATATTTTTATTGATTTTTTTTTTAGAGAGAGAGGAAGGAAGAGATAGAAACATCGATGTGAGAGAGAAACATAGATGGGCTGCCTCCTGCATGCCCCCTACTGGGGATTGAACCCACAACCTGGGCATGTGCCCTGACCAGGAATCAAAACAGGACCTCTTAGTCCATGGGGCGAAGCTTAATCTACTGAGCCACACCGGCCAGGCTGCTGGAATATTTTTAAATTGAAGACTGTCAATACTTTTTCTCACAAACACATAGCATTATGGTTTTATTGTATTTGGTAAATCTTTATATAATCAACTATTGATTATCTGTCATAATAAGAGTGATAATGCAATAGAGTAGCAAATCTTCTCGTTTTTAACTAAATAAACACAATATAGTCATTTTATAGAAAGAATATTTTGGTTGCAAGTGACAGCAAACCCAACCTAAATTGGGTGAAGCAAAGAAGGGCATTTTGGGTCCATGTAATTGAAAAAATGGAGGGTAGAGCTAGCTTTAGATATGGTTGGTTTAAATAGTGTAATCAGGACCTGGTCTCTCTGCATCTCATGCCCTTGCTTCCCTTTGTATTGGCTTCATTCTTGGGCTCCATTTGATTACATGGGGGCTACCAACACTGCCAGGGTTTTATTTTTTTTGCTTCAAATACAGTAGAAAAGAGAGTAGTCTTGTCCTCCTCCCCTGCCACTCAATCCTGAGTCATTTCTCATTGGCTCTGATTGGGTCATTTGCCCTCCTGACTCTCTGAGGCCAGCAGGACCGGTGCCCTGACTGGCAACCAGTGACCATTCCTGGAGCTAGGGGCCATGTCCACACTGACAGGGGAGAAGGAAATGATTCCTTAGAGGAAAAGTGGCTGCTGTTCCAAAAGAAAGGGGGTACTTGATGTACAAAGCAACAACAACAGAAACTACATATCTCTTTCTCCATTTAAGCCAATATTCCAAGTCATTTACATTGTATAATCACAAAGATTTCAGTGGTAGAAGGCCGTTAGGGGATATGCTTTGTGTTTGGATCATATAGAACTGGAATTTAAAATAATAATTTCATCTAGAAAATGCAGAACCTGAATGAAATAATACAAGATGATAGCATTGGATACCTGATTGCTTTCCTTACAGGCAGGATGGATATTCAAAATATTTAAGAGCCTGTGGCAGTGGTGTCAACCAGTCAGAATGAGTTGGGTTCAGTCGGTCAGAGCTGGTGCTGATCACGGTCAACCAGCAAGGTTCCTTTGCTTGGGGGATGTCAGCCTAGCTAACTGGGAGGCATTGTAAAGGTCCTGCCATGTTTCTCAAAAAATATAGTTTCTGTATTAGGTTCCTAGGATGGCCATAACAAAGGACCATAAACAGGGTGGCTTCAAACACAGAAATTTATTTTCTCATAGGTTGGAAGTCACGAAATCAAGGTGTCTGCAGGACCATGCTCCCTTCAAAGGCTCTACAGAAGATCCTTTCCTGCCTCTTCTAGCTTCTGTTGGTGATGGCAATCCTTGTCATTCTTTGGCTTGTAGAGAAACCGCTCCAATCTCTTCCTCTGTCTTCCTGTGCCCTTTTCCCATGTGTCTGTGTCTCTGTAACCACATTTGTCCACACTGACAGGGGAGAAGGAAATGATTCCTTAGAGGAAAAGTGGCTGCTGTTCCAAAAGAAAGGACACCAGTCGTATTGGATTTAGAGTCTACCCTGTTCCAATATGACCTTATGTTAGCTTTATTACATCTGCACAGACCCTTTTTTTTTTTTATCCTCACCTGAGGACATTTTTTCATTTTTTGTTCAGATAGAGTGGGAGGGAGAGAGAGGAAGAGAGAGAGAGAGAAACATCGACATGAAAGGGACATATCGAGTGGCCGCCACCCACACGACCAACCAGGGCCGGGGACAAACTGCAACCGAGGTACATGCCCTTAGCGGGAACTGAACCCGGGTCTCTCTGGACCACAGGCCGACGCTCTAACCGCTGAGCCAAACCGGCCAGGGCTGCACAGACCCTATTTTCAAATAAGGTCACATTCACAAGTTCTGGGGGACATGAATTTAGGGGGACACTATTCAACCCAGTACAGTTACTACCTAAAATCACATGCTCTTGCATTGTTGACATGACATAAATTTTAAAAAAATATTCAATATTAAATTGCTCACAAACACTATAATTTTTCTTTTCTTATTTTATAGTTAAAAACTGGATTTTTGAATCTTATTGAAAGTATTTAAATGAATTACAAATTTTTTAGTTGAAATGCTATTTTATATATTTTTTACTGCATCAGATTAAGTAGCTACATCTTTCTTAATTATAATTATTTTAAATCTGTTAAAATGTGAATGTTAGTGTGGCAATTTGGTGAAGAATTAATAAGTTTTATTGACATGTGAGTACATTTGTGCATGAGGAGGTATTATATTTTTACACATGACTTTATTTAATTCAAACAAGTTTTGCCTAAAAAAAGAGAACTGACAACAATTAGACGAACATCATCCACTAGTGTATTTAAGGGCAAGTATAAAAAACAGGAGAGAAATGCAACCAGTGAAGGGCTTGGATATCATATCTTTCAAGGAACATTAGAAAGTGGTGGTAATTGTCTTCAACTCTTTGAAGAATGGCTCTGTGGAAAAGAGTAGGTTCTAGAGGGAAGAACTAGGATTAGTGAGTTAATATTCAAGGGAAACAATTCAATGCAATGTAAGACAACATTTTCCCAGTGAACAATGTCGCATGTACCAAAATGGAGGTGGTGGTGGTGTAAGGGAGTAAAGTGTAGGCTCCTGGAAGTGCTCAGGCAGGTGCTGTGTAATGACCTCCCTGGGATATTTTCATGGAGCTCTTGCCTTGATCAAGAAGTTGAAATGGAAGGTCCCCAGTTTCAAGATCTGTTGCAAGTTCTCCAAAATTTCTTTTTTTGCATATGTCATGAAAATCAATATTACCTATGTGGCAAGATATTTCTATATGTTTATATGTTTTTTAACAGCTGCCAACCTAAAGCTTTGCTCTATGATTTCTGTGCTAAGGAGTGCTTAGGAGAAAAAAATGGGGGTGGGTTTAATCTAAGAGAAGGAAAAGTATCAATAAGTGAGAAAGGTGGGGAATTAAAACTTCTATTTATTGGATGAATTTATCCATATTATCTCATCTCATGTAATATACTTAGTTTTTTATTGCTTGGTTTGGGACTTATGAGTAGCTGTAGTTCTTAGAATAATGAATTCTTAAAATAATTGGCATTTTTTTATGTATTTTTTGGTGATGGAACACAGGACTGTTCTGATGGATACATGTGCAAAACGCATTTTCAAATTAAAAATGGGACAGTGGTGTCACATCAAGGGACATCTGCCCGTGTACAGATGTGTCTCCCCATGGAGGTGAGTGATTTAATATGTTATGTTCTCCTTTTCAGTCTTTGTGAAGTATAAATTTAAAATTTTAAATCTATTAAATATATATTTAAAAAAATAAGAGATCTTTCTTTCTTACAGCTGCATAGTATTCCATTGTGTACATGTACCAGTTTTTTTATCCACTCATCTACTGATGGACACTTGGGTTGTTTCCAGATCTTAGCTATTGTAAATAGTTCTGCTATGAACATAGGGGTACATATATTCTTTCTGGTTGGTGTTTCAGGTTTCTTAGGGTATATTCCTAGAAGTGGGATCACTGGGCCAAATGGCAGTTCAATTTTTAACTTTTTGAGGTAATGCCATAGTAGTGTTTTCCACAGTGGTTGCACCAGTCTGCATTCCCACCAGCAGTGTACTAGAGTCCCCTTTACTCCATACCCTCGCCAACACTTGTTGTTTGATGATTTGTTGATGGCGGCCATTCTGACAGGAGAGTATTATGCTAAGCGAAACATGCCAAGCAGAGAAAGACAAATATCACATGATCTCACTTATTTGTGGAATATAGTGAACTAAACCAGCTGATGAACAGAATTGACCCAGAGACATAGAGGTGGGGTACAGAGTGACGGGCCTCAGAGGAGGGGGGTTGGAGGGGGGAGGAGATAAACCACAGAACTTATATGCATGTGTGCATGACCAATGGACATAGACAACAATGCTGGGGATGGGGCAGGGGGGAAGGGGGGAGGGTATCAATGGGAGGAAAAGGAGAAACATCTGTAACAAAAACAAATTAATAAAAAAAAAAGAAAAAAAATTCTCTAAATATATATTTAAAAAAATAACTGCCATTGGATCCCAGGCCCACTTTCGGGGGAGAAGTGAACATCATTTGTTGGGAAGTATTTTCTTCTATAATATTTTTATTTTGTTTTATTTTCTTATTTAATTTATTGGGGTGACATTGGTTAATAAAATTATATAGGTTTTGAGGTGTACAGTTCTATAATACATCATCTGTATATTGTACTGTGTTCACCACCCCATGTCAAGTCTCCTTCCATCACCGTTTATCCCCCCATACCCTTTTCTACCTCCTTCCACTTCCTTTTCCTTCTGGTAATTATCATGCTGTTGTCTATGAGGTTTGTTTTTTTATCTTTATTGTTGAGAGTATTACAGATGTCCCCCATTTCTCCCCCATCACCCCCCTCCACCCAGTTCCTAGCCCATCCCAGGTTCTCACCTCACTATTGTCCATGTCAGTTGGTTGTGCATATATACATCTAAATTATTTGGTTAATCTCTTCCCATACCCTCTCCCCCTTTTCCTTTGAATGTTATTTGTTTGTTTTTTGCTTAACCCCTTCACATTTTTCACCAGGTCGCCCAAGCCCCCTCCCTTCTAACAGCTGTCAGTTTGTTCTCTGTATCTATGAGTCTGTTTCTATTTTATTTGTTAGTTTGTTTTGTTCATTAGATTCCACATATCAGTGAAATCATATGGTACTTGTCTTTCTTTGACTGGCTTATTTCACTTAGAATAATGCTCTGTAGGTCCAGCCGAGCTGTTGCGAAGGGTAAGATTTCCTTCTTCTTTACTTCTATAATATTGAAAGCAGGAATGTGGTAAAGTTGAAATCCGCTCTGAGTCTATACAGACTGTATTGAGCCTTCACCCTTTTGGTTTCCACAGATGCCTTCCTTCCATTGCCTACTGATGTTTCTCTAGTGAAACCCCCCAGGATAATACAAACCTTTTGCTCTGCCGCTTAACACCTGGCTGGAGACCTCTTTGCCTAGTTTGCCTCTAACTCTTTTCCTCTGTGCTCTTTAAACTATGCCAGATCTGGGTTTCATTCTGTAGGTGACTTTAACCTTGACTTGAAAATCTTGCTAAATTAAATTTTCATATGGTGATAAGAGCTCAATGGTTTTCTGGAATATTTTCAATTTAATTTTTATCAAAATATAAGTAGCCTATTGTATTTGTTGGTATTAATACATTTTTAAAATATGTTCATTATAAAAATAAACAATAGAGAAATATATAAAAAGGGTAAAAAGAATCCCTCCATACATCCTTCAACTGGAGGTAACCATCATTAATATTTTAGTAAATACCCTTCCACATGTTTCTGTCATTTACACACATACATACTTGTGTTTTGCAATGAACATGTGTATTACAGACATCTTCCCATGCCAGGAAATGTAGAATTCCATAGTTCTATTTTAGTGATTCCATTCCATTCCATCCTATGGATGCACCATAATTAAGTGGAGTCTATACTGAAGTAAAATACTTGAATTCTAAAATAGAATTTTGGGGCTCTAATTGCTTCAACACAAAGGAAGAAATCACTTAGAATTCTGAGTATCCTGGTAAAATGGGTGAGAAGGCCTTTTTGCAAAAGGAAGAGTTTTTTCTCAGTATCTATGAACTCAGATCTATTTGGCAATCTGGCGCTAGCCCCCTCTGCCTGTGTATGATGCTGGCTTGAAAGTAACTCTCGCCAATATAATTTGGTTTCCAAGTTATTCTTGAGGGTATTGTGCTTAGTAATAAATTAAGTGCCCCCAGTGGTTGCTCAAATCTTGAGTACTGCTTCATGGTTTGAATAACTGATATCAAATCTGAAGCCAAGCATGTTAGAAAGCTTTTCAGCTCATTATATATTAACTTAAAAAATGCACATGGAAATGATGATTTAAAAGATGAATTACCAGCTTTTGCCTAACAAGTTGGCAGAAATTTGAAAAACACTAAAAAGTGGTGTTGACAGTGTGAGGGAACTGACACTTTCTGGTTGATGTTTTAACTTCACAAAGTTTAAAGATGTGCACATACTATGAACAATCGATTCCAAATCTAGGAATTTAGCTTCATAAAATATAATTTTTTCCAACATTTTTTATTTTCAACACTTCCCAACAAATTTCAAACATACGAAAAAATTGAAAGAAGTTTGCAGTGAACATTCATGTACTCATCACCTAAACTCTAACATTAACATTTTGTTCTTCTTGCTCTATTACATACCCATCCCTCTGTTCATCTACAGTTCACCTTTTTTTGATGCAAAACTTTTACAACAAAGTAAATTGTAGGCAAATATAAAACAACCAGAAATGTACACAAAGATTTACCTGCAAGTATATTTATTTCACCATTATTTATAATAGGATAAAATGGAAACAACTGAAATGTACAGCAGTAATGGATTAGTTAATTATGGCACATCGCTATGATGGAGTTCTTCATTCAGTAGGTCTGGAGTGAGAATTCTCAGTTTTAACAAGTTTCCAGGCAATGTTGATACTACTGGTCCAGGGACCACGTTTTGAGAACCACTGCATGACTCTAGGATAGAATGCTTAAGCATATAGGAGGTGCTGCACCCCTGAGATTGTTCATTAATATGATGTATTATAGAGTAGACACTACAATAATCTTAATGGAAGAAAGATGTCTTAGGTTGAGCCTGAGATGGAGATTTCTGTTCAAGTGACTTATTAGGAATGTGTTCTTAGGAGAAAGGTAGTGACAAAAGCAAGATGCAACAAGGGATAGAAGCTAAGGAAGAATGTGATCTCATCTAGAGACCAACTTCAGTCTGATCCCTTGGGAAGCTCTGGAGCACAAAATACACCCTGAATTAGTCCCACTTTGTGCCCTTGAGGCTGGCCTTTTGTACTCTGTGACAATCATTGATTTGTCAGTCAGCCATTGGCTGAAGTGGAGGGGGACATAGCTCCCAGGTAAGGTGGTCCCAGTTTTACTGAGAAATTCTTCCGGGAAGGGGGCTGCTGTGTGTTTTCAGTCAACAATCACAACAACTGAATGGGGATAGGTACACCATCTTTAAGGGGACCTGGGCTCAGCACCAGTGGCATTTATTACTGAAGAGTAACCTGAAACCAACAAAATTGGATCTACAAAGAAATATATGGTCATGGCCAGTTTGGCTCAGTGGTTAGAGTGTCAGCCCCGTGGACCAAAGAGTCACGGGTTCGATTCCAATCAAGGGCACGTACCTCGGTTTCAGTTTGGTCCCCGGCCCTGGTCGGGGGTTGTGTGGGAGGCAACCAGTCAATGTGTCTCTCTCACATCCATGATTCTCTCTCTCTTTCTCTTCCCCTTCCCCCTCTCCCACTCTATCTGAAGATAAAATGGAAAAAAATATCCTTGGGTGATGATTAAAAAAAAAAAAGATATATGCATGTAAGGTCTGCATTTAGGTGACAGGGGGGAGGTTTGACATGACAGAGATTTGTTTGAGAAACAGCTGGTGATTTTAGTTGACTGCAAGCTCGAGATAAGTGAAAAGAATGCCGTGGATGTTAGGAAAACTAACTGGAACCCAGGCTACATTAATTAAAGCATAAACGGATCCCAAATAAGGTCTGGGGGCCCCTGGTAGGGTGTCCCAGTGATACTTTCAGGGGCCCACAGGTCTATTTTTGTAATAATAAGATGGTAGCTACATTTTTTTACTCTCATTCTCCCTGAGTTTCCTAAGGCTACCTACCTGTGATATTGCAATAGAGTGAATGCAGAAATAGCTACAAGAACCAAGCTGTCTTCTATTAAATCAGAATTAAAAAGATTTGCAAAAATGTAAAACAATGTGCCTTTTCTTACTAACTTATGTTGTTTTAGAAAATATATTTCTTTTTCATAGAAATATGTTATATTGACATATTTTTAAATGAATTAGGAAACATTTAAATGTTTTTCATTTTTAACTTCTAGTACAGTGAATATCAATAGATATAAATAACTGTCTTAAACAAAAGCTCATTGGAATCCTCAATGAATTTTAAAAGTGTAAAAGGGTCCTGAGACCAAAAAGTTTGAGAACTACTGATCTAGATCAACTAAATGTCACATTATTTCATGTGAAGAACATTGATAACTAGAATATATAATAAATGAATACATAAATAATAGCTTTAAAATAAATTATAAATAGAATCCATCCATACAGAGAAGCACGCCAAGGGCCATGGTGGCTTGGAAACATTATTGTAAGGAATATTTGAGGGTTCTGGGGATGTTAAAGTAAAATTAAAAACCTAGGAAGGTTAGTTGTCTTCAGATATACTAGAAGGGTTTCCAGTGGAAGAGAGAGAGTAGATTTAATGTGTTTCCGAGGATAGAACTAGTTCATGTCTGGAAATTATTCTAGGCAAATCTCTCTAATGTTTAGAGTTGCCTACAATGAAATAGGTCTACTTGTAAACTTGTGAGCTCCCACCACTTCCGGAGTGATGTTCAGCCACAGAGTTGATAACCCTCTTTCCAGAACAGTGGTCACCAACTGAAATGCTCAGATGCTTAAAGCACGAGGCAGATGATGAGTGAGTGAAGGGGTCAGTGGGAAGTGGTGGGAAATGTGGTGAAGTAGAGAGGGCATGACTCATCCAAAGGAGCACTAGGCATGCAGCTCCAGGTAGATTTTCAAGAAAAGGCAGTGATCTGGATATTTGTGTGTTGGCTTAATTAAAAAAAAAAAAATCTGTACAGGCCAAATAGACTATATTTATGGTCTTCAAATGGCCCTTAGGCCACCAGTCCATAACCTAACTTCTAATATTATAGATAGGAGTCTTGCATTGTATAAAGGACTGAGCTAGGGGACCTCTGAATTCTCTTTATTTTTATTTTTTTAAATCCTCACCTGAAGATATTTCTCCATTTATCTTCAGATAGAGTGGGAGGGTGAAAGAAAGAGAGCGCCCTGGCCAGTTTTGCTCAGTGGTTAGAGCGTTGGCCCACGGTCCAGAGAGACCCGGACTCGGTTCCCGCTAAGGGCACGTACCTTGGTTGCAGTTTGTCCCTGGCCCTGGTTGGGTCGTGCGGGAGGCAGCCACTCGATGTGTCCCTTTCACATTGATGTTTCTCTCTGTCTCTCTCTCTTCCTCTCTATCCCTCCCGCTCTATCTGAACAAAAAATGGAAAAATGTCCTCAGGTGAGGATAAAACAAATTTAAAAAGAAAGAGAGAGAGAGAGAGAGAACCATCAATGTGAGAGAGACACATCAACTGGTTGCCTCCCACACAACCCTGGCCAGCACGAGGGAGAAAACCACAACCAAGGTACATGCCCTTGACTGGAATCAAACCTGTGACTCTTTGGTCCTTGGGCCGATACTCCAATCGCTGAGCCAAACCAGCCAGGGCTCTGCATTCTCTTTAGAATTTAAAGCCTGATAGTTCTATATCTGTTTTGTATCTGTACATCACATTTCCTATTTAAAGACATTCAAAAGAATGCTTCTGCTAATAGTTTCATTTATTTATTTATTTATTTTGGTCATGTATGATGTGGGAAATCAACTTTCTTCTTTGTTCTAACTAGATCTGGCAGTCTTAATTGTAGAAAGATAGCTGGACTCAAGAATTTTATACCTGTGAGATTATCTACAATAATATATAGATAATCATAGAATTAAAAAAATCAAAGTGAAATATAATGGAATATATGAGAAATAATTTGTGAAAATCATAATCATAATTTATACCTTCTTTGAATTTTTAAAATATAATTTAAAATGATAGTTGAAAGAATAAGTTAATATTTAGAAATCTACTATATGTACTGGGGTGTCTTTTAGTGCTGGTTTTGGACAAAGGAGTTCTTATAGGTTAATCATATTAGATAAGGCATTTATTGAGGACAGTTAATATGATTTGCTTGTGACATTTCTGAGTTTGTGAAGTAACAAGCAAGGCTATGGCAATTTTTGAACAAGATCTTTTCTTTAACAGTAATCAAAAGAAATCCATTGCCTCAATTTAAAATCTTCTGAATATAAGTGAATATTTTCAACAGGAGCCAACACAATCAACACTGGTCCTTGGAATATCTTATTATGTGGAAATTTCATTTCCTTAAATTGATGTTGGTGCTAATATGTCACTTTATCAACTAATGATTTTTTAAATTTTCTTAGTGAGATGACGATATAATCATTTAACAGTAGTGAAAAACATGATTTAACAATTGATTTGCTTTAATGAATATGAACTTACTAGCCTTATCAAAGCCTTATTTATATAAATAAAATAATTATAACTTGAGAATGGAAGTGGGAGCACAACTTCTCTATGCCAATAGGCGACTTTTGATGAAAATTAGTCATTTAAAACTCATATGTATATATTATTGCAAAATAACTGGAGACTTTAAAAATGTTTTGTAAGATTCTAAATTAACTCACTGGCTGATAAAGACTACAATGACTAGTATGGAGAAACAAGGTGTAAGTTTTCTATCATGTTTAGCATTAAACCACTCTTAATAAAAGAAAACAGTAGGATGAATATTCAACGTGATATTGGTTGTTAATAATCAGTAGTAGAAATGATTCATAAATGCTTAGAAGAGGGAAACACCTGAACGTCTGTAGAAGTAGTTTTCTGTCTGATGCTGCTCTGCTTTTTCTTTTCATCTCTTAACTTCTTCATTTATGAAATTCTGAATTATTTTCATAGAATAGTGGCAGTTCAGATTTTGCCCTTTTGGTTAATTCAATTCAGATACCTATACATATTTATTTTCAGTTGGTCAGTGATTTTTTTTTTAAATATTACTGAAATTCACATTCTCCTGTGTGAAGTTAGATTACTGAAGTTCCCTTCTTTTTTTTGAAGAGGTATCAGAGATGGGTATTGAGCATGTTTTATTTATTCATCATACTATCTTTATTACTTTAGAGCCTCAGGTCGCACCTTCAGATTACATTTTTTTTTTTAACTATGAAAATGATAGGGTCATAAAATAGCAATGGTATGCTACTGGGAAAAAAGGATTTTTGTCCTAGGGCCTTGTAGGCCACTAACGGGAACTTTCCTTGGTCCAGGGCAGGTAGAATATTATAGAGAACCCTCAACAAAAAAACAACCTATCATAAATTCCCTGAAGCATAAAGCCGAGAAACAGTAACAGGAGATGATCTCAATCTCCAAAAGAACATATTCAGAGAGTGATGATCTTCTGAGGTAACCAGGTCTTCAAATATACTCATTTGCCCTAAGGGTTTTATTAGTGGCTTCTAGGATGAGTTCTATTTTGTATGTCCAAAGTAGACTCATATGTCAGAATAGTGTATTTTTAAAATAATGGACGAAAGAACAAGCCACAGTTCTCAGTTAGTGTTAATAATATCTTTGTAAAGCAACTGCTATTTTTAGACCGAAGTACAGACATGTTGATAAATGTAAATGATGAGTAATAAGCATGATTACTCTTAGTATTTGAAAATATAATTATTAAAGCTATGTTAAAATATAAGAAAGTCTGTTATATTTAATGTGTATAGATATAAACAGAAGCATGTATAGTCATTACTAATATTTATTTATTGATATGATGAATCTCATGCTGATAGATTTTTATTTTTATTTATTTTTATTTTCCCCAATTATTATTAATTTATTTTTGTTACAGATGTTTCTCCTTTCCCCCCCAGACACCCTCCTCCCCATCCCTCCCCCCCACCCCCCTAGCATTGTTGTCTGTGTCCACTGGTTATGCATACATGCATATAAGTTCTTTGATTCATCTCATCCATCCCCCCTGCCCCCCTACTCTGAGGTTTGTCAGTCTAAACCATACTCCTTTCTATGTCTCTGGGTCTATTTCGTTCATCAGCCTGATAAATGGATTTTTAAAGAAAATAATTATTAATACAGCAGGCCCTAATTCCACTTTTGTGTTTTCCTTGAGGTATTATGGAAAATTCAAAGACAAATAAAACTTAATTTTATTTAATTTAGAGTGTAAATATATACCATAGAGTAGTGTGGTGTTTGAGAGGGGAGAATATAGGATATTTTAAAAACCATTCAGGTCTAATTAGGATTTGCTGTTCCAATAAAATTATGAATTACTGCACTAGATATACTATTATGCAAACTGTATTTCTGTATTATATGACAGAAGTGTTTGTTTATTTATTCTTGGAATGCATCAGAAACCACATATGGAAATGTGGCACTGAAACTGAACTAATAAAATCTTAGGGGTCTTAAAATGGCTGAGTGTTCTGCTGTGAAGCCAAGAAGGCTTATATGGAGCCAGGGCATGTTCCACCTTCTCCTGAATCTTCTTTCTTCTCTAGGCCCTTGATACCTGAGTAATATCACTGCAAAGTTCAGATAGTGTATTAGGTTTATTGAGAACCTATAACCTAAATGGCTTTTAAGGTTACTTCTACCTTTGAAATTCTCTGTGCTCTGTTCTCCTTGGCAGAGCAAAGAGAGAATCTGTTTTTTGTTTTTTGTTGTTTTTTTTTTTGAGAGAGAGAGAGAAATAGAGTTGAATCAATCCAGACAGGTAACTAATTCTATTTATCAAGCTAGTAGAAAAGCCTTTGTAAAGGCATCTGCCATAGACATTATATTTTAATTCAGTAGTAGTTATATCAGAAAGTTTCCTTTATATGTAGTTCTAATATTGAGGTGTTTTTAAAAGTCAAAAGTAATATCATTTCTAGGAGCAGATACAGACTTGAGAGAACACTGAGATGCTATTTCTGTGTGACAATCCGACTTTCAATGTGGAGAGCTTATGTCCAGTAGTAAAGGTCTAACAGGAGCCAATTGTTTCTGATGAAGGACACTTTGTGCGTTATTGAAATTATTCTGATTATATATTCCTCCCATTTCTTTTAATGAGTTTAAGATGCTTTCCATGATACAGCTTTAAAAAAACCACTTAATGAATTGATTGGGGGTTTCAAACTTTATGTGGGTCTTTTTTCATGGAGAATTGCTGAGCCTGCTTGATTTTATAATCAAATCTAAAATAAGTGAAAGTACAACCACTATTTAGTACTTCTTTCTCCCTTTTGAGTTCTTTTTTTAAGTCAGTGGAAATTGCATGTGTTGGGACGGATACATTGCAATGAGATTTGATCTAACAAAAGATTAGATAGAATCTAAAATATTTGAGTTTGCAAAATTATTTTATTAATTATATCTAAAATTCTTTTTTATTCCTTAGTTAAATTAAAAAGGTTAATTTAAAAAAGATTTTCTGGAGCGAAAGAAATGTCCATTGGCATAATTTTCTATGCATGGCTCAAAAACAATCTTTGTCATATATTCTGAAAAAAAAATTTAATGTTAAAATGGAAATGTGGAATCTTGTGGTAAATTGCAATCCTCAGATGTTTAAAAGATTGTTGATTTTCTTTTTGTTGCTGTTGCTTGAATGAAATTAGCTCCTTGTCAGGATTTTTTAGATTTCAGATAAAGACTATCATATAGTTATTATTTTACTACAAAACCATTGCTCAGGACTAGGAACAGTCGCACATGGAGATTGCTGCTTATATAATAGGACCTGTGTAGCCTCCATATTTCCTCCAGTAATACCTGAAATGCTCACTAATAAATAGCCTTTATTTAAAATGCAGATGGGTTATTTTACAGGGAGAGAACAAAACATTTTCAAACTGGAATAGTGGTTCAGAACCCACATGCTGGACTCCAAGCACTGACCTGATTAGAACGCTTTGATCCCCACTATGTCCTTTGCCGTTATCTCAGTGCCTGGCGTGTAAATGCCAGAAACCAATATAGCCTGTATCTTGGTTTCCTGGAACTACCTAGAATTTCCCCTCTCCCCAATATACGTTAATTAAAAGCCAGCAATGTTAGAATAAATGTTTTGTCATTATCAATTTATTGTCTATTTATTAAATGGTACTGATTAAGTGAAATGACCAAGATTATTTGTTAAAATTTATTTCTAATGTATGTGCCTAAAGGTGAATAATAATTTTATCTTCAAGTAAATGAAAATAACCAAGTATCTGACTGTGTTAAAGGTTTTCAAAGTGAAAAGCTAAGGGGAAAAACTCTAAGAGGGAGGTATCAAAGTGTTTTTAACAGAGTTGTTTTTGATTGCATAAATCAAAATAATGGGAACTTCAATAATGTTCTTCCATATGGTGCTTGCAAATTTGCTGTTTTAGAGGTGTTTTTTGTTCTTAGCAAACTGTTAGTCGTATGTATTTGTGAGAGAAGATTTAATGTATATGCACTGAGGGAAGTTACATCTAGTTCTAGCTGATCTCAAAGGAGCCCTAGGACAGAGATTATAGGTTTGTCTCAGCTATAGTTTAGAATGGATTGAAAAGAGTAGAAAGGCTGTCAAGCTGGCAGCATTACTTACATAAAGAACATCTGGGTGGGTGCCTGAAAGAATGCCTTCTTTGGCCAGTTGGTCAGAGGGTACCGCAGCCTGGTCGATTAAACTGGTCTCTATGGTCTGGTTGCTCGACCCTACCTTATTTTGAAGGGAATGAAAAGTATTTGTAATCTGAAAGTGACAAGACAGTTTGGATGAGATTGTTAAAATGATTATTGACTAATTTGAAGTGATATTATTAAATGCTCTCTTTCCAATAATTATTTGCAAAATAGTTTAACCTTGGTCTCCCTTTAAGTTTGTCAGATGTGAAACAAAAGGGAAAAAATACAATGATGATCTCAAACTCTAAAATCTTCCTCTTTGTTTCTAGCCTCCTTATTGTCAACTCTATTTATACCTCTCTCTGAACATGCTCAGTGCACTCTTTTTGTCTCAAGAAAACCCTCAATGACAGCAGTCTCTTTTGCCTTCTTACTTAGTTTTGACTTTAGCCTTCTCAGCAATGCCCATAACACTGAGGTTCCATGGCTGGCTCTTGACCCTATTCGTTCATGCCAACCTTTATTAACACTTTTCAGTTCTCTTCTGCAGTTCTATCTCTCTTCTGTCCTTCACTACCTGATTTCTTGAATAAGTAATCTTCACTCTTTTGTCACGCATTCCAACTTTGACTCTTTCTTTTGACTTTTATAAAAATCCAGCTATGAAAATTACTTCTTTCTAAGTTACCAGTTACCTTATCACTACATTTAGTGTCTTCATCCTCCTTGACCACATTGCAACATTTGACACTATTGACTACGCCCTTTCTTCTTGAAATTCTCTCTCTCTCTCTCTCTTTTTTTTTATATCTCTGTAATACTGATGACAATGAATTCTTTCTTTTTTTTTTCTTTTCTTTCTTTTTTTTTTTTTAATGTGCCCTGATGCCCTGACTGGAAATCGAACCCGCACCATTTTGGTGCATGGGATGACTCTCCAACCATACATGGCACAACAATGATTTTAATTCTCCCTTTCTAACAAGTTATTTTCACTACTATTCTGTGGCAGTAGTTCCAATATCTTCCCTAAATCAGAATCCTTGGGGAGTGTTGAAGGTCAACCCTTGAAAGCCCAGGTGAATCCAGAGGCAGGAGTGGGGGGAAAATGAGAAACCACATCAATAGTCGTGACTCTAGACCTAATCAGAAGATATTAGGCAATTACCTCAAATAAAGTTGAAGTGCCCCTAGCTTTCCAGTTTGGCAGCTGGTATCTTACGTCAAATTGACTTAAAAACACGTGGTTGGAACCTGGATTCCATCTGTACATTTGACGGCCTTATGAACCTGTCACTCAATCTCAATGTCTGCAGTTACTCTCCATACTTAGGAGAGGCTGTAGCACATTCTGGGCATTCTTGAGGTGGGAAACCAACTTCTAAAAATGTTTCTCTACGTCATACTCATTTGGTGACACAGGGTATTGGTATTAACCTGCCAGAAGGAGTCTAGTAACTTTTCCACTGTATATTACATTTTGGGTTCTTAAGTTTGACTGTAAGGGATATATGATGGTGAGTACAGAAGGCAGTGGGGAGAAGCAAGAGGGCCTCTGCACGAAAGGAAGGAATTTTGGGTGGAATGTGAGAGTGTTGAGCTATGACTTTTGATTGCTCTGAGAAGTAGTTGGAGTTTTTAGCATGGTTTGTCTAAATCTCCTGTCCTGGGAGTAGTAGGCTGGTTGTGTTAGGACGTTAGCCTGATTGCCGGTGTGGTGTTAGTTCCTGAATCTGGGATTTCCATTCAATTTAGTAGGGAGTACTGAGAGAGAGACAGACTAAGTCAAAATACATTAAGGAAAGCTGAGATTTAAACACCAGGAATTCAAGTATAAAACACTAATCCAAAGTACTAGAGGGAACGATGGTGTCATAGGTTTGAAGTTGGGCAGAGATAAGACTGCAGTGAAGTTAGGTGGGGGAAAAAGGGAGTAGGATCCTCAGTGATTTCTCTAACCAATTTAGAGTGTGCTGGATCTTCTTTGCCGTTTATGGATGAATGTTATTCATCTGTTTTGGACAGGTTTAAGGGGTTAGGCAGAGCTGAGAGATAGTGTGAATACGTGGGTAGGAAAACCAGATGGGACTATGATTTGCATGCTTTTTCCTGGCCCTGGTCCTTGTCTGTGTATTCCTTGTTTTAGTCTCTTGCTTGTCAGAGGGTATCTCATGAGTCTTTCTGGATAGTCTACAGCTGTTGCAGGTACTGACTCATAGTTTGGGTTATTTATAGCTTTGTTCAGAGGTGCTGCATGGAGCTGACTGGAAGCCATGGTGTCTAGTGTAGTATCTCCCCTCATAAACTGCTGGTTCCTTAAGTGTGGGATCCAGAGCTTATTTATCTTTGCAGCACTTTCTCAGGGAATTATTTTGAATGGATGACATACCAAAAGAAGCATTATAAAGAAAAATTTAGTTTTATTCTATAGAAAAGCTTTTTGTGGAGATATCTATTATGGCATTATTGCCCTACGATAGACATTTTATGAAATAATGAAGAAAAAGATGATAACATACTTGTCTGAAATGTGTTGTTTGTAGAAGCTCCAAGGTATATTAACATGAAATTTCAATTGCCGTTTAACCCAAAGGACCAAAGGTGTCATATTTGACAGAAGATTTTTTTCAAGAAAAGTTTACCAGTTTCCACACTGGAACTTTTACAGATGAGATAATTGGTAGTTTGGTGTTCTTTTTAAAAATAATAAACAAATGAGTGTTTCAGGAAACCTGTGATAGACTGAATCAGGTGGAACTGATTTAATGTTATGGATAATTACATAATTAGTGCTGTAAAAAATAAACCATACTATCTACTTGATGGACTGGAGCTGCTGAGAAGGAGGTGTGTAATTATACAATCAGCATCTTCCTCCTATGCTGATTCTAGATAATCCTTTTTCTGCCTTGTCTGAGAAGGGGCTTCCTGTCTTGTGCTTCCTGGTATTATTTAAGTGAACAGAATTGAGCATTGAGTAGTTTCCAGTCCCTTGATAAGTCTCTCCATGATCCGGTTCTGTGTGAGAGCATTCTCCGAGACCAGTGGCTTTTAAACGTTTTTGATATAAACCAACAATAAGAAATACATTTTACATCAGGACCCAGTACACTCCACATGCACATATCTGAAACCAAGGTTTGTGAAACAATTTTTATTCTTTCTGATCTACTCTAGTCTACTAATCTATTATGCTCTATTTTACTTTTTCAAAAATGCTGATTGAGACCCACCAATTGATTTCAGAACCTTCTAATGGTATTACTCAGATTTGGAAAATGTTACTTAGACCTTTGGTGATTGCTAATGCCAGTAGGAGGGATTCAGAGAGTAGCATAATGGGGCTGCTGTGGGCTTTGGGTAGCAGCTGGTGGCCATGGTTGAAAGAGCAAGGGCTTTGGAGTTGGGCAAACTTGGTTCTACATCTCTACTTTTCCTCATTTTAACTGTGTACTTTGAACATATTGCTGAACCTCTTTGAGCCTCAAATCCCTTATCTGTGAACCTGGGTTCCAAATACTTAAGGAAGTCAGGAGGTGGTGAATTGGGGGGTTGTCAAGAGGGGGTTGCTGTGTGCATTAAATGATATCGTGCAACAAAACACCTGGTCAGTGCTGTGAAAGTAAAACACATAATGCGGTGGACACTTTATAAAGTTTGTATTCCTTTCCATTCTTTCCACATCAAACACTTCCACGATAGAAAGGTGTGGTAACAATCCCTGCCTCACAGGGCGGTGATAAGGATCCAATAGGACAATGGGAGCCAAGGGCTAACACTTGTTAATTTTTGCTAGTGCCACCTTAAGGCAGCTTTACTGTTTTAGAATAAATCTTTGTGCAAGTGGGATAGAGTCCTACAACGGTTAAGTGACAACACTGGAAAACAAAATTGGTTCTGAAATTTTGTACTATGACTGTTAGTAGCAAGGCTTGTTTTGAAATGTAGTGGAATTGCATGTTGATCGGAGAGCTGCTATCAAAATTGCCGAAGGATGATTTATAGTGCCTATTATAAATTACTCTACACAAGTTCTTCCATATTGCATTATGTATAGAATTTAGAGAAATTTAAAATTATTCAACAACGGCTTTTGCTTCATCAAGACCTGGGAAATGAACATCAGAAGACAACTAATTACCTATTGTATAATGTTTCTGCCGTTTTCTTTACCTTAACTGGAATGCAGTATAATAATTTAATTGTGAGACTTAGAAAAATGTAACCTCCATTTCACAGCTTGAAATCTCAGGAGGGAGTAGAAGTTTCATTGTACATTTTTATAAAACCACTTTCTTTTCTTTAAATGTGTCATAGTTTTCACTACTTCTGAACTAGTCCATGATTTTGAAATGCGATTTCCTTTCTTGCTTGAAAGAAAATTTTCTGAGTTTGATACTGTCTGTGCTTCTGTCTTCCATTCACCTTTTCACTAGCCTTCTACTGATACGGGGATTGTTTAGTGGAAACCTGGGCTTTGTTAGTCATGGGGAAGGGATGTATATGAGCCAAGGCTAGTATGAAGCATTGACAGCTACAAAGCACCTTTTCCGTCTCTTGTTCTCCACACTCTCCAGTCTCTGGTTGCTTTGAAATGTTTCAGTCTCACATGGGGCCTGTGTAGGTTGATGGCACGTAATTTCTGTGCCATTTTTATATTTCCAGTCCCTTACATAGTGTTTAGGAAATCACCTAACACTTTATGTTAAGTTCAAATCGTACTTACATTCAGGGGAAAAGGCCTGGTTCCTTTAAGACAGAAGCACCTTATTCTCTACCAGAGAGCTCATTGTAAAACTGAAGGGCTTAACCAAAAAGGGCTTCGGTGTACACTGGATATTGGTAGAAAAGGGAGGTTAATTGGCCTTAGTAACTTGGTAGCGGAGGAAGCATTTTCGTGATTGAGAGGAAACTCTCCTGGGTGTTCTGCAGCTTCTTGTGGACCTATGGTGCTTTGTTTTATCACTTGCTTTCTGTTTCTGAGTTGGAAGAGGAGAACAGAAAGCTATCATAGGAATGAAAAGCTGTGGGAAGCAGATGGTTGCTCTCTCTTAGCTACAGAGAGAGCTAAATTCTGACTAGCAACAAGCCAATGCCAGCAAGGACTCTTTGTTTAAGGCAGACAGTTGGAAAATACCATGAGGACAAGATATAAAGAGCTTGCATAGAAAGACATAGAGAGGTTATAGACTAGGATTTTTTCAGTGCCTGGGAACATGTAGGTGAGAAAAATTAAAGGAGTTTTAGAGTAGACATCCAAAATCTATGTTAACTAATGGGGTTAAATGTTTTCAATATGACTGAGTTTATTAAGAGAAGATATTTGGCTTGTATTTAGCTGTTTGCATTTTAAAGGTTTTGTACCATATTGTATATTAAATGTAGTAGATATATAATTTGTTAATCTATAAGTATTTTAATAAAGGCTGTTTAGTTATAAACATCTCTTTATGTTATTGTATAGTTCATTGCTTAGCAGTAATAAAAGTAACTTTGGTGTAAATAAATTTCAAATTTTTCATTGAAATATTTTTTTCAAAACAAAAATGTCTTTGAATATTGAGTATCCATATATGCTAAGCTTTCTGGTTATACTTTAACTAATTTGAGAACTATTATTATATAAATGATACTCCACTGACTTCAGGAAGTTAATGCCTATAAGTTGCTTAATTTTATTTTATTTTTTACTTATTACTTCATTCAACAAATGTTTTTGAGTATCTATTGAGCATCAGGCACTGTGTTAAAAGATACCAAAAGGAATGAAACACTCCTCTGTCTCAATAGGAAGTAGAGACATAGTTCTCAGAAAGGTTTGGAAAATGAAAATATTTTTGCTGGCATTTTATGGTCTATTTTAGGTTTCCAAAGTTTTCTTCATAATTAGTATTAAATATTATTGTTTGTACTGAGTATTACTATTTAATTTTTCATCACACTTTTAATGGTAAAATTATTTTTTTTAATTTTTTATTTTTCACTTACAGTTGACATGCAGTATTATATTAGCTTCGGGTGTACAACATAGTGATTAGATGTTTATATAATTTATAAAGCGATCACCCTGATAAGTCTAGTCCCACCTGACACCATATGTAGTTATTACAATATTATTGACTGTATTCCCTATGCTGTAGTTTATATCCCTATGACTATTTTTATAACTGGCAATTTGCACATTTAATTCCTTCACCTTTTTCACCCATCCCCACAAACCCCTCCCATGTGGCAACCATCAAAATGTTCTCTGTATCTATGAATTTGTTTCTTTTTTTGTTTGTTTGTTTTTCAGATTCCACATATAAGTAAAATTATGTGGTATTTGTATTTTTGTGTCTGATTATTTCACTTAGTGTAATACCCTTTAGGTCCATCCATGTTGTCACAAATGGCAAGATTTCACTCTTTAAAATTTTTTAAACTTTTCTTTTTTTTTTTATCCTCACCCAAGGACATTTTTGCATTTATCTTCAGATAGAGCGGGAGGGGGTGGGGAGAGAGAGAGAGAGAAACATCGATGTGAGAGAGACACATCGACTGGTTTCCACCCACACGACTCCAACCGGGGCCAGGGACAAACCTCAACTGAGGTACGTGCCCTTAGTGGGAACCGAACCTGGGACTCTCTGGTCCGTGGGCTGACATTCTAACCGCTGAGCCAAACTGGCCAGGGCTTCTTTTTTTTATTGATTTTTTTTTTTTAGAGAGAGAGAGGAAAGGAGAGGGAGAGAGAGAGAGAAAGAAAACATCAATGCAAGAGAGTGAAGCATCAATCGGCTGCCTCCTGCACACCTCCTACCAGGGATTGAGCTTGCATCCTGGGCCGGGCATGTGCCCGACCAGGAATTGAACCAGCAGTCCTTCAGTGCATGGGATGATGCCCAACCAACTGAGCCACACCAGGGCAAGATTTCACTCTTTTTTTTTTATGGCAGAGTAACACTCCATTGTATATATCTACCACAACTTCTTCACTCATTTGTCTATAGATGGATACTTACATCGCTTCCATATCTTCTCTGTTGTAAATAATGCTGCAGTGAACATAGGGATGCATATGTCTTTTTAAATTAGTGTTTTGTGTTTCTTTGGATAAAAACCCAGAGGTGGGATTGCTGGGTCTTTCTTTGTCTCTTGTTATAGCCTTTGTTTTAAAGTCTATTTTCTCTGGTACCAGTATTGCTACCCCAGCTTTTTATTTTCATTTCCATTTGCATGAAATTTCTTTTTCCATCCCTTTCCTTTAGTCAGTGTGTGTGTAAAAATTTTTAAAACAGTATTATTTTGATCATTTTTATGATGCTTAAAGAGACACGTAGAATTCCTTGGTTCCTCCCATAATGCAGCAGTGTCATGGGTAGAGATACACGTCTTCCTTGGTAACCTCTTTGGAATTTACCTTTGGTTTTCATGGCCACATAGTTCTTATCTGTGAGTGTGGCTGGAAGATCTTAGAGAAGAAGAAAAATGTGATGCTTTTGAGGGCCTTTGATTATAATAATATTCTCAGAGAAGCTAGTTTAACATGGAGGTACTTAAGTATAACCAGAGGGCTTAGTAAGTAGTTGATGGTCAACAGTGGCGAATCCTACACTAGAAGGCTAGATCAGGTTATCAAGTAAAAAACGTTGATAAAATAATAGACTAAATTGGACTTCCACAATAGTACAGTAATAAAATAATATATTAAATGTATGAAGAATACTCAATGGTTCTCTTTCCTTGTAAATGAGGAGGTGCAGGTACATTCTGCAAGTTTAACAGAATTGTTTGCTAATTCTACATTTTTCAGATTTATTTGCTGTTAATTCTAATCTTGCTACATAATCCATTGGTTTAGGCTTTTAATAGCCTTTGTAACCTGTATTGTCTTTCAGAGCTCTGAGGTTTAGTAAATGAAAGGTGTGTTCAGGGAGAAAGTAGAGCAACTAATATGAGGTTCAGTGTTAAAAGGTAAACATTTTATAGCTTTTGAATTGAATGATGAATAAATGAGAAAAACTGGTATTTGTAATAATAATATTTAGTGACTCTTTGGATGTCACATTTATTTTAAGTCAGTATTCATTACTTTAGAGTAAGTATATTGCTTATTTTTTTGTAGCTGTGAAAGAGACTGCACTGAGTTGAGATTAAATTTTTTTTTTTTTTTTTAGAACTCAACTGCTTCTATTAAGATGAAGCTCAGCTAGTAAACTCATTAAGTAAGGACCCTAGGCAGTTCTCTAGTGCTGAGACTGAAAGCACAGTATTGCAGACATCTTTGCATCACCGTCATGAATGACCTTGAAGGAAGCCAGCACTTCATAAAGCAAAATCCTCTCTGTGACACTTCGTTCTGATTTGATGGATGCTTTAGAAGAAGCTGTAAGATTTTCTTTTCTTTATAGTGTGGGGCATATACTCCTTATACTTTATAGATTTTTCACTTGTCTGGAGTATTATGTTGGCAGGTTCTTATAGGTTCTGATCTTTCACTGACTGCAGTACAAGTAAGCAGTGAAATCTCTCTCCTTTGATCAATTATTATTAGGGAGTAAGGTCTTGGTGCATTGGGATCATGGTTTTCAAGATTGGAAAAATACTAACTCTCTAACTTGAGTGTACTACAATAATTTTTCTTCTATCATAATCTTTCCAGGCATCTTGGTGGGTTGAAGGGTCTTTAATACTGAGTTTTTATGATTTATATTATTCAAAAGATACACATTTCTCTCTAGCCATTATTGACTGTACTTTCTTAGATTGATAGTTCTCTTCCTTTTTAGTTTTTTACTTTAATATGCAATGAAGAAGGCTTTTAGCATACATTTTTTAAATTTTAAATTTTTATTGATTTGAGAGAGAGAGAGAGAGAGAGAGATCAATTTGTTGTTCCATTTATTTATGCATTCATTGGTTGATTCTAGTATGTGTCCTAACCTGGGATCGAACCCAAAACCTTGGCGTATCAGGATGATGCTCTAACCAGCTGAGCTAACTGGCCAGGGCCAGTATACATTTTTATATCCAAAGTAGAAGACACCAGAAATCTTACAAGATAAATTATTGTTTTACCTTTTTGGAGTTACTTGGTCATTTCCTACATAAGAAATTGTAAGTAAGGATTATAAAGGTGCAACCATTATAAAAAAAATGTTTAATAGGTACATATTTTAATGAAGATTTGAGTGGATTCTACAGAGAAAATGTTTTCTGTTATTATATTACTTTTTTTAATAAGCCAATTATAATTTATATTATAAAATAATGGGATAAAATAGTTGCAATAGAATTAACAAAATAAAACTATGAAAAACAACAATAGACAAAATAGTAATAGCATTAGGGATATGACTGAAATAATAAAACGTGTATTGTGATCCTGTTCTATGTATGCCTGAGTGATTATGTTGTAAGTATGCATTTTAGTTATATATTGCCTTAAAAACCACTGCAAAATGTAGTGGCTTTAAACAACAATATGGAGTTAGAGTCACATGAAGTTTCAACTGGGCTGGACATTCAAAATGGCTTTTTGCTCAAATATTTGGCACCTCAGTTAGGATGACTGGAATAGTTAGGGCTGACAGGGCATCTGTCTGTTTGCATATGTCTTTTCCACATGGCTTTCTTGGGCTTTCCCTGGCATGGCTGTTTTGGGTAGTTGAACTTCTTAGCTGGTGATCTTCTCCTCTGGAGCACATAGTCCAAGAGACTCAGATGGCAGCTGCAGGATTTCTTATGACATAGCCTTGGAAATCATGCAGCATCGCTTCTTCCACATTCTCTTAGTCAAAAGTGAGTCTCAGGACCAGCCCAGGTTCAAAGGCAGGAAAACACACAAGGACATGTGTACACTCAGAGGCATAGTTTATTGTGGGGAAAGGAGAGGCAAGGAGAAGTAGGAGAGGTATCTTTAAAAATTAGCTACCACAATGTGTAATATTCTTTCATAATGCATATGATCATTTCACTGTATATTTGATAAAATTTATATCAGCATACTTCCAAAAGTAAAATTCACATTAATTTTATAGATGACAATATTTTATAGCCAAAATATACTTTATATGTAGATTAGTAAGAGTGTTAGTTGCAATAAGTGTCTCAGTGCTTTCATTTCAATTTATGTTGAATATGTATGTACTAGGGGCAGGGTCATTAGGGGAAAGTCATTACAGAAAAGATAATAGGGCATTCTAAGACCCTGCCTTACAAGACTCAGCATTCAAGCAAATGTTAGTTTTGAGACAAGTTTACACATCAGGAGTCAAATAGAAAGCCACAGCAATGACACAAAATTTCAAGGAAGGAAGAAATAAACATGGTCTGAAATTATTCAGTAAGTTTTCATAATAGAATTGAGGCTAAGCTAAGGACTGAAAAATGAATGAAATTTGGGGTAAGTGAAAGGTCCAAGGATGATGCAACTTGAATATGTGGAAGCTCTCAATAGATTGAGAAGTGCTGTGCAATAATGAAAAGTATTATGAATGGGGCGTAGGGGATGCATCCTCTGATGAATGGAACAGAACCATGTAAGGAATGGCTAGATTGTGGAGAGCTTTTGTAGATGACGTCTGTTATGTTTCCGCGTTCAGCACTCATTTTCCACTTTTCTGATTAGGTACTTGTATTTTCTCTCTACTTATTCATTCGGTGAATATTTACTGAGCTCATATTATACTTCAGACTGTTCTGTATGCTGGAGATACAGTGGTGAATCTCACTGTCCAAGGCCTGCCCTCAGGAATCTTCCCCTATGGGAATTGTTTTGGTGAAACAGTTAATTAAGGTGCTCTGCCCTCTCCTGGCCTAGGGTGAGCATATGACTAACCTGAGTGGCTCAGGGGTGGGAAATGACTGGAGTTGACTCATTCTGATGGTGGTGCCCTGCAGAGTCTATTAGTTTCGTTCATCCACATCCTCAGAGCTAACGTGTTTCTGTCTTTCCCCAGGCATAGTTGTTAAGTTTTTCCTTAAGTTCTAGCAACTACCACCCATCCTTTTAATAAATTCCTTTTTGCTTAACTTAGTGCCAGAGTTTTAGAGTTTGATTGCTTGCGGCCAGTGAATCTTAAGACAGTATTATATGCCTATGTCTCTTCCTAAGGGATTTGAACTATATCATGTAATCAGTAAGACATTCTTGAAAGTTTCTGAACAGAGAGAGAGAGAGAGTTATTTTAAAGAAGATTTGGAGATATCTTGGCAGCTTAAAACAGGGAGTGATTGCAATTAGACTGACCAATTAGAAGGCTGTTAAATGTCCTGGTATGTAGGAATGAAGGGGTGAATTAGGGTGATTGCAGGAGTAGGAAGAAGGGATGGGGAATAGCAGGCTAGGATTAGAGTGAGGCAAGAGAGGTGTTCTCACTTAGAGTGAGCACTTTAAACTTTCTGTCTTAGGTACCTTTCTTATATCATCCTAGTGATGGCCATGGGCATGATATTTGAAGGCATTAAAAGGCATACATATGAGAAAGGAAGAAATAAAATTATATTTGCAGATAACATGGCATAATTTTTTATGTATAAAATTCTAAGAAATCTACTAAAAAATTCTTGAACCAATAAGTGAGTTTATCTAGATCACAGGATATAAGATAAACATATAGAAGTCAATATTATTTCTATATACTAGCAATGAACACATGGACAGTGACATTGAAATGATCACTTACAGTTGCTCAAAAGAAACTGAAAATACTTAGGTATCAATCTAATAAAATGTTCATAGGCCTTGTATGCTGAAAATTACAAAACCCTGATGAAAGATATAAAAGAAAATCTAAATAAATGGAGAGAATTATTCCCTTCATTTGTTCATGGGTTAGAAGTTTCAACATAGCAATGATATCCATTCTCTCTAAATTGATATATAGATTTATATAATTCCTGTCAAAATTCCAGCAAGATTTATTATAGATATAGGCAATATTGTCCTAAGACAATATGTGAAAAGGCAAAGCAACTAGAATAGCTAGAACAATTTAAAAAAAGAATAAAGTGGAAGGAATCAATCTATCTAATTTCAAGATAATTACTATATAGTTATGATAACCAAGACTGTGGCATTAATGGAGGATAGACACATAGAGCAATAAAATAGAATAGAGAATCCAGAAGTGGACCCACATAAATGTGTCCAACTTATTTTTTTTTAATCATCACCCAAGGATATGTGAATATGTTTATTGATTTTAGAGAGGAAGGACGAGAGAGAGAGAGAGAGAGAGAGAGAGAGAGAGAGAGAGAGAGAGAGAGAAGAGAGAGAAATTGATTGCTCCTGTACACACTCTGGCTGGAGACTGTACCTGCAACCTAGGTATGTGCCCCAACCAGGAATCAAACCCACAACCTTTTGGTGTATGGGACAACACTCCAACCAACTGAGCTACCTGGCTGGGGCTGTCCAACTTATTTTTTACAAAAGCACACAACAATTCAATTGAGGAAAGATAGTCATTTCAATAAATGGTGCTGAGCAATTGGACATCCATACCTGACCTAATTCTCACACCTCATATAAAAATTAACTCAAAATGGATCATGGACTTGAAGGTAAAATATAAAACCATAGAACTTTTAGGAAGAAAATAAAAGGGAATCTTTGAGGACTACGCAAAGAATGCTTTGACTTGAGACCAAAAAAATGAGGCATAAAAGTCAAAATTTATAACTTGGACTTCCTCAAACTTAAAAACGTTTGCTCTGCAGAAGATTTAGTTAAGAGGATGTAAAGAAAAGTCATAGAATGGGAAAAAGTATTTACAAACCACATATCGGACAAAGGACTACTACTGAGAATATATAAAGAAGTCTCAAAACTTAACAGTCCAGTAAAAATAGGCAAAGGACATGAAGAGTCACCAATGAGGATGTACAGATGGCAATCACATGAAAAGATGTTTATTATTTTTAGCCTTTAGAAAATGCAAATTAAAATCACAGCAAGATATCACTACACACCTGTCAAAATGGCTATAATAATAATAATAATAATAATAACAAACAGTTTTAACACCAAATGCTGGCCAGGAATTAGAGAAATAGAGTCACTCATACTCTGTTTGGAATGTAAAATGGTATAACCACTCTGGAAAAAAGTTGGCAGTTTTTTAAAAAAAAACTAAACATGCAATGACCATATGACCCAGAAATTATACTCAGGCATTTATTTCAGACAAATGAAAACTTATGTTCATACAAAAACCTATATACAACATTTTACAGAAGTTTTATTTATAATAACCAAAGCTAGAAACAAACCAGATATCCTTCAATGAATGAATGGCTAAAAAAAATGGTGGTACATCCATGCTACAGAATACTATTCAGCAATAAAATTAAACAAAGTAGTGATACACAAAACAACCTGGATGAATCATCAGAGAACTGTGCTGAGTGAATAAAGCCAATCCCAAAAGGTTACATAATGTATGATTTCATTGATATAATATTCCTAAAGTGATAAAATTATAGATTGGAAAAGAGATTACTTGTTGCCAGGGTTAAGGAGAGGGAGGGGGTGTCTATAAAAGGGATCTTTCTGATGATGGAATTGCTCTGTGTCTTGACTATATCAGCGTCAATATTCTTGTTTTAATTTTGCACTATAGTTTTGCAAGATGTAACCATTGGAGGAAATTGGGTAAAGGATATGCTTTCTGTAGTTTTTACAATACATATATATCTTACATGTGTGTCTATAATTATCTCAATATTAAAAGTTTAATTAAAAATGATTTTAGATTTCAAAGCCAATAACCAGGAGAATGAAGATTTTTAAAAATATAATTAGGAAAATCTCACTTTTTCAGTGCAAGTGATTTAAACAATCTATTAGAAAAATCCAGTGAAAGAACAAATTAACACAAATGTGATGTTCAATAAGCTCTTAAACAACTAGATATTTTTGTATATTTTAGAAAAAGAAAACATTGACTTAAATGAATCTCTAATTGATGTGATTTCAGACAACATGACCAACCAAATCAAGTGGAGCAGTTCTGTCAGGATAGGACATTTCCTGGAGAGGGAGTAATGTGTGGACAGTCTGCCTTTCAAGGGGTTCCATTTAGAAGTTGGGTTTTTGTTTTTGTTTTGCTAATTCTGCCTTTTTAAGCCCTTTGCCCTTTTCAATTCAATGGCTTTCATGACACTCATAAGAGAAAATTTGACGGTGGAGTAGAACTAAAAGGAGACAACGCAAGAGTGATCGTTTGAGTGTCTACTTTGACTTGAGACCAAAAGTTAGGAATTGGATTTTATTTGAAGTTAGGAATTGGATTTTTCCTTTAACGTTGTTAACATTCTTTGTTGGTAGGAACATATGATTTAATCTTCTTCTTATAATAAGTTCCATAAAATGTCTTCTTACTCCTAGAGTTCACTTTATGGGACTGAGAAAGTCCCAGGAGACCTGCATGTTGACAATGTTCTACCTAGAATTTAACAAGATCTATTTTTTCCATATTTTTGTAATGAGGAAAAAATTGACTTGAATTTTATCTCCTATTTGTTAGATTGCAGTGAATCCTTCTCAACTTCTCAATTTTCAGTTGGATTAGTGCTGACTTAAGGTCATTTGGTTAATACATAGTGAGGGAGCTGTAGAAACCACATTATAAGACCAGGGTTAATTAGTACCAGTAAAATCATATTACAGTGAATATAATACTAAAAAGCTTCTGAATAAGACTATTTCTATGACAAAATGTTGGAAAACACATGTTTCTGATTTTCTTTTTGAAATATAAAAAATAATTTATAATAAAGTATGCAAACACATACGTAAAATGGAAATATGAAAATTTTATAAAAGCACTACACATTTGGTTTCATAGCTTCTGTATTTGAAAGTGGGTTTGAACATTTTTCTTTTGGATTTGTCCCATTAAAATGTCCTCAAAATTTAGTATACAGTAAAAGTAGCATTCAGAGCAATGGGGGAAAAGGGTGCTTATTTATCAAATGTTATTTGGATAACCAGATAACTATCTGGAAAAACAAGATTCAATACCATATTCATATTATATGCCAAAAACAAATTGAACTACTAAATGTACAAATTCAAGTATAAAAGCACTAGAAGAAAATACAGGTTTATATTTAAAAAATATGAAGTGGCGAGGGCTTTCTACACAAGACACTAATAACCAAAAAAATTCATGTTTTTGATATGTATTGGCATATAAAAGACCGTCTCAAAACTTACTGGCTTAAAACAGCAGTGATTTATTATTTCTTCAGAGTTTGTACATTGGTCAAGCAGTTCTTCCTTGGATCTCATCTGGACTCATTTATGAGGCTGCTTTTTTCTGGTGAGTTGGCCAGAACTGAAGGGTCTAAGAGCCTAGGACCTCTTCCTCCCTGTTGGGTTTTATTCAGTTGTTTAGCCCAAGTTTCTTTAATTTACATGGTGGCTGGGTCTTGAGAGAGTGAAGGCAGAACCTAAGAGGCTTTTGGAGGCCTAGGCTCCAAAACTCATACTCACTTCTGCCACATTTTATTGGTCAAAATAATTTGAAAGTTCAACCAGATATAAGGGGATAAAAAAATAGACTCTACTTCTCAAGCAGCAATATCCCATTGCAAAGGGATGCAGGCAGAGTGAAACATAATTCACTGAGAAGCATTATTATGATGCTCTTCTTCAGTATCTCTTCCTGTCTAGACATTGTCTGAAAACAGGAACCAAGTAGATTTGGATAAAGTTTTAAATAAATCCCTTACTCTCTGAACCTTTGCTACTCACTATCTGAAACTTAAGATTTACATAGATTTGGATTGCGGGGTAACCTCCATCTCTGAACTTGCCAAGCATATTTGCACTATCCTAACTCACAAATGAGATAGGTTTATCACTGGCTTTAAGCAATTTGATTATATGTGCCTTCATGTAGTTTTCTTCATGTTTCTTGTTCTTAGGGTTTATTGAGCTTCTTGTATAGGTTTACAGATTTCTAAATATTTCTTTGTCTCCCCCTCCCCCTTTCCTCTCTTTTGGGAACTCCAATTATACTTATATTAGGCTGCTTGAAGTGGCCCCACAGCTCACTGATGTCTATTCATTTCTTTATTTAGTCTTTCTTGTCTCTATTCCATTTTGGATAGTTTGATTGCTATGTCTTCAATTTACCAGTTTTTTTCTTCTGCAATGTCTAATCTTTCTCAGACATTGTAGTTTTCATCTTTAGAAGTTTGGTTTTGGTCTTTTCTTAATCTCTTCAGTGTCTCTATTCATGTTCAACCTTTCCTCTAGCTCAGGGAATGACAAATGATAGCCTGTGAGCCAATTCTGGACCACCAGATTTGTTTTGTAAATAAGTTGTATTGGAACACAGCCAGACTCATTTGTTAACACATTGTTTATGGCTGGTTCTTGTGTTACAGTGACTGAGTTGAGCACAGTAGTTGTTATAGAGACTGTATGACCTGGAAAGTGAAATTATTTACTATCTGGCCCTTTACAAAAAAAAAAAAAAAATGCTGACCCCTGGGCTTCTTGAGCATATGGAATACCTTTATAATAACTCTTTTACTACATTTATCTACTAATTCTATCATTGGTGTCATTTCTGGGTCAGTTTCAACTGATTCGTTTTTTAATGCATTGTGACTTGTATTTTTCTGCTTCTTTGTGTGCCTTTAAAAATAGTTTTATTAGATGCTAGACATTGGTGGATTTTACTGCTTTGGGTGTTGGGTATTTTTGTATTCCTATAAATATTTTGATTTTTTTTTCTGGGATTCTGAGCTAGGTTATCTGGAAACATTTTTATTCTTTTCAAGTCTTACTGATAAGCTTTGTTAGGTGGGACCAGAGCAGCCTTTTGTCTAGGGCTGATTTTGCCCTATTAATGAGGTAAATATCCTCTGAGGACTTTATCCAATGCCCCATCACTTATGACTGGCAGGAACCCAAACTATTATCAGCTCTATTTAAGTGTCAGCTACTTTTTCCTCAAATTCTTTTGGATGGTTCTTTTCTTGACCTGAGTTTTTTTCTCATACATATGAGCTAATCCATACACAGCTGAAGATGTGAGGGACTTATTTTTCTGTGCGGCTGTCTTCACTTTAATTCTCTGCTCTGCAAACTCTTTACTGTCTTGGCCTCTCTGGATTTCCAGTTTCATCTCCTCAACTCCAGAAATCTAATGAGCTTGGCCTATGTTATGCTTCTCTGCACTGTGGCCTGAAAACTCTATCTAGGCAGTAAGCTGGGACAATCTTAGGGCTTACTTTGTTTCTTTCCCATATCTCAGGGATCACTATCTTTTGTTGTGTGATGTTCAATGTCTTGAAAAATCATTTTTCACATATTTTGTTCAGGTTTA
Organism: Tadarida brasiliensis; assembly: GCA_030848825.1. Taxonomy (NCBI): domain Eukaryota; kingdom Metazoa; phylum Chordata; class Mammalia; order Chiroptera; family Molossidae; genus Tadarida; species Tadarida brasiliensis. The sequence continues at coordinate 54,066,132 of CM061258.1, forward strand.
CAGTTGTTTCAGGTGGTAAGATAAATCTCTTCATTGTTACTTCCTCTTGACTGGAAGTAGGGTTCTTCAGAAACCTATTAACTTTAGATGGCAAGTGATATTTGTATTTTACCATACTCAAAATAAATAAAAATACTATCAAACACCCTGTAAACAAAATTGGAAGATAGCTGACAAACTTCGAAAAGTATTTGTAATTATTTGTGCGCTAATATAGATTAGTAGCTCCAATATATAAGCAGGTCTTGTAAATCAATAAGAAAAAGATAAACAACTCCAATATAAGAATGGAAAAAAGTAGTCGTTTATTTATTTATTTATTTATTTTCTTTTGCTAGTGGGCAGCTGGCAAAAGAAGAAAAATGCAAATGATCAATAAATACATGAAAAGATTTTCTGTCCCAGTGCTAATCAGGGAGATGCTAATTGAAATGACTAAGCCATACCATTTTTCATCTATCATATGTCAAGAAAGGAAACAAATGATGATATGCTTGGGTGGCAGAACAGGTACTAAATACATTTAGGTGCAAATGTACATTGTCACAGTCTTTCTGGAATGCAGTATGGTAATATGTCTGAAAATTGTTAAAAGTTACCTGTTTTAGCAATTCCAAATCTAGAAATTTATCTTAACAAATAATTCCATGAGTTTATAAAAAAAAATAATAATATTGTAGAATAATTGATAAAAACTGGAAATACTTGAATGTCAGTTTTTAGTCAAATAGTTAATCTTTGTATATGTAATTATTATTTTTAAATTCTACAATAATTATCTTTCCAATTTTTTTGCAATTATTTCCTCAATTGTTAAATATATGTATGCATATACATTTAAGATACCACTATTCTAAGCAATGAGGTAGATATATTTTTGTTGACACAAAAAGATGTCTTCAACACATTAAGTGAAAAGGCAAGTAATAAACTAACATATATAGATGATACCACGGAAAATATATACATATACAAACATACACGCTATTTCTCTGGAAGGTTAATTACAGGTAATTTTTATTTTCCAGGTTTTGTTCTTACATTTAAATTTTTTTAAAAAAAATAATGAGCATGTATAGCTTTTACAGTCAGAAACAAACAAAAAAACCCCAAACAAACTCTCACAGGGAAGCCTTAGATGGTTCAGAGAAACTAGGTTGTAGATTGGAGATGAAACCTGTGATTTTGCCAGCTGAGGGGTCTGGGTGTTAGAAAAAACAGGACCCCAGTTTGAATCCTGACTCTTTCCTTTATGTGTGGGGTGATCTTGGGAAAATTACTGAACATCTTTGCTTTTAATAGTTTTAAAGTCAAATACAATTATTATATTTGTCACAGGTAATATAAATACTCAACAATAATAGTTTATTCTTTAAAATTATTTTTTTGAAGTAAAATAAGGAATAAGAATAGTTTTTATCAGGCATAAAATCTACTTAGATGATGGGATGAGTTTATTATTATCACAGTGCAATTAACAAATACTAATTAATTATCTCTGTATGAGAGCTGCCATCTTTACTTTCAATTAAGCTCAATTTTTGTCTAAAATGTGAAGAGAATCACAGAGTATTTTGTTTCATTTCATTTTAACCAGGAATGGTGTTTGTTGCAGCCAGTATTTCCTCTTGTCTTCCCTCAGTGTGTCACAGCCCACCACATCTCCTGTTTGGTTCCTTCTGGATGGGGAGGGATGGCTGTAGGCAGGAGGAGCAAAGGCTTAGATCACTGCTGAAGGAGTCAGGCAAGTGATTTGGGGCCCTTCCGCATGAGGCTCCCTCAGCCTTCTCGCAGTTTCTAACCACTCCTTCATTCCTAGAGATAGACTGGCTCTGAAGAACAAGAGGAACCTTGTGTTTCTTAAAACAAGATGTATACCTTTAGTAGGAGAGTTAATAGACGTTAATGACCTTGAGCTTTTCAAATAAAAACATTTTTTTACCCTTGTATACCCTCATGACAGCCCAACTCTCGAGACTTCACAGAGGGAAACATTGTATCAAGTTCTTTCCTTTGCCTTAAATATAGTTTCTTGCCCCTAATAGTGTAGAATAGGAACCAGGGTTTATTACCAAAGATATTACTAATCTCAAATGAAAACACTGGCACATCAGCTATCATGTGGGTATCATTTTATAGTCAAATAAATACTCATATGGCTTCAGTTCTACAGTCTGCGGGTTTGGAATATTTTATGCACTGCTATGAGAAAAGCAGGTGCACTCACACATCTATTTCTAAGATTTGTCTATTTTGTCAGATGATTTGGGTTTAACATTTTTGCAGATGTGAATTTCAGCCTTTTTTGTTGTTTTAGTAGAGCAGCTTAAAAGTTAGCTCTTATGTCTAACTTCATATTTATCTTAGAACAACTTAAACCTTGCAACCTATTTTATTGTTCAGATATGTTTCCTGTGGCATGACTTAAATCCAAAGTCAGCTCAAAATAGAACTGCCCCCTACTGGAATATTTCTGTTTCACTATCTCACAGTCTTTTTCAGTCTGTGGTATCAACACTGCTTTGCAGTTTCTTTTGCTGCCCTCTAGCTCTTTGGCTTTACCTTCCATTATTGTGTTTCCTTGATGAGCCTGTTGCAGGCTCCAAGGTGTTGAGGGGAGGGGTGCACAGATTGTGGGCTATCTAGACCGGCTGTATTATTGAAGTCTTGAGAGCTTGCACTGGGGCCTGTCTATCCAAAATATTACAAAGTTTGTTTGCTGATGTTAGCATCCTAGTGAGAAGTGTGAGCTGGACTGGTAGCTTAATATTTCATTCTAAAGTAAAAGTTTCTACGAATGCATTATGTAGGCTAATGTCCTTACTTAAAAGAAATCACTAATTAGTAATTCCATATACTTTCATATTGTGCTATCCCACTGACCCATTTTTTTCTGTAAAATAATCTGATCAAATAATATCTTCTGTCTTTTAATTATTGTCTTTCATATTATCATGTACATTTTTTTTTTCTTAAACTACCTACAAATAAATACAAAGGGATACCTATGAATTACCCACAAAGAAATGTCTTCTGAATTACCTCAAGGTTAAGGTAAATTAGTTCCACTTACTTAGTAGTTGTGTATGCTTTTTAAATAAATAATACATTCTATTTTTAAATTTAGCAAAAGTAAATGCCCTGCAGAATTATACCTGCCATATATCCCCTGCTAGTTATATCTAAAATATCTTCAACTGAAGTGTTTTGTAAAACAGAATTTTGACATTTATTTGTTAAAGGAATTTTCTTTTCTTTCTTGAGGAAGAATACTATGTAAATACAAAGTATTATTATTGTTATTATGGACACTAATGACCTTTATCCCTACAAATATTATTATTAAAATTTAAAAGCACCTTCTTTTTTCTAAACCCACACATTCCTGAATAAAGATCAAAGGTCACAGAGCTATGATGATTCAGTAGTAAAATATCAAAGTATTTAGAAAGTCTTTTTCACAATTACTTAAATTATGTGAAAAGGTTTATCAAAAGGTCTTGGACCATCTTAAATTACAGCATAATATTTGCTCAAAGAAGTCTCGAGAGAAATTACAACAGATTCATGCTGCAAAAATTTCAACCTCAGCAACAACATAGTCATGTTGTAAAACTAAACCCATGCCTGGCAAATGTGGCTCAGTGGTTGAGCATCAACCCATGCACCAAGAGGTTACCAGTTCGATTCTTGGTCAGGGCACATGCCCAGGTTGTGGGTCCGATCCCTAGTGGGGGACGTGCAGGAGGCGGCCAATCGATGTTCTCTCTCATTGATATTTCTATCTCTCTCTCCCTCTCCCTTCCTGTCTCTCTAAAATCAATAAAGAAAAACTATTTTTAAAAAACAACCCAAACTAAAAATATGAATAATTTTTCATTTAATTTAAAAATAGATTTATAGTCATTTCCTATTATATTAGCTTCATTTTAATAATTAAAGATGCCAGATTACAGGGTGCAAAATAATGGGCATATTTCTACTCTAGGAAATTATTTTTTTTTTTTTTACTATTATTCCTATTGCTCACAAAATCAATGCAATCTTGTAAAATTGTGGTGTTGTTTACCATCTCCTGTTCACAGTGGTGTGGACCAAGGAGAGAATTTGTATTTGGAGCTAGAGTACTAGAAGGAAGAGAATGGACATCTTAACAACAATAACAGCAACAAAAAAATGATAAAGTTACCATATGGAAGAGGGTGAATTATTGCTCTAAGGAAATCTTATTTCCCACTGTGACATTTAGTCTGAATTTTGCTGTGGTCTTCACTGTCTTATTCAACATGGTCAAGAAAGTCATCTTTTAGCCTAGGCTTTCAAAAGCTAAGTCCAGGTAAAAGTATTGAATACTTTTAATTTAGATTAATTCATTAATTTTGAGACACAGAATGAAACATGTAAGTTTTCCTTAAGTTCAGTATTTTAATATCTAAAGAAACAGAATATACAGTAATAGTGAACTTAATTTTTTTTTATTGAGCTCAGCTTGTTCTTTTTAACTATTTGCTAATGTTAGTTTTAACTAACACTAAAGAAACAGAATATACAGTAATAGTGAACTTAATTTTTTTTTATTGAGCTCAGCTTGTTCTTTTTAACTATTTGCTAATGTTAGTTTTAACTAACACTGTGCCAATAAAGGGGGATCTTTGATCTAGACTTTCATACTTGATTTGACTTACGGACAAAGCTGTTGGATAATAGGAACAGTGAAAAATTTCAGGTCACTTAGAATGGAATAATATTTATTGAAACAATCCTAGTCAGCTGCAAGAACAATGAATTCACAAACACTGAATAGATACTTCTCATTTAAATGGTCCCCAGCAAGTCAGCCTGACTAAATTACATAGACGTTTGTCCAGCTCACCCACAACACATAGACTTGTTGACAGCATTGAAGTGAAATAGAAAAATGAACTGCATAAGAGCAATAAAACAGCATTACATCTTTAATTTAATTTAATTTAGATTTAAGTAGGGACTTGAACTGACATGAACCATGAACCAAAAACTAGACAAAACCATGCTAATTTGTAGATCTTTTTTCCCTCACCAAAAAGGAAAAGAAAAAGCTATCAGAGTGGTTCAAACTGTAACCTTACCTAGATTTTTATTTTCTCAGATTACTTGTTGGGAAAAAACAAAAAAACAAAAACAAACAAAAAAAACACTAGAAAAATCTATATATTTGACAACCAAACCTGAATATATTATTTAACTGGTGAAAAAAAACCCTTCAAGTTCTCAAAGAAAAAAATGGATGCAGTTTGTCCTCTATTTCATTGTAGTTTAATAAATTTAAAAAGTACATCAATTGATAACAAATTTAACAATTAATTTTAAAGTAATGATTATATATTGAATAATTTTAAATAAGATGTAACTTATTTAAGTGATTTTAGTGTAATTATTAATTGATAAAGTACTATAATTACTTTGTATGTTTTTTTAATCATAAATTATAAATGTATATTTAAATATTATTTCTATGTATTCTTTTTATTAATGGAATTATATTTATAGATATAGAAAACCCTTAGTTTACAGTGATTGAGCCTACATCAAATTAACAGTGACAGTGTAGTTAATATTCAAATGTTTTGCATTGTATATGTTAGACTGTGCCTCTTGTTCAGAGAATAGCGACAGCCCTTTTAAAGCTAATAACTGCAATAATAAACAAAATAATCCCATCAGCACAAATAAGTCTTAGTCTGCATAAATTAATTTAGCACAGTATTACATTTAATAAATTATCATTAATCATTAATACGTTTTCACATGTGCATATTTAAGTTCTTTAACATTTTCTTTCTGGGTTTTTCTGTAGGGCTAAGGTATAAGACACTCATTTCAAATCTGAAAAGCAGCACCATCAGTCTTTTGAAGCCCAGTGCAATCAATATCTATGCAAATGTGGCAGTTATGGAATTTACACTGCTTTGTCAATCAATCACCGTTTGAGTCCCCACCCTACACTCAATGTATTAATAGATTTTTTTTTTCTTTTTAAAGAGATAAGGACTTCCTTTTATCTAAGTGAGTGCTATTGCTTTAACTGCTTCCTCTCCCTCACACCACCTTTTTCTGCACACTTACCCACCTGCACAAAGCAGCCAGGCTCTCTCTAGGTGGTAGTATTTAGGCATGGGGTGAGGGGTGGGGGGTGGGGAGCTTTCTTAGCGCCACCTGTGGGTCTCCTATGGCCCTGCCCTTGGCCCTGAGTTCTTGAAAGAGAAGGAACAACTCATTGGGACTCATACTGGTTGGACTAGCATCCCTAGAGTGTTCATGTGCTTCCTGCCCACTGAGAGAGAGGTCTTTAGTGGATCACTAAAGGGCTCTGTTTTCCACCTTGATCATGTCAAGTTTTTGCCAAGGACTTGGTAGGTACACAGAACACTTGCTAACCAAGTAAAGAGAAGATAGATGCTAAGAAGGATAATTAATTAGGTTGGATACCAAAATTGGGCTTCAAAATTTATTTTCATTGTAGACTAACCAAGAAGAAATGTAATAGGGAGAAATATGAAGCTCTACACTTAGATTAAAAAGAAAAGAAAAACAAATGACAATATATAAAAAGTAGGGAAAGCCTGGTTTAAGAGCACTTCCAGTAGAAAACAAAACAAAGTAAGCTAGATCTTTTTGACTGCCTGTAACCACAGTGCAGATCTTAATCTTGAGGATTGCTGAAGAAGGTAATGCATCAAGCTGTTTGGAATGGAAAGAGAAGTAAGTTAATAATCCCTCTGTTCTCTGCTGGTCACATCACATCTGGCAGATTGCATAGAGTTCCACTCTGAGACTTTTAAGGACTCTGAAAAGCTTGAATCTGCATAGAAGAGGCCAACTTAGATGATGAGGAAGCTCAAAATGTTAAGTTTAAAGTAGAGAGGAAGTAGGTAGAATATGATGTTGCACTTCACATATTGAAAATGTATCTGCAAACTTGATATGTGAGGTAGGAATTAAGGCCCTGCTAAGTTATGGGTAACAAGAGTACACACATAGAGTTGTTCTCTTGTGAAAATTAAGTCTGGGGATGGGTAGTCCAGGGCTAGAGAAGCAACTCCACGAAGTCATTGAGGGCTCCAACTATGATATCTTCAATGAATGACTATTTCCATGCTCGGGATCACCTCATGTTAAGCTGCTAGAGATCCTACAATCACATCCCTATTCCAGACAGCAAGAAGAAGGGTCAGTATGGTGTGGGGGAAGGGCACACCTTCACCTTTAAGAAACCTTCCCAGAGTTTCCAGAAACACTTCCACTTACATTTTTTTGGTCACAACTTCATTTCATGGCCACACCTGGCTGCCATGGAGGCAGAATAGAACAAGTAGAAGTTTTTAAAAAGGGCAAATTTTACTAAAGATAGAGAAGGATTTCCTGATGGCTTTATCTGCCCCAAATTAAACGGACTATTTTAGAGGCACTGATGTCATTGAACATTCAAAAACAACGAGGAAATTGCCTATCAGGGAAGTTTTAAGGGGAAACCTTATGTACAGTTTCTTTCAAAACTGTGTCCATAGGCCATGCTGGGTTTTAGTTTGATTAACTTTTCTTATAAGAGATTTTAATAGAATTAGATATCTACTCACTACATATCAATAATGACAAATGTACCTTAAAGTGAATATTTAGTACACAAGTCTTGTTTTTATGTTATTCAGAAGCCAGAATATTCTTCTGATGGAAGGCACTGGTGACACAGGATTCTGTGGATGCATGATGACTTCACACAGTTAGTCATACTTCTGATACATGAAGTTCTGGCCTTATGAATTTTCTTATTAATTTGCTCCAGGAAGTATTGATCAATTGATTGACCCAAATTTCACTCAAGGTAGCTATAAGATATATATTTTAGTATTTGTAGCACATGAAATGCATAGTTTAAGTCTTATTTTGTGGTGGATTTTTAAAATTTCACTTTGGTATTTGAATTATGTGAGTTTCTTCAGAAAATATTAAGATGTTGATGTGGTGTGTATTTTGGATTTGTATTATAATTCTATAACTAAGAGATCTAACATATTAAAGTTACGAGTTTTGTAATTTTAGACTGTAGTACTCTGCCTGCACCATAAGTCTTTAGGAAATACACTGAAAAAACTCCAGTCTTCTGGCCTGTTTCATTGTTGCTGACACAGATAATAAGAAGTTGGACACAGTAGTTATTGCATACCTACTGCATTAGAAACAGGAGAAAATCCATTGCTTGCCAAATTAGAAAAATGTCATACAAAAAAGAAACTTTGTTCTCAAGCTCCAAATAGGAAAACCAAATGTCAGTAAGAATATAATGGTAAACACTGTTAGATTGCACTCTTTTAGAGACATAAAGAATTTTACAACATGTAAAAATATAGGTCACACGTAACTTGACCTACACATTTTCAAGGCATAGTTTTGATTATATATCTTTGTTTCAGTTACTCATAGAGAACAATTCTAGAAAGCATTTTGGCTTCAACCTAGAGTTCTTATGGTACAAGGCATAAAAGAGCTAGGTTGGGGCAGGAAGGCCTTGGGGAGAACATTGTTCCCCCCAGTATGTAGCCAGTGCTGTTACCTGATACATATCAGACCATAAACAGCTCGGCTCTGCTTTTTGGAATCAACTGTTTGGATCCCAGCTGTTTGGTTCTCCTCTTCCTTGGCATCTAGGCCTTATTTCACACTCAATTTGAATACTTTTAGTTTGAGGAATTCTGACTTGATCTTCAGATAAATCCTTAACTTAATGTAATATGCACTGTGTTGAACTAAATTGAGCTATGCTTTCTAAAGATTACAATTTATTTTGCAGGGGAAGGAGTAAATAAAAACAGAGGGATTGATCACTTTGGTCTCTTCTTTCTTCCCAACTTCACCCCAAGAGTTGCTATTTCTAAAACTTTGCACAAATAACTCATCTAGGCCTCAGGTTCTTTTTCTTCAGACAACGGTGATAATATCTATTATGTAAGAATTATGTCAATTAAGTTAAATTCAATAAAAATCCTCTGAACTTTTTATGTATTCTTGGTCTAGTAAAATGTAAAAAATAATTTCTTTTTAAAGCTTTTATCACAGTACCTGGTACATAGAGATCAACACTGGTGACGCCCTTTGGATTCTAAAAGGAGCTCCTGACATGACAGGGACCCCGCTGAGCCCATCCTCCCAGCCCTACTCATGGGCCTCTCGGTTTAGTTTTGCTGCTCCACTTTGTGCTTGTGGGGTTGGGACTCACTTTTGCATAAACCTGCCTGTCTCTTTCTCTTCCTTTTCTACCACATATCTGTGGCTTGTTAATAGGTCCATTCCTCAGCTCACCTTCCTTGCGCTGCTTCTCTCTGGTCTCCCTCTGACAAGTGTATGTATCCCTGGGGGGTGGGCATCATTGGTTCTCCTATTGCTTCTGCCTATTTTTTTTTTTAAAGCTAAATGAGTGTTCACAAATCCATCACACTCATGTACCAATGCTGAGGTGAAGAAACAGAGCCTTACCCACGCCCCAGGACGTTCTCTTGACACTTTCAGTTGCCACCTGCTCCTCAGTGGTTAGCACTAATCTGACTTCTAACACTTAGATTCATTTTTCCTCTTTTTTTCTTGACTGTATATAAATATACCATCACTACATATCTTTTGTGTTTGTCTTCTTTAATTATGTTTGTAAAATTCATCTATGTTGCATGTAGTTGTTTGTTCATTCTACTTGCTGTATACAGTTGTGTCGTGTGAATATACCACATTTGTTTATGCATTCTTCAGAATGATGGCAATTTGGGTTCTTTCCATTTTTGCCTATTATAAAGACTGCTGCTGTGAATGTTCTTGTATATCTCTTTTGGCAAATATCTGGACATATTTCTGTTGAGTTATACCTGGGGGTGGAATCGATGGGCCATAAGGTATATATATATGTTCATCTTTAGTAGATTTTTACCAATTTTCCTAGCTAATTGTAATAATTACACTCCCACTTGCCTAATAGTCTTGAAAGAGTCTGTTCTCTGTCTACAAGGTGAAGTAGATTATTTCTATATTGAAATTTTCTCATCTCCTCTCTTCAAAATTAACTGTCAATTTGTAGATAATGCTAGAATGTTTTCTATCAGTTTTGGGTCAAATGTGCAATTAATAAAAAGTTAAATATAAGTAACTTCATTTTCTGTATAATAATTCACGGAGCTGATTTAAGATATGATTTTGCAGTCAAACTAAGTAGTAATGTTAACTAACCAGATTCTGTAACTAGTTTTGGTTGCCATGGTGGAATTAGCTGAAGGCAATAAATATAATACAGTTAAAGACCCACTGGTCTAAAGGGGAGATAGAACTTAAATTAAGCTTTATCATTGAAGTTCTATGTGAGATTGTATTGAATTATCATAAATGAAGTCCTGTGTTATTATTATTTTCTAGGGAAAAACATCTGGAATATAAAGTTATATTCATTTAAATGTATTTTTGTCTCAGAATGTCTAGTGTTTATCGAAGTTAGATGTTTTGAAATAAACGTAATATAAATGAGTTGATTTGTTCAGTTTATACTGCATCAGCGTCCACAAAGGACTGAGTTATTATGATGAACACCTAATAGTGTCAGTGCTCAAAGTCACACACTTGCACAAAATGGTATCAACACAGCTGGAGTCTGATGAATGGCCTTCCTTGATATTTTGTCTGTGGAAAATGTTCAGTAGTTTCATTCAAAAATGAAATTTTCTCTAAAGAAATGTTCATAAATTGTTCAGTAGTTTGCTGCACTGGTTTTGGCTAATAGGTAAATAGTTTCCTGGAAGGAATGAGAGTGGCATAACTTTCATTGACTGTTACTGTTTCCATTTTGCAACAATCCACATAAGTTTTCTGTGTTCATCATTGGGTATATATTATGTTAAATGAAAATGAATCACATATTCTGAACATTCTTCCTCCACACCTCAAAATGTTGATTTTAGATTTTGTCTAACTACCAGCTAATTTATACTTCTGAAACCTTGTATCATTTCAGAATAGAGCATTCAACAATTTAAAGTGAAATGAATTGCTATATGATGAAGACTTGCTGTTAAGTCTTTTGGGATATAAGGATTTATTTGCTATAGTCATGTATGTAATTGTACATTTCAATAAGGGTGCCCTCTGAACATTAGAGGACATCATGAGCTGAAATTCCAAAAACAAGTCTAATGATTTGACAGCCCTGCTCAAAAGACAGCAACTCAGCATTTTAGAGGTTGCCATGTACTGGATCACAGAGTGAGGGTGAGCCTGGCGGTCACTGTCTGATGGCCCTAACAGGAGGACACCCACTCACCAGCCAGTCTCATCTCAGCAGTCCCCGTGTGTGTGTGTTTTGGGGTAGGGGGTAATAGTCATGAATCCTAGCATGAAAATGCCAGTAGTAGCACACTGTGGTGGCTAAACTCTTGTTCTTGTTCTTGTTGTTCAGATGGAGATTTCTTAAGGAAAAATAATTTCCAAGCTCTACAGAATAGATTAAAAATACTATTTTGACATTCTTGTAGCTGATTTTAACCAAATTCTTAGTGCCTAAATGTTAAGAATGGAATAAATATTTTCATAAATTCCTAGAAAGTAAACATAAGCAGATCCAAATATACTGTTTTCCTTATTTGGCTTCTTCCAACTAGACTAGTGCTTTTAATATTACTGCACTTCATTTTTATGGATAGTCAAGAATGTGCACGAAATCTTAATTTCCAGCACAGAAGGATAATTGCTCAGTGATCATTTGCTTCCTTTAAAACATAACCGAATATAAACTAAGACAGAAACTGAAAAAAGCTATTTTTAAACATGGCGTTGAAATGTATATGAAATCAAATGGCATATGAAGAACACACTCACCTTGATTTTTTTTTTCTGCCTTACACCTGTAACTTAAAGTGGACCTAGGATCCAGTTTACCTGTTTAGTCACGAAATCATAGGTAACACCTTACTGATCACTAGTAGTCTGAACCCTGACGTGAGAGGTTGAGAAATAGAGGGGCGTGTTGATTTGCTCAGTTAACAGGTAGCTCCAGCATCCACACCACTTCATTACATGAATCCACAGCACTTTCCATTTGTCTGTGGTTTACTATTGTTCTTTGTTTCAACAACAAGGGTGAGAGCTCATTTAATGTGTTTTAGATTAAAGAGATTTTATAGTACAGTTAAAAGCATAGAAAACATGAATTTATTAGAAAGGACACTGATCTTTTAACAGTGATGTCTTTGCTGGTCTTGAGTTAATCTTTCTGTGGTATCAGTTCTAAACCATTAAAAAATGAATTGCCATAAGCCATATCATACTCTTGTGCACATATATGCGAAAACAACTGAACTATAGTGTGTGAATAAACATTCCCTGACCCCATCCTGATTTTCTTACCATTTTTTTTCTATGAGGAAGCAGAGGACCATTTAAGTAAGAGAAGTGGAGGAAAACAGAGACGTGATAAAGGGCAATTTGAGCAGCAAGTTCACTGTGGTATCCGTGGGACCCTTCTCCAACTTCATGCGATAGCGTGCAGTATAGAAAAGGTTCTTTCAGCAAGTGTTTAGGAAAATATGTTCCAAAAGATCTGCATAGCATTAGTGTAACCAAGTGTTCCTCTCTGTGGCTTCCTGTTTTGGAATTAAATGCCTTCAGGGTACTCAGAATAACTCTGTTTAGAAACACAAGAATTTAACCTCTTATGTTCCTAATCCTTTTTTAAAAAACTATAGATTAATTAGAACACAAAAAGATCTTATCCTACTTTGTTTCTCAATAATTAGCTAATACGTAAAATTTCTTATACATAAAGTGGGTGGTTTAGTTAGAAAACAAAGGTGTTAACTTGAAATTGTGACAGGAATTATTATCACCGAAATTGTAGTATGAGTTTTGTCTCTTTATAAACAATTTTCATAGACCAACCTTTTTTTTTTTTTTTTTTTGCAAATAGGATTATTTCCAAATGAACTCAATGAAAAATTTCTGCTCTGGTTGTTTGCAGGAGGTACCTAAAGGGAGCCAATAAGCTGATTCTATGTTTGCTGCTTTGTGGTGTTATTGTTCAACATTCTTAAATTGCTGCTGCAAAGCCATTAGGGAGCACTAAACAATATTTTTGTTTAGCTTCAAGCTTAATATTGTATTTTTAAAATTTCTTTCCCCATTTTCATTTAAAAAGATATCTACAACTAATAATTTATTGATTATACATTTTCACTGTGTAGCTTTAACTTTCTATATGCTTCTAATTCTTCTTTGAAATTAAAAGTCTTAAAGGGGCTTTATTTATGCAATTCAGTTTTACATGCGTTCATTAAATGCCTAATGTATTTAAGACTCAGTAAGTGACAGAGTCAAAGGTGACTACTCTGTAGCCCCTGTCCTTAAGGAATTTGTAATCTAGTTGAAGAGATAATCTAGTTGAAGTGAGAGAATTTGCAAGGTAGACTATGGACCGCTTATCTTGATGAAGAATCAATGGAGCTATTATTGAGAAGGTGATATTTGAATTGGACCTTAAAGGAGAGGGTTCCTAAAATGGAAATTCTAGCCTGGAGGAACAGCATAAAAGCAGGGTGTAAGTGAGAAAAGGAAATTATAGGGTTGTGGCTTGATAGAACATGGGTGATAGAGGGAATGCACTGGGAAGTGAAGGTAGAAAACTAAAGTGGAATCAGAATGGAGCACCTTGAAATCCATGCTGAAGAGTTTTGATTTTATTTTTTGGCAAAGGATAGCAGATTGCAGACCATTAACATGATCTAAATAATGTTTTAATAAAATAATCCTTCATTCAGAATAAAAAGTTTCCTGAAGAACTCAGAGGTTAAAATGAGATATTTTTGAACCAGGTCAGGTGAGATTTAACAGCCTGGATGATGATGATGATGATGATGATGATGATACCTTTTATTTGTATTTGCATGTATACATATTGTACACATTTGTGTGTGTGCATGTGTATATATAGACATCTCCAATATGTGTGTGTATATATTTTAACACCCATATAGTATATATATATAATACATTTGTATTAAAAGTATGTTAGGTAATGTGTACAAGGTCTCAAGGCAAATTCAGAGCAAAGCTGGTGCTAAGTCTTTTGAGTCCAAACCTTATTATACTATGCTGCTTTTGCATTAGATGCTGTCAGTGTAGGTGGGAAGGATGGAATGTGCTTGAGAGAGATATTAGAGAGGTATAAAAAGTGTGGACACAAGGGAGAGGAAGGCGTCCAAGACAACTCCCAGGTTTTCAGTCTCTGACCAGGAAGCTGTGAGGGAGATGCAGGTTGGCCAGTGAGATGACAGACAGTGGGGTGGGGGGTGGGGGGTAGGATGGGAGAGAGAAGATAATTCAACTTTGAAATGTCAAATATGAGATGCTGGAGGGCATCCTTGTAGAGATGTACAGCATAAGCTTCCAATTTTAGGTTTGGAGCTCGGAAGAGAAGCCAGAGTTAGAGTTTGGGAGTGGATGAGATAATTCAAGGAAATTAGACCAAGAGGAGTAAAGTGAGAGCCAAACCTTGGGGGATGCCTGCACGTAGGAGGGCGAGGAAAGGAAGAAGCACGGAAAGGAGCCTGTGTAGACACTGACAGAGATGAGAGCCCTCAGAAGAATGCCCCCTTCATTACTCAGCAATATTTGCATTGCGGCTGTGTGCAAGGCATTGAAGCTTCTGCCCAGGGTGTAAAGGAGGGTGCCTTAGCAGCTGTTGCAGGGCACAGTTTAGGATGGGCACTGAGGAGAGGTTACCAGGTTTGTTTACTCAGGACATCAGACTTCCTAAATATGCACAGGTGAGTTGTTTGTGGATCAAACTCACTTGTATAATTTTCAAAAGATACACAATGCCCTTGTAACCTTAATTATTAATCTTTATTTTATGAGAAAACAAAATCACGATTTGTGTAATGATACAAGTTCATTATGAAAACTGAAAGTAGAAAAGAAGACATTCAAGTCACCGCTCAAATAATCACAGATAACCAGAAATACAACTCCTTCCCATTCTACTCCCCCCTCCCCTTCTTTATTCTCTTCCTGTTGAACTGTTGATCATACTATGCCTATTATTTTAAATAAAAAGGATTAAATTTAATTTTGCTTGAAGTTATAAAGAGGAAAAGAAACTACAGGTACCTAAAAGAGTTGTACAACTTCTAAATAAGTACTTCTTCACTACAAAAGGTAGTATATATTTTAGATGATTCATCTAAAGTTAAGAAAAGGGATTATGAAAAACATAACGAGGTTAGAGTTATGGTTTTATTTTATTTTATTTTTTTATTAATTTATTTTTGTTACAGATGTTTTTCCTTTTCCCTCCATTGACACCCTCCTCCCCATTCCCCCCCCCACCCTGTCCCCAGCTTTGTTGTCTATGTCCATCGGTTATGCATACATGCATATAAGTTCTGTGGCTTATCCCTTCCTTCCCCCCACTTCTGAGGATTGCCAGTCTGTACCCTACTTCTATGACTCTGGGTCTATTTTGTTCATTAGCTTATTTTGTTCATTATGTTCCAGAAATAAGTGAGATCATGTGATATTTGTCTTTCTCTGCTTGGCTTGTTTCACTTAGGATAATACTTTCCAGGTCTTTCCATGTCATCTCAAGGGATAAGAGATCTTTCTTTCTTACAGCTGCATAGTACTCCATTGTGTATATGTACCACAGCTTTTTTATCCTCTCGTTTACTGATGGACACTTGAGCTGTTTCCAGATCTTAGCTATTATAAATAGTGCTGCTATGAACATAGGGGTACATATTTTCTTTCTGAATTGGTATTTCAGGCTTCTTAGGGTATATTCCTAGAAGTGGGATCACTAGGTCAAATGGCAGTTCAATTTTTAATTTTTTGAGATAACACCATAGTGTGTTCCATAGTGGCTGCACCAGTCTGCATTCCCACCAGCAATGTACTAGAGTCCCCTTTTCTCCACACCCTCGCCAACACTTGTTGTTTGATGATTTGTTGATGGTGGCCATTCTGACAGGTGTGAAGTGATACCTCATTGTTGTTTTAATTTGCATATCTCTGATGATTAGTGATGTTGAGCATTTTTTCATATGTCTCTTGGCCATTTGTATGTCCTGTTTGGAGAAGTGTCTCTTTAGGTCCTCTGCCCATTTTTTAATTGAGTTATTTGTCTTCCTTTTGTTGAGTTGTGTGAGTACTCTATATATTTTGGAAATTAACCCCTTATCTGATGTATCATTGGCAATTATGCTCTCCCATATAGTGGGTTCCCTTTCCATTTTAATGGTTGTTAATTTGCTGTGCAGAAGCTTTTTAGTTTGATGTGGTCCCATTTATTCATTTTTTCCTTTCTTTCTCTGGCCTTAGGTGATGTATCAGTGAAAATTCTGCTACATATGATGTCTGAAATTTTGTTGCCTGCATTTTCTTCTAGGATTTTTATGGAATCACGAGTCAGATTTAAGTCTTTTACCCATTTTGAGTTTATTCTCGTGTATGGTGTAAGTTGGTGGTTTAGCTTCATTTTTTTGCATGTAGCTGTCCAATTTTCCCAGCACCATTTATTGAAGAGGCTGTCTTGACTCCACTATATGCTCTTGCCACCTTTGTCAAATATTAATTGAGCATATTGTCTTGGGTCAATTTCTGGGTTCTCTGTTCTGTTCCACTGATCTATAATATTTGCCTGTTCTTGTGCCAGTACTAGGCTGTTTTGATTACAGTGGCTTTGTAGTATAACCTGATATCTGGTATTGTGATCCCTCCTACTTTGTTCTTCTTTTTCAAGATTGCTGTGGCTATTCAGGGCCTTTTTTGGTTTCATATACACTTTTGGAGTATTTGTTCTAGTTCTGTGAAGCATATCATTGGTATTTTAATGGGGATTGCATTGAATCTATAGATAGCTTTGGGTAGTATGGACATTTTAATGATATTAATTCTTCCAATGCATGAACAAGGTATAAGCTTCCACTTTTTTATATCTTCCTCTATTTCTTTTTTCAATGACCTGTAGTTTCTGTGAAGAGATCCTTTACTTCTTTGGTTAGGTTTATTCCTTGGTATCTTAATTTTTTTGTTGTGATGGTAAATGGGATTGTTTTTTTAGTTTCTCTTTCTGTGAGTTCATTGTTGGTGTATAAGAATAACGTCGATTTCTTGATGTTAATTTTGTATCCTGCTACTTTGCCAAATTCATTTATTAGGTCTAGTAGATTTTTGATGGAGTCCTTAGGGTTTTCTATGTACAATATAATATCATCTGCAAATAATGATAGTTTCACTTCCTCCTTTCCAATTTGGATCCCTTTTATATTTTCTTCATGTCTAATTGCTGTGGCTAAGACTTCCAGTACTATGTTAAATACAAGTGGCGAAAGTGGACATCCCTGTCTTGTTCCCATTCTTTTTTTTTTTAGTTTTTTTTTTTTTTTTTATCCTCACCCGAGGACATTTTTGCATTTATCTTCAGATAGAGCGGGAGGTAGAGAGGGGGTAAGAGAGAGAGAGAAACATCGACGTGAGAGAGACACATCAACTGGTTGCCACCCACACGACCCCAACCGGGGCTGGGGACAAAGTGCCACCGAAGTACATGCCCTTAGCGGGAACCAAACCCGGGTCTCTCTGGTCCGCGGGCTGATACTCTAACCGCTGAGCCAAACCAGCCAGAGCTTGTTCCCATTCTTAAGGGAAATATTTTTAGTTTTTGTCCATTGAGTATGATGTTGGCTGTAGGTTTTTCATATATGGCCTTTATTATGTTGAGATATGATCCTTCTATTCCCACATTGCTGAGCGTTTTTATCTTTCATTTTGTTTATGTGGTGTATCACATTTATTGATTTGTGAATATTTTACCAGCCTTGTATCCCTGGGATGAATCCTACTTGGTCATGGTGAATAATTTTTTTGATGTATTGCTGGATCCAATTTGCTAATATTTTGTTAAGGATTTTGGCATCTGTGTTCATCAGGGATATTGGCCTGTAGTTTTCTTTCTTTGTAGTGTCTTTATCCGGTTTTGGAATTAGGATTATGCTTGGCCTCATAAAATGAGATTGGAAGTCTCCCGTCTTCTTGTATTTTCTGGAATAGTTTGAGGAGAATGCGTATTAGATCTTCTTTGAATGTTCGGTAAAACTCCCCCGTGAAGCCATCTGGGCCTGGGCTTTTGTTTGCTGGGAGATTCTTAATTACATTTTCAATTTCCTTTGTTTTTATTGGTCTGTTCAAGTTTTCTATCTCTTCCCAGTTCAGTTTTGGGAGACTGTGTTTCTAGAAATCTGTCCATTTAGCCTAGATTGTCCAATTTGTTGGCATATAATTGTTCATAGTATGTTTCGATGATCCTTTGTATTTCTGTGGTGTCAGTTGTTACTTCTCTTTCGTTTCTGATTTTGTTTATTTGGGTCCTCTCTTTTTGTTTCTTGGTGAGTCTGGCTAAAGGTCCATCAATCTTGTTTATCTTTTCAAAGAACCAGCTTTTTGTTTCATTGATCTTTTGAACTGTTTTTTTTTAGTCTCTATGTCGTTTATTTCTGCTCTGACCTTTACTATTTTCTTTCCTTCTACTTGCTCTGGGTTTTTCTTTTTGTTTTCTTTCTAGTTCTTTCAGTTGTAGGGTTAGAGAGTCAATTAGGAAATTTTCTTCTTTTTTTTTTTTGAGGTAGGCTTGTAGTGCTATGAACTTCCTTCTTAGGACTGCTTTCGCTGTGTCCCATAGATTTTGTGTTGTTGTGTGTTCGTTTTCATTGGTTTCCAGGAAGTTTTTGATTTCTTCCTTGATCTTGTTGGTAACCCATTCGTTGTTTAATAACATGCTATTTAGCCTCCAAGTGTTTGAATGTTTTTGTTGTAATTGAGTTCTAGTTTCATGCCATTTTGGTCTGAGAAGATGCTTGATATGATTTCAATCTTTTTGAATTTGTAGAGACTTACTTTGTGTCCTAACATGTGGTCTATCTTTGAGAATGTCCCATGTGCACTTGAGAAGAATGTATATTCTGCAGCTTTGGGGTGAAATGTTCTGTAAATATCAATTAACTACAACTGATCTAGGTGGTCATTTAAGAACTCTATGTCCTTGTTAGGTTTTTGTCTGGAAGATCTATCCAGTGGTGTCAATGGGGTGTTAAAATCACCCACTATGATCGTGTTGCTATTGATTTCTCCCTTGAAGTCCTCCAGAAGTTTTTAAATATATTTTGGTGCTCCCATATTTGGTGCGCATATGTTTACCAGAGTTATATCCTCCTGTTGGATTGATCCTTTTAATATTATGTAGTGACTTTCTTTGTCTCTTATTATGGCCCTCATTTTGAAGTCTATCTTGTCAGATATGAGTATTGCTACACCAGCTTTTTTTTCATTTCCATTTGCTTGGAAATTTTTTTTCCATCCCTTCACTTTCATCCTGTGTAAGTCTTTTGTTGTGAGGTGGGTCTCTTGTAGACAGCATATATATGGGTCGTGTTGTCTTATCCAATCAGCTACCCTATGTCTTTTGATTGGAGTATTTAAGCCATTTACATTTGAGGTTATTATTGATAGATAGTTATTAGTTGCCATTTTTATTTTATGCCTGTGTTCCTCTTTCTCTCTCTCTGTTTCTTCTTCTTATTACAACAGTCCCATCAGCATTTCTTGCAGTTCTGGTTTGGTGGTGGTAAATTCCTTTAGTTTTTTGTTGTTTTTTTTTTATCTGTGAAGCTCTTTATTTTTCCTTCAATTTTGAATGATAGCCTTGCTGGATAGAGTAGTCTTGGATTCAGACCCTTGCCTTGCATTACTTTGTACACTTCATACCACTGCCTTCTGGCCTGCAGTGTTTCTATTGAGAAATCAGCTGTCAGTCTAAGGGAGCTCCCTTGTAGGTAACTTTCTGTCTCTCTCTTGCTTCCTTTAAGATTCTTTCTTTGTCTTTAATGTTTGCCATTTTTATTACGATGTGTCTAGCTGTGGGTCTTTTGGGGTTCATCTTGCTTGGGATTCTCTGTGTTTCCTGGACTTGTGTGACTTTTTCCTTCTCCAGTTTAGGGAAGTTTTCTGTCATTATTTCTTCAAACAGGTTTTCTGTTCCTTTCTCTGATTCTTCTCCTGCCGGTACACCTATAATGTGAACCTTGTTACATTTTGTATTATCCCACAGCTCCCTTAAACTCTCCTCCTGCTTTTTAATTTTTTCCCCCATTTGCTGCTCTATTTGGGTGTTTTTTCCTACCTTGTCTTCTAAGTCGCTGATTCGGTCTTCAGCTTCTTCTAATCTACTATTGAATCCTTCTAAGGTATTTTTCATAACAGCTATGTCATTCTTTATTTCCTCTTGATTTTTATGCATAGCTTCTACCTCTTTTTTTAAGCTGAAGTAGTTCCCAGTGAGCTCTTCATAATTCTTATTAAGTTGCTTGTAGTTCTCACCAAATTGTTTGAGCACCCTTATACTTATCATTGCTTTGAATTCTTTATCTAACAAGTTGCTTTCTTCTAGTTTCTGTAGTTCATTTTCTGGTGATTCCTCTTTTTCTTTCATTTGGGTGTTGTTTCTTTGTCTCACCATTTTAGCAATCTGGTAGTTCTAAACCCAGTGAGGGATGTTGGAATGTGTAGGCAGGTCGGTATCAACTAAGGCTGCTGTGCCTCCCAGCCTGTTTTGGTGTATGGCTCCTCTTGCCTGCTGTGGGTCCTGGAGGGTTGACACCTGGTGGCTGGAATTGGTCTGTCGTGCAGGTCTTGGCTCCCCGGGACTTGCTGCTGCTTGGGCTGGGGCACTGCTCTTGATCAGCTTCTGCTGATGCTGCTGGGGATGGGTCTTTGTTGCCGATATTTGCTGCTGCTGCCTGGGGTGTGCGGGTCCATCTGGTACCCTGCTGGGGTGCGTGGGTCCGCTGGTATGTTTCTGGGGTATGTGGGGTTCCGCTAGTACACTGTTGGGGTGCGTGGGTTCCACTGGCACACTGCTCAGGTACGTGGGTCCCTCTGGTACACTGCTGTGGTGCATGGGTCCCACTGGTGTGCTGTTGGGGAACCCTGCTGCCTGGTGGGTCTTAGCTCCTGATCAGTCATTGCTGGGGGCGAGTGTTAACTCCTAGTTCGCACTGCTACTGCTGCTGCTGCTGCCAGGGGGTGCTCTCAGGTCCCGATCCTCTACTGCTGTTGGGGGCTGAGGGTGATCCACACCTGGGATTTTGCTGCTGCTGGGGGGAGGGGCTCCACTCCAACTCCACTGCTGCAGTTGTCAGGGGCAGGTCTCAGCTGCCCTAGCCCTGCTGCTTGGGCTGGGGCACCGCTCCTGATCAGCCTTTGCTGACGCCGCTGGGGATGGGTTTCAGCTGCCAGTCTGAGCTGCTGCTGCTGTTGGGGGTGGGGCTCCAGCTCCTGGCCAGTTTCGGCTACTGCAGCAGGCACCTCAATAGCATTGCTACTGTGTGCTGACCGTGTTGACACAGCTGAGTCCACTAGACGGATGGTGCAAGGCGCTCTAGTGGACTCAGGTCGCTCGGCCCTAGCCACTCCCCGTTAACTAGAGTTATGGTTTTAAGACACATTTCTGTTTCTACCATCTACACTGATCTGCTTTCAAAAATGCACATATATACTGTGGCTTCCTATCCCTCCCCATTTTTGTTTGTTAAAACATTATTTTTACTTATTTGAGCTCTATAACATTTGCATTCTGTTTTGTAATTAAGGTCTAAAATTGTTTAATTCTAGTTCTATATTTAACTGAAATATAATTAACTGGAATTCAGTACTCACCATGATTTTTTTTTTTTTACCTTGACTTTTCTATCCTTGAATTTTAATTTTGATTTATATTTTAGTTGGCTAGTTTTCATTATTAAGTAGAATTCTTCAGGAAGGTCTCCTAGGGGGCTGTTTTATGTTGAGAATATCTTTTGTTCTGTTTACCCTATGCAGACATCCTGGTTAGGCAGACTGCTCTGGGGACATGGCCTCTTTCCTTCAGAACTCTGCAAAACTGGTCAGTTGTCCTCTGGTGTTGAAAGTTGCTGTGGAGAAATCTGAGGCTGACTTAATTGTTCTCAGTTTTATGCATATTTTTCTTTTCTTCTTTTCCCTTTTTAATTTTGTGTGTGTTTTAGTATCCTTTCTTCAACTTTAATGTTATAATCATGTGGAAAATGAATTAAATTGAAACTTTATTTTGTAGTGTGCCCCAGAATAAAATCCCAGATGGAATGAATAATTAAATTTTTAAAGTGAACCCATACCGCTAGTAGATGAAAACACTGGTAACCCCCTAGTCTTTCTAAGAATGGCCTCAAGATAGAAACTGCAAAGAAATGATCTATTGTTTTTTCTGCATCAAAAAAAACACACACACAGAACAGAAAACAAAAACCAATACCAAAATATGAATAATGTTAAAGGAAAACTTGCAACAGGTAAAATATTCACAACAGATGATAGGTGATAGATGTGTGTTATGTGTGTACATATTTTATTCATGATAAAACCAACAGTACAAAAGAAAAGTGGGTAAAGGGCACATAGATGCATTTCACAAGTGGAAAAATTCAAGAGAAGAGAAAATTTCTAATCATTTAACATAGGTTAAAGGTGAACTGTTATAGCGTAAAGGTGAAAATTTCAGAAAGAAATTTTCCTGTTTTGAACACAGGATTTCTCATGTTTACATATATTGGATTAAATAAACTTGAACATCCTTTCAAGCTATGAAATTCCATGGTTCTGAGATGTGTATGTCCTATCCTTGCTATTAGATGGTTTTCTCCTTTATACGTCCAAGAAAAGATGTCTTAGGAATCTTTCTGCCCTCCACAGTGCATAGCTCAGAATTTGGCATGTACTAGTCTTGAAATAAATATTTATTGAATAAAAATTGTAAAGAATTTTTAAAAAATTAATGTTTGTTAATTATTATCTTTTAAAATATATTTGAGGAGGCTTAGAATATTTTGTATAGATACTGTAATGAAGATAAATTTGTTATAGATTTTAAAATTTATGACGATTAGTCTTATGCTTAGAAATTTTTTTTTTACTTGAATAGAAAGATTTATTGTTTTGTAGGGTAAATATATACCTAAATCTCATTTTTCAAAATTTGGTATTTGTCAGTTTTACTAAATGATTATAGGCTGAATTGTATTCCTAGACCCTGATTCCTATGAGCTGCAAGGAATTTCTTTTAATATGTACATAGTTTATGGAACATCAATGCCATAATTATTTTTTTAAAAACCTTTTAAAATGATTTTAATGTGAAATGATAAAATTGTAGCATGGAAATGCACATTTATGGTTAGAAGTTAGTGATAATTGACTATTTTTGTTGTTGATTTAAATAGGGAAACTGAAGCTTTTCTTAAATGAAGGGGCATATTCCAAATGACGGAATGATTTTATAGGCTACTTAACAGCAACTTTCTTCAGAGAGCCATATTGTGTAAGTGGTTAGTGACATTAAAATTGGTATCAGCCTTGAGATATCTAATGTATTTATTTTTAACTTTTATGCAGATATAGTTATTAAAATGTACATTTCAAGTACATTTTGAGTGTCTTTCAAAGTATTTTTGAATGATTTCCATTTGAGAAGGATCTAGGTTTGTTAGTTATTAATTCAAATATAGTAATATAGCTTATTTCATTGATCTTTCTATGATTCTTTAAATTAGGAGTGTGAAAAGTCACAGACGCAGTTTGTTGACATATTGCAATCCATATGCGTGCTTTTCTGATAAGGAAGGTATAGCATATACCATCCCTCCAGAACATTTAGCACCAGATTTATGATTTTTCTAATTTGGTTTGTAGCTTGCCAGAGAGCATGTGAGTACATATTTGATCAGAAGCATATTTTGCCTTGAATCAGATGAAGAATATTTAATGAGTCAATGCCAAGAAGCAATGTAGAGAAGATGCAGACTAGCAGCCTTAAAAGACTTTGCAATGTCTTAATGTGAAATATAATAGAGATAAAGTAATATTACATAAAAAGTCAAGTTTTTCAGTTTTTCATACCCGTTCCCTTAATAAAAGCACTCATTATTATGATTGGAAATGATATTTTATATTTCTGTGATACATTTTGCATTTTCAGTGGGGTGGAGACATTTCAAGTGCATTGTACTCGTTCTTTCTTGGGGGCTGAGAAAGACATGAGTTGTACCTTAGAGGTGCCAACAACTCTGCTCTCTCTAGCAAGCCTTCCTCTAAGAATGAGTGCTAGAGGTACGAGTTACAGTTATTTTTTTCTTTTTTGCTTCTTTGTTAGGAAAAAAAGATCTCTGTTTTGATTTGTATTTCTTGGTTTATCAGTGAAGGTAGAAAAATTTCCTGTGTATTTAGCCTTTTGTATTTCTTCCTTTACAAATTGCTTATTCTGTTACTTTTGTCCACTTTTTAAAAAAAAATAAAGGAACTCACTTCTTACTCATTTATGAGATTCTTTATTTGTTAAAGTTAGTGCTTTGTTATACACGTAAAAAATATTTTGCCTAGTTTTTGTATTTTAACTTTGTTTGCAGTGTTTTCTGGCATACATAATTTAAAAAATAATTATAGTCAAATCTAGCAATCTTTTAGTCTGTGGTTTCTTTCTTTGTTAAGATTTGAAAGACCTGCACCAACTCTACATTATATAAAATTTTCTTTCTTTTGAGACTGTGATGTAGGAGGGAATGATCAGTGAAAGCCTTTCTGTTGCTTAGCTTAAATAAGTTACAAGGAATTACCTTTGTTGGACTCTGATTTTTATTTATAATGACTCTTTTATAAATATATATATATATATATATATATATAATTGGCTGTTTTACCTCAGGTGGGGGAAGGCTCTCTCCAAGTGAAGTGCCCTCCAACGTTTTGCTTTCGTTGTTGCCATTTCTTCTCCACTGTGGAAGAAATAGAGAAAGGAGAGTGAGGGATGAGACATGTTTCCAGTGACACTCTCTTCTCTACCCTGAAGAACACTTTCACATATGGAAATTACACCATGCATAATTATTTGGTTTCCAGGCTAGCCCACAATAGCAATAATAATTTTTTTCCTTCTGTTCATTGTATAACATTCCAGCCATGTTTTGAGTTAATTCGGGTTTTAAGGATAGCCAGGGAGCCTGAACAAAGTGGCTTCAAGTTCAGACAGGTTACAGGTGGGCTTTGGAAGCATGGTTTATTTGTAGATTGTGGCCCTCTGGTTAGTTTTCTTGAGGAACCACATCTAAGGACTGAGGACCAGAAATGGTCTAGTTGGTCTCAGATGACTCTAATAAGCCCTCAGTGATTCTGTACGTTAGGTTTACAGTGAAACTTCTTTTCTAAGCTCTATGAAGTAAGAGGCAATCTGACTGGTGCACAGGTATGTCTTTTCGTTAGGATCTCGAGCGGCATTACCCAATAGAACTTCCTGCGGTAATGTAAAATGTATACTATATGAATGTTCACTTACTAATGGAGAAATAGTTTATATCTTTGCTGTCTACTATGGTAATCACTAGCCACATATGGCTATTGAACAATTGAAATGTGGCTACTATGACTGAGAAACTGAATTTTTAATATTATTTACTTTTACTTAATTTAAATTTCAGTTTAAATAACCACGTGAGGCTAGTGGGTATTATATTAAAAAACATAGGTCTAGAGGTTTGTGATGAGTGGAATAAAGTCCTCAATTTCATACCAAACTTGAGAATTAAGAAGTCAAGTTAATGCCCATTAGAGGCTCTCTCCTTATTATCTGATTTAAAAATGTCATAGAAAGTGTAGCTCTTAGTTGGATCCTGTTTAGAAGAAATAAAATCATGAAATATGTAAAAGACAATTTTAAGACAATCTGGTAAATTTGAACATGGATTGGGCATTAGGTGATTTTATGGAATTAATGTTATTAGGTATGATAATAACAGTGGGTTTGTATTATTAAATTGCAACAATGAAGTTTTCAGAGGAAATAATATGATAGATACCTAGGGTTTGCTTTAGGGAAAAAAAATATTGGCAGAGAAGTGGATGAGATAATGTTGGCCAATGTTCACAGTTCTGGAGCTGGCTGAGGGCATATGAGGTTTATTATACTGGTTTTATACTTTTGTATGTGATGAAAAGTTTTCCTAATAAACAGTTTTAAATTGGGAGAGCTCCTTGTACATCAAATAGTTCAGTCTTTAACCCAAGTTAATTTACTCAGCCATTAAATGGCAAAGTTAGGATTCAAATCTGTCATTCAGCTCTAAGTTTTATTAATTTTTTCTATGACATCACACTATATAATATTTTTGATACATGCTTCTCCATCCCACCTGCTCCATGGCCCTTGACACATCATCTTGCACATTCCCTCTTGTGTGGGTAAGGCCAGAGTTGGTCCCCGAGCTGGCTCCACAGGTCAGCAGAGGGTAGAGTCTTTCATGGCAAGCTGGATGAGGTTGAGATGTTACAGGATCCAGATCATAGTGCTGAATACGCAGTAGCTTGGGAGGGAAACCAGAGGAGCAGTATAGCTGTAGCAAGGTCAAGGGGAGAGGAAGAAACCAGGTCAGATTTCTAAGAGATCTATCATGCATATAAGATGGGACCAGGTAAAAAGGCTGAGGACATAATTTGTGTGGAAAATAAGGGTACTGACTGTTGATTTTGTGGGGGAGGCACTTGTGTATTTCAAGGGCAGGTTAGCTGCCTTGGCATATAGCCAGATTAACATTCCTCACCATGAAATGCATACCTATAGTCTCTATTTATTTAATATAAAATACTTGTTACAGTGTAGAATTTTTATCTAGATGGGGCTGTTGAGGTCATCTAATTCAACCCATTTATTTCTAAGTGTTATCAAATTCATACTGCATTTCCAAAGAGTAGTCGATATTGAATTATGTGCCATGAGGATTACAAAATTTCAGTTAAGTATGCTCTCAAGAAGATGTTGAGATGAGTATATAATAGTAATGATTATCCAAGTAATACAGATATTTGGTTAAATTGATTATTGGTTAAAATAGAAGAGGAATACTTTTATTTATTTATAAAATAAAATTTATTTTATGAAACAATTTATAAGTTATATTTGCACTCATGATTCTGGTCTCAGGGCTGTTAAGCTAGGATTTCTCCCATCAATAAATGGACAACCACGAAGTGTGCATTTTACATGTATATTGCAAGTGTTCATGTTTTTATTTAATGCTAGGAATGAGAGAGGGGGTGGTTTCAGTAAATAAGCCATTAATGCTGAAAAATAAACTAGTGAGTGGAACATCTGTTATACCACTGCCTCACTAGGACATAACTATTTAAAAGTAAAGTAAAATAAAACATTTTAAAACATCATAATGTTGGCATTGTTGTAGTTTTCTAATTTTATTTATTTGCATCCTTCTTGGGCTATTTGAATATTTCTTCTTGAGTCCCACTTCTGAATGTTTTAGTTAAAGCTAAGAAAATTTATTAAGTTTCTCCTCCTGTACCAAAATTATTCTATAGTCAAAAGCAACAAGCTCCTAAAGTAAATTCCAATAGCAGATATTTGTATTTATTAGGTACCATTAAGTTAGGACTGCTATACTTATTTGTTCATTCATTTGTAATTTCCTTATATTTATTCATTAATTTAACAAACTTGCTGTGTGTTACTATTGAGGATGAAAGGATGACTAAATCATACCCCCTATTCTCATGCTGCTCATATTCTAGCTGAGTAAACAGACATGTAAGTAACTGTGACCGAGGGTGCCCATTGTTGTTTGGCGGCAGATGCAAAGGACTATGGGAACATTATGAAGAAAAGGACTAGCTAGGAGATGGAATGGTGTTGGGGTACAGATAGTTTTCACGGAGAAAAACCTGAAGAATAAATTTGGGTTGATTATATTTACTATTATATTAATATTGGCAACTGTGAGAACGAGATTTTAAGAAAATCTATAGATGTTATCTCTCCTGGCTTTGAAGTTACTTCTGGTTCCATTGCCCTATTGTCTGCTTTATATATATATATATATATATATATCTGCAACTTTTTATCTCTGTCCTATCTGCTGTCTGGTTTTATTCTTTGGATCCTGGTTGATATCTCATCCATTTTAGATGATTGACCTGTATTTGAGCTGTTTACTTTTAGTTTGACTGGGCTCTCTCAAAGTACACTGCTTCCAGTAACTGCTCTTCTCCTTGACCTACTGCAGCTTAAAGCAAGAGGAGCTTCAGTCACATGATCTGGCCACGCCTCCAGAACGCAACTTCAGCCTGGGCTCCAATGTCTTCCAGGCAATTTTATTTTTCTGAGACTGGGTACTAGAAAAGGAAGGTCTGAGAGGATGCATGTGTGATATGACTAGAGACCAGGGTTCAGAGAATTGGGAAGTATATAATAAATTTGGAAAGGCAAGTGATAGCTAGATTGTGAGAAACAGGAATATCATGGATTTGAGGCTTTATTCTTCATGCCAAATGGGACCCATACATGATTTTCAGGAAGATTGTGACACCATCACATCTATACTGTAGAAATATAATAGTGTCATGACTGGACCATAAAAAAGAGAGATTGTGGTCAGAGAGACCAGTTAAAGAAAAGAGATAATTAAGCCCTGAATTGAGCAAGACAGTAATGATGGAGAAGAAGAAATAAATCAGAAACTTTTCAGAAATGGAACTAATAAGATTTGGGAACTAATTGGAAATGGAATGGGAGGGAAAGAAAAATATTGAAGATATTTTTAAGTTTTCTGTTTTTGGTGATTAGATGGGTTATTTTTTTCCTTTGTCTTTACACTTGTAATTAATGTAAAAAAATTAATCACACTTGTAACTTTATTTAATGTCTCTCTTCTCTGTTGGACTAAACTCTGTGAGGATAGAGACTTCATCTTTCTTGTGTGTATATTTCCTACCACCCGGCACGGTGTCCAGCTATACTAATATCCTCAATTAACAATTGTTGACCAACTGACTGGTTTCATTCATTCAATAAATTTTTACTGGCTACTTGGCACTGTTCTAGATGAATTTTAATACCTTTAACTAAATGTGAAATACATTAGGTGAGCAGGTTCAGTGAAAAGATAATGGGTTATATTTTGGACACATTGAAATGAGATGCCACGGAACATCCAGTTGGAAATATGAAGCTATCTAAACTTTAAAGGAGTGATCTTGGTAGAAGATTCAGATTTGGGATGTAAGTGAAACCTAAAGCCATGGAATATTTGAGATCAATAGCAAGGGTAAGTAAAGTGAGGCATGATAATGACGCAAGACAGGATTCTGGGGAATATAAGTATTTAAGAGGTAAGTAGAGAAAGAACAGTTAACTATGGCAACTGAGAAGGATGTCTAGACTTTTGGGAGAAAAATCATGGCATTGTGTTGTCATCAAGAGAAATGAAGGGAGAGTTTCAAAGAGGGTTATGTCTAGGGATAAAGTATTTGTGAAATCAGAATCCCTGGAAGAGTCCTAAGAAGGTCTGGGATTCCTGAAGTATTCTATCTTTTGTTTGCCTCACAATTTATGTCTGAAATCTTTAATTGATGGTCAAATTGCTTACTCAAAACTGGAGATTTTCTACTGTAACCTTATGCTTATAAAATCCAAATAAAACTCCTTCAGTGCTAGTATTGTTCATTTAATAAGGTTTTAAGTTTATTGCCTAACTATAAACTGCAGGGGGAAAAGACCAAAATTTGGAAAGAAGTGTCTACTTTTGATGAAGTGCATGTCCTAAACTAATTTTCTCTTCAAATTTTCATGGTCTATTGATTTTTTTCACTCTAATAAATGTATTTTTCAATTGTGGTAACACTTTTAAAGCAATTAAAAGAAAAATGAATTTCTAACCATTATAAATGATTGTTAATGCATAAGGG
The DNA here is from genome assembly GCA_030848825.1 of Tadarida brasiliensis. Taxonomy (NCBI): domain Eukaryota; kingdom Metazoa; phylum Chordata; class Mammalia; order Chiroptera; family Molossidae; genus Tadarida; species Tadarida brasiliensis. The sequence continues at coordinate 54,095,997 of CM061258.1, forward strand.
TATTCTTTTAACATTCATGCATATACTAGTGTGTGTGGTAGAATGAGGAAGCTGTAGTTCTTTGATTTGTAAGTCTTTTTGAGTTACTATGAATTTTTTTAAAGCACAATGAAGAAGATCACAATCTTGCTTTTATTCTCTTGATTTTCTTTGGAAAAACAAATTATTTTAGCAATAGACAAGGTTCCTTAATATTCATCTAGTCAGAGAGAAGTAGAAGACAGGGAAGGGAAAAGAAAATACAAAATACTTGAAGAACTATTTGGCTGCAGGAATCCACTGCTTATTGTATATATGTGTGTGCAGCATGAAGATCTGTTTTGTACCTTTGAATTTATAAATTGAATGGCCTGCTACTCATTGAGTATGAGAGATTTCCTTGTAAATAGATCCCATCAGTATTGTACTGTGATCCCACTAGATGATCAATAAATTCCGGCTGAAAGATTGATTATTAACAGGATTTAGAAATTACCTGATGTTTCAAAATAACCAATTCCTTGCAATTATATACAAAATCTAGAGTCTAGAAGGGTTTCTTGAACTGATACACTTGATTTGAACACAATCATTACTAATTAAGCTAATTAAGAAATTGCTTTTGAGGGTTCAACGTGGATGTGTCCTTCACTTGAAATACCTGTGAACTGTGCAAAAAAATAAAAAGTGCTTTCTGCCTAACACCCTCTTTTAATCTTAGTCATAATTCTACTTTGGAAGGGGCATAAAAATGAAGTGGTCATGATGAATTATTAATTAAATGTATCAGTCACAATATCCCCAGAAAAGACTGAACATATGAAAAAAATTAAGTTCAATGGAACAAAATGCCCAGATAGCCTGACAAATGGAGCTAATTTTAGACAAAAAATGAAAATAATAATGAATATGTAAAATTTATATATAAGAGTCAAGAATTTCCTTCTTTTTCTAGAGTAGTCTCTTCTGTCTTAAGGATCATTCATATATATATATACATAAAGTAATCCAAAATTCTAGTTAAGGGGTGCAATTACACATATACACTAAAGCAGTTAAAAAGAGCATGGGAGAGCCCAGTTGCCCACAGGATAGCCTCATATTACATTTTCATGTCTCCTGTGGCACTGGTTCTGCCTTCTCGCCCTGTTACTTTAGCATTTTCTCCCTGTATGCTTTTGAAATTTCTCTCTTAAAAGATACCAGTGATAACTGATACATCTGTTCAAATTGCCTTTTCAGACTATCCTTCACTTTTCTGTAATGTCCAAGGCTGTTGTTGACCACGATCTGCTGGAAGCTTTTTCTTTTGTGAGTTCCTTGCCATTTTCGTCTCTTTATTTTTCTTCTTTATCTTTGAAGTTCTCATTGCTAGCCCTTCTTCTCCTAGCTCTGAAATATGGTGTTCCTCAAGACTTTTTCTTGGCCTTATCTTTTTTTTTCTGTTAGAAATTTTATCTACCACAGTTGTTCCAGTTAGTTTTTTATGTTGATGGCTCAAATCCAAAATATCTCCAAACTTTAAAATTATATACAAGGGCAGAATTCTGGCTCTACCTTTCACTTATTATGATCTTAGGGAAATTTTGTAGCCAAGATCTTTAGGATCCTGTTTGGGTAAAGTAATAATACCTTATCTCATGAGGTTGTTTTTGACATTGACATGCATAGTTTATAGAATATATATTGTACATAGTTAATACTCAAATAGAGGTAACTATTATGAAAGCCATTTTTATAGCCCTCTTCTCTCTTTAGACTTTTGCCCTACAGATTCAGTGCCTATAGGATCCAGATGTCTTAAATCAGAATCGCCAAATAGTACCTGCTACTATTGTCCCTTTTACTGTTAATGACACCATCATCTTCTCAGGTGTCTGACAAATGGGAGTTTATTTATGGCCCCTTATATTCAACAGTAATTTGCTTAGACAAATAAATACTCTCTAGAGACATCTCTCTCATTTGCTCCTTCTTTCCCAATACTATTCCCAACCGTTTTTAAAAAATCTCTTGGAACCTCTCTTGAGGCTCATTCTATTTGATAGGTTTCCAATTTATCTCACCATGTCTTTTCTAATTTCCTAGTCATCCTTTAGTTCATTTCCAGATTATTATTGAAACAAAACTCTAATGATATTGCTCTACCACACAACTAACAATAATAATCATCATCATAATAATACTCTAACATTATTTTTTTACATGCTAAGAAATGTCCTAAATGTTTTACATGGGTTATTTCATCTAGTTTTACCAATAGCTTCATAAACCATCTCTTGAAAAAATGAGGAAACTCAATCTTAGAGAGTTTACTTAGCTTGTGATGTCATTCAGCTAATAAATGGTGCAATCAAGTTTCACCCAAGCAGAGTGAGTCCAAAATCTGCCCTCTAATTTGGTAGACTACCTGACAGCTACTTTCTTGTGATCTTCAGCACCTATCAATTATAGTTTAAGTTCTATACTTCAGGCCTGTACGGTCTGATGTCAGACTAACAATTCTATCCCATGTCAAATCTCTTATACAACATTGTATTCCAGACAAACAGGTTGACTTGCTAAATTGGCCATGAGCTTCAGTATCTTGCACCTAAGATCCTGCCATCATTTCTGCCTGAAATAGCCCATGCCTCATTTCTAACAGCTGGAATCATTCTTTATTTAGTCTAAAATACACCTTTTAAACTCAGACTTTCTGCATCCTTTCAGGCTACAGTTAGGGTTGAGATCTTTACCTACAATCCATGAACGTTGTATACTTTTCATTCAGCCATTATCACAGTTTGCTGTGGGTTATAATCACTTGTGGATATGACTTATATGACTTGGCTCCCTTACCTAATTGCGCAATTCTTGTATGACCAATCATGGGGTTTATTTTTCATGTTTTTAAAAATCTACCCAGTACACTGTCTTAGGTATATTAGATGCTCAATTAATGTTTATTGAATACATAAATCTTTGTGATTATGGATCTCCATAAATAGGATAATTGGGTTGGATTTCTGAAACATATGAGTTTGAGAGGCTGATATGGAAAGTATGTATATGTTAATTTAATGAGATTACCTATTTAAAAAGACTGAAACCTTTATTGATATTCATAGTTTCAAGTCTTTACATTTGGGTTGGGTTTTGATTTTCCTGGCAGAGTTTTTGAAGGTGTAGGGTTCTGATATTTTAAATGGGAATATTAAGACTATTTGACATGATAGATCATGGTAAAGAGAGGACTCTAAGAATCCTGGTGAATAAAAATACTCATAGAGCTTAAAAGCTTGACTAAGAACTATAGCTACCATTCCATAATAAGCCCAGTCCACAGAGACTTGAACATACAAATATAATAATTCCAGAATTGTATTGTTAAGAAGAGTTGGTCACACATGAGAATGATATGGTTAATTAGTGAAGATGTTCTAGGACAGAGGAACTTTAAGCCAAAATTGAATAAGGAGGCAGCCTCGTGTTCTATTCTTGCACAGGGATGGGTTAGGCAAAGATTCAGAAGTAAAATATAGCTAATGAGTGTGATGGTGGTTATGGAGCAGGTGTTGTTTATTTCTACTGGCTGTGTGTTGTGATCCCCATTTGAGTATTGATTACTGTCTATTATCAAATTCCTTAAGCAGTTCTTATATGTTTCATCCATATACATAGTCTCTGTCTTTATTCATTTCAAATTTATGGGTCCTGGATTTTGGCAACAATATAATTGGATAATAACAGTATAAAATCTGCTTGTGTTGTTATTTTGTTCAGTCTTAATCTAGGTCTCACTTTTTATTGATTCCTTTAGCTTTTTATTATAGTATGCCTTCTCTTTCTCTTCTTTTTCTTTATTCCCCTTCCTCTTCCTCTTTCTTTTTCCTCTTCTCTCCTTCATGTGCTTTCCTCTTTTCCCAGATTTCTTAATCTGGTAATTGCTTAGGAATTTATTCAGTGCCTTTTTTTCAGGGAAGTCAATATGCTTCTCTCTATATTATTTTATTTATCTCACGATAAATCTAACAGAAAGATGGAAGACCCCAGGAAACTACCTTCTCACAATCCTTGAGCCAGACTGTGTTTTGGAATTCAGAATTTTGGGGATTTTAGAAGTAATGTGATTTTATAAAAGTAAACTCTGTATTATGTTTCATTCCTAGTGGTGTCTGGACAGCATCCCCATGGTCAAAGATATTAATATATTTTTATTGAAACAATATGGATAAAAAATAGAATAAATGAAGACTAAAAAGTCTCATGAACGAATTGCTCCTTAAGGAAGCAGTCCTCAGCCAGTTACAGGTGGGAGATGGTGAATACACATTTCAACTTCTTACCGCTCATGTGCGACCACTCAGTGTGTCCCAGTGGTATCCTGGATGTTCTCAGCGGGAAGCAGCCCTGGTTGCCCACAGTGGGAATCTGTTCACTAGTGACCCTGACTGCTTTCTTTCCCACCCTACCTTACTACCCCACTTCTGTATGGGTGCTCCTGAAATCACTGACCACGTAGATTACTTGCATTCAAATCCTCTTCTCAAGGTCTTCTCTGGAAGTAATCCACCCTAAGACGTGGACCCCAAATAGAGCCTGGATCTTGGTTTAAAGAATAGTTTTGCAGACTTTCGTGTGGTTGTTAACCACCGTTTTCCACGTTTTAAAATTTCTTAGAGTTAGGGGATGTTATTAGAATAAGAGGGACATGCTACCAATTTATAACTGCCACTGTTTGTGTTGACACACATCACTGGCTTTCCTGCTGCTGCTGCCATTTCATGTTCCCACTTCCCATACTGCAAGCCCACTGTCAGTTTGGAAATCTTGGCTAAGTTTTAAAAAATCTTAGTATTTTAAGTATTTATCCCCAGTCTCAGAGAAAATGCTTATTTTCCTGGCTTTGAGGCACACAGAAGTTGATCTCCAGTGACTAAGCTTCTGGCTGACCCATGGAGGAGGTGGCAGGGTGATTTGGTCTGGAGAAGCCTTTCTTGCACCCTCAGATTTCATCATGTTGGGTATAGGGTTACGTCTGACCCTTTGATATTTACTGCTATACATGATTTCGTGTTCACTTTCTTGCAAGAGAATTGCTTCAGTTAAAAGTTGAAGTTCTTGCCCTGGCTGGTTTGGCTCAGCGGTTAGAGTCTTGGCCCGCAGACCAGAGAGTCCCGGGTTTGGTTCCCACTAAGGACACGTACATAGGTTGCTGTATGCCCCGGTCCTGTGGGGTCGTGTAGGTGACAGCCAGTCGATGTGTCTTTTTCACATCGTTGTTTCTCTCTCTCTCTTCCTCCCTCTCTCCCTCCCGCTCTATCTGAAGATAAATGCAAAAAAAAAAAAAAAAAGTTGAAGTTCTTGACACAACTTTCAATCCGTTGTAAAAAAAAGTGAAATTCATTTATAGAGGAACTGAAATCATTAATTACGTTGTAGCTCCTTATCTTTTTTATGGTACACGTATTGCTGTGGGTATAGTGCTCTAAAACATCTGCTCAGCAGTCCGTTATAGCGGCACAAGAATGCTTTTACATGAATGCCATAAAGTAGCAGATGCTTCTTAACGACGACTTCCCAATTCATTTAGGAAACAAGTCAGTGCTGGATTTGGTTTTTCCTTCAAGTGTGGCAACTGTTCAGGCAAATGGTTCCAGAGAGGTTAGAACTGACAAATCAAGTCATTCTGTATAATTTTTTAGGATGCTGCAAGTTAGTCTAAAAGCCTTATCTAATAGCACTTTAATAAAATTAGCATTTTTCTTCTATGCAAATAATTCTTTACCATTATAAGTAACCAGGAAAATACATTAATTCAGTATTACCAGCATAAGCTTCTTTTATTTCCTTTGGAAACTTCTGCTGAATGTTGATTTATCATTAGCATTACAAATAGAAAAAGTGGTTGAAAGCCCAGGCTTAGTAACAGGGAGACATGGGGATCCAGCAATTGGAAGTCAAACGTAGTTCCTTCCAGGAGCAGTTTGTGTCACCTCAGGGACAGATCATGAGCCTCTGGTGATGTCCACATGCCCCTCTGCACCGGCCTTGGCAAGGCAGGCCTTATCCTTAGCACATGCAGCGGGCAGTCGTCCATAGGGTGTGTTCTGAAGGTCTGAAGGGTCCCAGAGAAGCCACCGCTGCTGTTCCTCACCCCCTCCACCGTTCCAGGTCACGGTCCCTGTTACAGACAGTGCCTGGTCAGTGATTCACTAAGATTTCCCTGTTCAGGAAATCTTCCCTGCAATGGCAGACTCCTGTGACATTACTGTTGGTAGGTGTATCAGGTCCCTTTCCTCTGAAGATCAGATCAGAAGGGCTGAATTTGGGGACTTTGTGTGAAATAGGAAAACAAAGTCATGAAAAGGTAGATGTGGGGATTGCCAAAGATTAATTTTGCCCTCTTTATACTTTTGTTTAACAGTAGTCTGGGTCGCCAGTGTAGTCTTTAAAGTGGTTGGATGCATGCAGAGGGCTTGCAGATCAATCCGCCTAGATGTGGGCGGTAACAACTACTATATTATATTTATTTTTTAATGCAGATTTACTAATATTTAAGCATGGACTCATGCTGGGTCTTCAGCAGTTAATTTGTCTGGAGACCAGGTGTCCTATATGGCACTCAAGGCATCCAGAAACAAACAGTGGGAGCCAGACAAGAGCAGGAAGCTGACAGCGGCCTTCGCTCCTTCGGGTGCTTGTTACCTCGCAGGCGCTGTGCCCTCAGTTTACCGGGGTGCTATCACCCAGCTCCAGCTAACACAGTGCCTGCTTGTCAGGCTGGGGCCTGAACGATGCCTGCTAAAAAACTCTCAAGAACAAAATCGTGGCAGCATGTAAAAACAACAGTATAAGCAAATCTTTCCCAAAAATGGCTCCCCAGATTTGAAATTAAGATTACATGCGATATAATTTATATTTACCCTTGTCAGTCATGACCCTCGACCTGTGTGTATGTTGTGCCTGACAATAGCGGGAAGCTGTCTGTGTTGGTAAACAACCCACTGAAAAGCACCCAGAACATGAAGACAAACCTCTTACAGCTGGAGAAGGGGATTGAAATGTGTGTCCTGATTTCCCAAGCACAGCCAGTGATAGACTTCTTCCATGGGGAGCTCTGTGTCTTTCCTCGCTATTGCAACCATTAAAATGACCTAGCAAAAAATGGAAAAGGAACTAAAACCAGACCTTTGAAATGCTGTATCGAAATTAAGATTTAAAACAAAACAAAAAAGTACAGCAAATAGCTCTCATCAAAGTATTACAGGCAAAAACGTGTCTTCACCGTTAATAAGTAAAATAACAATATTTTTCTGTAACACTTTATTTGCTGTGTGGATTTACACATTTGGAACCCAGGGCTCATAGTCTATGTGCAGATTAGAATGGGATTGTTTTTCAGGAGAAAGGAATCATCTCTTGGTTTTGAATTAAGGCTGCTGCTCTTAGAGCTGGAGACAGAAGCAGGACACCGGGCAGCAGGATCTGGGCGTTGGGTGGCCTGCTGCCTGGTCATCCAGCGCTGTGAGCAGGCCTGGCTGCAGCTGCACTGGTGCTGAGGCCTGGAGCTCAGTGAAAGGCAGGCAACCGTGGGCTCATTTGCATGCTATTTACATGTGTGACCATTTTTAGATGTTAATCTTTTAACAGGCATCTTAAAATCAACATTTTTGCAACTTTCTTCAGCCACAACCATTAGACCAGAAAGCTGAGTGCAAAAATGGGCAAGACACCCAAAGAGGACATGAGGGCAAGAGGCCAGCTAAGGTCGTTGAGTGGTCAGAGCCAAGAGCAGGGTGGGAAGACTACTTCCATCAGTACCTAGATTGTCACCTAACTAAAATAAGTACTTGGAAAATATTATTCCTTCCTCTTTAGTTATCCTTTAAGGTTTTTAATTTTAATGTGTTTTGCAGTATACATATTATTATACAGAAATACATGTTCATAATTGATGAGAAGGTAAATATACACATTTTAAGGTGAGTGCTTAGATTGTTTGACTCCTGGAGTTACAATCAACAAAGATTAGAGACCTCTGATTTATAGGGTGGAAACAGGAACAGACAGTTTATACTCATTCCATTTATTTATTTCACTTAACGAATACTGATTGAATGCCTGCTATATGCCAGATACTGTTCGGGATGCTTGGGAGACCTGAGTGGACATGGTCGGTGTAAGCCCTGCCCTCCAGGCACTCACATGCTAAAGGGTGTGTGTGTGCCATAGCAGGAGAAGACTTTCCCCGACCCCAGACCAGATCAGGCCCCAACATGCATCCTTACATTCTCACACCATTTGCAACACTATAATCAAATAATTATTTATGCAGTGATTTGTTTGTCCCTGACCCTAACTCAAGTTACAAGCTCTGAAGAGCAAAGATTGTGTCTGTATTGTTCACCAGCATCTCTGCAGTGGCAGCACTGTGCCCAGTACATGGTAGATGCTCAGTAATCATTAGTGAGTGAATGTGGGTGTGCTCCACACACGCGGTGCACATGTACGCACACGTGAGTATGAGCGAAGCTGAGAAAGAAATCTGAGGGCGTGCTCACGCAGAGGCTGTTGCTAAGCCAGGAGAACACGTAGTGGACAAGACAAGTGTACAGGAGACTTTGTAGTGGGCTGCAAGAAGAGTTTGTAGGAAGAAGTTTGGGTGGTTAGAGGTGACAGGAGTGACAAGTTCTAAGTGCTAATGCAGTCTGGTGAACTTGTACAAAATAAAAAAGAGTTCCTAAAAATCTATGTGGGTGGATGATATGATCGTTAAAATAAAAATAAGCCTTGGGAAACATGATTAGGACAATAAAAGGGTCAGTGTTCCATAAGACTGTTCAATACTTGAAATAAAAAAGGTTAAAATCTCACACACCCAATTTAATAGATGTGGCAAAATTATGTATACCCTGGAGACTATGTGCGTTTTTTTCTAATAGCGCTTACTGTGATGATAATTTTATCGTCAGCTGTGTGGTGATTTAACATAGCTCCTCCCTTTAGGGCACAATGTCTGTTCTCCCCTCTGTTCCCAGAGCCCAGGACAGTGTCTGGAACAAGGGTAGGAACTGTGGCTTGCTGCCTATTTTTGTATACAAGCTAAGAATGGTTTTTAAAGTTTTATATGGTTGAAAAAGAATCAAAAGAATAATGTTTCATGACATTCACATTATATGAAATTTAAATTTTAGTATCCATAAATAACATTTTATTGGAACAAAGCCACACTCATTAATTTACATATTGTCTAGGCTGCTTTCATGCTACAATGGCGAAGTTAAGTGGTTTTGACAGACACATAACAGTATACACAAAGCTTAAAATATTTACTGACTGACCCTTTAAGAAAATGTTTGCTGACCCCTGGCCTAGAACATAGAAGATACCCTGTAACATTTAATGAATCAATGAATAAGTTCATCAATATACCTATTATGTGACAGTTTTACACTATCTTGTTTAATACATTTTCACAATGGAAACATGGGAGGAAAGTACCATCATTTAACAAGTAAGGAAACTGAGGCTCAGAGGGATTAAGTAATCTGCCCATCCATTGAATGTCAGAGGCAGGACCTGAACCCAAGTCTAACTCCAAATTCCATGCCCTTTGCCACATTTGACTGCACATGCTTCTCTAATATCTAGATGTTTTTACCTGAGATTTGGCATGTATCTTTTTTTTTTTTAATTTATTTTCCTTTATTGACTTTAGAGAGAAAGGAAGTGAGAGGGAGAGAGAGGTAGAAACATCCATGAGAGAGAACATAGATTGGCCGCCTCCTGCATGCTCCCCACTGGGGATTGGGCCCACAGCCTGGGCATGTGCCCTGACTGGGAATCGAATTGGTGACCTCTTGGTGCATGGGTAGACACTCAACCACTGAGCCACACCGACCTGACTGGCGTGTATCTTTACACCCTAGCAGAAAGATGAGAACTTTCATGGTGCTCTTGTTGCTGCTGAAATAATATTTAAAAACACCACGTCTTTGTCCTGGCACAGGCACAGTGCCTGCCTGGTATGTGGTAGGTACTTGTAGAATTCTTTAGAGGATTATCCTGGTTTAAAAAAAAAAAAAAAAAAAAAGCAAACCAGTAAAGCCCCATTCGCATCCACAGAAGCCAGAGGCAGCTGGGAGGACGGGAAGGAGCTGCTGGCTGACTTGGTCCTTTAGGGCAGTTTGCTGCTCATTCTCAGGTGTGATGTGTCCTGTGCACACGAGAGAGTCGAGCTGTAGGAGCCACAGCTCTCCGAGTTACCACAGTGCTTGCCTTTCCGTCTATTTATCAAGACCTTATCATTTTTCCTCTTTGGCAGTGAAATTTACTCATTTGTGGATTTGAGTATAGAAGTTTATTCATATGCTAAAGGAATTTGCAGTTTATTCATCAAGACATTTAAAAATCTCACTTGTTTAAATTAGGGTAGTGCTATCTCTTACTTTAGAAAATGACTGCAGCCAAACTTCAGCCTATTGGATTCAATTATCATCATTCTATTAAGGTTCAGAATTTATCATTTCTTCAGGAAATCTAATGTGACATCCAAAGACAGAAAAAAAAATGGAAAAGGGGGAAAGTTCACCAAATGGAGAAGCAGGTCCTTTAATAAGGTTCTGCTTACTACTTATACAAATACAATAAAATGATATTAAAGAAGGCCTGAAGATGAACTTGAAGGGGTGGGCAAACCAAGGTGGGGGCCCACAGCTTGTTTTTGTAAATGAGGTTTCCCTGGAGTACAGCCATCCCCCTCGTTCACATGTTGCCAGTGGCTGCTTTCACACTCCAATGGCGGAGACGGGTGTGGACCACAAAGCCTAAAATATTTACTATCTGGCCCTTTCAGAAAATGTTTGCAGACCTGGAACTAGGGATATAAGAAAAATCAGAAGAGCTAGGATTGTTTAATATGGAAAAGAGAAATCCGAAGACAATGAATAGGTTCATCCTTATGAGAGGATGTCATATAAAAGATGACTCTTGTTTCCTAATTCTCTGCAAAGATAAACCCAGTGGAAACTGATTTACCCTGTGGCAGAAGGACGTTTTCTGGCTCCAGGGTTAAAACATAGAGTGCGTACAAGGCAACTCTTACACATTGGTGGTTACACGCATGGTGCAAATTTTATCCCTTTTGGCACCGCAAATTTCACTCTTAAAGATTCTTTTTGATTAGGGTTATTGCTACACATCTGCTGCTGAATGTCATAATTGATAAAGGAGTAATATACTAAAGCATTAATAGTCATTGATACTTGAGCAAGAAATAATCAATTAATTAAAAGGAAAAGGAGAACATGAAGGATTACTTTTGAATAGGAGGAGAAAGGAAAGGGCCAGCAGAAAAGCCTCTGTCCCTGGGAGTGGGGGGTGATGAGCTGATGTCTTAGGTTAGTGGAGATGCATTAGGCTCCCACCAAGAGGAGACCAGATGAGACAGCGATACTCCTGAGGAGGCAGAGGAGCAGCCAGTGAGGGCTGTGGCATAACTTTGAGTCTTGGTGATTGGGCTCTCCCGATGCTGTAATCCTAAAGACTATGATCTTAAGTAAACAATCCCAAAATAGACCCTCCACATATTATGAGGCAAGGCTTCCTGGAATGGTCTGCTGACCACTTGCATTAGCATCACCTAGAATGATGTACACAAGGTGGACTCTTAAGTCCCATCCCAGCACTGCTGAGTGCAAGAGCAGAAGTTTGAGGTTGGAGCCCGAGAGGACATATGTTTAACATTCCATACCCCTCAAAGTCTGAATGTCTTTGCAGAGTGAATGAGCCCTGGGCTTGGAGCCTGGAGGCTTAGGTTTGTGCCCAGGCAGTTTCTTACTTGCAGGGTGACCTTGGGCCTTCCTCCTAGAGCAGGGGAGCAAATGACATAATGTACATATGTGTGCTTAGAAAAACTGTAAACCCTTGTAACTCGTGCTTGTCTTTCTTATGTAACATGTAAAGGGTACCTCTGAATAAAAATACATTTGACTGATTCTGAAGCGCAGAATACCAGGTACAAGTCTTTCTTCCTTTAGTTAGTCATGATTTCCATAAGGAATTTCTGATTTTCAAATGCCTTATCCTGCTAATTCTGCTTTAGTTCAGGAATCTTAAAAAGTAGATAACTTTTCTTTTAAAAAGTACTTCTGAGCCCTGCTGATTCTTTTCTAGAACATAATGCTTTTTTACCTCTTGTTCTGATTTATGGACTAATTGTCATTGGCATATGATAGGTGCTATTAAGCGTTATTGCTTTTCCCTCCTGCCAGGGAACCTGTCTCTCTGGCATGGACTCTTAACAGGCAGTCTCTTCCCCAGTCTGCCCTGTACTCAGCCTATTTGCTAGCTGCCCAGCTCTGAGCTCAAGCTGTTTGATAGTCTCCTGCACGTCCTGAAGGAAGCAGGGCCCAAGAAGTATAATGGAGCCAGATACAAACATCCAGAAAACTGCCAGATGTGCTCTGGCGGGGTTCCGTGTCCTCTCCCTCCTGCCTTGCCCTTGAGCTTGCCAGGCTGCAGAGAAGGATTTAATCCCACAGGAGACAGATTCTTTCTCTCAGTGGGAACCCATATTGGCCATGCTGATGCTAATTCACTCCCCTCTGATGGATTTGGGAGAGCAAAGAATGGAGCCTCTTTTTTTCCTTAAAAAAAAAAAATCAGGAGTAGTGATAATATTACTGAGAAAGGGGAGCCTCCCTGAGATGCTATTCTTGGGATCATCTTGTTGACTACCCCTTGTTTTACAGTCACCCCAGATGCTCTCAGACACATGGCTGCCTGTGTTGAGCCCTCTCTTACGTTCTAGATACTACATTTATGGTTGCTAAAAGAATACCATCACTTGTGAAGGCCCTTGTGACAGTCACATACTCAAAGGCCACAGAGACCATGAAAAAAGAATCATTCTAGGAGTACAGATAGTGAAGAGACCCCCTCAGTGTAAAATGATGAGCACACGAAACAAAAAAGGTCCTGCTTACTGAAAGTCTCACGTAGATTATCTTTCTAATTTTAATAATTAAAATCTTTCTTAAGGGATTGATTTTTCATGGTTTAGCAAAAGAACTTTGGCAGACTTTATCACTTCTGAATATATGGAAAGGCTGTTGGCTCAGGAAAATCACAGGAAATTTGTTACTTAGCCTGTTTTCCCATTGTGATTAGATGCCTTATGTGTCCACTCAGAACCAGCACTGCCCTCTCCACTTGGGCTTCTCGGCTGTGATTCTGACCCATTAAAGTTAAGTTTGAATTGAAGACCTGACTGGTAGAAGATTAACAAATAGACTCCCTTTTCCTCAAGGGGTATTATGAATAAAGCTCCTTACTTATATTTTCTCAGTAATAGTAATAGAGATTTTTAGTGATAGAAGAAAAGTTTTTCTTCCTTCAATTACTTTTCCCTGCAGGCTAAATAGAGATAGGGATCTCATTTCCTAAGCCCAATATACCATTTGGGTTTGCTTTCAATAAAATATCTATGCAGTGTCTCCAGCATGATCCCTATTTAATGGAATTTAGTTGTAAAGCTGAATTCATATCAGATTTTCTAAATGAGAGATCACTGTCAACTTATTGTTAATTGAATTAAATAAAATCAAGATTTCTGTAATTAATGTGAACCACTTAATTGTTTAGCTCCTTGAATGAGTGTAATTTTCTAAACACAGGTATCTTCTCATTTAATGAAATAGCAACATTTTGAGGAAAATAAATGTACACGTGACTTCTTTTTCTAATAGCTCTTTTAAAATTTTTTTCATCCTCACTCGAGGATATTTTTCTATTTATTTTCAGATAGAGTGGGAGAGAGGGAGGGAGAGAGAGAAACATCGACGTGAGAGGGACACATCAACAGGTTGCCTCCCGCTTGACCCTGACCAGGGCCAGGGATGAACCACAACCGAGGTACATGCCCTTGACTGGAATCAAACCCGTGACTCATTGGTCCAGGGGCCAATGCTCTAACCACTGAGCCAAACCAGCCAGGGCTCTGATAACTCTTTTTTTTTTTTTTTAATCCTCATCCGAGGACATTTTTGCATTTATCTTCAGATAGAGAGGGAGGTGGAGAGAGAGAGAAAAATATCAATGTGAGAGAGACACATCGACTGGCCACCACCCACACAACCCCAACTGGGGCCAGGGACAGACTTCAGTTGAAGTACGTGCCCTTAGTGGGAACCGAACCCAGGTCCCTCAGGTCCGCGAGCCGACACTCTAACCGCTGAGCCAAACTGACCACGGCTCTAATAACTCTCAATATCAAATCAAATATATCCAAATCCTTTAAAAAATGTAATAAAAGAATAAAATAATAAAATATTATCAAGCTTACCCAAAATGTTAATATTATGTTGTCCAGAACATAAATCCAAATGAACTATAGCAATGGTTAAGGAGTGGCATACTATAGTACCAGGAGAAATGGTTTCAGTGTCAGTAGATGTGGGTTGTAAGGCCTACCTATGCCTCCACCTACCTGGATGACATTGGGGAAACCACCAGCCTTTCTGGGCTTTGTGTGTATCTGCAAGATGAGTGTGTTAGGCTAGATGGAATGATTCACTATTAGAGTTCTGTGATTCTGTATACTGTAACATGGTATCAATCTTTTATCTTAATGCTTTTATTCTGGAGAATTTAAAATATTTACAAAAGTAGACAGAATGGTATAATAATAGTAAAACGCCCATGGACTCATCAAGCAACCTCAACAATCATCACCCCATGGCCAGTCATGCCTCTCCCACATATCTGCCCTCTGACCTCTGTCCTGTGTGACTATAAAGCAAATCCCAGACCTTAGACGCTGTTTAATATAATCCCTCTGCCATCTGTTTTGTTAGCATCCCAGGTCTTAGAAAATTTATTTTTATTTTAAAAATTGCTTCACTCTTTCTTTCCTTTTTGTTTTCAATTGAAAATTTTGAGATAACTGTAGGTTCACATGCCATAATAAGAATTAATCTGAAAGAACCCATTTACTCTACCCAATTCCCCCCAGTAGCAATATCTTGCAAAACTATAGTATAATATCACAATCAGGATATTGGCATTCATGCAATCCACTGATCTGACTCAGATTTTCCCAGTTTTACTCGTACTCATTTGTGTGTGTGTATTTTGGGTTCTATATAATTTTATCACATGTATAGGTTCCAATATCTACCACCACAGTCAAGATACAGAACAGTTTCACTACCATAGGATTCCTCATGTGGCCCTTTTGTAACCACACCCACTTTCCTCCACCCCCCCCAATATTAATCTTTTGTGTTCTTCATTTCTAAAATTTTATCACTTCAAAAATGTTATGTAAATGGAAACATACAGTCTGTAACCATTTTGTTTTATTTCAAGGAGATTTATTTTAATTTTTAAATTACAGTTGACATGCAATATTATATTAGGTTCAGGTGTGCAACATAGTGATTAGACATTTATAAACCTTACGAAGTGATCATTCTGATGAGTCTAGCACCTATCTGGCACCACGCATACCGATTACAATGTTATTGACTGTATTCCCTATGCTGTACTTTACACCCCCATGACTATTTTAATAACTGGAACTTTGTACTTCTTAATCCCTTTCACATTTTTCATCCATCCCGCAACCCCCCTCCTATTTGGTGACCATCAATTTATTCTTTCTATCTATGAGTTTGTTTCTGTTTCATTTGTTGGTTTGATTTGTTTTTTAGATTCCACATAAAAGTGAAACCGTATGGTATTTGTCTTTCTCTGTCTGACTTACTTTACTTAGCATAATATCCTCTAGGTCCATCCATGTTGTTGCAAATGGCAAGATTTCATTTTCTTTATGGCTGAGTAATATTCCATTGTATATATGTACCACTTCTTTGTACATTGGTCTATCAATGGACACTTAGGTTGCTTCCATATCTTGGCTATTGTAAATAATGCTGCAGTGAACATAGGGGTGCATATATCTTTTCAAATTAGTATTTTGGATTTGTTTGGATAATTACCCAGAAGTGGAATTGCTGTGTCATATGGTGTTTCTATTTTTCATTTTTTTGAGGAAACTTCACACTGTTTTCCATATTGGCTGCACCAATTTACAATCCCATCTACAGTGTATGAGGGTTCCCTTTTCTCCACATCCTTGCCAACACTTGTTTGTTCATTTATTGATGATAGCGGTTCTGACAGGTGTGAGGTGATATCTCATTGTGGTTTTAATTAGCATTTCTCTGATGATTGGTGATGTTGAGCATCTTTTTATATGTCTATTGGCCATATGTATTTCCTCTTTGGAGAAGTATCTGTTCAGATCCTCTGCCTATTTTTTAATTGGATTGTTTGTCTTTGGGGTGTTAAGTTATATGAGTTCCTAATATGTTTTGGATAGTAATCCCTTATCTGATGTATCATTGGCCAATATCTTTTCTATTCAGGAGGTTGTCTTTTCATCTTGTTGATAGTTTCCTTGTTGTGTAAAACCTTTTTAGTGTGATGTTTATTTTTTCTTTTGTTTCCCTTGCTTGGGGAGACATAACCAAAAGAAATATTTCTAAGAGCAATGTCAAAGATTTTGTTGCCTATGTTTTCTTCCAGGAGTTTTATGGTTTCAGGTTTTACATTTAATTTAAGTCTTTAATTCATTTTGAGTTTATTTTTGTATTTGGTATACAAAAGTTGCCTAGTTCATTTTTTGCATGCATATGTTCAGTTTTCCCAATACCATTTACTGAAGAGACTGTATATTCTTTCCTTCTTTGTCATAGATTAGTTGACCTTATAGGCATGAGTTTATTTTTGGGTTCTTTATTCTGTTCCATTGATCTACGTGTCTGTTTTTATGCCAGTACCATGCTATTTTGATTACCATAGCCTTGTAGTATAGTATAGATATCAATATGAGGTAGCATGATACTTCCAAGTTTGCTCTTCTTTCTCAAGATTTATTTGGCTATTTGGGGTCTTTGTGCTTCCACATAACTTTTACGATTATTTTGTTCTAGTTCTGTGAAAAATGCCCTTGGTATTTTGATAGGGATTGAATTTGTAGATTGCTTTGGGTAGTATTGGCATTTCAGTGATGTTAATTCTTTCTATCCATGAGGATGGTATAGCCTTCCATTTACTTGTATCTTCTTTAATTTCTTTTTTCAATGTCTTATAGTTTTTTTGAGTATAGGTCTTTTTACATCCTTGGTTAAATGTATCCCTAGGTATTTTATTGCTTTGGATTGGCTTTTATTACTTGCATAATTACTGGGAGATTCATGCAGGTGGTTGTATGTGTCAGATTTGCTCTTTTCATTGCTGAGTAGTGTGGAATGATGTACCACAGTTTGTTTAACTATGACCTGTTGACGAACAGCTGACCTGTTTCAGTTTTTGGCTGTTCTGAATAAATCTGTTGTGAACATTTATATACAGATTTATTCATTTTTCTGGGATAAATACCCAAGAGTATAATTGGTAGGTTGAGTGATAAGCACATGTTTAGTTTTATAAGAAACTGGCATGTGGTTTTATATTCCAAGCAGGAATGTATGAATGATCTAGTTTCTCTGCATCTTCACCAACATTTGAAGGTGTCATTATTTATTTTAGTCATTCTGATAGATATGTAATGGTATCTCATTGTTGTTTTAATTTTCATTTCCGTGATGGCTCATGATGTTGAACATCTTTTTCTTATGCTTATTTGTCATTTGTATATCATCTTTGGTGATCTTTTGCATTTTTACTCCTTCATTTGCTTTTTCCTCAGACTTGGGCTGGAGGTGGGGTTGCTGGTAAATTATCTATGAAGTTTGCTATAGTTTACTTAGGTGGGAGGAATCAGGTCTGTTACTTGCTATGTTTCTCAGCTCTGTGTTAGAGTCACTGGGAATACGAAAATGAATAATACAAGAAGCAGAAAATATGTAGAAGTTTGTGATTTCCAAATTGCATGACTTCAAGGGATGACATTTGCATGGGTATCATAAAGGTGAACACAAATGATGGAAAGAGCCTAGCAGACACAGGCCAGGGATTCAAATTAATCTAATATGAGTTTAGTATGCAAAATGTCTTTGCACATGGATGGTTTCCCAGAGCAAGGAACTGAATGACACCACAGCACTCCCAATAGAGGACTAGCACCCCAGACTTCAAATCCCAGAAAAGCACTCAGCTGCCAGTGAGAACAGTGACTGGAGTGAGACTGCTAACAAGTTCCTCAAGAAGCTTCTTTTATTACTTCTCTCTTAGTCCTGGGCCTCCTAACTCTTCCAGAGAATTTAGATCTATGTGTAATTGATCACCAGTTGCAAGTACCTGGTGTCAACCCCAGCACATGCCTGAGTGCTTAATTTCAGTTTGGGTGAAGGACATTCTTTCCAGGAATTTTATCCTCCCTGGCAGGACTGAGTCTCAGGCAGTCTATTTCTGTAGTTTTCTGCAGAAATTAAGGATTCCATTCAGTAGTTACTTAAGAATTCGACAGTGATTGTCTAAGAAGAGAAATAGCTCAATAGAACAGAATAGGGTATAAATACACACACACACACACACACACACACACACACACACAAACACACAAACACATGTAATTTATGGTAAAGGTGGCATTAAAATCAATGGGAAAGATGGACTATTAAAAATCATCTGGGAAAAATTTCTACCGCATACTATACATGAAAACAAAATTTGGATGGGCTAATGACCTAAATGTAAATTTAAAAATGTGCATGTGTGTATATAAAATAAGAGTTTAACATTTTTATAATTTTTAAGGATTAACTGGGACATTGCTGGAGGCCTTTTAATGAAGACAGGTACAGATTTAACTACATAAAAGTAAAAAATATCTTTATGATAAAATTAATAAGAAACAAAGTTAAAAGAAAACTGAGTGAAAATGTTTTATACACACACACACATATACATATCACATACTCTTGCACACCTTTGTTTTTCTGTGGTTATAGATATCCAATAATAAATTATTATTTCTAACAGACAAAGAATTTATGTAATTTGATAAGAAAATTACAAACTAAATATCAGAAAATTGGCAAGGGTAAGAACAGGCGAATCACAGAAGAATAAAAATTACCAATAAACAGATGAATAGTGATGTTCACGTTCACTAGTAATCATGAAACTGGAAATTAAAGCAATGATATTTAAAAACTCATTGAATAGGCAAAAATTTAAAACACAAATAACGTTCAGTAGTTGTGGGCTGTGGGAAAGGACATTCTCATATATTTTTGCTGGGAATATATTTTGCTGAGGACAGATTGGCACTATCAAAATTTAAAGTGCACATGCCCTTTGCACAGTAATGGCTCCTTCAGGAATTGTACCATAGAAAACAGAGATGTAATAGAGGATGTATGTGCTAAGATAATCAGTGCCGTACTAGGTGTAGTAGCAGAAAATTATAATCAACCTGAAATATCTAGCAATATAGTAATGTTTAAAAAAAACACTGTGGCATAGTCATGCAGTGGAAGAAAATGAAACCATTAAAGGAAGGAGCAAAATCTGTAGCACTGACATGGCGGCACGTGATAGGATGCCCTTGAGTGAAAAATCAAATCAAGAACTTATATACATACAGCATGGTTTAACTGGCAGTAGGTGGGTGGATGGGTGAAGTGTGTATGTGTATGTATGTATTTGTAGACCAAGAAATTTTTTAAAAGTCTGGAGAAATACACAGTGACCTGCTAAAAATGGTTACAAATCTGAGGTATCAAAGTGCTGGGTTGAGAGGAATTTGATTTTTCATTTTATGACTTATGCCAGTGTTTGCAATTATCTTTTTATCACAGAAATATAATGTTTTATGATGTTGAGAAAGAAAAGAAATTATAAATGCTAAACAACCCAATTTTTGACCAAAAAGACAGAATTTGGTTAAAAGAATTGCTTTAAAAAAAGGTATAGTTACCTTTGCTTGATGCAAATTTAAATAAACAAACAGAAAAACCTCCTTCTGGCTGCCATATTAATTTTCTGTATCTGGAGTATTTATTTCAGTGATTTCTCTCTGGTTATTTAATTCGTGTGTTTAACTGACAGTGGTTATGGGAGTTTAGTGAAAAACTATTTTGTACCTATCTCCAGTTGTGATTTGTCTCTCCCAATGAACCGACGGAGAGTGGGAAATTAGTAAAGCAGATACAGATCTGGAGAGGAGTGTGTGGCGTATCACCACAGGAACCCTTATTTCATATTGATAAAGCTCGGAATC
This sequence comes from Tadarida brasiliensis, assembly GCA_030848825.1. Taxonomy (NCBI): domain Eukaryota; kingdom Metazoa; phylum Chordata; class Mammalia; order Chiroptera; family Molossidae; genus Tadarida; species Tadarida brasiliensis. The sequence continues at coordinate 54,116,194 of CM061258.1, forward strand.
GTTCCTGTAGCTCTTTCTGATTGTTCTTTGTCGTTGTTACTGTTGTAATGAGAGGGAAAAATGAGCCAAACCAACCTGCTTCTTTCCTTTGGCTAAATTAATTTCAAAGGAAATTCTCCAATCCAAATAAATAAATGAATGTGGGTGGGATCAGATTCTGACTCAACATGTCCATTTAATTGCTTCTAAACATTAAGATACATTCTTAAGAAACCTTCACACATCATTAAAAAATCAACCAGTAAAGAATGATTGGGTGAGACATGAACTGGCTATAACCATCTTTGCTCACAAAACCCTATTTAAGTTGACATTAATATGTGCCTTCTACTCTATTATTACAAATCAAGATTTATTGTAGAAATATACCAAAGACAGCACAATAATAAAACAAATTCAGCTCAGGTTTTGAAATGTACCTAACAAACTCAACCTCTTGCAAAATAACTTTCTTATTCAAAATGGAGCTGGGAATTGTTCAGCACACAATGAATCATCTTTTGGCAAGTACAATAGAATCTTTAGGGACATTTCACAGCCTCTTGTTCAATTGTTAGGATGTTTTTAGCTTTCACAGGTAGGGAAGAAGGTAGCTTGTATAGCCATCATCTTGTTGCTAAAATTGAACAGTAAAGATTTTTCAGAGTTGCTGTTGTAATAGATCTTTTTGCTGCCTTTTTTTTTCCTTCCTGTTTCTTTACCCAGAGCTGCTTTGTCTCTCAAAAACAATCTGGAATTACTTAATGCTAATGTTTTCTGGTTTTACTATTTACCCAGGACTCAAATGATAAACATTAACGTGGGAAACTCCCTTTTCCTTACCTCATAGTTCTATATTTATTTAACTGTTATTCTGCAAGAAGAAAATTGCGTCTTTCTCTCTCAGTGTTAGTGTACTTTTTTTTTTATTGACAAACATTTTGTTTTTGCTTTTGCTTTTTTTCAGGAGGCTTTAGAGTTACCCTTGGATGATTCTGAAGCAACTGAGACCGCAGCAGCAACCGAAGTGATTAAATATGAGTATCATGTCTTATATTCCTGTAGCTACCAAGTGCCTGTGCTTTACTTTAGGGCAAGCTTTTTAGGTAAGACCCTGTTGGAAGCTAAATGTAAATTCATAACATTTACATATTAAGGCAGAAAGCAGATTTGGAAAATTATTCTTGAGAGAAAAAAAAAATAGAGTTAAAAATAAGAAAACTGTGGGTGAGGTAAGGTTTTACCAGTAAATTTTCTCATGCTTTAGAAAGAGTATCAAGACTTCAGAGTGAATGATATCATCCCAGCCATAAGTCTGATCTTCAGATTCTTGGCCTCCTGCCCAACGTTGACTAAGCCCCCTGGCCCTTTTTTCTTTACTTTAAACAAGTAGGAACAACTTAAAGCTATAATGTTTATTTATTTCTAACTTTACAGTAAAAATTTCTTTCAATCTCAAGTGATCCCATTAACACAAGGCCCCTGTGCCTTTTTCCCCAAATGCTAATAATTGCTTTAAGAACCGTTGATCAATTATTGTAAGCTATACTTAAATATGGCACTAATATTTCCTTTGGCCACCTATACATCTCCAGTGCCTTCACTTCCCGCAGTGCTCTTACTCAACTCATTCCTTTTGCTTGCCAAGAAGGTGGAACACCCTGTCCCCTCCGAGGCCTTTGCTAATAAAGCTTATTTAATCAGCAACCACAGAGTCCTCACCCTGAGGCAGCCGTGACTTTCCCCTTCATGTCCTCCAGCTAAATGGGGTCAGCATTTGGAGGCCCTGCAAGCCCTGGGCTCAGGGACCAGAGTCACCTCCCCAGCCCACCCCCTCGTCTATTTCTCCTTTTTTCTCCGGTCTTATCAGCAGCATTTTGCATTTTTAACAGACTTCTAACTTTTTCTGGATAGCTAAGACATCTGAATTTAGCCAGTGATATTTTATTTTTAATTAAAAAGTAGCTTAAGCTGCTTTGAATGTGTATTTGGTAGATTTAATCACTTGCTGCCTTATATTGTTTAATGGTCTCTAATTTTGCGGTGTTGGCGGTTTAACAAAGCACTTAGGATTTAAAACACAAGAACAAATTCTCATAGGCTCCCTGGTGAGAAGATTTTAATCTGAGGTGCACTTCCTAAGAACTGACAATTTGGGGTAGATTTTCAACATGGGACATGGGGAATTGAGAATACTGAGAGTTCACTAATTCACAAACTCTTGCTGCGGATTTATCCGTTTGATTGTGACAGGCCTTGAAAACACTCACTTTTTTTGTAATTCTATTTGGTTCGGAGCCCAGAGGTTAAAGGAGGTTTCTCGGCAGTGAGCTGTGTGATACGGAGACGCAGAAGGAGATACATGTATTTGCCAGGGGGGAGGAAAATGTCTTTCTGGTTTTGGTTCACAGTGGCTCTTCCCTAGTAGCTTCCAGATTCAAAGACATGTCGAGGCTGCAGTGGAGGAAATAGGACACTACTTCTTCAATACTGTACTTTCATATAATTAGTATTCACCATAAGCAGTTAATCGCCAGAGAAGAGCTCCCAGAGACAAAACAAGTTGTTTAGCTTGTCAGCATTAGGGAATTGGAGGTGTTGAAACATGACTGCTTCTCGCTGGAAGTGGGTCTTGCCCAGGCTGCTGGATGAGCTCATACGTGCGCTTTGCTGGTGTGTGCCAACAGCTCCCCTTACAGTACAGCGCGGTAATTGTTCCTGCAAGTCCAATTATATTTTAATGAAATTTGTATACTTCCTAAGATCTTTTCTTCAGGTTGCTTTTCTGTTTCTTAAAAACAAAACAAAAACTAGCATTCTTGGATTCTATTTATATACTTTTAAGATTTCCTTTATTCTGCTTAATAAAGGGAAACCAAAACAAATCATTGATTTTGTGTGGAAGCATTCCTTGTTCTTCCCCCTCCCCGTTCTGTGTTGTATAGAATGAGTATAGAAATGTTTTAGTTCCAGAATTCATTTAGTGCTTGTTCCGACACATTAAAACATCAAATTTAACCTTTGTAGAACATATTGAATGTTTTCTTAGGGAGAAACGTCAAAAATGGTTCTTTCCTTTATCATATTCTAATAATTTCTTTTCTCTTTTCCACCTAACTTAACTTAATAGGGGTTCTAAAAATGTATCGCCCTTTACTCTGGAGTCATAATTTTTATTTGTCCCCCTCAATCTGTTCCCTTTTCCTGTGATATCTGATTTCTCTGGCTTTTCATCTGTTTGTTAAACAAATCTCTGTCAGTGTGGTGAATAGATTCCTAACATCTTCCTCTTACTCCAGGTCCAGATTTTTCTTTGTCTCATTCTAAAAGAGTTCGACCTAGAAAGGAGGATGACTATAAAATTTCTCGCCCAGGGGTCTTTTTTTGTTGCTTCAAAAATAGTTCAGTTAGCCTTGTTTTTGACAGATATTTAGAATTTCTTTTGCATTTGATTGCAAGTAAAAATTAGTTTCTCTGGCTTGCTCTGAATTTTCTTCCAATATCTCTTTTTTTAGGAAACGCAAGTAGTAAGTATTCCCATTTAAATGGACAGTATCTTTTTTTAAATCAACTGGGTTAGATTCCAGAAGAAGTCTTTATTTTGTTTCTGAAATGCGAATCCACTGGACTATAATTATCTCTTATTTCTGTATATTGTTGTGTCCACCAGGCCAACTATTGCCTAAGACTCAGCTCACATGCCTCTTGCTCTTGTCACTCCATGTCGTATTATATCATATATCATATCACACGTGCCTTATCACATTACTCCATAACAGAATTATTTGTTTACTTGTTCCCTATAAAATGGTAAGCTAGAAGTTAGGGCTTTAAGTTAAAAAGAGAGAAGAAGGAAATTAATATTGAGTCCCTACAGCCTCCAAAGTGATAGGTTTATTCATGACTGTATGTGTGTGTTATTTGTCTCACTCATTTTGATACCCACAGTATCAACAGTGGCTCAGTGTCAGCAGGTATTTATTGAATGAACCAATGAGGACTTTCTAATCATTTCTGAACACAGCCCCCAAATGGAGACATTGTGGTGGTGCCCTATTTGAACTGCTCTGATGGGCTGAGTTATGTGGAAGGAATTAATGCTGTTGTCTCCAAGGAGACTCAGGACCCAAACCATCTATGTATCTTTACTCTTTAGTCTAATACTTCTCAAAAACTGTAGGATTAGATGACTAAGGAGAATGTAAAGTCCTGAAGACTCAAAGGTGGGCATCCAAACCAACAGATGCCCTACTTATGTTGATACATGTTTTCATTTGATCTTTTAAACAGGCAGCCACGTTGAGACAGATTCTGCTTCTGGGTGCCTCTCATTCCTACTACTTGAGCTGACAGGAGCTCAGTGTCATAGGGGGTAACATGGATTTACGAGAATACATCCGTCCTTTCCCCCCTAACTACTCTTGCCATCGTAGGATTGGGAGAGATGCTGGGACATGGGTAATGCCATTTGCTCCCAGCAGTGGGTGAGAGACATTTGCACTTCTGTCAAGTAATAATAAATAGCCTGTATTTAAACAGTGCTTTGTAGTGAATGACGTCTGTTCTCACAACACATTGCTGTCAGTGCCCACTGTTTTCTTTTTCTTTCCTATTTTTGAAGTATACAGTGTTAAAGAATCATTTGTATCATGCCAAAGGCTTCTATCTGCTCCCCATCATTCCATTACCTGTTTACGTCCCATCTTCCCTTTTGGGGATGTGGCTTTGGTCAAAAGCTGATGGAAAACAGAAATGTGGTAAAAACCTTAGGCCTATACATATGGCTTCGGCTTCACCATAGTCCTAAGCTCACACATTTTCCTCTTTCACTGATATCCCCAGAGATTTCTATATTTCAGCTTGAATTCTGATTTATTTCTTCTCTATTCCTCTTCTTTTCCTTTTGTTCTCAATCTCTATTGAAAAATAGACCAAGTGGTTCTTCTCATTTTCAAAATATTTAATTCTTTGGCTGACATATGGGTTCTTCTTGGGAACCATTTTGACATATTTCTTTAATTAGTTAGATGGGTCGTGTTTGAATAGGGAAGGAAACATTTCTTCCATTCAGCAATTGAATGTCTGTTCTTTCTGTAGATCGTTCTATTATTGGCCCAGGGAGTAAGGGTATAGAATTGAAAATGTAACCTAGATATTTTATGTGGAAGATTTGTCCACTTGTTATATGCCTGAAGGATGTTCATGGAGGACTAGGGCGAAAGAAATAGCCAAAGAATAATTCCTTCTCAAAGGCAGCATGAACCAAACCAAGATAAAGGTCAGCACAAAGGACAAATAATGGAAAGTCTGGGATTAGAGCAGTGTATGAATCATCAAGGAGGAGGAGGAAGAGGCTTGCTCATGCTCTGGAACAAGAGGAAGCCTTTGGAGTGCAAAGAAGAGAATGACAGGGACACAGGAGTGATGGGGGTTGGAGGAAATTAGAAAACAAAAGTAAAATGTCCATAGCTCTGTCCAACAACCTGCGAGGGAAGGTAACAGGTTGTCTTTTTGGAAGAAGCTGGGAAAAGAAGCTGGAGAAGGGGAGAAAGGAGAGTATCCAGCTGTAGGCTAGAGAGAACATGGCATATTTGGGGAACAGGGAGAGGCTTGTTTGGAGCAGGGCTTTCTTAAAGTGAATTGTGGGAGAAATGGTTGAAAAGATATTTGAGAACAAATTATGGAAGAGATCATGGATGGTAAGGGATTGGAGTGAAAGAGATTGAGCAGAAGTGATTGGGACCAGAAAAGGGATTTCCTAGAGCAGAAATTATGACTGAGTAAAACAGAGGAATAAATGAAAATGAGAAGAAATGATGAAGAATGACAGTGTAGTAAAAGGAATTTGGCTTTTTCTGTATTGTTGTTAGCATTATTAATTTTTAAAAAATAACCTCTTAGAGAAAATGAACTAGAAAGAACATATTTTCAGGAAAAAGTTCTTATTGCTAATAGAGTGAGAGTTAAAGCAGCTTTTGAACAAGGAAAAAACGTGGACTGGGAGGTACTTAAAGACTGAGGCACATATGATTCTACCTACAATGAGCAGAAAATAGAAAATGGTTTGACAGATAAATTAATTTAGTCTTATTTGATTTTAGAGGTTTTTAAAGAAAGTTCATATATGCCACTTATATTTCTGTAAACAGTTAGTAAATCTAGCCAGTTATCATAATGAAATGGAAGATAAATTTTGGAAGATTAAAAAGCAATTCTAGGGATCAAAGTGAAATTTGAAGAGCAAGCAGTGAAAGTTATTAAGAAAAATAATGAAAAAATTATTTAATTAATACAAATATATTCAAACTGAAAAATCCAAATAACAGAGGAAGTTTAAGGAAAATTATTTATTGAACCATGTAAATGTATGAATTATTATTCATAATTAGAGTAGAAGTAGGATGCTGGGTTAGAACACCTGACGGGGAAAGAATCTCATTGAAAATCAAGCCCTGATTTAAAAGTGTGCTGAAGAAAAGGTGTTAGAGAAGCATGACACAAAACTTCTGGGACCTGTGTTAGTACAAAACACCACACACACCAATGCAACAGATTTTAAACGGATCCAGAGGCCAGAAAGAGAACATTAAAGGTACATCATTTATTCTCTTACTTATAAGAGACTATACTTTAGCTTTCTTGGACATATATATGGATGTCTGTTTTATGGTCCAAAAGGAAGAAACATTTCTTTGCTTACTCTTGGCAAAATCAGCCCTGTTTGAAACATCTATTAAAACGTATATGAATGCCTACTGTGTGTATAGCACAAAACTCAGTAGCCTATTTTTAAAATATGCTGGGGGGAAAATCACTGCACAACTTGAAACCAGTTTATTGCTTTTCTCCTCCTTTAAAATCATAGAGCTCTTCAAGCTCATATACTAGGCTTATGCTGAGAAGGTGGAGACTGCATTCTCCATGGGAAGAAGAGCACGTGGGATATGGAATAGGGGTCGTCAAGGTGCTGCCACTGGCATAATAGGTCCATGTTCTGGGAGTAAGGAGGTTGGAACAGAACCAGAAATCCAAAAGGCTGAGTTCTGGGGTGTCAGACCAACAGGCTGGAATCAAAACCTCAGAATACTCTTGATAGGATTAAAAGTAGACTGTCTTCTGCTTTGGAACCAGCAGACCCAACATTGATATTTATCCGGTGGTGTGGTCCTCAGAGTTCTGAGGAATAGTGGTATCTCAGAGTTCATGTCTCAGGTATCTTGTGGACGTAATGTTGCTCCCCTTGGGACCTTTTCTGATTTCTCAAGAAGGTTTTGTATGTACTTCTGCCAGATTAAGTGTTTGATTTCATTTAAATGAAAGGTTAGAGCATCATGAGTTATTATAAGTTTCTTAACACAGTGTATGGACGGTTTAAAGTGATTTGAAGTGATTCCTGTTTGTGCTGTTTGCTGGGTATGTTTCTCATAAAAATAGATTGTAACATTTATAAACTTTGTCATGTAATTAAAAGACATCTTACATTTATTTTCTATTCAAAATTACCAAACAGATATATAACATTTAAAAAATTGAGGCTGATAATTTGGAAAATAGATAATATTAGTTGGATATACTTGGTTGCAAATAATTGAATCTGACCATGATAAGCAGAAAAGGACTTATTGGAAGGTCAGATCACAGAGTCAACTGAAGGCATTAAGAATGACAAGACGAGGGAATGCCTCTGTTGGGCCTTAGTGGTGTGAAATGGGGCTCCGTCTTCTCCTGATTTTGGAATTTCTCTCCCAAACTGGAAGTATGTTTGAATACTGAAAAATCAGATATCCCCAATATTTTCATCTACTTAATGCTATGGATTTATGTATAAGTATGAGGTTTTAAAAATATAATCACGACATGCTTAACCAATGAATTTCTCATCATGATTGTCCAATCTTTATTCTTAGTAATAATTGTGCTGATTGCTCTAGGTTAATGTTAATATTCATCTATCCAACCACTGGAAAATGGTTATGCACAAGGCATGAAGGTGTTTCTGGAATGCAGAGATGAGTAAAGGAAACCAGAGGTAGTTGATGCCCTCAAGGAGCTTACAGTCTTGTAAGGGAAATAAGCCAGGTCTGAAATTCACTGTAACAAAAAGAATATGTTAAGGGTCACAAGAGAGGTAAAAGCTGCCACCAGGCAGAGAGTAGATTGGTGTTTGCCAGAGGCTGGAGGGTGGGGAAGATGGGGAAATGCTGGTCAGAGGGTACTAATTTTCAGCTATAAGATGAATAAATTCTGGAGAGCTAATGTGCAGCATGGTGGCTATAGTTAACAATATTGTATTGTATACTTGAAAGTTATTAAGAGAGTATATATTTTTTTAAAGTTCTCACAACACACACACCAAAAAAAGGTAACTCTGAGGTAATGGGTGTATTAACTAACCTTATTGAGGTGATCATTTCCCAGTATATATATATATATATCAAAAAATCTTGTAAACCTTAAACTTACACAATGTTATATGTTCATTATATCTCAGTAAAGTTGGGTAAAGAAAAAAATACCATCAGGGCTCAAAGGGCAGAGATTATCTTGAGCAGGAGTAATCAAGAGAGGCCATGGCCTCTGGACTTGGGATTTGTTCATTCAGTGATGAGAGAAAGGGCAGGCCAGGCCAGAAAGAAAACCAGAGAAGCAAAATTCTAGAGACTCCTAGGTTAGGCAGTGTTGGTGAAGACCACTAGTGACAACTACAATAACAACAGCAACAATACAACTGATCTGTGTGTATCCCTCTATAGTTGACAAAGAATCCGGTGTGGAGTCCTACATATTATAGTGGTGAGAGTGCAGGGTATGGCGCTGGAAAGCCTTGGTTCTCATTCCTAACTCTGCTACTTACTAACTGTATGACCTTGGGGAACATATTGAACTTTGATGCCTTTCTTTCATCATCTGGGGAAAAAAAACTGAGATAATAATAATAAGACCAACTTCATAGAGTTTTGATGATTGTGGGCTAATATGTGAAATGGGGCTTGACACACAGTACCTTTCAGCAACGTGGGCTGAGTTATACATCTTGATCCTCACATAACATTGTAAGGCTAGAACTGTACTGTCCCACGCACAGGCGTAAAAACCGAGTGCTCAGAGGAGTTAAATGATTTATTCAAGGGTATGTGGAAAACTAAGGAGTTGAGGCTCAAACTTCATGGCCCGTCTTTTTTGTTTGTTTTTTTATTTTTGCTGCATGACACTGTCATTCAAACAACAACTAAAATTCAAGGAATATGGATCAATTAATTGATGTCATACACAAATAAAAAGAATCTGTATTTGAGGAATTTTCATTCCGATTTCCTGAATTAAGAGAGATACAAAATGCTGAACAATGTATGTAGGGTAAATAAAAATCACAGAATTAGCCAGGATCATAGCCAATTTGAATGCGCATGAACAATTAACACTCATTTCACATTACAGTGTAATTTTCTCACTGAAGCAAGAGTGAGTTTTCCCCTTTGGTGGAGCATCATCTCTGCCTTACTGTGGGGTATGACATGAATTTTTATATCCTCCAAGCTCTCTTGAAGATAAAATATTGAATAATGGCATAGTTCATTGTGAAACAATCCACTCTTATTTCTAGTGACCAGAACACTATTCTTAAACTTACTCTAAATAATTTATGTGTTCTCTTATCTTCATTTGAGGACTTATGAACTTTAGTGAAACCATGCACAACAGGATACAAGTGACTTCGGCGTGCTTGCATTAGAGTTAGGTAGTGCTAGTGGAATATCTCGCACTGTTATTTGGTCCATGAAACTAATAACCTTGAGACATTTAATTTAGAAAGCTGCACATTTTGAGTAATATATAGATTACTTGACATGTAGGTTATTATTCAATCGAGAGAGTTCATATGAAAATGTTAAATTAAATGCTACTGGCAGTTGCTAAAGATTGTACTTTTTAATTATTCTATTTTTCATCCAATGTCTCTTCTTTTGTCATTGACATTTTAGGTTGCTTACAGAATATTCCTTTAGCTCAAATGTGTATTATTAGTCCAGGTGATAGAGACACATAGTAGGCACCCAGTAAATGCTTGTTGTTAAATAAATGACCTTAATTTACCATGCTCACTTTGTGGGTTGCTGCTGAAATGACTTTGGCTTCCACTTCACTTTTTCAAGAATGCAAGGGAGTTCGCTGAGCTTCTCAGCCTCAATGTGATTAATGAGATTTCTAAGCATGTTCAAATTGGTGCTATTGAATATCTAGGGTCTGAAACTAGAGAGTTGTTGATTGAGTATGCTTATGTCTCCTCTGACTGAGGCCAGACAGAAAAAATAGACCCTCTTAACAGGGCTTAAAGTTTCTGATTGAAGATACTTTGAACTGAACATGAAGGCACCTGATATGTTACATGAGCTTAAGCAAGTACTTGTTTATGCTCACATTTTAACTTAAGCTAAAGATTTGTATAGATAGATAGATACAAAATTACAAAATTCTTCAAATGTCTGCCATATTTAAGTTGTATTTTGTGATGTGTTCTTTATATATTTTACTATCTCAGTGCAATGATTTCATGGGGATTTCTGAAGGCTGCATGTTGTTTTTGAAATAATTAACCACAGTCATATTTGAATATATTTTAGGTGTCAGTAGTGTATGGCATGGATGAAGATATTGCTGATTAGGTCAAAACCTTTTGTTTGTGTATAAAAGAATGCAAAACTAACTTTTGTATGTCTTTGATCACGAAGGTGTGAGCTATGACTAAGCAAACCAATGATGAAGCCTCAGAAAAAGAACCCACATCATACTTTATAAAATCATTTTTTGTCATATCCATATGTGAGAAACATTACTCAGATCTTCTGTAGTATAAATGGTCAGCAGAAACTGGAGAGATTGAGACTCTTGTCAAGGTTGCTTGCACAAGCAGCCATTTAACTATCATTAATAAATGTGTTTTTAAATGGTTCTGTAAATACAATAGAGAATGAAGTCACATCCATTCACGAAATACACTGTTCTCTCTATAGCAAGTGGTAGCACTCTTCTTAACATGCATGCAGGAGTGTAATGCATTTTTAAATTTTTTTTAAAAATATGTTTTTAGTGATTTTTTTAGAGAGAGAAGAAGGAAGAGAGAAAGAGAAACATCGATGTGAGAGAGAAACATCAATCAGCTGCTTCTTGCACACCCCCTACTGGGGATCGAGCCTGCAACCCAGCGTGTGTTCTGACTGGGAATCGAACCTGGACGTCCCAGTCCATGGGACAATGCTCAATCCACCGAGCCACACCGGCTGGGCTATTTTTTTATGTTTTGAAATTATTTTTATCTCCTTGTGATTGTCTATTGTTCTAAGTTAACCAGATAATTTTTTTTATTCCTGTATTCGAAGGTGTTAAACATTTTTTTCTCAGTTTCGTGTTGTTTGAAAACTTACGGCACGTAACCTCAATTCTAGCATCAAATCTGATGAACATGTTCTATAACATTTGCTCTGGGTCTCTCCACATTGTTGCTGTGCTGCTGATTATTGCATTTTGTATGAATGTTTCTCGCAGAGCATGCGGGTTTTTGACAGTGGTACTATCCAAACCATTTACTCCATCCTTAGATTGTTGACTGAAGTATCTTCAGGAGTAAAACTGAAATCATTACTGATTAGCAGATACTAAACCTGGACTCTTCTCTAGGTCTCCAAAGCCTTCCTTTGTCTTAGAGGAAATAAAGTTAAGGAAGGCTTTCTTTCATTTATCCTTTATTCAGTGAATATGTAGGAAGCATTTGTGATGTGTGAGTGAGACTGAGACCCGCACAGCGGGGTGCAGTGGTGGGAGGACAGAGGCAGTCTCCCCTGCAGAGGCAGCGTGGAGTAGCAGGGAGAGCACTCACTTGTGAGTCCTGAGCCTGGAATCCCAGCTCTCCTGCAGTCATGAACTAGCTGTGTTCATTTTAGCAGTTGTATATTTCCCAAGAACTTGGTTGCCTTATTTATAAAACTAGTAATTGTACCAGCTCTAACATTTTATTTATTATCTTATAACTTGATTCCTTCTAACTTTGACATCTGAAAATTATTTTAAAAGCCAGTCATCTTTTGATAATTTGATTATTTCATTTGCTATTTGACACCAAAGTACTTAAGATCCTATTCTCTTCCAACATCAACACACACACACACACACACACACACACACACGTCTGTGTGCATGTGTATATTTTGAAGCTGTGTAGTGCTTATCTTAAGGGCAAAGTTTGGCCTTACTCTGTAAATGTGTTCAGAAAACAATATAACACAGATACCGAAGGCAGCTTGTTTTTAACTTGTAGCTAAACATGACATTCAAATGTTAATTGGATGAATAAATCTTGTTCATTTTACAGACATGGAAATGTCAATGGAATAAAACTATTTATCACAAGATAATGGTCTCCTGCCGCCAGATAAATGCCAAGATGAAGATACTTATTGAAAATGTATCAAAATATTCTATTGCTATTTATTGAAAATAAAGGTTGAGGAAAAGTTCAACTTTTCAGGTCAAACATGAGAAATGCTCTGCCTATGGTATTAGTGTATTACTATATCAAACACAATGTGCATGGTGTAGAAACATGGGAAAATTCTAAGACATAATGGTCGATAAAGGAGACTTTTAGCTTTGCTGTATGAGCATTACTGGAATCGTGCAATGGGGGCTGGGAGGAGACACCTAATATTTATTTAGCTCTTTTTAGGTGTCTGACACAGTCCTGAGTGTGTTCACTGAGGTAAGCCTCATGAGAACAAGATTTGAAAAGAATTACTATCCTCATTTGCAGTCACATAGAGAATAAGTTCAAATGCCAGGATTCAAACTCAGCCCAGACTCCAAATCTTTCTCCTACCCCCAACATCTCCAATTATATGCTATAAGTCTGAATACAGTGCCTTTTAGATTTTTTTAGTGGATTATTTCCCCAAGTTTTGTTGCATTTTGTAACCAAATATTTCTTTGTATCTGATGGTTTAATATATTATGAGTTTTCTTTAAATGATATTGTCCACTTGCCTAAGGAAAACGTCACACCTGTTAGTCTTGAGGACTTGATAGCTCTGAATGGGTCAAGTAGCACGAAATTCTAGCAGTTAGGCCACCTTCTTTCCAGCAGTGTGTAGTTAGAAGTCCTTAGGTTAACCCCCTGCTTTCTCTTTTGAACTTAGATAATCTATTTTTCCATTTTACGTATCTTCTACCGTAGTGGTCTTCATAAAATACATTATTTGAGTGGTTAAGAATGTAGGTGAATAATTGAACCTGTTTAAACAAAGAAAAGGGGAATTATTGTTCACTAAGCTTTTACTAATCTCTTCAGGCCAGTCCCTCCTCAGGTCCCTTCACCCCTAGCAACCCTTTCTCTACTTGCCGCAAACACTGGCTGCTCATGTCCCCCTCCTCTGGACTGGCAGAGCCCATCGCTTCCTTTCTGCCCAGTCTTTTAGTTCCTGATACACTATTGAAATACTTATCCTAGTTTCCCTAGTAGTAAGGCAGGCTTCTTACTAGGAGAAATTATGTGTTTTCCTTCTTTCCATTCCCTATGGTATCCAAGAGAGTGATTTGAACATTACAGATACTCGGTCAACGAGAGTGAAAGAAGCATGTGTGTGATCTCTGATTTTAAGGACTACAGGAAGTATTAAGGCTTCAGAGATATCCATAGTATAGTACCCCCTTCTGAATATGGGAGTCTGTCTACCTGGTCCTTTGTCTTTGCTTGTATCTATTAGTTCTCTCTCAAACACATTTGGATTGCATGATTTTGTAAAATTCATAGAGGTATTGAACAAGCAGGTAATTTAACTACTAGATGGTTCCAGAGGAGAGAGACTTGGACGTTTAAATTTCCCTCAGGAAGAAAACAGTAATTTATATAGCACTCTTTTGATATATAGATAGTATGTGTACTAGTAAGGAATTTTTTAAAATTCATAATATTCTTCTGATAGTTTTAGGTAAACATTAAGCACCACCGTGTCACACGGATTACTAACTGCCATTCTTTACCATGCACTTTCGCAGATGGAAGACCGTTGTCTCTGAAGGATATATGGGAAGGAGTCCATGAGTGCTATCAGCCGCGGCTGCAGCAGGGACCCTGGGACACTATCACCCAGCAGGTTAGAGAGTATTTTCATTTTATTATACGTGATCCTTTCCCTCTGTGCATTTTTTCATCTAGTTCTCTCTTTCCTATTCTTTTTTCTATTCCACTCTTCTACATACTTACACATTCCAATTCAAAGGCAGTTTCCTTAAAAAAAAAAAAAAAACAAAACTTCTCAGACCTAGGCTTGGTTTAGCTTCCCTGTTATCAACTCTTGTAACAACCTGTAATTTTTTTCATAGTGCTTATCACAGTTTAAATTATATATTTGGATATTTTTAAAAAATAATGTCTGTCTGTCACACTGTCTGGTGTGCTGTCATGTGGACAGATCATGTCTGTTTTGCTCTTCGTGGTGCTCCCAGCACCAGCACTAGCACAGTTCTTAAAATACAGTAGGTTCTCAATCCAGATGTGTTAAGTAAATGTGAAGAGAAACTAAGTTGGCATATACACTGAAAAACAGATGATTTAGCTGGTGTCACCTCTGATGGTTCAAAGTTTTACTCGTAGGATTATTTGCAAAAAAAAAATAACTTTTGATGAACAATAGTTTTGCAGTAGTGATCTTAAAAAGTAGAGAAAATAGATCTGCAAAAGTAAATATAAAAAATAGATTGGCAAAAGTGGAGAAAATAGGTCTATCAATTATATATGTCATTATAACTGCCTTGCTAAAATCAGCAGTTAATTATTTGAGAAATTTAAAAATACTCATCACCTTGCAATCAATCATGGTCTCCTTAAATATAATTTTTACTTATATCAAAATCTTATTTTTCCAAGGCTCTGTTAAGCTTAATCAAAGCTTTCTTTAAAAATGACTTTAGCAACCATTAGCATTTTTATGCCCTCTTATGTGTTTGATCATAATAATGACAGTTTACCTCCCAATCAACATAAGAATCCTTAACATTTTATAAGTAGTTCTTTGACAATGATTACAAATGACCATTTTCTACATTTAATTGAGGATGAAACTAGAATTAAGTATATGTATCTTTCACACTGCCCCTCAAATTAATTTTTCCCTTTCCTTCCCTACTTTGACCCTCCTAGATCAAGCCCTGTAGCCTCACCTGAAACAATTAGTAAACCTCCTACCCCTGCTCCTTTCCTCCCCGCCTTTTACCATTGCTCACATCTTAACCATGGCTGCTTTTATCTTCCCCATGCGCAGACCTGCAGTACATCCCTAAAGGCCGATGCCTTGTGGGCTAATGCCTCAGCTGGCCTCCAGGGGTTGCCACTCCCTGGCACTGACCTGCCCTTTCAAGCTTATCTTCCGCTCCCCTTCACACAGTGTCAGCTCCTGTCAAACACAGCCACTCATTTCCCTGAACCCATCCTGTGCAATTCATTCTTGGAATTCTTTCCAGGTTTAATACTGCCCCTGTTGCTTTTGTTCTGTCTTTACAGTCCCCCCTCTTGTTCTCTCCCACGTTCATTTCTTTGGAACCCCCTCAGCTCAAAAGAATGGCCCCCTCTGAAACCCTAGTTATGTAGAACGGGCATGGGGTGCTTGCTATGATAAAGGGTAATGAGATATATAAGCAAATCAGCCGTAAAGATTTTTGGCAAGATCATTTTATTGTATGCAAAATATTTTAGATTGACCTTTAAGTATGTCTAGGTGAGTGCTAAGAGTTTCAACTTCCAATATCTTGCCATTGACCACAAGCCATTGAAAAATGTATATTGTAACACCAGAAGCCATAGGACCCAGAATCTGGTTGTATGCGTAAAGGAAGATAGCGAAAGGATAGAGGAAGAGAGCATCCAAAAATATATGTTTAACTTTACTGCCTTTTTTTCTCAGCTCCTTCTCAGTTATGCGTTCCATTATATTCTTGAGCCTAATTATTCTTCTTCTTCTTCTTCTTCTTCTTCTTCTTCTTCTTCTTCTTCTTCTTCTTCTTCTTCTTCTTCTTCTTCTTTGTCTCTAGCAGCTCTGTTATTAATCTACTCAATGCAAGCGTATAGCACAATTCCTGGTGGTCTATGTTATTTTGGGTTTTAATTCCACATGTCTCTGTTCTGACTCATATGAATAAGATTTTGAACTCTGTTTTCTTAGTTTCCTAACAGGATGTTACGAATAGATTTCATTCCATTAAAAGAACTCCTAACTTGCTAAACCAATCTAGTGAACCAACCTGTACCTTACTTGTTCTTAATGGAATTGAGTAATATTTTTCAATTCATAAGCATTTAAGTGTCATGTAGATAGCCTATTAGTGGAACATATTTTTCTATCTATCATAGCATAATAGTATGATCAAATCCGGTCACAATAAGCATTACTATACCTAACATCAAGTGTGGACCCACTTAATAGGAGGGATATTTGATATAACCAAACTACAATGCAACTATATCATTTAGGTGTTCCTTTGGAATTTGTCTTATTGGGATTGATTTGTGGACAACTATCCCGCTTATGATAACAAACTTCGTTGAAGCTTTAGAATTGCTTATCACAATGCACGTACAGGCACTGAAGACCTTGCAAGAAGAACCCATTGTTGCCATTGCACTACTTTGCATTTGAAAGTCATCATGAATATTTCCTTTGGAGTGTTGGATTTTAACCCCAAATTGCCTAATGTGTTGGTATTTATATGGTCTTCTTTGCTGGAGATCTTTGAGAGGATGGGTCTTCATATTTGTAAGGCCCTGTGTGGAGAAAAAACAGTGGGATGGAGGGGAGGGTATGCTATAGCATGAGGGAAAACGAGCTAATAGAACACAGGGTGGGGCAAAAGTAGGTTTACAGTTGTGAGTACACTAAGCACACGTGTATTCTTGCATTCTTATTTATTAATTATTGTATTATTTTCCATATGAACAACTGTAAACCTACTTTTGCCCCATGCTGTATTGGTGGCACCAAATATTAGATACCATTTTGCAGAATTCTACTAAAGAACCATTAGCTTGCACACTGAGCATGATAATAACATCCGGTACTCTAGAGTAGCTCAAAAACAAAAGCAGCCTTCGCATAACATAAAATGCATTTCAGTTCATTTTCAGAATTGATTGTGCTTTGATAGTTTGTTGCTCTTCATCTTCAGTAATCATACTTCTGTTCTCTCAGCATTTGTCTTGATGATAAGGACCTGCTCGTGTCAGACATGAACCCTCTCTTTTGAAGACAAGCCACTCATGAATCTCATATATTTGATTATGGTGATTACTTACCTGCTTTTGTCCAACATTACAGACTACCTATTATCTCAACCCTGAAGCCTAATAAGACTTTGGTTTTTTTTAAGAACTTCTGAAAGAGAGTTAACAAGTGCCCAGGTTGGATCTGCCGAAATTGTTAGAGTGAATATGACAATGATGATCACTGGAAGGTGTGGGCTCTATGTTTTAGGTAAAGAGCTCCTGTGACCTTGGCACAGTTGAAAGTCATTAGATCAAAAAACGTACTTTCAATTTCACTTGAAGATGTGTGCATTTATGTATATGGGTGTGTAGTGATCAGACAGGTAATTTTTTCTTACTGTTCTCTTTTTATAAACATACACAAAAGTAGAGATGATAGTATATGTACTTACAACCCATGGCTGATTTTTTTTTTTGTATTTCAGCCAATGTGGAAATAATTAGAAACAAATCCTAGACATCATATTATCTCACCTATAAATACGTAAGGAGATATTTTTTAAAAGTAAGGGCTCTGCACAAATGTTTATGGCAGCTTTGTTCATCGTAGCTCATGGGAACAACCCAGATGTCCTTGAGAGAGTGGATAGTTAAACAAACTGTCATATATTCTTACCATGGAATATTACTTAGCAATGCAAAGAACCAACTATTGATTCACTCAGCAACCGAGATGAATCTCCAGGTGCTGAGTGTGAAAAGCCAATCCCAAAGGTTGTGTAATGTATGGTTTCATTTATCTAACATTTTTGAAATGACGGAACTATAGATTGGAGAACAGATTTGTGGTTGTCAGGAGTTACAGAGGGAAGTGTGGGTGGGAGGGAAGTGGGTATGGTTCGAAAAGGCTACGTGAGGGAAGTGTCCTGTATCTGACTGTATTAGTGTCATTGTCTTGGTTGTGATATTGTACTATAGTTTTGCAAGATGTTACCATTGGGGGAACTGGGTGAAGGGTAAGAGGGATCTCTTCATATCATTTCTTAAAACTGCATGTGAATCTACTGTCACCTCAACATAAAATGTTTAATTTTTTTTAAAAAAAGATAAGGACTCTTAAAAATATAACCACAATTCTATTAGTATAACTAAAATTTTAAAATGTTTAATGTCTTTAAATAGCAATTGATGTTTAAATTTTTCCAATTGTTTTCTTTCTTTTTATACTTTCTTTGATGAGGATCCAAAGAAGCTTTACACATTAACATGATTAACATCTCTTAAGACATTTTGAATCTAAGATTCTCATTTCTCCTTCTCTCTTTTTTTTTCTTACAGTTTTTTGTTGCGAAACATGGTTGTTTGTCCTAGAGTATTTGCAGTCTGGATTTTTTTTTTTCCTAATTGTATCTCTGTGATGTTGTTTTGTGTTATTCCCTGTATTTTCTATAAACTGTAGTTAGATCTTGAAGCTTGATCAGATTCAGATTTGGCTTTTTGGGCAAGAATACTTCCTAGGTTCTGGATACTTTCATCAGGAGGCACATGAAGTCCAGTTATGTTCTCTTTTTTGTGTGTGATGTTAACAGCCATTGATAATTATTACATAGATTCATTAATTCATTGGAGGTTGCAAAATGGTGATGTTCTAATGCTATCATTCATTATTCATTAGCTGGACTACTTCTATAATGGCAGTTTCTCTCACCAGCTTAGTTCCCTGACATACGCTTTATATAGAAAAGGCAGGATAAATGCTTGATTCTTTCTCTTTATATTCCAGCTTTCAAGACAATGAATTGGTTCTCTAGCATCCTTCAAAGGTGACCAAGAACATTTTTTTATGTATCTTTATGAGTTCATGGATATAAATGTTTTATGCATTTCAATTCATTATAGTATTGATGCTTGATTTGCTTATCTTTGGCCAGTGATAGTCTCTTTAACTTGGCTCCTAAGCTGTTTTGATACAACCTAAGTAGCTTTGCTGGCCTCGTGCTTTTTGGTGTAACAGATTGTTGCACACTCTTGCCCAGATTTGGGGAGTCAGCGGTTTCCAAGGAGGCTTGCTTCCTTTCAGAGCCTTTATCTAGGTGCTGGAGCCAGAGAGAGTGGATTAGACTCTGAGACCACCACTTACTAGCTGCGTGACCTTGGACAAATTATGAAGACTCTCTTATTTTTCATTAAAGATAATGGTAGCATCGCCCTGGCTGGTTTGGCTCAGCGGTTAGAGCGTCGGCCTGCGGACCGGAGAGTCCTGGGTTTGGTTCCCACTGAGGGCATGTACCTCAGTTGCAGTTTGTCCCTGGCCCCAGTTGGGGTC
Source organism: Tadarida brasiliensis (assembly GCA_030848825.1). Classification (NCBI taxonomy): domain Eukaryota; kingdom Metazoa; phylum Chordata; class Mammalia; order Chiroptera; family Molossidae; genus Tadarida; species Tadarida brasiliensis. The sequence goes on from CM061258.1 coordinate 54,135,744, forward strand.
ATGTGGGTGGCAGCCAGTCGATGCGTCTCTCTCACATGGATGTTTCTCTCTCTCTCTTCCTCCCACTCTCCCTCCTGCTCTATTTGAAGATACATGCAAAATGTCCACAGATGAGGATAAAAAATAAAAATAAAAAGATAATGGTAGCACCTACAGAGAGTTGGTGGGAAGACTAAGAAAAGAGAGTTGTATACAAAACTCAACCTATGTTATATCTCCTTTCAAATATATTCTTTCTAGTACCTGAACTGTGTACTTTAAATTTAGAAACCAAGACTTCTGAGAAAAGTTGTTTTCTCATTCCACATGCCCAGGGAAGGTTGTCTAAATACAAGTACATGAATGGCATTGGGTGGATAAAAGTGGAAAGGAACTCATTGATCATTTTTTCTCATATGATCCTATGCAAGTACTGATGAGAGAGCTGGGTTAAATATTTGTGGGGAGTGGAACAGGAGGAGCCTATGAAATACACATTTTGCATATGCCAAATACTACCAATTTCCTTGCATGTCTAAAACATGCAAAATATGATAATTAATCACTTTCAGTGAGTCTTCATTATATTTCTATGATAAATCTCCCAGGGGAAAAAAAAATCAAAACACCACACACACAGAAAACAAAAACAAAACAGAACTCTTTAGGTCCCTTTTGGTGAGTAGATTGCTTTTGACTCTCAGTGATACAGGAAGTCACTGGTTAAGGATTCTTAAATAATGAAGCGTGATATGTTGCCTGGTGATTTATAATGATGGCTGATAACCTGATGATTTAATTGTGCTTCCTCTAGTAATAATCTTCAGTGCTCAAGTGAAGTTCCAGTGATTGGCTCTCTTCTGAACTCAGTCTCCCTGGAGTCTTTAGGCATGTCTTTTACACAACATCCGATAACTGACTTTTAACTGTTCCTATTTTAAATAATACAAATCAATTAAAACACACAGCTGTTTAACAGAACTTCTCGGTGTTGGTACAGGTCTCGGTGGGTATTTCCTGATGGCTCATAATGACATCAATTTAGTGCACCTGGTAGGATCTGTGTGAACTGGAAGTGGCTTAATTCTTAAATGACGAGAAAATTAAGAAGCCTTTGTGGATTGCTGCTGCTGCTTCAGAGTCACTGCCAGTTCCCTTGCTGACTCTTTCACGGGGGAGTTTTATTTCAATGGGATTGCAGACCTCACGTGATTGTTTTCTCTGTAATTTGCTGCTAATTTGTTGATTCTGAGTTTCTAGGTACATATTCATTCTGGACATTAATAAGTCACTCCATAGGTAGGTTTATAAATGTAAATGTATCTGTGTGTCCCATGTATAAAAATGTACTGTGCGTACACAGTAAATGTATGTCCTCTTAAAGACTTTTCTAGAAACCTTTCAATGTTTTAATAGCATTCAGCGATTCCAGCACACTCACTGTGCGAGTGAACCAGGCTTTCGTGGCTGCGTCGCACTTGCTTCGGCATCTTCGGGTACAGTGGCAGTGTTATTTGTCTCTGTTTCTATTAGTAGTTATTTTTAGATTGTCAGTCTGCACATGCACTGTGACTTTTAATATTTATTAAATGCCGATGCTGCGGGTACCTTACATCATCAAAGTACTTCACTTTCTGCATTCGTTTTTAAAAATCAATTCAGGAACACCTACAGTCACTCACACTCCATTGTGCTTTTCTTGTTTCACTTTTTTTTTTCCTTTATTGATTCTAGAGAGAGAGGAAGTGAGAGGGAGAGATAGAAACACCAGTGAGAGAGAACGTGGATTGGCCTCCTCCTGCGTACCCCCCACTGGGGTTTGGGCCTGCAACGTGGCCATGTGTCCCTTGGTGCATGGGTCAACGCTCAACCACTGAGCCACACCCGCCAGACTCTTGTTTCACATTTTTATGCATTTTGTTTGTTCCTTGGACTTTCTTTGCATTAAGAAATATATGAAACTTCTTTCTCATTTTCTCTAAGTAATTTTTCTCAAAATTTTTTCATCTCTATACCCTGCAGTGTTTTTGGAAAGTCTTAACTTCATACTAAATGCTATTTAGGCTTTGGTATAACATTACCTCTTATCCAGCTTTTACTTTCTAAAGTTTTCTGATCACTAACTACTAATTAAGTGTTCAAATTAATCTAAATAAAAGGATGATGTGTTATTTAAGACTCTTGTCGTATTAAATTAACTTCTAAGTTGTTTTGTTTTATTCCATTTTAATGAGAATTCAAGATACATAGTTAAACAAGAAATGTATTTCTTCTAACTAACCAGGTTATATTGGTGTATTTGGGTTTTACTTCTTTAAATTAAAGTTTATTTCAGGAGTCAATAAAAACAAGAGACTGGTTACTGTTCTATTAGATGTATATCTGGTTGAGCAGAATATTGCTTAGCTTTTTACCATCAAAGTTTTACACATGCCTTGAATTTATAAAAGAGCATTCTTTAAAGAATTTCCCAGCATTTCATTGATCCTTGGAATTTCTATTCCTAAAAAAAGAAACAGCTTATAAATGTAAAAATAAAATACCATTTAAAATATTTAATAATTAATTTTGATATTACTCATCTTAGCACATTCCATTTTGATAATTACCTACCATCAATTTTTAATTTTTAATAAACATCTTAGTTCCAAAACGTCAAGTTTGAGGAATATTTATACTCTCACTCCAGTTTTCGGTGGGTGGGCAGCAAAGCAGCAGCTGGGGGCAGGTGGAGCCGCCTGGGGGGCGAGAAGGCGGAGGAAGATAGTCCTGCAGACTCAGTTACCCAGGTAGGTTTTGAGTCCCTTGTACAGGTCAAAGCTTCTGAAGAAAGATGCTATTTTTCATCCTATTTTGGTACAATATTTCCTGCACATGCATAGTCTACAATGCAATTATTTCACCGTTTTTTCATTCCATTTCCTACCCCTTTCAGCTTCTCTTTTCACCTTTTGTTTTCCTGATTCACTTCCATGTCAGCTGCTAACTTCCCCTTATTACATTTACAGTCTCTATTTTATAGTTTAAAATATGGCCAATAAAGAGACATAATACCAAAATGTATAAAATATTTGTGCATGTAATTATAATTATTTTATTGTATGCTGATGTTATTTTTTTAGTATATTAATTTATTTCTACTTCCCTCTGTCCAATCTGAATTTCAAAAATATTTCAAGTGGTGTATATACATACACTGTAATATAATACATATACCATAAGCATTAAAGCAAGTGAGTAAGAACTAAATAATGGAGGGGAAAGACAATAAACCTAGGCTAAGGAAGTTCCTGAGCTTTCTAGAACAAATAAGAAAGGAAAAGCTAATTAAATGCATTGCTTTCTTTCTGTTCTGGAAGGAGGCGAACAAGTTTATCAGGAGAGACAAACATTTTTCTTATATTACATTTTAGAAAGATAATTTTATAAATATGAAAAAATTATCTCCTTTTAGGCAACCACTTAAATTGACTTTAGGGGATGGGGAGGAAGGGATGTTCAATTGTCCTTGTGTGAGAGAGTTATAGTAATGCACTGTGTGTGCAGGCTTATACTGAAAAGTTCCTAATTAACAAATTGCTGATCAAACTGAGCATGCGGATATAATTTGAGTGCTTGGAAATGTTTTTGACTGTGAATGCCTTTAGACTAGGTGTGTACTCTGTAGTTAATCATGGTCACTTCCCTTCCCTATTGCCTCATACCCTTTCTATTTCATTGAGTTATTTTGCCTGCCTGTCTTCTAAAGGCACTTGAGTTTGCCTTTACCTGGAGTGATACAAGATAGAAAGAGCTTAGAGATTCTGTACAACTGTGAATGTGTGAATCTCAGTATGTCTCTTGAACTATCCTCAAATGAAAGTGCTATCTGGGCTTAACATTTTTTGTAACTGTTATTTTTTATGATTAAAAAAGTAATACATAATGATAATTTTGAATAAAATACAGAGTGGCATAAATAAAAAAGCTACTTATAATCTCAAACATTAAATGTTACCACTGTTAACATTTCAGTACATAGCTTTCTATAATTAAATATGTATTTATAAAACTGTATATACAGCCCTGGCTGGTTTGGCTCAGAGATAGAGCGTCGGCCTGTGGACCAAAGAGACACAGGTTCAATTCCGGTCAAGGGCACATACCTTGATTGTGGTTTGGTTCCCTGGCCCTGGTCAGGATCATGCAGGAGGCAACCAGTTGATGTGTCTCTCTCACATCGATGTTTCTCTCTCTCTCTCTCTCTCTCTCTCTCTCTCTCTCTCTCTCTCTCTTCCCCACTTATCTGAAGATAAAAATGAAAAAAAAGTATCCTTTGGTGAAGATTAAAAAACAAAACTATATATACGTATACAATATATATATTCACATATATGATGTATATATAAATATACACAAACAAAGATGAGATCATACTATGCACCTGGTTTTTAAAATTTACATCTCAGACAACTTTTTGTGCCAATACTTAAATACCTCTAAATTATCCTTTTAATGACTGCATAGAATTCCATTATAAGGCCTTCCCATAATTGTTTTAACCAATTTTATGTTGTGAACATTGAGTTATTTTCTAATTGTTTGTATATAAATAGTTCCTAGGTGAACATTCTTGTACGTATAATTTATGCAGTTATCAAATTGTTTCTTTGGAATAAATTCTTAGAAGTGGAATTAATGAGTCAATGAGAATTCATTTTCAAATATTTTGTGAGATATACCCATGTCAATCTCAGAAAAGGTGTATACCTACCAGCAGTATATTAGAGAACCCATTTGAACCCTACGTGCTTGCTGACACTGGTCATAATTGTTTTTCTTAATGTGTTACAATATGATTCTAGCCAGGCTTCTGATTGGAGCCATGTTTAAAACAACTTGACATGGAAGTTATTGATGAATAGCTGAAATGTAGGTTGTCCTTGTGCTTGCTGTTGATTGGCACATACCTTTTAGACATTGGGGAAGTTGACGTATGGTCAGAATTAAGGGTCTGTTTCCATTCTTGCTAAGATTGAGCATCATTTCTGCTGTCCAGAGGCAGCTGCTGGAGTACCCGCCAGGAGGGCCGAGGCTTTCCTCTGTAAGCTTCATTACATTTGTGCAAATGATTGAACAGACTCCATGGACACTCCTAAGTCCTGCTCCTTTAAGCATGGAAGGTTGCAAGATTTTTGTGAGCTGGAGTTACCAGTCATCCACCTCATCCAGATAACAAGACTTGTGTGGAATATTTGATTGAGTGAAATTGTATTGGAGTGGGCCTGCCAGGATGAGGTAACTATAAATACACTCCCCTCCAAATAATTAAAGAGTTGGCATTTTGAACACTTTCAAAATATTATCCATTTCAGCCCTGAAGAATATGTTAGAACTGACAAATTTGGTTTGGGCATAGTTGTGCTTGAGCTGTTCCTCCCGGCAATAGTTGGCCAGTAGATTCACGTATTCTTTAAGTAGAACCAGGTCATCACCATAAAGATGAGTGCTTGTCTTTCTGTTTGCTGTCAGAGGAAATCAAGTTCTTTCTTCTAAAAGCTCTATGAAACTGGAAATACATTTGGAAGTGTGGGGCTTGACTGCAACTCTATTATATAACCTTTTAACATTAGAACTTATCTTGTCTAAAGATTATTCCAGTAACAATAGCTAACATTTAGGGAACATTTTCCAAATACCAGGCATTCTTCTAAGTACTTTACAAATATTATTTCACTTAATCTTCTGAAAACCTTTATTAGGCTGATACTACTTTCCACACTTTAGAGACGGGGACACTGGGGAACAAAGAAATTAGGTAACATGCTAAAGGTGAAACATTTACTAAGTTACAGAAGCAGAATTGGAACTCACATAGCTGAACCTGAGAGCTCTCATTCTTAGGCACTATGTTTTAGCGTCTCCCATAATGTGAATCTTATTATCAAGATGGTATCATACGAATGATAGATACTACATTAAACTGGGTCTGATCCATTTGGGGTCATGGTCCCCTTTGAGAATCTGATGAAAACCCTGGAACCTTCTCCTAGACACACAATATTTTGCAGTCTTAATCAGGAGACCTCCCCTCCACAGGACATCCAAATCCTTGGAACCTGTAGTGGCTATAGTGGATTAGAACTCAACATCCATGTCACCCTCCTTATCCTGTGTCCTTCCTGTACAGCAGACACTGAAAAGCTAATGCACAATTCTCCATCTCCCGCATGGAGAGGGGTCTGCATTTGACTTAGGTTCGTCATATCAGATGCATTTGTGCAGCATTTGGAAAGCAGAAGTGTGTGGAGATTGCACTTGGTGGGAGCACTGTGAGTCATGGATGTTGTCTGTGTGGCGGCACTGTCAGTCACTAGCTTTGGGAGTGTCAAGAGGCTGAGGATGGGGCAATCATTTTGTTGGTTCGAATTGCAGCAGGCGTGGTGTGGCCGGAGGCGGCCGCAGTAGAGGCAGGTTTCCGATCACAGAAGTGGGGGTGTGATTCTAGAATGCAGATTCCTGATCTGAGAAGAGGCAGGAGGTCCCATAGTGTCCAGTTCTCCTAGTGGCTTTGGGAATTGGCCCTGACAGTCATTTAAAATTTGTTTATTCAGCCCTCCCAAAGAGAGCTTCACCTAGTCAGAGTAGATTCTGGTTTTTTTTGCAACTGAATTTTGACTGGTGCAGTAATAGACAGCTGCCTCCAAGGACAGTTTTTTTCAGTAGGCTGGGAGTTTGGGGCTGAAGTCAGAAACACGTGGGTTCTTACTCAGGTTCTTCCCGTTATTTGACTTTTTACCTTTCTCATTTGCAAAATGGGAAATTATTCCCACGTGGGGACTTTTATAACGACTACCCTGCCCTGGCTGGTGTAGCTGAGTTGGTTGGGCGTCGTCCCATGCACCGAAAGGTTGCCAGTTCGATTCCTGGTCAGGGCACATATCCAGGTTGTGAGTTTGATCCATGGTCCTGATGCGTGTGAGAGGCAACCGATCGATGTTTCTTTCTCTCTGTCCCTCTCCCTTCCCTGCTCTCTAAAATCAATAAAAACTTATTTAAAAAAAAAAAGACTACCCCATTGTGTTGTTGAGAGAATTATGAGTTAATGCATGAGAAGTGTTTAGCATAGTGCTTGGCACATAGACATAGTTGATGCTAAGAATGTGAGCTATTATTTCCATTAATCTATATATGCTATAAAAAGGAGAAGCATAAGACATCATTTCTTTTCTGTATAAAATATACCACTGCAATGGTCAATAAAAGAATTGTTTTGCTTCAACTTTCCTAGAGCAGTATATTCATAGACTCATGAAGAAAGAAGCTGGTGTAGAGTACTTAGGGGCTATATTTATGTAGCTAACTAGAGAAGAGTTTTGTAGTTCTCATTCAAAAAATTCTGGTAGCAATTACCTTCCTCGGGAGAGATATTCAGCTTTAAATGGCTATTTCGATGTGCTGTTTTTTTATGGGATGTGGTTGGCACATCATGGGAGGAATGTCCCAAGGCTGTGTGAGCCGTGGAAGAAACCCGTCGGGGCCTCAGCGAGAATCCTTCTCCACTTGCTCTCCCTGAGCCATGTCACAGGAGGTTGCATTCTACAATCTATAGTCATTATTGGGCCTGTGGCTAAACCTATAGCTCCCCATTGAGATAGAGATATATCTTAACATATCCTACAGCCCACCTAAAATGGAATACTAAAGTTGACTAAAATGGAGAGTCAACTTTTCAAACCACTTGTTGGTGAAAGGAGTTAAGTTGAATACATGTCTAAATAGCTTCCTCTAATCAATATGCTCCTTTCTGCCAGGCTTTCTCCCCACCCACACCCCATCAATATTCAAATAGTTTTAACTACCAGGAATGCACTGGCCTGTCCCTCACACCCTCACGGCAGTTCAGGCAGGTTTTTCAAACTTAGACTTGTTAATATACAGCCAACGGGCAACCATCAGGAGAGGACAGCCAGGATGGTCAACGACTTAGACCTTGGAAGGTTCTTATGTAACTGGTTTAAGCAGGACTCTCTCCCACCTTGACTTGCTGGTGGCCAAACAATCAAACTAATTGCAAACAGTTGTTAAATGAGACCATGCATTTAAGAGACCTGTAAAATGATGACTTTTGATCCTCCAAAGCCCATCTCATAGGTAGAAATAATCAGCAAAATGAAATTATTTTTCACATTTTATTCAAATTCTTCACAGGCGTGTTTGACATCAGCGCCTTTGTCACCACCAGGAAAGGCTAAATGATCAATAGGACTGGTTTCTTGAATGATGTTTCCTCTTGGACTTGCATTTAGGAGAATTAAGGTATAACTTTACATGAGTCTGGCCATAGTTTTCCTATCCCTAGAAGTGTGAACTGTAGGGAAACAATCTTTTCCGAACAGGTCTTTCTTCTGCTGATGAAGCTTTGATCAAATCATTATCATTTCATATATTCTCATCTCCTGGAATTACTCTGCCAGCTAATTTGGGTTTCACCCTGGGTCCAGGAAAGCCCTGCTGTTGAGTGGGGTGTCTGGGAGCTTTTCTATGTGTGTGTTAGGATGTATGTGAGGGGTGGAAGGAAGAAGGGACATATTTGGAAGAGTCCAAAATAAGTACATGAGTCTTTGGAGCCCTGCACCTAACTTCAGTCACAGTGCCTCTACTTCCATCTGTGTTTTGGTTCCTTGTAAGGTTTTATTTGCAAAGTGTTCTGCTGCTTTGAAATGGTTGAAAACATCTGAATTAGAGATCATATTGCCAATATAATTCAAAAGACTGTCAACCGAAAGCCAGGTAACTGACATTGCTTTGCTCCTTGACAAGGGGAGTTTTTTTTTTTTTTTTTTTTTAAATTTATCTTTATTGTTGAAAGTATTACAGATGTCCTCCCTTTTTTCCCCAGTGACCCCTTCCTCCCCACTCCCACCCCACCTCCTGCCTTCGAGACATGTCTGGTCTGTCTTTTGAGGGAGTTGAATCAGGAATATATAAGTCTGTATTGTTTCTAGCAGGTTACTCAGAAGAAAGGTCCTTTTGGTCTTATTGTGGTCATTGTGGCCAGGCCTGCCTTTGCTTCTGATAAAGTTATTTTGTTGAGTGATTGAATAAATGCGTCTTAGAGTCCATAGCCTTGGATATTCTTTCAGACTGGGGCAGCTTCTAACAACTAAAGATATGACCCAGAGGATGGTGATCAGGGTGTTTGAATTTCCATATGGAGACTGGGAACTATTATATAGACTATCCCATTAAGTTGTTGAGAGAATTAGATGAGTTAATGTATGTGATATGTTTAGCACACTGCTTGGCACATAGTTGATGCTAAGAATATGAGCTATTCTTATCATTAATCCATAAATACTGTGAAGGGGAGAAGCATAGGATGCAGTTGGCAATTCATGAAAGGAATGTTCCCAGGCTGCGTGAGCGGTAGCTTGGCCCTCCTGGTATGTTCTGTAAGCTCCCTTAGAATCAGAAAGTGTAGCTAGTTAACTTTGGAAACTAAAGATCTTAAGATTCTACAGCTGAACAAGATTCTAGCTATAGTGCCCACCTTGTTCTTTAAGCCAGCTCAGCTCACTTGTACCTTAGATAAAGACGGCCAACCTGCACGCACACCATGGGCGCTCAGGAACACTCCCCAGGACGCCCCTCCTTCCTCGCTGTGTGCAATCTGCTTTCACTGCTGTCTCATTCCTGTCTGGCCTGAAGCACTTTGGTGTGTATCACCAGTGTTGACGCCTTGTGGTCCCATGACCTTGGTACTTGAGAGAGGTTTACTGATGCACAAACCTCAGCTCTCTCTAGCTGTTGGCTTTGGTTTTGGTTCCCTGTGCTACTTGAAGAAAACTCTTCCTCTCTTGTTCTGGCCCACTAACAACACTTTATCCCTAAACTTGGCAGGATCTACCTGAACATCCCAATCACTATTTCTCCAGGACTGGACAGAGACTAAAGAAATCTGAGGTATAGCATAACAACAGTCACTCTAAAATGGGGGCGGGAAGGGTTCAAACCAGTCTGTCTAAGGCTGGTGGTGACTTTCCAGGTGATGGTTTGGAAATCTTAAGGGCTCCTTATTTTATGTCCATCTGTCTGTCTCTATAAATAAAATGATTTGTGCACCCATATCAAGTTCCCATGCAGGGGTTCGGGACCTCAGCTGAGGCCGAGTGCCCTGAGAACACTTCTAAGGGCTGGAGTTTAGCAGGAAGTAAAGTTCATTTCCTGACCTATGAATGTTTTCTCCAGGTCCTGGTTAATGCGCGATGTTACACACCCTGTCCATGGAAGAGAGAAGCCCTCATATATTTTGAAGTGAAAATAAGAGGAAACTGGGGAGGGAGGGAAAGACTGGGCCTGGGGAAGGTTGATTCAGGGGATTCAGCTAGTAATGAAAACCCTTCATTCACCTGCCTAATTCTAGATTTCATTCATAGACATTCTGACTAAGAAATGTTAGACCACATATAGGTAAACAAAAGAAACCAGATTGGCATTTAATAAACAAAATGGAAGAGCAGACTGAGGATGCACATTTTCTCTATGTTTTTGTAGTTTTGGTCTTAACTTTATACTCAATCCCAAAAGCAGAAATTTTACAACCTGAATCCATGGTCTAGGAGGTTATTGCTTTCATTTTGCAACTTTCTGGAACAGGCAGCTATTGTATTATAACTGAAAGAAAAATTCCTCAAAGGGAACAGTAGTAGAATAGTTTCTTGGGATTTGGGGACTTGCTTGAAACTTTAATTGCTATTTTGTGTGACTTTTCACGTTGACTTTTCTGAAGACCTAACATTCTAATTTTGTCAGTGGAAATATTACTTAATGGTTAATATGATCATTTACCTTTAACTTCCATTAAGGAGCAAGATGTGCCCTAAATAGTTCCAGGTACATGTGCACATTCAGTGCTTATAATGATACATATGTAGCTAATTTTCCTCTAGCTTTTTCTGAAAATGTTTCAGTTAAAAGCCGGTGGGCTCCTCTGATCATTGATCTTTGCCACAGGGATTTGTCAATTCTAAATGCTAATATTGATTTCTTTTTAGAAAGAGGTCTGGAAAAAATTTTTGAAATTTTGAGTGGGAGTGATAGATGATTATTATTATTAAAAGAAAATGAGATAAGAAATCTTTAAGTCAAACAAGAAGTTTCACCAATATTAATTAAACAAACATTTTTCTGGATGAATGTTTACTGATTTTTCTTAAAACATGAAAACTGCATTTATTTCTTGGTAGAATTTGTGTGCTTGTGAGGAATTATTTCGAACTTTTCTTTTTAATTTGTAAATTCCACAAGTCTTAATAACCAGAATATGAGCCATTAAGACATATTAAAAAGAGCGTAGCCTTTATAGCAAGAAAGGGGTGGACTGAATCCTGACCTGCTCCTTATGAGCAATATGTCATGGGGCAAGTTACCTAAAAGTCATTTTGCCTGATATTAATATAGCTACACCAGCTTTCTTTTGGATATATTTGTCTGATAAATCTTTCTCTACCCCTTTATTATTCATCACTGTTTTTTCCCCAATAAATTGAAATCTTTAAAATTTTATATAGTAAAATTTACCATTTTTTGGTGTACAGTTCTGTGAGTTTTGACACATTCATAGGGACAGGTAACTCTTACCACAAGTAGGATACAGAACAGTCCATCACTCCTGCCCCAGCATCCCTGGTACAGCCTCCTGTCAACCCTTTTCCCACTTCAAACCTTGTTCTTTATAACTGTGTTTTGCCTTTTCCAGAATGCCATAAGTGGATTTATATAAAATAGTTTTGATTCTGGTTTCTTTCACTTAGCACAATGCATTTGATATTCCTTCATGTTGCTGTATGTAGTGACAGTTTGTACTTTTTGCTGCTGAGTAGTATAGTATTCCATTGTATGACAGTGCAACATTTTGCTTATTCATTTACCAGCTGAAGGACCTTGGGGTTGCTTCCACTTTTTGTTAATTAAGAATAACACTACTATAAACATTTATTAACATGTTTTTTGTTGATATAAGTTTTTATTTCTCTTGGGTAAATACTTAGGAGTAAGACCACTTACTAGTTGATATGGTGAGTATGCATAAGAAAACACCAAACGGTTTTCCAAAGTGTCCGAACCAGTCTGCATTCCCACCAGCAACTTCTGAGACTTCCAGTTGCTCCACATCCTCATCTCTATTTGCTGCTATGAGTTTTAAATTTTATTTTACCATACCAATTAGTGTGTAGTAATTTTATTTTGCATTTACTTAATGACTAATGGTGTTGAGTATCTTTTTATGTGCCTATTTTTTAATGGGATCCTCTATATTCTTATTGTTGGGATTTGAGAGTTGTTGTTTTCTTAACATATTCTAGGTTTAAGTCCTTTACCAGATATGGGATGTAGAGATACTTTCTCCTAGTACATGACTTCTCTTTTAATAGTGGTTTTCACAGAGCAAAAGTTTTTAAAATATATGAATTCTAGCTTATAAAATTTTTCATGTACTATACTTTTAGTATTGTATCTTTGCTTATCCTGAGGTTACAAAAGTTTGGTGTGGACATTTTTTATTGAATTTATTGGGGTGACATTAGTTAATAAAATTATATAGATTTCAATTGTACAATTGAATTGTATATGTACAATTCTATAATACACCATGTGTATATTGTATTTTGTGTTTACCACCCCAAGTCAAGTCTCCCATCCCCATTTATCCCCCCTTTATCTTCTTCTACCTCTCTCCCTCTGGTAATCATCGTACTATTGTCTGTGTCTATGAGGGGTGTTTTTGTTTGTTTTGGTTTTTTTGTGTGTGCTTAACGTTATTGGACCAGGCTTGTATTCCAGGGATACATTTCACATCATCATGATATATTATCTTTTTTAAAGTATATTTTGGCTCTGATTTGCTAACGTTTTGTTGAAGATTTTTGCATTAGTGTTTTAGAGATGTTAATCTATAGTTTGTGAGTTGTTTTTTCTTGATGTTCATCTGGAGACATGAATAGTCTTGGTCCATTTTATATATTCCCACAAGTTCCATTTATTTCTTTAAATCTTTTTTCTTTTTTTTTTTTTATAACTTATCTTTATTGTTGAATGTATTACAAATGTTCCTCATTTTCCCCCCCTTACCCCCCTCCTCCCCATTCCTGCCCCCCTCGTGCCTTTCCTCACACTGTTGTCTGTGTCCATTGGTTATGCATATATACAAATAAGTTCTTTGGTTTATTTCTTCCCACCCCCCAACCCCCCCTTCCCTTTGAGGTTTGTCAGTCTAACAAGCAATTTGTACTTCTTAATCCCTTCACCTTTTTCACCCATCCCCCCAGCCCCCACCCATCTGGTTCCCAAAAATTTCTCTGTATCTATGAGAATGTCTTTGTTCTGCTTGTTCATTTTGTTTGTAGATTCAATTGTTGATAGATACGTATTTATTGCCATTTTGTTTGTTCATATTTTTTTATCTTTTTCTTCAAGAAGACCCTTCAACATTTCATATAAGAATGGTTTGGTGGTGATGAACTCCTTTAGCTATTCTTTGTCTGGGAAACTCTTTATATGGCCATCGATTCTAAATGACAGCTTTGCAGGATAGAGTAATCTTGGTTGTAGGTTCTTGCTTTTCATCACTCTGAATATTTCTTGCCACTCCCTTCTGGCCTGCAAAGTTTCTTTTGAGAAATCAGCTGACAGTCTGATGGGAACTCCCTTGTAGGTAACTAACTTCTTTTCTCTTGCTGCTTTTAAGATTCTCTCTTTGTCTTGAACTTTTTGCATTTTGATGATGATGTGTCTTGGTGTGGGCATGTTGGGGTTCATCTTGTTTGGGACTCTCTGTGCTTCCTGGACTTGCATGTCTGTTTCCTTCGCCAAGTTAGGGAAGTTTTCTGCCATTATTGTTTCAAATAGGTTTTCGATTTCTTGTTCTCTCTCTTCTCCTTCTTGCACCCCCAAGATGCGAATGTTGGCACGCTTGAAGTTGTCCCAGAGGCTCCTTACACTATCCTCATTTCTTTGGATTCTTTTTTCTTTTTGCTGTTCTGATTGGGTGTTTTTTGCTTCCTTATATTCCAAATCGCTGGTTTGCTTCTTGGCTTTACCTACTCTACTATTGCATCTGTGTAAACTATTCCTTATTTCAGTTAGTGCATCCTTCATTTCAGACTGGTCCTTTTTTATGCTCTTGAGGTCCTCACTAAGTCCACTGAGCATCCTTATAAGCAGTATTTTGAACTCTGCATCTGTTAGGTTGCTTAACTCCATTTCACTTAGTTCTTTTCCTGGAGTTTTGTTCTGTTCTTTCATTTGGGACCTGTTTCTTTGTCTCCTCATTTTGGCTGCCTCCCTGTGTTTGTTTCTATGTATTACTTAGCGAGAGGTATGGGGCTAGCTGAGACCAGATGCTGCTCATTTGAAAGAATTTAGGAAAAGCTGAAGCAGGATCCAAGACAGGCCAATCCTATGGTAAAGCAACTGGCAATAGCTTGGGTGGGCCTGAAAGCTGAGTGGGGCGGGGCCTCAGGGAATCACCAGGGCGGGGCAAACAGTGTGAGCCAGGTAGCTGGAGTCCCAGATATGGTGGTGTCTGCCGGCCCAGGGAAGGGCTCACCAAAGAAACAAAAGCCTCTGATAGCACGTCTGTCCAGGAGAAAGCTGCCTCTCCAGCCCTCTCTCGCTCCAATGCCAAACAGCTCAGTTCTTCCCCATATGACTCTGGTGCCTTTCAAGCTGCCTCCCCCACGCTGGAGCCTGGAGGGAGCAAGTCCGAATAAGTCCGTGCGCAGGCCCTTTAAGAGGAGCTGCGGGGGTGGGGGCGGGGGTTCCAGCCGCCTCAGTCTCAGTTCCCGCTGGTTTTTTCCAGCCAGAAGTTATGGGGATTCTCTTCCTGGCACTGAAACCCTGAGCTGGGCGCCTGGTGTGGGACAAGGACCCCTCAGTCCTCAGGGAGGACCTTTCCAGCCGAGGTGTCCCTCCTAATTTTTATCTGCCACACGTGGGTGTGGGACCAGCCCGTGATGCCTCCGCCCCTCCTACCAGTCTCGATGGGGCTTCTTCTTTAATTTCGTAGTTGTAGGACTTCCATGCAGCTTGATTTCAGGCGGTTTTGAATGATGATTGTTCTGTAGTTTAGTTGTAACTTTGATGTGGTTGTGGGAGGACGCGATACGCCACCATCTTGACCGGAAGTCTCTCTTTTTTCTTCTATCACTCTAGATTGGTAAATTGTATTGATCTTTATTCCCGTTTTCTAATTTCTTCCTCTGTCATCTTCATTCTGGAGAGAGCCCATCCAGTGAATTTTTAATTTCAGATAATCTATTTTTCAAATTTTCCATTTGGTTCTTCTTTATATTTTTTCTGTGGAGAACCTCTATTTTTTCATTCAAGAGACATTCGCTTTACCCCATGCAGCATGTTTACCACAGCTGCTTTAGTCTCTGTCTAATAGTTCCAACGTTTGGGGCATTCTGAGATTGGCATTTGTCTCTTTCCTTGAGAGTTGGTTAATTCCTCTTTGTTTATTAAGTAATTTGGGATTATATACTGGTCATTTGACTATTAGGTTGTGAGATTCCAGCAACTGTTAAAATCCTGAAGAGAATGTTGATTTTGTTTATTTATTTTAACAGGCCACCAACCAGCTTAGGTTCAGACTACAAGTTCCATCTCATCTTCAGTGAGTGGTGTTTCCAATGTCAGCTTAATTTTTCAAGCATTTACTGTGCTCCTTTGCATATACTTTTCAGGGGTTACTCTGAGACTTGGGTAATAGTTTAAAGTGTAGTTCCTTCTCAAAGCCTTTGCTAGACTAGTTGGGATCTGTCCCAGACAAGCACAACTTGGGGGTGAGCCTGGGACTTTTATCTGGTTATATACAGCCTTAGGAGATCTGTTTCTCCAACTCTCTACAGTCTAGGATTTCTCCCACACTCTCTGAATCCAGGGGCTCCTTTTCCTGGTCTTCTGACTGGAAAGCCTGGGGCCACCCTTGGGGTAGGACTGTGAGAGAAGAAAGGGGGGAAGAAAAAAATCAAGGGACCTTCCCCACTCTCTCCAACTTGAAAGGACCCTTTCCTGCTTGCCTGGCTGGAGAGGGGTTTCTCCCAGTGCTTTTGTTGCCTGCGTTCCTTGTACAGCTCCACCCTGGGGTAACCTACCGTCAAAGCTAGGAAATGAAAGAGGAAAAACAAAAACCAGGGAACCTACTCCCACAGAAGTTGTTTTTTTAAATCCTCACCCAACGATATTTTTCCATTTATCTTCAGATAGCGTGGGAGGGAAGGAGAGAGAGAGAGACATCGACGTGAAAGAGACGCATCGACTGGTTACCTCCCCCACCACCCTGACCTGGGCTGGGGACAAACTGCAGCTGAGGTCCAGCCCTTGCCCGGAATCTAATGTGAGACTCATTGGTCCACGGGCGATGCTCTAACCGCTGAGCAAAACGGGCCAGGGCCCCATAGAAGTTGTTTTTAAAATTTTGGCTACTCTCTCCAATCTGCTACTTTTTTTTAAGTTTTCAGAGTCCTAGGGTAATTGCTTCTTAAATTCTGCTTTTTTTTTTTTTTTAGTTTTAGTCGATGGGAGAGAGAGGCTGTAGCAAGCTTACTCCATCTTGGCTGGCATAAGAAGGAGAGTGTCCTTATGTTTAAGTGCTATATATATATTTTTTTTCTCTCTCGTATTGCTGTACTTTTAAAAATCCAGTCTATCATTTTTGTTTTTTAAACCAGAGAGTTTAATCTGTTTACTTCTATTCTGATGACTGATATATGTCAGTTTTCTCCTACGTCTCATCTGTGCTTCTGTTTCTTACCTTTTGGGTTCCTCTGGTCGCATTCCTCTACATCTTAAGGAAGGATGTAACTTTTATGAGACTCCCCTTTTAAATCTCTAAAATGGAGACAAAGGGATCTACCTAGAGTGTTATTTTAAAGATTACGATAAACGTATTTGACATATCTGGCACAGTTCCAGGTACAGTCAATTTAATAATATTCATTGAGCACCTACTATGTGTTCAATAGCAGAACAGATATAAATTTCTACTCTTATGGAGCTTACATTTCTAGTGGCAAAAACACAAGTAAACAATATAAGTAAGTAAATTTCAGAGTCTGGTAGGAGATGAACACTGTGATGGAAAAATAAAGCAGGGAAGGGGATTAGGAGGACAGTGGTCTGTAGAGAGGCAGTTGGAAGCTGTATGGGAAGTGGTGCTGCTTTAGTCTTTGCATGTTTCATTTGCATAGAATTTTATATGTCATTTTGCACAGCACATTAATATCTCATTTTATATTTATTCTCATTCATTGATAGATATAACAAATGTGCACCAGACTCGTGTTAGACTCTGGGATACAACGGAGAGCAGAAATAGACATGGTGGTATCTCTGAAATCTTTAGGGCTATTTCAACATTATTTCCATATCAGATGAAGTCAGTGTTGCCAATTTATTTATCTCTTCCAAAAATATTTCTTTAATTTTGCAACGTACCAGTCACTATAGTAATTGATAGATTAGCAAGATAGACATGATACCCATTCTCAAGAATCTTATAACTTAACGCTAAGACAAAAGTTGAAACAATCTGATCCTATTCTGGCTTTAGTACAGAGAAGATTGGAAGGGAGCAGGACTGGAGGCAGGAGACCAGCTAAGAGCAAGAAGAAGTAATGCAAGCAGCATGTGACGATGGCCTAGATGGGAGTGGAGGTGTGTAGAAATAAAGGATGATGCTGGAGGTAAAGAAAAACTGTCCTTTAGGAGGCAGAATTGACAGTGTTGCAGAAATGGGGTGATGGATGATGTCGTTCACAGAGGAGGGATGGGATGGTTGTTTTCAAGCTCCTGTTTAGAGAACGTGCAAGACATCCAAGTGTCCAGTCTCTGAACTTCATGATGTGTGTCAGGAATAGAAATGTGGATTTCGAAGTTATCAGCAATAAATAGAAATTGAAGGCATGGAAATAGATGAGGTCACCCAGGCATATGTAAAGTGAAAAGAGAAAATGGCCTGATAGAGCATTCTGAAATATACCATAATTTAAGAGATGAGCAGAAGACTGCCTGTGAAAGGCACAAAGAAAGGGTGGCCGGGTGTGTAGGAAACTCCTGGAGCCACCCGGAGCCTAGGGAGGAGAGCACTGTGAGCACGTTCAGTGTTCAGAAAAGCTGTGTAAGAAAAGCCTGGCCCTGGCTGGTTTGGCTCAGTGGTTAGGGCATCGACCCACGGACCAATGAGTCGCAGGTTTGATTCTGGTCAAGGGCACGTACCTCAGTTGCAGTTCGTTCCCGGCCCTGGTCGAGGTTGTGTGGGAGGCAACCAGTTGATGTGTCCCTCTCACATCGATGTTTCTTTCTCTGTCTCCCTCTCTCTCCCTCCCTCCCACTCTAGCTGAAGATAAATGGAAAAATGTCCCCTGGTGAGGATTGAAAAAAATAAATTTTTTTTTTTTTTTTTTTTTAAAGAAAAGCCTGAAAAGGCTTTGGTTTTGGCAGCAACAAGGGCATTTGTGTACTTGTGATGAGTAAACGGATTGTTGTGGTGTGATGCCTAAGTGAGGACACGAGGAAGTAGACAGATTTATATTCCTTTGGTTAATTGGGAGAGGAAGATAGGATGATTCTTGGAGAGGAAAGTGGAAGGGAAGGATGATTTTGCTTTTCATTGTAATTGATTTGTTTGTTTTTTAAATCCTCACCCAAGGATATTTTTCCATTTATTTTTCAGATAGAGTGGGAAGGAGAGAGAGAGAGAAACACTGATGTGAGAGGGACACATCAATTGGCTGCCTCCCACACGACCCCAACCAGGGCTGGGGACGAACTACAATGAGGTACGTGCCCTTGACCAGAATCAAACCCACAAATCTTTAGTCCAAGGGCTGACGCTCTAACCACTGAGAAACCCGCCAGGGTGGCTCTTTCTTTTTAACAGAAGTTATAGAGAACAAGATATGGTTATGGATTCAGAGGTATTTTTAGTTTGGCAAGAAAAGGATATTTTATGGTTTCTATATTTTCTGTGAAGTTGGAAGCAAATTCATCTGCTGACAGAGAGGGATTTCAGAGCTTTAGAAAGAATGGAGATTTGACTTTCTTCCATGGGGATGGAACAGAAGACTAGAGAAATAGGTCAGAACAAGGAGGAGGCATGGAGGGTCCACTTGAAGTATGTCAAGTTATGTGATCTTCTCAAGCAGTGCTTGGCAACCTGGTACAAGTACAGAATAGAGTCAGCCAGAATTGGAGTTTTGCCAGGTGTTAAAAATGGAGAGACAGTAAGTAAGGAAGTTGAGAATACTGTATTGGTAAAGAAGTGATTGAAGTGACAAAGAATAGAAGCTCATTTTAATAAAAGAATAGAGGAGATGAGCTTGTAGAAAATATGGAATACAAGGTCCAATGAGGCCAAATAACTGAAATCTTGGGAATCTTCCAGGAGATCCGAAAAGATAGGATATTTTGGTTTGAGAATGGCTTTAGAAGGAGAGTGACCTCTGGTGTTGACTGTTCTGGTGCTTAGCTGAACTGGAAGTCAAGAAAGAGAGGCCAGAGTGCTGCATGGGTCATCCACATTAATGTCAAGTCACCTTAGATTATAGTGGGACTTGAGGTAGAAGGAAAGACTATGAATCAAATGCTAAAATCTTAGAGAGGCTTGATCAATATAACAGCAATAAGAGGTGGTGGAAGGTATTAGAACCCAATGGTATGTACATCAAAGGAACTAATTTTTAAAAACATTTTATTATTGAAGTATAACATACATTCACAAAAGTATACAAATAAGATGTATACAAATTAATTATCATGTGGCGATTCTACCCTGTGTAGCCACCAGTCAAGAAATACATTTCTAAAATCTCAGAAGCTTCCATCTCATGCCTGCTCCCAATCACTTTCTCTCCCTTCTCCACGAATGAAACCATTGCTTGACTTCTCAACCCTTATATTAGTTTTGCCTGTTTTTGAACTTTCTGTAAATTCTGGTTACTTAAACACAATGTTTGTGAGATTCATCCATATTGTTGCATATAGCAGGAATTTAGTTTTTATTGCTGTATAGGACAGTATTTCATGGTATGAGTATACCACAGTTCGTTTGTCTTTCTACTGTTGATGGACATATGGGTCCTCCTCCCACCCCAATTTTAACTATGATCATTCTATGCATATATGTATTTATTTCTCATGGGTATATACCAAGAGTAGAATTGCTAGGTTATGCATATGTTCAATTTTTAGTAGGTTACCAAACAGTTTTCCAAAACTATTGTATGTGTATACATTTGTGTCAGCAGCTTAAGGGTTTCAATTGCTCCATATTCTGACTACTGTTTGATATTTTCAGTCTTTTAAAATTTAATCAATTTGGTTGAAGTGTTTTTGGTATTTCATTATGGTTTAAATTTGATTTCCCTGATGATTAATGGGGTTGTTACATTCTTTTATGAAGTACCTGTTCAGTTCTATTACCACTTATTCTATTGGGTTGCCTGTCTTTTTCTTATTGACTTGTAGGAATTTTTAATATATTTTGGTATGAGTTCATTGGTGGATAAATGTATAGCAAATAGCTTCTCCTACATGGTAGTCTCACTTTTGATTTTCTTACTGGTTTGATAACCAGAAGTTTTTAGTTCTGATATAATCTAATTTATGAATCTTTTTCTCGATGGTTTGTATTTTTTGTAGCCTGTTTGAGATAATTTTCTACCCCAAGGTCATGAAGATAGCCTGTGTCCAGTGCTGTACAATAGAACTTTATGCGAAGATGCAGATATACTGACCTGTTGAATGCAATAGTCACTAGCCACATGTGGCTATTGGGTCCTGGAAATTGGCTAGTGTGACTGAGGCACTAGATTTTAAATTTTATTTAATTTTAATAAATAATAAATATTTTATTACTATTTTAATACATTTAAATAACCATATGTGGCTGTTAATTGTGCTATTGGGCAGCTTTGTTATCCAGATGCTTTATTATTTTACTTTTCAGGTTCTTTGAGCCACTGGGAACTGGTTTTTGTTTATGGCATGAGGTATGGGTTAAATTTTATTTATTATCATATTGGCACAGCACAATTTATCAAAAAATTATCTGTTTCCACATTGCTCGGTCACCTTTGTTACATATTAAGTTTCCACGTATGCA
Source organism: Tadarida brasiliensis (assembly GCA_030848825.1). Lineage (NCBI taxonomy): Eukaryota > Metazoa > Chordata > Mammalia > Chiroptera > Molossidae > Tadarida > Tadarida brasiliensis. The sequence continues at coordinate 54,156,871 of CM061258.1, forward strand.
GAGGTCTGTTTCTGGATTCCCTGTCCCACTTAGTTGCCTGTCTTTAGGTCAGTACCACACTGTCTTATTACTGTAGGTTATAGTAAGTCTTGATATCCAGTAGGGAAAGTAGCCTAATTTCATTCTTCTTTTTCTTAGCTATTCTTGACTCCTTCAATTTTCATTTCAATTCTATAAGCAGCTTTTTAATGTCCAAAAATCATGCTGGGACCTCATTGTTAAATTGTATCTAGAGATCAATTTGGAGAGAGTGGGAATTTTTGCAATATTGACTCCTTTAATTGATGAATGGTATATCCTTTCATTAGTATAAACTTTTTCCTTTAATATTGTTTTGTAGTATTCTACTTATAGACCTGGCATATTTTTGTTGACTTTTTAGCTCTTGCTTTGTCTCGGGCACCCAGCACATTGTTCCAAAGAAGTGGTTCTACAGGCATCTCATTCCTAGTTTCAGAGGGAAAACTTTGAAGATGTGAGGATGAGGTTTGCATTAGGTTTTATTGTAGGTTTTCGTTACCTGATTAAGGAAGTTTTCTCCTATTCCTTCTTTATTCACTATTTTTGAGATGTTGATTTTTTAAATCATACTTTATCTGCATCTTTTGAGATGATCAAATGATTTTTCTCTTTTGATATAGTAAATTACATTGATTGATTTTCAAATGTTAAGTCAACCTTGTATTCCTGGGACAAAATCCAACTTGGTGTTAATACATTATTCTTTAAATATGTTTCTTAATTTAGTTTGCTAATATTTTGCTTAAGACATTTTCATCCATATTCATAAGAGAAATTGGCCTATAATTTTTCTTTCTTATAATATCCTTGTCAGTTAGATCAAGCATATGCCCGAGGATATTTTTCCATTTTCAGATACAGTGAGAGGGAGGAAGGGAGATAGAGAGAAACATTGATGTGCTCACACTGATTAGTTGCCTTCCTCTGACCTGGGGCCAGAGATCAAACCTGCAACTGAGGTACGTGCCCTTGCCCTTGCCCAGGAATCAAACCCACGACTCTGGTATGCGGGCCAATGCTCTAACCGCTGAGCCAAACTGGCCAGGGCCATGAAAATGTTCTTAATAATAAATTTGATTCCTTCAGTAGATATGTATGGTACTATCCAGCTATCTATGAGTCTAATTGTGGCATCATTGAAGGCAGTTTCTTATTTCTCTGGCTGCTTTCAGGATTAGCTTCTTAGTTTTTTCACTATTACATATATATGTGTGCTTGTCTTCATGTGTCCTCCTTGAGAACACATATGAAGAGCATCTGTGGCTTGATGTTTTTCATTGGCTTTTGAAACTCCTTGGTCATTTTATTTTTAAAAATATTGCTTCTGCCCCAGGCTCTGTAGCCTCTCTTTTGGTGACTTCAATTATAGGTATTTAGATCTCTTCACCATATCTCGTCTGTCTTTAAGCTGTTCCCCCAGCCCCCACTCACTTGCAGTTTTGTTTCTCGGTACTTACTTCATTCTGGATTTTTTTTTTTCTGACCTGTCTTCCAGTTTCATCTATGTAAATCTGCTCTGAAAGCCTTTCATTGAGTTCTAACTTGAGTTACAGTGTTTTCAGGTCTTGTATGTTAATTTAGTTCATTAAAAATTTCTAGTTTTCTACCAAAATGCTTAAGCTTGTGTTAAAAATATAAATAGAAATCTGAAGTCCATGTCTGCTAACTCCTTTATCTGAATCATCTGGATTGTTTCTATTGTCTGTTTTTCTCTTGGGTTTTGGGCAAGTCTTTTCTTATATATTCATAAATATATATATATATATATATATATATATATATATATGTTCATAAACATATATATATTTAGCTTATTTTTTTAAAGGAACCAGATGTTGTGCATACAAAATTTACAGAGATAATTTAAGACACTGAAATGTTTCTTTTCTCCGGAAAGGATGTATCTCTGCTTTAGGCAGACAGCTAGCTTAGGGAATAGCAATTTCTGATCACGTTGGTGCAGCTAAGGATTGAGACATTTCGAAGCTGGCCTTCAGTCACTGTAAGGGCTGATCTGTTTCTAAGGCCCTTACTTTTGAAGTGTACTCCTTCCGAATCTCACCCCAAATCCTCATGTGTTAATAATAGACTTGACTCCTTCCTCGGGAGGACCCTGAACTTTCAGAGCCAGCAGTCACGAAGCAAAGGCGGCTCCAGAGGCCAGGCCCACTTTGCTGGGCTTCTTTCTTCCAATTCTTTGTCCTACAAGACCATGTTTTTGTAACTCTCTTACTTTCAAACAGATTATTATATATTTTCCAGCTAGTGGGACCCATGCTAGACATGGAACTCATTTGAGCTGGGGCTTTTAAATAAAGCTGGGGTTGGGGAAGGGACTGTTCAGTGCAGGCAGTGGAGAGGGATCACACCGGCCCCACCTGCAGGCACTGAGTTTCTATTTGAGAGGCTGTGAGAGAAACAGATTCATTAGGGGCTGTCAGATTTCGGTGGGGACCGCAGTGAAAGGGTATATGCTGAGAAGAGGCTAAGAAAGTCAGAGAGATTGGAAATGGGGAGGGTTAGTATAAAAGGTGTCCCCTCCCCCTTTAGGATGGGTTGGTTGAAATAAATGACATCTAAGTTTTCACGTAATTTGAAATTCTAGAATTCTATTAAATGAGCTGGGCTTCCATTTAGGTTAATTTAGAAGTTTAATTAGAACTTAAAATTTCTCCTATAGAGATAAGGAGACTTATCATCATACAAAAAACTTCCGGGTTTTAATTTGAACACAACAGCTCCCATGTAAAACACTGAACAGCTGCTTTCCATGGCACACAATGGGATTCTGAAATCTCAAGTCCACGGAAACCAGTTGCAATATTATGTATTAGGAGTTTGCTATTCTGTGGATCACTGGATAGTATACGTTTGTGGAAACTGCCTCATATCCTCATATCTTACACTGTATAGTTTTATTATTTTTTACATATCATCTACAGGTTCTGGATTTTTCTCTGCTCATGATGTAAGTGTCTTTACTCAACTAACCTCTGCTGGGTCCTCATATTCATCTTTTCTGTCCTTTCTCTCCCCAGTTTCCCACTGCTCCCCCCATGCCATAGTTTTTCTGTGTGTTTTCTAGATTTCCTCTTCTGTGGGGGGAAAAGCCTCAGACATTCTCAGTCTTCCCAGTGAATATTCCTTTCAGCGTTTGTCCTCCACTGCATCTCGGCTCTCTCAGGAGGATCCTGCTTCTGCACCTCCTGTCTCCAGCTGCTATTTTAGGCTCATGACTCCTTCACATTTGTGTAAAATCTTCAGCTCCTTTTAGGCTGGCTAACCCGCTGCCAGCTCTCTTGATTGCTCTCAGGTACTACCTCCTGGGACTCCCCCACTCTCGTATTCATGCATACCTGCTCCGGCAGTCCCCCAACTTCACGGCGTCCTTCAGTCCATTTCCCTCCACTGTTCACTGTTAGCACCTCTGCACTCCACTGTGCTCACATCTCTCCGTGTCCGTGGAGGTCCCATGGCCCAGGTCAATTATCACTCTCTTTCAAACCCTTTAATATTTTGTATCTCTCTCATGTTGTACCCATATCGAAATGACTAAACATCTCTGGAGAAAAATCACACAACCACGTTGTCAAATTGCTGACAGCAAATCTCAAAAGGACATGTCAAACTGGCAGGTCAATTCACTTTCCCACTCCTCAAGGGACTAATTCACACTTGTTCCTCTCGTGGCTACAGCTCCTCTTCCCCTCTCATACCTCCCAGTCAGAACAGATACAATCAGGAGAGAGACACCTCACCTTCTCAGCACCAGTGCTCCAGCCTTCTGACACCTGTACCCACACTCTGCGCACTCCTGTTACCGTGGGAAAGTGGACCTGCTGCCTTTCTAACCCTCACCCCCGCCTTGTGCCCGGGATCCTGACCCCTCTTTCTTCTCATGGATGTGACTCCCGCAGTAATGCCCTTTCTTGCATCGCCATGTCTCCCTGCCACCCTGCCACAGGACCTTTCCCTTGCTATCCAGGCACCATTTTTTCCACCTATTTTGAGAAACCTTCCCTTCAAAGATTATGAACAGGCAGTTCACAGGTGGGTACAAACAAGCATCTTGAATATTTGAAAAAACTACTCAAGCTCACTCATAAAAAAGAGTAAAGCAAATTAAAACGACATCGATATGACATTTTTAACCTACCATATTAGCAAAGATAGAAAAGTGTGAAAACATCACATTGAGAAAGGTATAGGAGAAAGGGTATTTTCATATTGTGCTTTTGGGAGCAAGTAGGTACAACCTCAGTGGAGGTCAATTTGACGTTATGTAGAAAAATTTCCAAATGCGTATGCACTTCTTGAGTATATGCTGTATTAGAACTATAAGTGTTAGACTGCCTCCAGGCCTTCACATTGTGTCTACCTTTCCTTCCTAAATGGTGCTATCCAGTTCCATGTCTTTAAGTACCTTTGCCATGCAGTGACTCTGAAGTTAAACCTCATCTCCTATGCACTCCAGACTAGTTCATGTAAACAATCTACGTGATAGTTTAACAGTGTCTCAAACTTAAGGTGCCCAAATAGGATTGCTTTTCCTCCTACCTATATGCCGCCCCCCCCAACCAACCCTTTTTCATTTCAATAAATGACTCCACTACCCTCCTAGTCTCTCAGGCCGAAACAACCAGCAACAACTTTGATTTCACAGTCACCTTCCTTCCTTTGGCTACCACCTTGCTTCAGCATTTTGGGATAAACTCAGAGAGAATGTTAGCCAGACTCTTAAGAGATTCTTATGGAAAACTTAGAATGTCAGTATATTAATGAATAATTATGAGTTGTAATAGCCAAGTGAATGGGAAAGCTTGTGTCAGCTGATCAGCACTGAGGAAGCTTATTGGAAGCCACCTTATAATAAGAATATTATCTGGTGAGCCTAGAAACACAGCAATATGAGATAGAAGATTTTAAAGGTAACGTCTAGCTCTGGCTGGTTTGGCTCAGCAGTTAGAGCGTCAGCCGGAAGACCAAAGAGTCGTGGGTTCGATTCCGGTCAAAGGCACACACCTCGGTTGCGGTTCGTCCCCGGCCCTGGTCAGGGTCCTGTGGAAGGCAACCAGTGGATGTGTCTCTCTCACATCGATGTTTCTCTCTCTCTCTCCCTCCCTCCCACTCTATCTGACGATGAATGGAAAAATGTGCTCAGGTGAGGATTAAAAAAACAAACAAACAAACAAACAAAAAAATAAAGGTAACATCTAGCCTGGTGTGGCCAACTCCACTGTGCACATTCCTGTCAACTAGGCTAGTCACTTTGTCATCTGGTCTGCTAGAATGTAGGGTTCATGAGCACAGCGTCCATATCTTTTGTGCTCTCCACTTAATCCAGTGCTTAAAACATGGCTGAATACTCCCAGGATTCTCTGTCCCAGATCATGCTGCCCAAGCACTCCTGGCGTCTGCTCTCTGACCCCCTTTCCTCTGACCTCTGCCGATTCTCTCTCTTTTTTGACACATTCTTTCTGCATTATTCAAACCAGAGTTGCACTCTCTTCACGTTGGGACTTAGATATTATCTTTTAAAGTAACTTAATAAATTTTATCCCAAGCATTTGGGGTTGATTTCACCAGCGTAATTACAAAGTTCTGCCTCATGCCTCACTGTCACCTCTGTGTACTGCCCGAATGACTCATTGGTCCAATTGTGCATCCAGAAGCTAGAAGAGTAAGACGTCTACTCATACCCATGAACTTCCACATGGTAATAATCCACAGATATTTAAATATTAAGGACTTAGTATCTTTCTAAAAATGTAACTGGTTTTCAAGAGTAAATATTTCCCACCAAAAGAATGTGCCACAAAATTTGAAGATGATGTGAATAAAATTGACTTTCTGATAGGTAAAATGAACAAAAAAATAGGCATGACAATGAGCTAAGTATATGATATCTTGTAAGCTTGATAGGAATGATTTAGTAGAAGTAGATGAAGACTACTAATTTACAGAAGATTTGCAGTTGCCTTGTTGTTGCAACAATTATAATTAGGTTCCAATTATAATTACTATTATGATTAGACTAATGGGATATGTTTTTTTAATTTGAGAACAATTTATTCAAGGCTTGTTTTTATCCTGCTTATGTAAAAGAATCTATACCTACTATACCAGGGCTCTCGTTGTACCCAAGAGGACTGTCAGCCCCTCGGAATGGGGATCGTTGTTCCGACCAGGCTATGGCTACCAAAGGCCTTCTGGGAAGGCATGTATCTCTCAGGTGGAGGGGCTCTCTCCTTCAGTGGCAGTGAACACTCATCAAAGTCCCTTTGGGGAGCCAAATAAAAATTAGCAGCCAGGGAAGAGCACACAGGGTAATCATCTCCTGGGCCCAGAGGAGAAAGACCATGTGTGTTTCATTCTCCACAGCATTCCCAGTACCTATCCAAGTGCCAGGCACATAGGAAGCTGTTATTAAATATTTATTAAATAGAATGAATGATGACATTGTGCATTTTAGAGTTTTTCTTTGTTACGTATTGCTGTATAACAAATTACCCCACAATTTGGTGCCTTAAAACATGTATTGTATGCCATTTTCTGAGTGGCCAGGGAAATAGGCATGGTTTAACTGGGTCCTCTGGCTGCAGTTATCTCAAGGCTCGACTGGGAAGGATCCACGTTCTGGCTCACTCACATGGTTGTTGGTGGGACTCAGTTCGTCACAGGCTGTTGGACTGAGGCCTCTCCAGAAAGCATCTCACCACGTGCAGCTTGCTCTGTCAGCGAGGAAGTGGGGAGGAAGAGCGTGAAGTCAGAGCCTTTTGTAGCCTAATCATGGAATTGACATCCCATCATTGTGACCACCTTCCATTCATTAGAAGCAAGTCACTAGGTCCAGCCTGCACGCAGAGAAAGGAGATCACACAAGGGAATGAATACCAGGAGATGAGGATTATTGAGACTCCTTAGAAAGCTGCCCACCAGATCTTGAGTTTTTTAAATGATATTCTCAGGAAAAGAATATTAATTTTATGTATCTTTTTAAGTTAAATTTTATTTTATTTTGTTAATCCTCACCTGATGATATTTTTCCATTGATTTTTAGAGAGAGTGGAAGGAAGGGAGGGAGAACAAGAGAGAAACATCGATGTGAGAGAGACACATCATTAGTTGCCTCCCACATGATCCTAACAGGGGCAGGGGATTGAACCTGCAACCCAGGTACTTGTGCTTGACTGGAATCAAACCTGCAACCCTTTGGTCTGTAGGCCAATGTTCTAACCGCTGAGCCAAACCAGCCAGGGCATTATGTATCTTTTTTTAAACATTTGAATTAAATGTGCCATATTTTTTAGGAAACAGCAGTTCATTTTTTTTTTTCTGAAATAAAAAACAAAGGTTAACACTGATAAATACAGCACCTGCATTGACCATATTTTTAAAATATTTCCAGATTGTTAAATTGTAATAAATAATGACCTTCTGGGAATTCAAAGACCCAAATACAAGGGAGTGTGTTGCAGCAGGCTTAATCAATGTTTAGTGATAATGGAATGTAAAATTGAAAAGCCAAGGATAGAAATCAAATTGCCTTTCTGCAGAAAGATCCTCAACAATTGAAAAACTGCTCTATAAAACTAAAGAACAGCTTGATGATTTAGAAAATAGAAACTGCAGAAATATTCTTTAGATCCAAGATATGCCCCCACTGCTTATTAGCTTGTCTGTTTGAGAGCAAAGGAGAAGGGCAACAGAAAGAGATTCAAATTAGTGAATTGTGCTCTGGCCCTGAGCCACACTGGCTTAGAACTATTAACTCTAAGTATATCCTGGGCTAAAAATAAATCTCTGCCCTTTCATTTTCAAGTAACTTTCCTTCTTCAACTCCAAACCAGAACACAGACACATATTATTAATTTATATCCACACTTATTTGATGGACTCTTCAATGAATGGATTTTGATGTTCTGACCTGGAAAAATTGTTCATTTATATCCTCAGTAATAGTATTGTTTTAAAACAACATAATCAAGTTAGTCACCTCAGCAATTTGTGTGGCTGGGAGAATGCTAATTGGATAGGTATAGAATGGAAGATCAATGACAGACTGGCAACACTTCAGCAAAAGTCACTTCTAGATACTTAACCTATGACCAGGAAATGTCTTAGCCTAGCAATAGATTATTCTAATATGCCTGGCCAATAACACTCATGCTGTTAGTAGTTTTAATTAGATTTATTTGCATTTACAACTACAAGAATGAAGATGGTAGCAGCAACTATATTCTCTTTTTACTTAAAACCCATTTCAGAGAAGCAAAATGCTTAACCCTTCTGTAAGAATGCTTAGACCTTTGGTGAAATTGGAAAGGTCATGGGCTTTGTGACTAGACACGCTTCAGTCTCTGCCTAGGCCCTTGATAGCTGTGTGACCTTGAGTAAGTTACCTAACTTCCCTGGAAACTTAGTGTCCTTCTATATAAAATGGGACACATGATGGTTTTGATGGTGGTGAGGGTGATAATGATGATCATAGCTAACATTCATTAAGCACTTGCTGTGTGCCCAGCACGGTATTATTTTATGTGCATTAGTTAATTTACTCCTCATAATAACTATGTGAGGTATATATACAGTTCTTACCCCATATATTTCTATATCTTATTACACACATACAAACACACAGAGGACTTCTTTCAATCTGTTTATTACGTGATGATTTCAACATGTCCAACATGTCCCTAGAACCATAATCACAGATTTTGGCTAGCCTCTGCTTTTCTTCTTTTATTGGAAGAGACACGTTCCTTGTGGAAGTTTATATCCCCATAGATTTTTAGGGGTCGTTTTTTGCTTTCTGTACTATATGGTTCTTTTCTGCTACAGGTTCTAAATGCTTTTTCTCTCCATTCTTAATACTTTTTCATTATGCTGACTCCTTTGGGGTGAATAACCTTAAATTCATATATCTTATTTTCATCTTTGAGTTATGTGTGTGTGTGTGTGTGTGTGTGTGTGTGTGTGTGCATGCAGAATGATCACTGCTATTGTAGCTTGCTTTTATTAAACACGTTTAGTTGTTTTTGGTACCACAGCCAGGATGGAATGGTGGAGATAGACCCATCCTCACTGGAACATGTCAGTTTCCTTCATCTCCTATTTACAGATCAGGGGCTCTTTTTACATGAATCCAGAGTCTGTGCTTTTTCTAATATGTAGTTAACAATCTGAATGACACATTCTTTATAGTACCACAATAATTCCGTCCATTACATCACTTAATTTATGGGAGTGCTAACACCAAAATCGATAAACATTATTTCTGAAATGTCAAGAGTGTTAATGGTGTGATTAAAAAAGAAAAAGATTCTAAAATCTCTCTGCACAGAACCCTTTGATATACTGTTGTTAAGGCGCACCTACCCAAAGCTGTGATATGGAAGACTTAAATCATTAAGACTCAGTCAACTTAAAAAATGTGTGTCGGGAGCTATTTTTAGCCCCATGAATCTTTTGTGCCATATTGTGGAATTCTGTTAGCAGGGAGAGGGAGAGACTACATGTCTCAGAGAAGACTGTCTCAGGTTGTTTTGAGACATATCAACAGTTGCTAAGGAACTGTCGCTAATGCTTCTGGGAAATTTTGTAGTATTTTGCTTAGAAATTTGGAGAAATTTTTACAAGCAAAGCTTCTTCAACATGGAAAGCATATGAAGGGTGATACAGTTTCAAACTGGAAAAAGTATTTTAAAGTTTCCTAGAAGATTGAGTTTAAATGGGGTTTCTTAGCACCACATACTCGCCTCGTACAGAATCCTGGACGCTTGCATTTACATCTGATTTTAGAACAAGTAGCATTTTAAAATCTGGTCACATTTCAGTTTATTTTCCATGATTGATGCTTTAAAATGGAGATTAGTACTTCTTTTCACACAGAGAATTAATTAGCATGCTAGCATGGTGGTTCCACTGATTCCTTCTCCTTTAGTAAAAAGGCTGTATTAATAGTAAACATTTGATAGGGACTGACTGTTTAGTAGATGCCACAGGGACATCATCTTGGCCTGTAATGGTTGTGTACTCAAATAGTCCTCTCTGATGAGCTGTGGCGTTGTTGATGGTGAAGAGACATTCACCAGCTCCTTTCGCTGAGGCTGGCGTTGCTAGCAGCCTGACACCCACTCAGTGCACCCTCCCAGTGAGGACTGTTGGGCTAAGCACTTACACCACCGCATCCTATTAGCTGAAGTCCACCGGGCCACAGAGAGCAGGGTTGCTCCACGTAAGAACATTACTTTCAGACAAGCTGATTTTAACTCGACTGCCTGCTCTACATGCTTATTACTTCTGGGCTTTTAATCAGAATCCAGGGAAAGAGTAGCAATTATTCCTTTTTTTCTCTCATTCACAAGCATTAAATGAGCACCTGATATGAGCAAGGAGCTGTGGTTAGTGATGGGGCTAGGACACAGGTAACACACAGTCAGTCATTGCCCTCAAAGAATGTATATTCTAGTGAGAAACAGCTCTACAAACAAGCAAATGCAAAACAGCAAGATAAGAGCCACCTTGAAAGTGGGAAAGGAGCTAGGGAAGGAACCAGTCCAGTTTCTCTGCCTGGAGAATGAGCAAAGGGGCCTCATAGATGGAGCAGTCCTCCAGCTGGATAGGAGTTTGCTGGTAATACACATGGGGAGGGTTTAAGACAGAGTGAGCAGTGTGTGCAGGGTCCCAAGGCATGGCCAGGGAACAGGCTCCAATCAGCCTTCAATGCCGGTGCCTGAACACAGGAGAGCATTAGAGACAGAGCAGGACAGGTGAACAGAGATCCTGTCATGGAAGGCTTGTTCTTTCAATTTAAAAGCAGCGATTCTCCAACTTCTTTTGAAACAGTCGATCCTTCTTTTCTGGGGGAGCGGGGGTTGCAAGATTATTGAAGTGGATCCTAATACGGATGTAGAAGAAGGAATGATAATGGAGAGAAATATTAGGAGGGGGAAATATATAAGGCTTGGTGAAGGACCTGGGAGTGGGGTGCGGGTTGAGGAAAACCGTAACGCAACCCTGCCCCAACACACGTAACTTCGTCCTCTCGTTAGAATCTGGGGAGATTCTAATACTGTTTGCTGACTCGAGGCCTTTGCTTCTGTGATTCTCTTTGGAACCCTTTTCCCACCTGGCCTAGTGATCCTTTCCGAGCTAACGTGGCTAGACCTTGTGATGTCTCTGCATTTCTCTATTTAGAACACCAACTGAAAACTGTTCAAGGAGATGTCTTTCCTGCTTAAGTACGACCTCCTCCATGATAGGGCTGTATTTTGTTTTGTTCTATGTAACATGCATAAGCAGTTTGTAACCTTTGCATAAGTAAGGGCTAATAATGTTCATTGACATGAACTGATCTGATAGTTTTTTTTTTTAAAAAAACCTACATAGGTGCATTATGTTTGCCTTCAGGTTGCAGATCAGGTACCAAGTGCAGTAATAACTTAGAAAATATCCAGATACCATATAATCACAAGGACAAGGCAACTCAGGCAACCAAATGTCTTGGTTTAGCAGGTTTTCTTGGTGTCTGTTCACTTTGAGGCTTTTCCAACATCCAGAGAAGCCAAAAGCCAAGGTAGCATCAGGCCACTTGACAGGACTCAGTCTCCACGGTGCAGAGATGGTTCAAGGACCTGATGCTGGCAACGTAAGATGTGGCATGCAGAAATATAGATGCAAATAAATAAAAAATAATGATAGCAGCAAAGGAATGCTAAGAGCCGAATGAATGATTCAGGCTGTTATGTGCTAGAGGAATACGGAGGAGAGGCAGAAGGCCAGTAGACCTCAAGTGTATAGTTAGCGGGCTCAGCACTTATCCAAGTCTGAAGCCCTGACTTTGCACTCCAATCAGATTATTCACCAAAGAAACATTTCGCTGGTCTTTCACTGAGTATGCTAACAGAGACGCTTGCACCGAGCTGCACTGAAGGTCATGCTTGAAGTAGACCGCAATGTGAAACTGCCTAGAGCGTTCTTCCTATGCTGGGGAAGCAGAGGCTATTAGGGGAAATGTCTGTGGTGGTTTGACTAGTACCTGGTCCCCAGTGTTACTGAAAAAGCAGCAGAATTCTTGGTGATCTTATGTTTGTTTTAGCTAGAACCATCTAGTCAGACAAATTGTTGGTCATCACAAAATCTATAGTACAAACAAGGGCATGGGGCACGTTTCATGGATATAGGAAGGAAAACTCAGAGTTATTAATACTAGACACCTGCCCATAGGTCATCCCATTGAATATCATATATTTAGAGTTGTGGTAAATATTTGACATCATTTTTTCCTTGGGCATGGCAAGGCAGGGTAGAGTTATTGATACCTTAACTTCCCAATTTAAGAATGGAACTAAATAGAGTTCTCATCACAAGGAAAAAAACACTTTTTATTTTGTCCTTTTTCTAACTGTATGAGATGATGTTAAGTACTTTTGTTGTGGTAATTATTTCACAACATATGTAAGTCAGATAACAGTGCAGTATGTCATATAGCTCAATAAAACTGAAAAAAAGAATAGAATTAAATAAATGAGAAGTAGTATAGCAGAGTGGTTAAGAAAATTCTGTTTAGTGCCAAACTGCTTGGATTCAAATGCTGGCTTTTCCAAGCTAGTTGTAAAACCTGGAGCAAGATACGAGCTTCTCTGTGCCTCAGTTTCCTTGTGTGTGAAATGGTGACCATAGCAGTACAAATTTCATGGAGTTGTAACATGGATTAAATAAAATAATACATATAAAACATTTAGAGTAGGTTCTAGTACATAGTAATACCACACAACAAATGTTGCTATTACTGTTATTAATGGCCTTATCTCAAGTTGATAATAAACATGGTCTTTATTATTTGTTCACCAAATTCAAAATTAATACTACTATGTGGCTAGTATTGGACATAAGCTCAAATAACAAATAACATTGAACTTTTATAGAGATAAATTCATATTTTTTTTTCCACCAAACAATCATCATTTGGTAGACCATCTGGTAGTGATTATAGCTTTATGGAAATCTGCCACTGGGGTAAACAGCAACCCACGTGGTGACTGCCCCAGGCCCCGGAAGGTAGAAGACATTCTTCGGGATTTCAAAGACACGTCGACTGTGTGGTTGCATAGGCATGAGTGGAACTGTACATGCCAGGATAACAATCAGGACATATTGTTCTTCCAGGTTTGAAAGAAAATAAGTATCATGCTTAAGAAGTTTAGTCACACCATCTCCGATACAGTCCTAAGAATAACATTGTAATTTGTATGCCGTATACTTGGTTTTAACAAGGCATTTTATTTGATTCTAACCCACATTGGTGGGTTAGAAAATCCTTCAAAGACAGGCTGTGTAGGGAAGTTTATAAGCAACATTTGTTTACTCTGCAAGGAAATGATGGTGAGAGTTATAGATGCAGACAAAGATAGCAAATGCATTTACAGTGACTAATAGCCCCAAACAGGCTTCACTCAGTATACCATTATCATCTGCTATCTGTTTGATATTTGTTTGTTTGTTTTAAGATGCCCTTTGTTGTCTTCAAAGATTGCAATTCAGGTACTAACATGAAGGTTAGGTCAGATAAGAATGCATCCAATCTCTACCCATATGTAGATGGCAAAAGCAAATTATTATTTAGAACATAAACAACCTTATTACATATTGTCCTCATGCCAATGACTGCACACAGGTGGCTCAGTCAGAATGACGAATAGCAGTGGTCGGGTTGGTTTGCTAGGCTGTGCATCACTTTGGTCATATTATCAATCCTCAAGCAGAGACAGGTTCTTTGAAATTTCTCTGGATCGCCCCTGAAAGTTAGAGATAAGTTTCATCATCTCAGTGGCATCGTCTCTTACAATAAATCAGCAATAACCAGCAAATAGAGATTTAGTGGTAGTGTGTGTAAAAGGCACTATGACGGACAGCATTGTTCTGGAAACAAATCTATAGCATGGTCTCCTTTTCCAAAGATGGGGTGATAATGCATAGATTATGTAACAGAATTCATCAATAATAAGAAGTCACATAATAAGACAACTCTAAAGAAGAGCTGCAGGCAGTATATGAAAAAGCGCCAGATCACTGACAGAGATGCTAAGAAAAGAGTTGGTTTATTGTGAACTTAAATGGTTCTAGAAAGACTTCCAGGAGAGAGAGAGTGAGGGGTGGGCTGGGGGAAGACTTGAGATTGTCTTTGAATATTTGGTAGGTGGGGAGAGATATGAAGGCTTACTCCAGGTAGGGGCCTAGCACAAAGATGAGGAAGCATAAGGTATACTAGCAACAAAGAGCAAGCCCAATTAACAAGAGTATAAAATGCACAAAGAGCCAGGTTTTTGCAACTAGGAATGCATACCTTTGAGGATATGCAGTAGTAGGTTCGAGAGTGAAAAGACACAGGATAACTGTGGGTCGACAGAAAATGAGCAAAAGAAGAACCTTTATTATCTTGTTTGCTGCTTTGTCTTTAGGGCTTGGAATAGTCTCTGGCATGTGGTGGGTGCTCAGTGAAGCCATTACTCTTGTCTGTGATTAAGGGTACTCTGATAGAAAATGATGCTAGGAAAATTGTTTGATGCAAGCTTGCAGAGACACTGAATAGAGGGCCATGTGGTTCAAACTTGACTCTATATATATTTAGAGGGGTTTTTTTTTACACCTAAGGGTCACAAATTGCCAGGCTTCAGCATACATGTGAACCTCTTGAATCATAGGCAAAAACCTGTGTGCATTATGTACTGTTTTAAGGGCTATAGCTCTTGTTGGATATTGAAAGGGAGCCATGCCCCGCACAAGATTAAGCTTTGCTTAATCTGCAGTGGGTAATAAGGAACGATTTTGAGCAAGAGACTGATATAAAGTTGGTAATTGGGATGATGAATCAAGTATCCGTGCAGGGTGAAGGAGAGAGTGGAGAGCCTGGAGCAAAGGAAACCAGGTTGGGGGCTGTGTAGGCTGGAAGGAAAGAGTTGGCTGTGATAGCCCATGCATGGGACCAGGTGTCTTCGTGGAGAGGGAGGAAAAAGGGGATGTTTAAAGGAAAGCTATACTTCACTTGATCTTAGCCAAAAGGCCGATAAGCAATATGAACAAAATGGCAATAAATACATATCTATCAACAATTGAATCTGCAAACAAAATGAACAAGCGGAACAGAAACATTCTCATAGATACAGAGAACTTTCGTTGGTTACCAGATGGGTGGGGGCTGGGGGGATGGGTGAAAAAGGTGAAGGGATTAAGAAGCACAGATTGGTTGTTAGATTGACAAACCTCAAAGGGAAGGGGGTTTGGGGGGGTGGGAAGAAATAAACCAAAGAACTGATATGTATATATGCATAACCAATGGACATAGACAACAGTGTGGGGAAAGGCAGGAGGGGGGCGGGAATGGGGAGGAGGGGGTCAATGGGGGGAAAATGAGGAACATCTGTAATACATTCAACAATAAAGATAAGTTAAAAAAAAAAAAGGAAAGCTATACTTTGAGGGATACTGGCAAAATGTTTGTAGGGAAGATAGGGAAATGGGAGGCAGTGAAGTTAGAATCCAAAGAAATCAATCCCTCACATTTATTTATTCAAGATTCTTGAGTCCTCACTTTGTTGTAAGGCTTTCATGTAAGGACTCTGTTTCTGTCCCAATGAGAGCTCAGACCTTCCTTGCAAAGCTGGTTGGAAGGATTGGGGTGCCCCCCCATGTATTAAAAACAAGGATATCAGTGAATTATAAGCTGCAAACTCACATGAATGCCAAAATTCAAGTAGTTTCGTTCACAATTATCTGGACTCAAATCTCTGGTTAAATTCATGGAAGTTGAAATATCTTCAAATGTTTTGTGTGCCTCTGTTTTTGAAGGCGTTGAGAAGACCAGTTGGGTAATTAAGCCCTTTCACTTTCTCGATATCACATACTAGCAAGTCGAGAGATTTCAAATTTTGTAGATATTTCAGGAATAGAGTACCTCATTGTCTCAGTGCAAATTAGTTTGGGTTGATCATATTTAATGAGAAAATATTAGAATCTTGAAAAATAGCATTTCATCTGACTACAGTTGAAAAAAATGTTTTACCTTACATGCAGGTAATATACACATTTGGGGACCATCACATTAAGGGAATGTTCCCATTTACCCTTGATCACCTGAGTCAGTAAGGAAAATGAACCTTCTGGGCTTTAAGTTAACCCCACCCAAACTGATTGCAGTTCATCACATCTGGAAGGCAGAGGTCAAGCGGTAACTGTGGAAAGGCTACACTGTCTTCAGAGGTAAAAGTACTTTGCTTTTCAAGCAGATTTCAAGTCATTCCAGCCGCCACAAGTGGTCTCCAAAACAAAATGGCCTTGGCCCCATTACCTGACGGCGAAAATACTGTGCCAAAGCCACCGGTCAGGCTCTGCAGCTGTAGCCAACGCCAGATCCCTTTCAGACAGCCTGGTGCCTTCCTTGCCCTTGTTCACACAGCAGGTATATTAAGGAGCATCTTGTGCCTACTGGTGTTTGGATGGCTCTCTGGCGGTCTCTGCTGGTGAATATTATATATGCTTCTAGAGGGGACAGCCTAATTCTAGACTCCATTTGAGCAAATGCAAAAACAAACATTTGAACGTATATGCTAAAATTCTCTGGTGTGAACCAAAGTCTGATACTAGCTTCTAGCTATAACTCAGAAGGATCACTATATCATTTATATATGATATAGAGTAGCATCTTAGAGTGAGTTATTCATACAGTATGTAAGCATTTCCCTCCTCTTTCTCTCTTCCTCCCTCCCTCCTGGCTCCCCCCCCCCCCCCCACACACACACACCTCTACACACACCAAAAAACTCACATTTCTCAAATGGTTCTTCTAACAGGCAATTCCCAAGATGTGTCTGTGTGCATGTCTGTATATAATTGTGTTGTTAACTTTTTGATTTCCAGATCTGAATATTAAACCTCTTAATTATCACAGTTACAAATGTGTATTTTAGCAACTTGCTACCTTGTACCAGTAAGTGAATTGGACATACTGAGTTGTTATATCACAGAGACCTGGGGTGTATGCCTCAACACATGCATTTCCACACTGCATGCTACTGGGAACATGAGGGTTCTTTCCACATCTTTTTAATTCTTGGTAGAGCATGTATAATCAGTGACATAAACATCATCCATTAGTCAGTTCAGCCTTCCCTGAAGTATTAGTATTCTAAACAATCCTATTACCAAAGCATTATTTTGACACTTTATTAAAAGTCCTACAGCTCTAGCATCGCTATCCACAAACACAGTTTTATGCAATTAGGGTTATAATGGAAGCTTTATTACAATGATATATAACTTGTATCATCCTAATAAAAGTTCCTGTACATAGCGATGCTTTAATAATGTTGTTTCTGTAACAGTGATTCCTTAGTAATGGAACTTCTTTCATGGCAACTTCATTATTAGGAAATGATTTCAGTAATAGAAATGCAAATAAAGATTTTGAGAGGAACATTTTATGCATGGCTCTCTTACTGACCTGAAGCTTTTCATGCACTATATCTAATCATTATAAACCTACTGTGTAGATTATAGTTATGCTTATTACTATCCTGTTACAGTTTAGCATTGTGTCCTTCCAAATTATTGAAATTAACTGCCATTTTAAAATAAAATTCAAGGGTTAAAATAATTTAAATTTTAATTAAATTTTGTTTCTGAAGCATTAAAAATGTTTCACAAACCTTTTCTAATTTTTATTGTATCAGAGACTGAGTGGACTGATAACATTCAAACTGCAGTATAAGTATATATTCTTGAGTGTATATGAAGACTTCCCAAAGGATTTGTGGGCATGGAGAGTTTCAAAGGAATTAGTTCTCGGAGCTTACTTCCATATGTATCCTCTCATGAAATCTATCTGCCTGAAAAGGCATTTGTGGCCAAGATTTTCCTTTCTCATCTCCTATTTTTGCCTTTCTCCCACTGTGCAAAACAAAGGCATACCTCACACCCACCCCATCCCTTACCATAGTATATTGCTATGCCAGGGCATCAAACAAAGGAGCAATTTGACAGCCCCCTTATTTATCTCACCCCTACCCCAATCCATGTATTTAAGAGTCAAGAAGTATAGGATAGTGGTTAAGGGCCTGGACTCTGGAGCCAGAGAGTCAGTGTGTGGATCTGCAAGCTTGAGGAGCCAGTTCAGCTTTCTCAACCTTAGTGTCTGCATCTGTTAGATGGGGTAATAGTAACTGCAGGGTACTGTGAAGATTAAGTGGATTCATACACATATATGAGAAAGGTATGCCCTGTGCTATATACTAAATGATGCTATTAACTCATGATTTCCAGTTTTATTGTTTTGATCAACTGAGTACTACTGATAATTATAATCACAATTCAAACATCTTTGTTAACACTTAGAGCAAAATGGTCACAGAAAATTTTGGAAAATAAATTTCTTTCTATCTATATATTTTTTATTTACAAGAATATGATCAATAAAAAGCTTTTAAGCATAAAATATACATTAGGGTGAAGTTCTTTGAGAGAAGTGGAAACATAACAGTATTATTTTAAATTGTAGGTATATGTAAACTAGTATGTATATTTAAAATTGTCAATATTTACAATACACTGGAAAATTACATCCTTTGCAACTATTTAATAAAAAATTTTAGAGGTCAACTTATGTGCCTAGGGGTATATAAATATAGATATAGATATATATATTTTTTAGATGTAGGTGTGTGCAAGCAAAAATGTGCAAAGACATTGGAATAAAACAATTTATAGAAGTAAAAGTGTAAGTGAAATTATACAATCACCTTTATAATTTGTTTTTCTGAGTACTAGATATTAAGAATAATATCTTTTTATCAAGCTATAAAACTACACAAAATTCGAGAATTCTTAGGCTCCCCTGGCAGAAAGTCAGGTTGACTCTGTGGGGACTAACTTGGCTGAGCATCTCCGGTGTGTGTTTCATGGAGAAGGTTGGTTGGTTAGCAATGCCTGGAGAGAGCCCTTGCCTTTCCGTGGAGCCGGCTTTATCCTTTGGTCTGTTGGTGGAAGGGGCCCTTCTGGAGTGGATCCTGCCCTGAGCCAGAAGTGGGGAGGCTGGACTGCGGATGGGTGTTCTGAGAGGGTTACTTCATGCTGGAGAAGCCAGCTGTTACCACTGGAGGAGCACCAGCCAGGACAGGAAGGAATGAATGGGCCTCTTAAGAGGAACATGCTAGAAATGGACTATTTTTCTACATGAAAAAATAAGAAATGTGGAAGAGAATGTATATGCCCTTGGGTGTGTTTTACTGCCGATTATATTTACATCAGTTTGACATGCACAGTTTTAGTTTCCATTCTTAATTCGTGCCATGCCTCAAGATGAGAGTTTGGATGCCATTTTCGTGCTGGGCAGGTTTCATGTCAGCATATCCATACTTGTAACCGTAATGAATATACAATTTTATGTGCTGGTTTTTACACTTAGCATTATTTTCCAGACCCTTGCCAACGAAAGTAGAGCTTTTTAGAGGAGTGATGTGATTAAACTCTAGCCATATTTATACCAGCTGGCACAGAATCTGAGTTAATGTGATGTTATGGCCTATTTTCATGGCCCTTCGAGACCTCGGCACCAGCTTGTTGGAGACTTGGGTGCGATAATGCAGACCTGCTCTGAGAGGTCAGAGCCTTGGCTCGTCACCTCCTAAAAGTTGTTGACCCTGCCCCAGCCAGTCTGGAAAAGCAGCATCCATCTGGGACACAAGCATTCGAGAGTCACCCAGCCCCGCCCTGAGCCCTAACCCCGCTCCATGTGTTCTCCTGCGTCGAGTCAGGAGTTCTCTAGGGTTGCATCCCGCGGTCAAGTCAAAAGTGGCATATGCTTGGTCTTTATAGAGTCTCTGTGATGTTTTTGTGAAATATGTCATGGAAGGGTCTAAATCTAACATGAAGACAGTGCTACTTACAACACGGAGGGGCTAGTCGAGCAGTTTTTATCAGTGGCAATATAAATTAATTTGTTTTGGAGAAAAACACGGTAATGTGGATCAACAGCCATCTAAATAGCCCTACTGTTTTTACCCATTCCTGAAATTTCATTCTAAGGAAATAATCCATATAGTATATGTATATTCACACAAACTAGTTATAATAGTATAACACTGGAAAATGATTTAAATGTTTAACAGTGGAATAAGGATAAAAACGTATTATGATATATTAACCAGATAGAAAGTTATAAGGATTATGCAAAATATAAGGCAGTATATATAAAATAACGTTAAGACAAAAGAGGAAAAATTGAATTATGTAGTCACTGTGTACATAACTATGAAAGATAAGAAGGTAGGTAGATGTCAAAAAAAATGAGGAAGAAATTAACCTTTAAGAGGAAGAAATAAAAAGAGCTCAAGGATGACCTACTCTGAAGCAATCATGAAATTTATTGTATTTGCTGGCCTGGAGGGTCATAGGAAGAAAATAATCATGATCCCAGAGCTCAGCCTTTAAATCAGAGTTCATCTCCTGGGTCCATGTGGAAAGACTGTATTTTCTGCTACTGGTTTTCTTTATTGGTTTTAGACTCTTTGGTGGGTTCTAGACCTTCTTGTCTAGAAAATACTGAACTAGATCTAAACTATAAAAATCAGTTCTGAAAATTTCAACAGAAGTTTCTATGGAGAAATGGAAAAAAGATATTTTTCAGGAAATGGGATTAGAGTACACAGTTTTTAATCTGACATATTAGGTTGCTTACATTTTTAATAAAATATCTTTAAAATAAGAAATTTCCATTTTTGCCCATATATATTAGTTTATTCCTCTCTCTAATACTTGTTTGCAAAATACCAGGATACAACTATTGCCTTAAAAAATCTATGATTACATTTTTATGTAGAAAAGTATGGTTTCTTAATACTATAGCCTGTTAGTAGTATTTTTGTTGCCAAGTCTCAAATTATTAGTAGTCTAAAAAGTTAGAGAAATATCTCATAGCAACTAAATTTTTATAGGTCAGATCTTCACCTAACATTATTATTAGATGAGTAGTAACAGATTTTGTAGTAGGTTTGTCACATCCTTAGGAATTTTCTTCATGGGGATAGCCTAAAGAGAAAAACTAGGGAAATCTGCTTCTGGGAATAAAAGTAATCTTTTTATTATCAAAGTTGGATAGGAAGCAAGAAGGAAATACATTACTGTTAGCTGTAAACTGGGGTGCTTTTATTAGAAATTTACATTGATTATATATCTAAAGAGAAACATTATGGTATTTTTAAAAATCATCTTGAAGATTCATCTGTATGTTTTTCAGTTGATTTAACATTCTATTTGGCACAATTCTGAAAAGTAATTATACTGAGAGACTGCTATTTTATTTTGTGTTGCTCATAAAATATCTTCCTGTGTGATAGTTGTCAGACATTAATATCTGGTCATCAGTAAATTAGACTGGTTTGTGTGTTTGTTCTTGAAAACCCTTGACTTTTCTGATTGCTGACTCACCGCTCTGCTGTGCCCCAACATACCCATCTCTAAAGTGGTGTCACTGTTTTAGTGAGTTTCAGAAATAGACTACTAAGACACAATTGTCACCATTGTGTAATGTAATGGAAGGAAAAAATAATAATTAATGCTTGGAAAGCACAAGCTCCCAATTGTTTTACTTTCAGACAACAACAGAATGGATGGCACGCCTTCGAGCTGCTCCAACCTGGAGTGCTGCACCTGTCTTAGCCGGCGTGGCGCTCGTAGGGGACTCCTGATTCTGTTCCTGAACCTGGACATGTCTCAGCTCCACCATTTCTGAGCGTCCTGACCTTGGATTAGCTACCCCTCTGAGAAAAAAGGGGGTGGAGACTCGATGAAGGTTTTTCTGTCTGGCTCTCCTAACACTCAGGGGTTTGACTGAGAAAGAGAAACCTGAGAGTGTCCTGTACTGACAGCACCACCCATCAGGTTTTTTGGGTTTTTTTTATGCATATTTCCACCGGAACAGAACATTTTAATAAAAACACTGATATGGAACATAACAAAGCTTTTAAACAGAGACTTAGAGTCCTTTTTCTTCATTTAAATCCGTTTTATTTTTCTTTCTGTGCCGCTATATAAAATCTCATCAATATACAAAATCATTCTGAGTCTCAGATTTTCTCATTTTCTCTGGATGAGAGCTTTGATTAGCTTTTTACAAGTTCTTCATTAGTAATTGGCTTGCTTTTTTGGTGGGTTTTTTTTTTGCTGTTGTGTCTAATAAGTTTATGTTCTATCAAAGAATTCTTTGAGGATGGTCTGAAATGTGCTACTCTGTGTTATGTTACAGAACATTATAATCCAATGCTCTTTATAAAATGCAACAAACAAGTCCTATTAAGAATTAAATGTTCGTTTCTTCTTTTTGATGCTGGTGGCCGGGGTGGGTTGTTCAGTCTTATCATCATGCCTGACCTAGTTGGGCAGCCATTCCTGTTTAATTAATAGACATTTACATAAGCTCTTTCCCCCCCAGGAAGCTTTGCAGTGGTCTTGTTGGTTATCTCCTTTCACCCTGTGAAGTATCCACGGTGCTATTTCCATTTTGCCTATCAAAATACAGAGAGATTAAATTATGTACAACAAATTGATAACTGAATAAGTTTGGGAACTCAGAGCTCTGGCATGTTAATGGTGTGGCTTAAAGCAACAACCCATATAGACTCTATGAATATATTCAAGCTCTGCTCTCTAATCCAGGAGTAGAGTTGGGATTGTCAGAGTCCAGCGAGGGAGCCCTTTGTAGGTTTATGCAGCTGTGGGAGAATTTGTTTCTGGACTCCCTCGGGATCCATGAAAGGAAAGTTTTGTCAGCAGAGAAGATGGTGTCTGAAAACTATTGCTGTGATGTCTGTAATTCTTAATAAAAATTCTAGGAAGCCTGGTGGCTTCTGTGTAGCATATGAATTTAAAGAACTGTCCTGTTTTTATTTTAATTTGAATTCACCTTTCCCTAAACCATTAGATTTTTATTTATTTATTTATTTATTTATTTTTATTTTTTATCCTCACCCGAGGACATTTTCGCATTTATCTTCAGATAAAGTGGGAGGGAGAGAGAGAGGAAGAGAGAGAGAGAAACATCGATGTGAGAGAGACACATCGACTGGTTGCCGTCCACATGACCCCAACCAGGGCCGGGGACAAACTGCAACCGAGATACATGCCCTTAGCGGGAACCGAACCCGGGACTCTCCAGTCTGTGGGCTGATGCTCTAACCACTGAGCCAAACCAGCCAGGGCTAGATTTTTTTTTTTTAATCCTCACCCAAGGACAATTTTTGTTCAGATAGAGTGGGAGGGAGAGAGAGGAAGAGAGAGAGAGAGAGAAACATCGACGTGAAAGGGACACATCGAGTGGCTGCCTCCTGAACGACCAACCAGGGCCGGGGACAACTTGCAACTGAGGTACGTGCCCCTAGCAGGAACCGAACCCAGGTATCTCTGGACCGCAGGCCGACGCTCTAACCGCTGAGCCAAACCGGCCAGGGCTAGATTTTTATTTTTAATTAACTGGACACAAATGTCAACAGGTGCAGCTAGAGCGAAGCATAGCCTCACTTGGCTCCCTGCCCATCCCAGAAACGAGGAGAAACTTGCTGGCCTTTCTGGGTACTTAGGTGAGACTTCTATGTCTTTCCCACATTCGTTTTTTTTTCTTAAATATTTTCTCACTGTCTTTTTATCTGTCTCCTCACTCATTTATTAAGGATATAAATTAGTATTGGGTATTTCTTCTTTCCTCCTTTTCCCCCTGTCTTTTTCAAAACAGGATTGGTAATACTTCAAACCTTCCTTCTATTCTTGGATTGCCTCAATCATTTAACAACACAAACAAGAATAACCCTTTTTTTCTTCTGAAACTTTACCAAGCTTCTCAGTCTTACTTAGAAGATGGAATTCTGTGTGTCTCTGGCCTATTAAACTTGGAGTAGCTTCTTTCTGTCTTACGTTCTGCTGCCACACTTTCCCTGCCCAGGTCCTGCCCATGCTTTAAGGTCTGGACCAGGTTATCCTCAGGATGCCTTTGCTGCCCCGCCTGCTGCCAGTCAGAGTGACCTCTCTTTTCTCTGAATTCCCGTATTCCTAGACGTGTACCTTTTGAGTGATCTGTTGTGTGTTTTGGTGATTTCTGTAAGCCTTGAATTACAAATGCCCTGGCAGAGCGTGGGGAGAGATGAGGAGAGGAGATGAGATGTCCTATTTCGTGTGACTCATGGAAACATACGCCCTGTGTCCATCTGGTGTTTCTGACTGCAGGTACTCACACAGCACTACAGAAATTGTACAATTGCAACAAGTATTAGCTCTGTAGGGTGAAAGGAGTAGTTGAGTTCCAGGCATCATGATCTCACTGAGTATTATCCTGAGTTTTCTTTCCAGTCGGCCGTCTCAGGCCCGGCCACTTCTGCGTCGTGGCTTTCCTGTAGTGTACTGGTGAGCTCCTCTCTGGCCCCAAGCACTTGTAGGCCTTCCTTGAACACCCTCCGTCTTAGATGGGAAGTATCTCATTCTTTCCTCGTGCACCATGGTCTCTACACTGTCTTCTTTCCAGTGTGAGCCCCCCGTGCCTGCTCTCCAAAGGGCAGGGGAAAAAATCCCTCCCATGGAGGGCATTTCTTTTGGCAGCTTTTCTTGTTCCTGGTCACAAGTCCTATTACTCACCCCCACCCCCACCATCAGGGCAAGTAAAATCCATTCTCCCCATGAATCTGCTTTTCCATTCTCTTTAGAAATCCTCTGGAAAAGGAAGTTAGTGGTGACAAAATTACTTGACTTTTGGAACTCTCTCCCTTAGAGAGTCAACCCAGGACTTTCAGTACTGGGGGTGCAGCCGGACTGTACACCCCAGCGCTTGAGGTAATGGGAAGTTGTTTTGTATATCTTTCTAGTGCCTCAAACTAAAATGTAAGCTCCATAAGAGCAGTTTGTGCTTCTGTCTTGAGTGTGCTTATACCGTCGATGCTTAGAGCAGTGCCTACCACATAGAACTTGCTCCATAAATATTTGATGAATAAATGAATGGGTGGGTGGCTGGAGAGATGGATGAATGCATGAGTAAAAAGCACATGAAGTAATAAAGAAGTGAGCTAAGTAGAAAGGCATGAGCATATTATATATTTTAGTAGTATTTGACTTGCTTCTTAGTGGGACATTGTGAGTGGCAGAGGGTAGGCTAACTCAGAATTAAAATATGCATCTTGGTGCATCAATTTATTTAATGATAATGTAGGAAGTTATTTTTATGTGAAAACCAACAGACTTTAGAATATATTGCATAGTTGACATAAGGTTTTGTGTGAAGACTTAGTCCTAACCATGCTTTCAAACCCTCTTCTTTGCTCTTAGATATAATTTGGAAGAAATATTTGCAAAAACAGATATTGACATTTTTATCTTATCTGGGGACTCCTATAAATGTACAAGAGGTATTGCCCCTTATTTTGTGACCAAGAGAAAGAGTGTTTGTTCCTTTCATGTCCCCATAGTAGCACAGGAGACCATTTCTGCACAAATATTCCCCTTTGCGGAGCAGGCTGTGTGTGACAATGACAATTTACGTTGGCACAGTAGGATGTCTTTGTCTATGCAGTAATTCCGCAAATATTTATTGAGTGCCTACTAAATGAAAGGCACTGTCCTGGATGCTGAGACTAAAATAGTAATCAGAATACTTCCCCTGCCCTCAAGGAATGACAGTATGGCAGAGGAAGACTCCTGTAAACAATCAATGATCTATACAGAACAGTGTGGAATTAAGCAGTAGGTTTAAGCTTTGGCTGCAGTGGGAGCACAGAGGGAGGGCACCTGATGCAGGGTTGGGGTAAAAGAAAACTGAGATCTAGTATCTACCTCACAACATACACAGTTGTTACAGTATTATTGACTGTATTTCCTATGCTGTACTTGACATCCCCATGACTATTTTGTAACTGCCAATTTGATACTAGACTTATCAGGGGATCATTTTGTAAATTATGTAAATGTCTAACCATTATTCTGTACACCTGAAATTAATATTGAATGTCAACTGTAATTGGGAAAAAAAAAAAAAAAAAAAAAGGAAGCTGAGACCTGTAGGAGAAAAATGGGAATTGGTTGGTGAGGGAGTGTGGGAGGGTTTTCCAGGCAGAGAGGATCACATATACAAAGGCCTGGGGGTAAGAAAAAGCAGTGTGTTTGGAGAATAGCAAATAGTTTAATGGTAAACTGTACATAAATATAGGTAAATATCTAGTATTCTAATTCTGAATAGGATATTTCAAGCATAAAAGTGATAAAATAAATTAAAAAGGAGAAAAAATATAGATGTAAATATCTAATATTATATTCCATATCTAAATCATCATGAACAAATGTAAAGACAAATAAAAATCTGGAAGCAAAAAATACTTCGAATATTTTAGCAACTTTTATGAGAGCAGGGGTTATCTTTTTATGTACCACTGTATCACTAACATTTGACCCAGGACATGGCTCACAATGCTAGTTGAATGAATGAAAAGAATCAGTATCCTCAAAAGGTACTGAAAAGCTGATATAAATAATAATAGAACCCAAATAGTCAAGAAGACATGAACAGACATTTCACTGTGGAATCATCCTTGACTCTTTTTTTTTAAATTAATTAATTTATGTATTCATTTTTATTAATTTGTTTTTGTTACAGATGTTTCTCCTTTTCTCCCCATTGACACCCTCCTCTCCATCCCCCCCACCCCGTCCCCAGCATTGTTGTCCATGTCCATCAGTTATGCGTACATGCATATAAGTTCTGTGGTTTATCTCTTCCCTCCCCCCTTCTGAGGGTTGTCAGTCTGTACCCTACGTCCACTTGACTCTTTTTTTTTCTCATGCAGCATATCAAATCCTTAGCAAATCTTGTTGATTCTACTTTCATAATAAATCCCAAACCTGACCATTCTCCCCCACCACACGACTATCACCTTGTACACGGCACCATCCTATCGTGTCTGGGCTACTGCAGTGCCTCTGAGCTGCTCTTTCTGCTTCCCTGATGCCATTTTACAATGTCAAGAGTCATGTTTTCAAATGTAGGCCAGAATATGTCACTTTGTAGTTCAGAATCTTCGGGAGTCTCACCATCACACTATTCCCCTTCATTTCACCAGACCTCACTGGTTCTCTTGCCATTCTGTGAACACTCCAAATACTTTCCCTCATTAGGGTCATAGGGTCTTAGCACTTCTTATTCCCAAGCTGAAAAGACTCATTTCCCAAAGAGTTACATGGCTTGCTGTTCACTTGGTCAGCTAGCTCTCTGCTCAAATGTTACCTTTGTAAAGAGGCCTTCTCTCACCAACTTACCTAAAATACTGCTTACCATCATTCTATATATATTTAAATTTTTTTTCTCTTCCTCATTTGACCCTCTCAGCCTTACTCTGTATAGAACATATTTTAAAAGAACATATGACTTGTAGACTAAACACAAGTCCACTATCCTGTGACTATGGAGTTGGAATCCCTCTTCCCCCCTCCCTGCTCCTAGCACCAGACGGAAGCATATGTAAATTCTCTGGAAAGATGCACATTTAATCCTAGGCTGCAAAGAATTATTGTATTTATAGTCCTACTAGTCGGTCACAATAAAAAAGCACAAAATTCATAACAAGCTGTTAAGCATGAAGGCCAGCAAAAATACCAAACTGAAGTATCAGATCCTCAAATTCAAATATTGACATTTCTTGGTGCAAAAATATAGAATAAATATGTTGAATATATTTTTAAGTGAAAGAAAATACTGAAAGTGTGATACAGGAAGAAGAGACTATAAAAGTGAGATGGCAAATTTAAGAAATAATCAAATAGAACTTTTAGAAAGGAAAGTATATAATTAGAAGGCCTACACTAAAAAGCAGAAAACATTAAAGAAAGCATTTGTGTATTAGAAGTAGAATGTGAATAATTTATATACATTGTAGCAAAATTTGAGAAAAAGATGGACAACACAACAGGTTAAAAGATACAGGGAGAGAGGAGGACCAACACATGTCTAATAGGAGTTCCGGAAGAAGAAACCGAGGGACATAATATTTAGATTCTGGAAGCTCAGTGAATCCCAAGTAGGATAAATTAAAAGAAATCCACACTTAGACACATTATAGTGAAACACCAAAGAGGAAGAGATCTTAAAAGAAATGGCAGTTAGACTGGTAGTTGACTTCCACACAGAAAAATGGAAGACAGGAGAAAATGGGATAATATAATCAAAGTGCTGAGAGAACATCATTGTAACCTAAAATCTTACTCCCACAAAACTTATTTTTCAAAAATGAGGGCAAGACAAAGCATTCATAATATGGGACCATTTACTATGTACAGATTTTCACTAAAAGGATGTTCTGAAGGACATATTTCAACAATAAAAAAAATGATCCCATAAACCACAGAACTTATATGCATGTACGCATAACCGATGGATATAGACAACAAAGCTGGGGACAAGGTGGGAGGGGATAGGGAGGAGGGAGTCAATGGGAGGAAAAGGGAGAAACATCTGTAACAAAAATAAATTAATAAAAAAGAAAAAGAAAAAAAAAAAGAAAGTTAACTGAACTACAAAGAAGTTTTAAGTTAAAAAAAAAAGAACACATTTCTTCTCAAATTACTTCATAGGTTTAATATGCCAATTTAAAAATCTTAATAGAATTAGATTATATCAAATTTGTAAAAAAAAATGCTTAAGTTTGTAAAAAAAATGCAAATTTGTAAAAAAATGCTTAAGTTGTGTGGAAGAATAAGTAATTGAGAAATAGTTAAATAGAAATAGTTAAAATTTTTTTAGTAAAGTATTATGAGAGGAAAACTTCCCTTTCATATATTAAAATGTGTTATTATCTAAAAAAAAAAAAAAAGAAGAAGAAGAAAATGATCCCAGAATAAATATCTGATATACAAGAAAAATTGGTAAACAAAAAGAATAGTAGGGGCCCTGGCCAGGTGGCTCAGTTGGTTGGAGTGTTATCCTGTACACCAAGAAGTTGCAGGTTCTAGGTTCAATCCCTGGTCAGGGTGCATAAGAGAAGTCACCTATTAATGTTTCTCTCTCACATGGATGTCTCTCTCCGCCCCCCCCCCTTCCCTTCCTCTTTCCCTAAAATCAATAAAAACATATCCTGGGGTGGGAGTTAAAAAAAAAAAAAAAAGAATAGTAAAGTATGATTAAATGTCAAATAACATTGAGTTACAAAATGCTGATAATATCTAATTTATGGGGTTAAAAACAAAAGATACAATTGAAGTACTGAATAACAACAGTATAGAAATCAAGGACATCCTAAGGTACTTGTTTAGGAAAAAGGCAAAGACATTAAATAACTGTAGATTTTATTGAGTAAAACATTTACTTAAAAATTATGGGTTAACTACTAAAAGCTTAGAAATATAATATGTATTTTTCAACAAATTAAAAGAGAAAAAGCAATAAAAAAAAAAAATTTGAGCCTACACTCAATCCAAAAGAAAGCAACGGAGGAGGAAAAAAAGAAAACCGAAAGAAGAAACATTAAAAGTAGAATGAGTAAAACGTCTAAAGTAAAATGGAAGAAATGAAGTCAAATCACAAAGCCTATGACCTAAACACTTTGTTTAAGAGACAGATTGTAGCCAGGCTGGTGTGGCTCAGTGGTTGGGCTTCGACCCATGCACCAAGAGGTCGTCGGTCCGATTCCCAGTCAGGACACATGCCCAGGTTGTGGGCCAAATCCCCAATGGGGGGCATGCGAGAGGTGGCCAATTGATGTTCTCTCTCATCGATGTTTCTATCTCTCTCTCCTTCTCCCTTCTTCTCTCTCTAAAAATCAATAAAGGAAAAATAAAAATTAAAAAAAGAGAGATTGTAAAGGTGGATTTCTTTTTTAAAAATCCATGTATGTTCTTTTTACATGAAATACCTCAAACATAAGGACACAGAAAAATTGAAAGGCAAATAATTTTTTTAAGTGCATATGGTAAATAGAAAGCAGGTGTGGCTATATTAATATCAGATAAAAGTAATTTATTGGCAGAAAGTGTAATCAGAGAGGTGCGATTACTTCATATTAAAGCTTCATTCTCTAGGAAGAGAACAGCTTCAGGATATATAAAGCAAAACATGACAAACTACAAGCAGAAATGGACAAATCAACTATCATAGGGGATATTTGATCTTCTCTTAGAATTTGGAAAATCAAGCAGATAAGGACATAGATGATGTGGACAACTCAATTACCTTGCTGGATCTAGTGCCACGTGGACAGCACTGCAGCCAACAACTGAATTTTACATATTCTTTATGCATATTCTTTTCAATACCCATGGAATATTTAAAAATTAAGAGCAACAAAATAAATCCAAACAAAATATATGGAAGGGACTAATAAAAATAAGTACAGAAAACAGAAGACACTAAGAGAAGATCAACAAAAAACACATAGCAGGGAGTGGCACATACTGGGCATTCAATAAATATCTGTTCAGTGAATAAAAAGCAATAGACAGCTACAAATGTGCATGTATAAAAGTCTGAAAGGAAATTCACCTGCTTTTATTCTGTTTTATTTTTCTATTTGCTGAATTCTCCATATGAATTGCTCTTATAATTTAATGAAAACACATTACTTTTAAATTAAAAAAAAAAAGATTTTTGAAGCGGTGGACTAGAGAGGATGAGAACCAGGGACGATCCTTGACACCAGCTCCTGTCAGTGGGGTGAGGAGGTGCAGTGTGAGAGTGTGAGCTTTGGAGGTGCTTTGCCCCTCACTATATGGATAACTTTAAACACAATCTCTTTGAACCTGTTCTCCAAAGTGGCAATAATAAAGCCTTCATCAAAGAATGAGTCTAATAGGTGACCCCATACAAAGTATTTAGTACAGTACCTCATATTGTAGATGCTCAGCAGCCATTTTCCTTCCCCTGCTTGAGGGGAGGGTGAGGGAGAGACCCCTCTCCATTTCTAAAGGGGGTGCCCAGAGTGGAAGGCAAATTTGATCAGTCTGGAATGTGCAGCTGGATGAAAGCTTAGTACGTGAAATTATATTTGTGCCCTCCTGGAGAGCCAAGAATATTAAGAAACGAACCAAGTAACTCATATTTAATAGCTGTAAGAATGAAGGTGCAGCATTATCATTTCCTTGTGATAGTCATACCTAATAGTTCTGAAACCAATTCCTAATATTCATGTCAGACTTATTTTATGGGACATTTAACCATTGCTAAATTAAATTTCATAAGAGAATGTGTCTATATAACTTCTCTGGAGTTACGGAGATAGAAATCTGACCCATCATTTCTATTTTCACAGAATACCATGTAGCAGAACTTTGTTCCAATAGAAGTGTTTATTGAGTTGTAAGCCTAGCACAGTTCATTGGCTGCATGTATTTCCACACTGACATTTTTCTCAGAGCAGATTTGCATCAGTTCATTAGTACTGACAGCAGATGGTAGCACTTTCACACAAATTTACCTTCTGAATTGATCTAAGAAATGTCACTAAAAAGATCCTGACAGTTTTGATGTTCTTCCATTTCTGAGAATGGTATGTTAAACAAATAAGGTGTAGGATTTTAGACTTCTTTTGAGCTCCAGCCCGTAATTCCTAAATCAACTAAAGACAGCTTTCATCCCTGATTCTGTCTGTCTGAGGGAGAAAGTAGAAAATACAGGTAATCTTGCCTGATAGCATAAACCTTAACAAATCTCCATGGCAGAAAAATGGCGTTTGGAGAATATTATCCAGATTGATTGTCTACACTGATCAAATGCTTCAGATTATTTTAAAATTCTCTATCTTACTTTGAATACAAATAGTTTGGCTTGCAGAGTCAGCTGACTGAAAGACACTGAAAAAGTAGTATTGGCTCAGGTTGCAAAGCTGATCCTGTCACTGCTGCAGCATTGAGATGTCCATACGATTAAGCACATTTCAAAATTATAGATCCTTTGCCTTTAGTTAGGGTTAAGTCATTATCAAATTACAAGACAAGAAGACTTACTATTTGATAAATGGATGAGTGAGGGAATATATGAATTCTAATCCCACCAGGAAAACTTTACATTTTTCTATATTATGTAACCATTATTATATTCTTAATAACTCAAAGCTTATATTCAATAGTCTTATGCATTTGGAAACAGGATTTATTTTGAGTATTTAAAGAATAATTTTCTATCTGTATTTGAAGACTGACTAGTAAATGATTTGGTTAATTTGCCACAACTAAGAAAAGCTGATACACTTGAGAAAGCATTGAGTGTTGACTATACACAGTTTAACCATGTCATTAATTATGGATGCTTTTGACATATTGCTAGAAGAGTGGTCATGATTAACAACATACTTAAAGGATTTATTTGACAACAAGAGGAAGCTTTGGAATTCCAATTCTCTTAAAAACAACACCCTTACTAACATTCTAACAATAGGAACACAAATTAATACTGACTTAAATTAGCTAAAATATAGCAACTTTGTTCAGTGTATTTTCATTACTCCTTTCTTTGTGCTATTATTGTCATCTATATTACATATGTTATAAACTCAACACTACAGTATTATAATTTTTGCTTATATAATTTTATGTCTATTAAAGTAAGAGAAGAAAAAATTACTTAACTCCTCTGTATTTACCAATTGTGATGCTTTTTATATTTTCCTGTGGATTTTAGTTACCCTGTGGTATTAATACCTGAAGGAATTCATTTAGTATATCTTACAAGGGAGGTCTACTAGCAAGGAATTCTCAGTCTGTTTCCCTGGGAATGTACTTATATTACCTTCATTTTTTGAGGGATAGTTTTGCTGGATAAAGAATTCTTGGTTGACAGCTCTGGGTTTTTGGTTTTATTTTCACTAGAACTTTGAATATGTCCTTCTGCTGCCCTCTGAACTGATGAGAAGCCAGCCATTATTGCATAGTTATTTCTCTTTATGTGATGAGTCCTCTCCCTTTTATGCTTTTAAGATTTTCTCCTGTCTGACATTCAGCCTTTAGACTATGATGCATCTACCTGTGACTTTCTTTGTGTTTCTACTTAGGGTTTATTGTGCTTCTTGTATCTGTAGATTAAATTTTTTAAATAAAAGTTTAGAAGTTTTCAGCTAATACTTTTTTCAAATATTTTGCCTGCCCCTTTCTCTCTCTCCTCTTCTCCTAGATACCTATTACATGTATACTGGTATGCTTGGTATTGTCCCACAGCTCTCCAGGACTCTGTTCCTTTTTCTTTTTCTTCTTTCCTGTATAATGAATAATTTGTTAATATATCTTCAAATCCTCTCATTCTTTTTACTGCCATCTCATATCTACTCTTGGATCCATCTAGTGAATTTTTTATTTCTGTGTTATACTTTTTAACTCTAGAATTTCCATTTGGTTCTTTTCTTTATTTTTAAAATATTTTTTCTTTATTGATTTTAGAGAGAGAGGAAGGGAGAGGGAGAGAGAGACAGACACATCGATGAGAAAGAACATAGACTGGCTGCCTCCTGCATGCCCCCCACTGGGGATTTAGCCCATAACCTGGGCATATGCCCTGACCGGGAATTGAACCAGTGACCTCTTGGTGCATGGGTTGATGCTCAACCAGTGAGCCACACCAGCTGGGCCCATTTGGTTCTTTTCATAGTTTGTATTCATTGGTTGAGATTACCTTTTTGCAGAGTTATTGTCATAAATTTTATCTTTTAACTCTTTAAATAGTTTTCTTTCATTTTTAAAACATATTTATAATAGCTGTTTTGAATTCTTTGTAAATCCAATATCTGGGCCCATTCAGAGTTGTTGTTTTTTTTTAATGTATTGATTTTGGGTGTACAGGTTAGTGGTTAGACAATCATCTACTTTACACATTGTTCCCCTTGATATTTCCAGCACTCCAACTAGCGCTGCACATAGTTATCACAATATTATTGACTGTATTTCCTATGCTTTGCTTACTTTTCCCGTGACTATTTTGTACCTACCAATTTTAATAATGACTTTTTTCCTTAGTATGCTTCACACCTTTCTGTTTCTTTGCATGTCTCAAATCCCTTTGAAAGCTAGGTAGTTTAGATAATATATTATAGCAATTCTGGATTCCAATATTTTCCTCTGGGGGTTGTCTTTTAGTTTTTGTTGCTACTTTTTGTTTTGTTTTGTTTGTTTGTTGCAGTAACTTCCTAGGATTTATCTGCAGAAGTTGCCTGTCTGTAAGTGTAGTCATTGATGTCTTGGCTATTTTGTTTTTCATTCTTATTTTCATGTTTTATCCTGACTTCCTTGGGGTCACCCAGCTATGTCTACTTAGCTTGCTGGTTGGCCAGTCATTGGACAGAGACTGTGCTCAGGTACCTAAATCCTGTAAGTCTTCCATTCTTTATTGATGGATGTTTTTGGGAGTTGGGATCATGCTCAGAATTCAATGTTCAAGTTCGTGTCAGCTTTTACTTTCCATCAGGCCTTCTCATATCTCCCCTGCACATGTGTGTAGTTCCCCATCAGCCAGGGACACCTGGAGAACTTGCCTAGCCCTTCTACAACTGCCTTCTCTCCAGAATCTCCCCATTAGATTTCTGGCTGGACTGCTGCTGGCCTCAACTGGGATTGCAACATCTGGAGAGCAGAGCTGTGGTCTCAACCTTTCATTTAGTACTGGGTTTGCTATTTATTTTGCCAGCATCACTGGGCAGTAGTTCTGCTGTGTGTTGGAAATCAAGTCAGGCCGCCTGGCAGCACAGCCACTGATTCTCATGGCCAGCTCCACTCTGGTAAAGCTTACCTTTTGATAGAGCAGGTGGAGGTGGGAGGGGATATGGAGGTGTTTCTAGCCAGAAGGCTGCAGACTCTCTCTGTGTCTAACTTGAAGTGCAAGTAGCTTTTTATAAATTAAATACTTTTCAAATTTTTTATTTGCCTTTGGTTGATTCTCACAGCCTGGAAATTTTTTTTTTTTTGGCAGTTTTTTTTTTCAGTTTTATACTTGTTTTTCAGGGAGAAGCTTTGCTGACCTCTACATTTTGCTACAGTTGGAATTCTACTCCTATTGTTATCTATTTATAAAACTATTCTTAAGAGATTATACAAATACGCCTTATTATGATTCCTATTTTAAGCGGATAAGCATATAGCTTGGCTTTTTAAAGCCAAAAGTATCTTTCCAAAACAATATAATTTAAAATCCAAGTTAAACTTTTGATTTTTAAAGACAGTTATTCATGTTAATATATTCTAATTACACAGATATAAGTTCTCAATCGAGTAAAGGGTAAAACAATTTGTGCTTTTTTTCTCAGGTGACCAAATATGCATTAAAGAAATGTCCAAGCTGTTTTATAAGCTCTTCTAAGGCATGAAAGTCTCTATTATTTAGAAAGGTGTTTCACACGAGCATTACCAAGCATCTGATTTTGTTAGAACATAACCTTAAATGCCAATATGACTGTTTTTATCTTGTTTGAGGAAAAATGCATATTACAATGTTGTAGATTACTAAAGTGTTTTTGAAGTGCCTGAGCTCTTATTTTAATTTAAACTCATTTAAATTGTTTTTCATTAATTTCTTCTTGAATACCAATATATTGATAGTTCTAGTTGTCATAAATGTAAACCTAGACTTTTTTTTTTTTTTACTAACTTCTCTTGTTATAATCAGTTGTCAAATGTTCCTGACATTTAGCCATTAGTCAGCAATATTTTTACCATCCTGCATAACTGCAGGAGCTTCCTGTTTTTAGATGTTGAAATTGGGCTCTGTTATAGGGCTTCATAGACTTTATTCTGGATGTCTGGGTGCTATTATCCTTGTCTGTTTAGATATCAATGAATTAAATAAGAATAACCAAGTAAGTGCTTATTATATGTCAGAACACTTTTCTGGCATTTTCTCATTGAAGGATAATAATCAATCTATGAAGTAGATACTAGTTCCAGTTATCAGATAAGGAAATAGAGACTTAAGATGGTTAAGGAGTTTGCCCAAAAGTTCATAGCTACTAAGTAGTGGAGCAGAACTTGGTTGCAAACAGTCGAAACTGCAGAACCCATATCTTTTCTTACCCACTTGCTATATGGACCGAGCAAAAGCAGACATGTGGAAGTAAAGTCCATGTTTTCACTAAGCAGCATCAAACGAGCAGAGCTGGTGTGACATGGGCCTGCATCTGCTTAGGAAATGGTGTCCTGCACCATGAGTGTGCATGCGTTTCTCAGACGGTGTCATACTCTGATACAGTTCTTCTTTTGAGGTCTTGTAAGGGTCAGGCCATGGGCCTGGAAGGAAGAGGCAAGGTCTTCACTCTGTGATAAAGCCAGTCCTCATGACAGTCACCAAGTCCTCAGGAAAACTGAAGTGTGACATGTTAAGATTCTTGGAGGTCACTCTCGGGCGGTGGTTGTGAAGGCGTCCATCCACCAGCCACCATCTCTTTCCTGTGTGCCACATGTGCCTGGGATCCCCTGTACTGTAACATCTGGATCTTCAAGAGCCCTGTTGTGTTGTGTGTTTTCAAGCTTTCAAGTATTCCCAAGCTTTCCGTAGTCTTGTTTGAACAGTCCTTCTGCCTCAGCCATGGGCTTGGACTTGAGTGTTTAAAGCTGCAGGACTTCCGTGAGCATGAAGTGGCCATGATAATCTTCCAGGGATGCTGAGGGGAGAGGGAGTCCTGAAGAGGAGTGGAGGCTGGGTGGTTGAGCTGACTCTCCACTAGGCCCGTTTCCATCTAATGCCACCCTTGGAGGTCTGGGTTTCATTTTATTAAAGAGGGCAACGTGTCTTCTCATCAGTAAGATCTGGTTGCAGCTCTTTATTGCTTTCTATTGGTTACTACATAGTAATCCAGAAAGAATGTAGACTCAGTGTGGCTGTTTTAAATCTCAACCTTCCAACAGTACTTATTTTAGTCCAGGATAATCCTAAAATTCTTTTGCATTTTCTATGCACATTTCCTGTGCTCATTCCCTTTTACAGTCTCCTGTCTTCAACACTCTGTCTCCAGACCTCTGCATGGTTGTTTTTTCCTTGTCATTCTGATCTCTGTTTAAACATCACTTTTTCAGTAAATCCTTCCTTTTCGCCAAATTGAAACATCATCA
Organism: Tadarida brasiliensis; assembly: GCA_030848825.1. Classification (NCBI taxonomy): domain Eukaryota; kingdom Metazoa; phylum Chordata; class Mammalia; order Chiroptera; family Molossidae; genus Tadarida; species Tadarida brasiliensis. Next base: position 54,193,981 of record CM061258.1, read on the forward strand.
TGGTCCCTCCAGAATCATGTTACCCTGTTTTATTTCTTTCATAGCACTTATTATTATCTGGATTATCTTGTTTATTTACTTGTTCTTTGTGTTTATTGTCTGTCTCCTGCAATGGAATGTAAGTTCCATGGGATCAGGGACTTTGCTTGTCTTTGAGACACAGTGATCTCTGTAACTATATCCAGAACTGTTCCTGGCAGATACATAAGAGATGATCACTAGACGCGTTGAATTAATAAATATAATTTAAGGCAGGTGAGGGAAGCCAGAATCAAGTTGGACAGGAGGACTTGCTATAAGCCTAACACATCTGGGCTGTGACCCCGGGTCTGGCTAGGGGTGGGAATAAGGGCCAAGGAGGGAGCTGAGAGGTGGGGCGTAGGCTGCGCTCTAAGAACCAGGCTGCTGCACAGAGACACCTGGAGGTGGCTCCTGGGGAGACATAACACCAACCCACCCTCAGCACACATATATACCCCCAAATTCCCACACTCAGCATCTCCAGTTCAAGATGAACTTCTCCTCCCATTTCTTGTGAGTGGGTGTGTGCACATCCACGCAGGCACGAATGTTTTGGGGTTGGTGAGTGGAGGCAGCAGGAACAACCACAAATCATTTTTCCCATGGATGACTCTGAGTCCAAATCCAACCTACAGGCTTGTTTCATTTGGCCCATAATACGTTTTTGTTTTTAATTGTGCCAACATTTAAATTTAGGAGGTTTTACATACAGATCTGGGTGTCTGGGTTATTTTGACAAATGGGAAGCCTGGCGCACGGAACCTGCTTTCTCGCGTGTGCATTGGCTGGAGCGGAGTAGCAAGCACAGGCCTGGCTCCGTGCGCCCCCGTCCCCACAGCCCTGCCTGTGCGTTTAACCGGTCTCGCTCCTTCTGGTCACCTGCCTTCGTGGGTATTTGTCTTAGTCTCTTTGGGCTGCTCTAACAAAATACCACAGACTGAGTACTTTCTAAACAACAGAAATGTATTTCTCACAGTTCTGAAGGCTCGACATCGGAGACAGACCAAGGTGCCAGCCCTTTCTCCTGAGTACCCTCCTCTGGGTTACAGACCTCTCCATGTGTCTTCATGTGGTGGAAAGGGGCGCGTCTGTTCTCTGAAGCCTCTTTTTAAAAAAATGTATTACTTATTAAAGTATAGGTAACACATCATATTATGTTAGTTTCTGTGGTTTAACATTTATATACCATACAATGTGACCACCACAGCAAGTCTTAGTAACCATCTGTCACCGTACAAAGTTCTTATATTATTGACTACTTTCCCTGTGCTGTATATGACATCCCCATGACTTATTTATTTTATAACTGAAAGTTTGTACCTCTTATCCCCCTTCACCCCCACCACCTCCCCTTTGGCGACCATCAGTTTGTTCTCTGTATCTGTGTATCTCTTTCTGTTTTTTGTTTGTTTGTTTTTTCATGTGTTTTTTCCCCCCAGATTTTGCATATAAATGAAATCACACCTCTATGTTCATTACAGCATTATTTACAATAGCCAAGTTATATAAACAACCTAGGTGTCCATCAATAGACAAATGGATAAAGAAGAGGTGGTATATATAATGGAATATTACTTGGCCATAAAAAAGAATGGGATATTGCCATTTGTGACAACATGGATGGACCTAGAGGATATTATAATAAGTGGAATTAGTTACTTAGATAAAGATAAATACTGAATGGAGCCTCTTTTATAAGGTCCTTAATCTCATTCCTGAGGGCTCTACCTTCCTGACCTAATCGCCTCCCAAAGGCCCCACCCCCTAATACCATAACACTGGGCATTAGGATTTCAACATATGAATTTTGGGAGGCACAAATATTCATAGCATAGCAGTATTTGAATTTGCAGTCTCTGGCATAATGTTTAATCCACAATGTAAATGCTTGATAAATTTATTATCAGTAACTGTTTTCGTGTTGGTAGATTTCGTGCATAGATCATTCACTGCACAGGAACCTTCTAGGGCTCCTCATTGCTTGCCAAATGATGTCCACATCCCTAACCTGGCAGCAGTCTGACCTGCATCCTATATACAGTTGTTCTTGTATAAAGGCAGTAGAGCTCCGCTGTATGGACTTCTACCTTATAGAAACAGCCCTATAAGCTTGGGAGAGACAGAAGGAGAAACAGAGAAACTCATACACAGAGACAGACAGAAGTAGATCAACTTAAATAATGCAAGCCATTCTCCTCCCCACACCCATTCTACCCACAGAACATGTGCCCATTGGCACTGAATGCAGTTAAGCCTGAAACAATGAACATGTTTAGAACATTTGTGTAAAAAAAAGTGTGAATGATTTTGGTCCCCTTACCACTAATGAATGAAACACATTGTTGAGATGGTCAGGCTAACTGGGCTTCACAGATGTCCTCGAGGGAAAACTGAAGAACCTGTTAAAGACCACAGGGGAGCATTATCTGACAGAGTGAGAGGAAACGGATCCAGCTGTTCTCCAGTTTGTACTGTGTAAACAGTCCTGTCTATATTGACTACACTCCTCCATCAATGCGTAACTCCGTCTCACACCAACTTCTCGTGTTTGAATTATGAATTACATTTCAAAACTGAAATCCAGCTGTATCTTAATTTAATAACTTGGAATTTAAAGCAAACCTTTATTTTAAAGGAGTAAGGCAGATTATGTATTTTAACTTTTTCAAAGTAACTCACACTGACCATCCTGGACCCACTCTGACTCTTGCAGGAGCATCCCATACTTGGGCAACCCTTTTTTGTACTTCACCCCTGCAAGACGGATGAATTCCTGACTCCCGTGTTAAAGAATTCTCAAAAAATCAATAGGTAAGAAACACCATCAAGATACATTGGCTTTAACTCTTATTTTAAAAGTGTAAATCTTTTTATGTGACTCCGGAAGCTAAGCTAAAAAAGAAATATTCTTCGTAATAATAATAATAGGTAACATTTATTGATTTTTACTGTGTGCTAGGCACTGTTCTATTCTAGATATATTAATGCATTGGATTTTTATAACGCCCCTATGAGCTGAGTTCTATTATTTTACGCCGTTTACAGAGGAGGAAGCTAAAGCAAAGAAGGGTTAAATGATTCGGCCAAGGTCACAAAGCTAGTTAAGTGGTGGAACTGGGATTTGGAAATTGAAAAAACAGGCATTTTGCCTTAGAGAGTGCTCTTCATCACCACAGGCTACTGCCTTAGCAAATGCTATCAATTTTAAGTGTAAAATTGGAATCATCAAGGGGGGTCTTGAGTCCCAGGGCCCTGAACCACCTCAGTGAGGGATTCTCACAGCCTTTTTTGGAGCTTGAGTCCTTGCCAAGCAATGGTGCTGGCATTTGGAAATGCTGGGATTTCAAGTGGTGGGCACACACCTTTGAAGAAAGCCTTGTTTCCTTTCATTGTCGATAACTGATTTTCTATCATTCGTCCAAACGACAATGGAAACGTTAGACTTGCCTGTATTTTTCTTGTTTCCCAGGCCTGTCAACTACGTCGCGTCTTGGCTGAGCATTGTAGGGCCCGTGGTTGGGCTTAACCTACCTCTGAGTTACGCCAGAGCCGCCTCTCAGGATGAATGAAATGTCGACGCACAAGGTACAAAGGAAAGCCTGGACTGAATGGTTTGCTGTTACAAAGATCCCGGTGTCTCTGCTGCACATAGATACGTTGTCCCTGCTGGCCCCACCATATGTGACATTTGCTTTCATGTTTTAGGCTGATCACTGATGTGTTTCTTAGAATTTTCCAACCAAGCAGCACCCAATTATTGAGGGAGCATTTTACTTAGCTATAAGTGACACCCACAACAGAGGACTGGGTGGTTTCATTTTAGAATTGATAGTCTTGAAATAAGTCTTAACTGCTCATTTAACCTTCCTTTATTCTCTTGGCTTTTGTTTTGTTCTTGTTCTTCAGATTCTTCTGTTGAGGCAAAGAGCTTAGAAATTGCAGCATGAAGAACACGGGGAGTTTAAGTGGCTGGCCCTGGTTTTAACAGGACCCATGCCATGAGTTTTCAGCTCACCAAGATTTTGATTTCCCTTGGAAGCAAGTGTCTGCAGCAGCTGATATACCATATATTCAGAAGAAACACCCTAAAGACACAAATCAATATAAGTAGCAAACACTGAATATAACTCGATAATATAAATGCTGACATCATTAGGGCATTTTCAAGTCATTCTTTCATGTCTCAGATGTGTTTTCTTCATCTTCAGTAAGAGAACAAGCTGCCTCAATAGGGTTACTGTGAGAGCCATGTGAGGTCATTGATACATGAAAAAATATTGTAAAGGGTTATACAAATACTCATTAAATGCTCACCTTTCTTACACTGGATTGTTATTCACCCAGTCTATCAATGAGTTTACTAGCCAATAAGGCAGTAAGATGAACCTAATCGGGAGGAATTTTTGGTTGGCAGTTACTTGTTTTGTAACTGAGAGAGACATGTAATTGGCTCTTTAGAGCGTCTAGTTTGGTGTCTGTTGGTGAGGGGTGCACTTTGGAATCACCTGAGGCTGCCTGACACGTACAGGTGCTGGCCACCCCACCTTCCGAAACAGCCTCTCGGGGGGTTCTGATGCGCAGGTTTGGGGGAACCTCTTGTTTGGATATGTGGATTTATTCGTACTGTACTGGTTTCCCAACAGGCCTTTACCAGTTATATGTGTCGCTTCGGCAGGTTGGACTGACTTCCTCACGAGTCTGAGCATTGCCCCGAGAGGTCAGGAGAGTAAGGAGGTCCAGGAGGCACCTGTCCGCAAGGGGGCCCCCGGGGAGAGCGTAGGGTGAGGGGTGAATGGAGGAGAACTGCGACCCTTCTGCCAGGCTGTTGGTGAGGGCTGCACTCTCACAGAGGGAGTGGAAGCAGAGAAAGGGTTAACTCAAACTGCTAGAAAAGCTAAAAGTAAATTTTAAAATGCTGAGCTGCACATATTCATGCTGGGATGAGAGCTTGCTTACATGCTTGCTGGGCATTTTGGTATTTACCACTTAACATCTTTTCAACTTCTGCAAGGGGTTTTCCCCCCTCCCCAACGTAAACACAGATTTCCCAGCAAGTCGGTTCTCAAGCCGTGTCATTTCTGGGATAAAAAAATTTAATAATGTGTCACCTGGATCATGTCCTGGTCTAGAAGTATTATCTTTTGCTAACAGATTCTGAGATGACAGTAGTCTATCAGTTTGGGGCCAGTGTGTTGGGATTTTTTAAGTTAAAAAATTTTGTCCTTCTCTGATTGGTAGAGACCTAAAAATTCCTGAGTGGCAGAAAGAAGTTCTGAAGCAATCCTGTGGGTGGTGGAGACCAGATCGATCCCTCTCCTTGGGCAGCTCTGTTTCTTTTCAGATTGTTTTTCACTAAAAAAAACAACAACAAAAAACAACTTTTAATTTTCAGTTGATAAAAATTTTCATTTTTAAAAATGCAGTTATGTAACGGTCTGTCATCTCAACAGTTATAAAACAGTGGAAAGAAATTCGTTTTGTCAAAGTAACAGTTCTGTCTCTGGAATACGAGGATGTTTCCGTCTGAGACTTCCCTCCAGCTAAGGCACACAAAGCCCCTTCAGTCAGAAGTAAGGCTGGTTAAAGCTGCTGCCAACCAATCTCTTGATCTCTGTTTTCTGTGTGACCTTGGGAAAATTGCTTCACCTCTCTGGTCCTCTGTTTCCTCATTTGCATAACAAGGACGTTTAGGTATGTGACTTGTGAGGCCCACTCCAGTTCTTGGGTCTGTGAAGCAGGGAGAAATCTCGAGACCTGCCCTGTGCATCTGGCTAGCTGCTGGCTGTGTCACGGGCCAATTTTCTTAATCTCCTTCCGTCCGTTTCTATCAATAAAGCCTACAGTATCTATCCCGCTCACCTAACAAGGGCACAGAGAAGATCAAAACTGCAAGGCACTCTAGATGTGCTGTAAGACCCTCACGGTGCCACGTGGAGCGAGGGGACACTGGCTGGCCGGCCCCTGCCCCTGTGGTGACGCCCGCACACCTCCTCCTTCCCACCTCGCATCCTGCCGACTCCCCTACGCAAAGCAGCTCCAGATCAGGACGACTTCTCCGCCCACATCCTCATCTGACCCTTGCTCATGCTGGTTCCCACCTGGAGGTGCTTCCTTCCCTATCCCTCTGCCAATTCCCCACCTGGTCTCTACGATTCACTGTTTCCCAAAACCCGCACTGACCCCCCCTCCCCGTGGGTGAGCTCTCCCTCCGCTACTCGCTGTATGTAGTCTTATTAGCATTTATCGCCCTTTCACTCTGATTTCTTTCCCTTTTTAATTATGGGTAGTAGGTAACTTAAGGTGATGACGCACTTTTGGGTATGTTCTAAGGTGGCGTGGACGGAAGAGTTGCTGTTTGCCCCATAAGTGACCCAGGGAAGGCTGGGTTTGGGGATTTGAGCAGGTGGGCCAGCTCACTGAGTGACCAGGGAAGGGCCAAAGGCTGTGTTATGAGCCTGTAAGCTGGAGGTTAAAAGTACGAGACTAACCACCCCTCCAATGAAAATATATTAAAATAAAGAAAAATAGATTTCAAAAGTGGGTTTTTACATCCATTTCTCCCAAAATTGGTATAGTTTTTATTCATAATCTCAAGGCATCAGAAAATGGAAATCTTCATGGTCAAAACCAACACGTTATGTAATTCAGGGAGCTGATAGTCCACTGAGTTGTTTTTGTCTATTTTTTTAGAATTAAAGTTTGAGAATAAGAGTATGCAAATATTCACTTCATCACATACACACTGAGTCCCTCTTATGTACTGAGCCCTAGGCTAGGTGAGGGACAGCAACCAGGAAGACACGACCCTGGCTCATAGGAATGCCCCGTCCACTGGAAAAGACCAGAGGAAGGTTCAGGGACAGTAGGACACGGACCGTGGCAGAGTGTGGACCGCAAGCCAGAGGGAACGTTCTCAGAGTTGGGGTGTGAGCGGAGCCACATCAGAAGCGGAGCGGAGCCCCTGAAGGTGCACACGGGGACGTGGAGAGAGGCTGGCCGGCAGGACTGGGGCCAGGTCTGGAGGAGCCTTTATTGCCACACTGATCATTTATATTGAAAACCACAAAGAGCCGCCGAGGGAATATTCAAGTAAAGGAGTTGAAGTGGTCACATTTGCATTTTAGAAAGAACCTGTAGTTTTTAAATGACTACTGCATATAACTCATCACACATACACGGAGTCAGTTTTTCACCAGCAGGTCTGGCCCGCTGGCGTTAGAAGCTACAGGAGTGCGGAAAGGGCTGGGAGTGTGCCAAGGATGCTTTTCAGTTGTGCCTGGAGCCTTGCTTCCAAAACAAAACCTGCCACTGCCCTGAAAGGCCTAAATCTTGGCTTCCTGTTTTTACCTGGGGCAGGTCACTGCACTCTGAGTCTCTGGTTCCTAATGTACTAAATGGAAGGAAGTGCATTAGAGGAAGTGAAATCAATTTGTTGGTTTGTGACCAGTGTTTGTTTTTATGAAATAGAATATGTCTGGGAAAGACACTCCCTGTGTTTCTCCTTTGCTCTCACGGTACAGCCATTCTCCCAACACTTCTGACACCAGATGTAGGGATTTCCACTCATCAAACAGTTCTGCAGCACCAGCGAGGTGGCCCACAACACACTCAGTGCTGTGGGTTCTGCCACTACCTACCTGGAGTTAGCATCAGATCTTGTAGGTCAAGAGTTCAGTCCCACAAGCCTGCCCCCATTTAAGATCCAGTCTCCAGTCCCAAGTTGTCACCTTAAATTGGGGTTCCCATGACCCTCTCCTTGGGTTCAATAATTTGCTAGAATGGCTCATAGCACTCAGGGAAACACTTATGTTTACCGGTTTATTATATAATAAAGAATATGATAAATAGGAAGGTGGAGAGATCTTATCTAGGCAAGGTCCAGAAGGGTCCCAAGTGCAGAGCTTCTTTCCCCCTGGAGTAGGGGTGTGTTGCCCTCCCGGCATGTGGGTGTGTTCACCATCCTGGAAGCTCTCTGAACCCTGTGCTTTGAGGATTTTATGAAGGCTTCCTCACATAGGTATGATTGATTATTTACTCCATGACTGATCGTTGACTCCATTCTGTTTTCTGTCCCCTTCCCGAATGATGGGGAATGGGCCTGAAAGTTCCGAGCTTCTTTATTATTATTATTATTATGTGGTTAATCCTCACCCAAGAATATTTTCCCATTGATTTTTTTAGATAGAGTAGAAGGGAGGAAGGGTGGGAGGGGGGAGAGAGAGAGAGAGAAAGAGAAGGAAACATCGACGTGAGAGAGACACATCAGTTGATTGCCTCCTGCACGACCCCAACTGGGCTGGGGATCAAACCTGCAACCCAGGTAATTGCCCTTGACCAGGAATTGAATCCCAAAACCCTTTGGTCCATGGGCCAACACTAACCGCTGAACCAAACTGGCCAGGGCGAAGTTCCAAGCTTCTAATCAGAGCTTGGTCTTTCTGGTGACCACCATCCCCATCCTGAGTTATTCAGGAGCCCACCAAGTGTTGCTTCATTAGAACAAATGACTCCTATCACCCAGGAAATTCCAAGGGATTTAGGAATTCTGTGTCATGAACTAGAGTCAAAGACCAAACAGAAGAACAAAAGATGCTCTGTGTTCTTATCACTTAGGAAATGACAAGGGTTTCAGGAGCTCTGTGCCGGGAACTGGGGACAGAGACCAATATATATATTTTCTATTATTTCACAAATACATGGGAAGAAGTGCATTGCATATATGAGGAAATTACTGTTACTATTGTTTTGTGAAGGTTTGGTTTCAACTACATCGTGTGTGTGTGTGTGTGTGTGTGTGTGTGTGTGTGTGTGGTGCTAGGTTGTGATGAAACAATCAGAGATTTAAAAACAAATAGATAGACCTGGCCGGTGTGACTCAGTTGGTTGGGCCTCGTTCCATGCACCAAAAGGTCACCAGTTCGATTCCCTGTCAGGGCACGTGCCTGGGTTTTGGGCTCAGCCCCCAGTAGGAGATGTGCTGGAGGCAGCAGCAGATGGATGTCTCACTCTCACATCGACGTTTCTCTCTCCCTTTCTCCTTCTTCCTTCCTCTCTCTCTAAAAATCTATTTTAAATATTTTTGAAAGGAAAATTAATAGATAAATGAGCCCCCTTCCAATTCTAAGACCCTCTGATTTCCTCCTTATATTGCTGACCAGATTGTTCTAGAAGGATATATGAAGTACTTAACTATTACTATGCACATGGTCCTGGGCTACTCTAGTAAGTACATAGGTCCCCGCAGCTACCCCTAAGGATTTTTATAGGGCTTGTCTGTAAACGTGCTTTCACATTTTTATTCTTTTATGTGGTAGTGTTCCTTCAAGCAGTCATGTAAAGACCTTGCTTTTATTCTATTCAACTTTTGTGTTGTCAATAGCGACACCTAGTGGTGATATAGCCCTGTTGCAGGTATTGTTTATTCTAGAGCATTGGAACTGAAAAGATTTTAGAGATCACCAAATCCCATTTTATACATTATTTTTTTTAAAAAACTGGAAACTCACATGTATTCACTTATTCCGTCGTTCATTAACTTTACATGACTTCTTTTTTTTTTTCTTTATTGATTTTTAGAGAGAGAGAGGAAGGGAAAGGAAGAGAGGGATAGAAACATCGATGAGAGAGAACATGGATTGGCCGCCTCCTGCATGCCCCCCACCGGGGATTTGGCCCCCAACCTGGGCATGTGCCCTGACCGGGAATCGAACCAGCAACCTCTTGGTGCTTGGGTCGATGCTCAACCACTGAGCCACCCTGGCCGGGCTTTACATGACTTCTTGATGATTTCCTGGATTATTTTGAAGCTTTTCAAATACCCAGAAATCACTGTTAATTATAACCATGAGGGAGAAATTTAACAAAGCATGCCCCGATGGGTTAATAGGAAATCATAGTTCAGTATACCTACAGCCTTTAGGTGCATTGTTATTTACACATGCATGCCAGGTCTTCAGGGTTTAGCTTGGTGCCTGTCACTTGGAAGTAAATAAATCTTTGTGGAGTGTTTGTATGTATGGGTGATTACTGAGCCCAGGGGAAGGCTGCCATGGTCTCCCTTCTGCAGGCGCCAGGGACTGGACCTGCTTTCCTCTTTGGGAACTGCGACCTACTCCATCCTTTGAGAAGATTTCTTTGTCCTGACACCAGCAGCAGAATGGCATGTGGTCTCCTCAGCCTGCTCCTTCAATAGGCTCAGAGAGAGAGAATGCCCCGGTTTTTCCTGCTTTTAATAGGGATTAAGGGGAGTGAATTCAATTCCATGTATCAAAATAGGCAGTTCTCATAAATAGATTGTTGAGTTAATACAGAAAAATAACTAGATGCTAACGATGCACTCAACACTATTTTATATAAAAAATGCACCACTACTCAGGTTTTCTATAGCGCATATATAAAAACAAAAATGGTTGGAAGGACACATGCCAAACTTGTAGGAGAAGTTAGTGGTCTAGGAGGGTGGAGAGTGGGAACGCGGACTGGAAGGGATCAGACGACTTTGGCTCTGCTTGTAATGCTCCACTTGTCTATCCATAGCCTGTGAAACTAAAAGTTCATTTTTGAAAAGGATTTTAGTCCTCATAGATTATTTGGAAACCACAGAAACATCTGAAGGAGAAATTTTAAAAATTGCTTAAGTATATATCACCCAGGGAAAGCTGCAGTTAAAGTGTCGATATATTTCCTGGTACTAGTTTAAACATATTTAATTAGGATCATTCTGTATTTGGTTTTACATCCTGATTTTTCCCACTTCACATTATATTTGGAACATTTTCCTATGTCATTTAGTATTCTTTGAAAAAAACAACTTAAAATAAATAGTATTTCTCCTATATCAAAATGCACCAAATAACTACTCTCATTGGGGTTTTAGGTTATTTCTAATTCTTCACCATTCACTTGACATCCATTCATGGACTTGTGCTAGAGAGAGAGCGGTCAGTAGGGCAGACAAAGCCCCTCCCTCACAGAGCTTCCAGAATGTGATGCAGTGAGAAATGTGTGCAGAAATAGTTGCTACCTGTGTTTCGTTTCAGTTATACTGTTATTAAGGGAATGAACAGATCAAAAGATATGGAATGTCTCAAGACTTTTGATGTTGCTAAATTGTGCACCAGTAAGGCTGTCCCAGCAGCAGTCTGTTTGACCAGCTCCTAAAGTCTTTGAAAATGATTTTCTTTTACCTTGCTTTTATTATTGAATCAACCCTTTTTCTCTTCTTGTCTTGCTAAAATACGCATGTATCCTCAGCTTCGTTTCTTCCCGAGACGTTGTATGTGTCTCAGTGGGGCTGGGTCAGTTCTCCCGCTTCCTGATTGCCCACAGCTCCAGTCAGATCTGTCTGTCCATCTACTGGCTCTGGTACAACCAGAGCATGGAGTTAAAGAATTAGGATGTGTATGTAACTTAAACAAATTATTACGGAAAATTTCATACCTACTCAAAAGCAAAGAGTATAATGAATCCTCACAAACTTAAAATCAGGACCAGCAATGACCACAATTACTGCCATGTTTGCTTCGTTTAACCCCCTTGTTTTTACTTTATATTTATTTGTTCAAACATTTTAAAATTGCAGCCATTATGTCATTTGTTTTTACAGGTGCATTCTGTATATTTGATGTGTTCTGTCCTTTGACTCTATTCGTAGCTATTAAGACGTCTTTGGGTTTTTGTCCTCTGCTTTTGCTCCTGAGGGTGGGGCTTTGTACCTTCCTTCTGTTTCTGCCTGGACCCGTGACCCTGGGGAACTGCCCTCAGTGGGGCCCACTGGTCCACAGCAGGCCAGCGGTGCCATCACAGGAGAATGTGAAGCATGCGTTTTGCGGGTTCGGCGGACTGGATCATCCATCCATAGGTTCTCACCACACTGGGGACATTTCATAAACGATGTCTAACCACAGACAACTTCTCGAGACTGTTAGCTGTGGTTACAATGGAAACTTATGTACTGTGTGACTAAATCTACTCACTGTTATACAGATTTAAACAGTAGGTGGATTTTGAAAAGGTACCCCTTTGAAAATCTAAAAACTATATAGAACCCATCTTCAGAAAAATGTATGTATGTGTATATGTGTGTGTATGCATGCACACACGTGCCTGATACACACGTATCTGATACACACACACAGTCCCCGACTTACAGTGGTTTAACTTACGATTTTCCGACTTTACGATGGTGTGAACGTGATCCTCATTCAGGAAAAACTGTGCTTCAGAGTAGAATTCCGATCTTTTCCCAGGCTGGCGGTGCGCAGTGCGACCCCTCCTGTGATGCTGGGCGGCTGCAGCAAACCGCCTCCCAGGCAGCCACACGATCACGAGGGCAAACAGCTGACACTCTACAGTGGGCCGTGTTGCCAGCGTTTTCTGAATATGGTGGTTTGTGTTTCTGTGTTCTACAATGTCAACAAAAGGCCCATCTGTTTCTCCCACTTCTAGTGAGAAGGAGCAAGGCAATTACAGGTGCTCCTTGACTTAGGTGAGGTTGTGTCCCAATAAAGCAAAAGTTCTGAGCATGTTTAAGGTGGGCTAGGCTAAGCTATGATCTTTGATAAGGTTAGGTGTATTAAATGCATTTTCAAATTATGGTAGTTTCAACTTATCAGGACATAACTCTATCGTAAGTTGAGGGGCGTGTGTGTGTGTGTGTGTGTATCTTAGAAAATTCTGCAGTTTCAGGAAGTTCCTAGACCCTCCAAAATCTAGGGTACAAATCCTAGATCAAAAATAAAGAATCCTGGTCAATAAATCCCATTCACAGTGGTTTTCTTCTATTACACACACACACACACACACACACACACACACACACACACACACACCATGGGCAGGAAGGAGAAAGAGGGGTATAGTGACAGGGAAAAAATGACCTAATTATAAACATAAGAAAATGTGTAAAATACAGAATGAACAAAATCAACTATTGCATACTGGAATTACAAGCCTAGGGAAATACTCGGGACCTGCTGGGAACCTAAAGAGGGAGAAAGTACTCTAACTTACTTGCAAACACACACAAAACAGAGCACCTGAAGCTGGCCAACTATATAGAAAAAATCTTATTATAAACTGGATAAATGAAGTCACAAAGCTGTTGGGGGAAAAGATATGACCAAACGATTTCATATCACTGTTTCTAATGGACAAAACATGTTTCAGTAAGTAACATTTCTCTCAACTGTTCTCAGCTGTTATTGAAGTGAGAAATTGTGGCTTACTTTACCAAATATTGTATACATTTAAACATTAGCTGGTTGCTGAAAGAAGTAAGAAATATTATAATATACATTCATTAGCATTAAACTTCTGTGAAAATGTGGGTATGCTTCAGTATGTCCTACACTTTTAACCCAGCCAAGTAACGTGACACCTTATTCTATATTTCCCCCCATTCATTTTTTCTATTTCTAATTAACTAGTGACAGGTTGTAGAAAGCTAGATTTAAACACACAAACAAAATCTCCCACACTATGAGTAGACTAGAGAACAGAATTTATGTCAATAACTTTTACCACAAATAATCAGGCAGGTCACTGGTAAGGACCTGCGGAGGGAGCTGGTACTTCTCTGATGCCGAGATCTGAAGGGGAGGCCTGGGGACAGGCTTTCCTCCTCCCTTCTGAGGGGAAGAGCTCCTTGGTGTCACAGTTGCTGTTGAAAGCCTCAGGTCTTCAGAGATGCAGAGTGTGTTAGAGGGAGGTGTTTCGATGCCGCTCTCGTGCCTGGCGGAAGTTCTGAGGGCTGTGTGTGAGTGGCTCCCTCATTTTTGAAGATACACACCACATAGTAAAGGCTTAAGTGACAGTCTGACTAAGGTGGGGACAGTGTGTGTGTGCATATTTGGGAATATTGGTCATCTGTCACTCATGGATCCCTTCAAGTGTGTCACTTTAAAAATGATTTTCCCCACGAGACAAGTTATGCTGAAAACAATCAATTGTTAAATGTTTTAATGCTTTGCTCCAGAACCCCTGTGGTGACGTTACCATGACAGTAAGGTTTACTATCTACTTCTCTTCCTCTGTACTAACAAACATAACCGCACTTTACCAAAGAATGTGGACAGAAAGTGTGCTGGAAACTAAGCATGTGCAGGACAGTGCCGAGACAATCTCGGTGATGTCATCCAAAAATGTGAGTTAACACTTGAATGATCTATTTAAACAGATTTTGTAGGTTAAAATAAAGATTATACAAGTAGCTGTTAGTGAAAATTTTATCGTAATATGGTAATTTATAATATTGGTCTCTTTTCTTGACTTTGTGCAAAGCCAATAAAGAAACGTTAGGTACTTTGACAACCTTGAAATGGACTCCAGGAATGTTATCCACAGCACGACCATTATGACCCAGTCCTGCCACCAGACATTTCCCTAGACTGAAACACAGGATATTCATATACAAAGGTACACATTCATATTTGCATGGCTGTCAAATTAGAACTGTGTCTCTCAGCTCTATCAAAAAAATAAAAGGAAAACTCCCCATATATTTGAGGCATTGCATATTTCCCTAATTAGAGTTGTAAAGGTTTTTAAGACCATCTCTAACAGGAGTGTTTCAATATTTCCATATAAACACTCAGAAAGTTTATTAATCATACTATACTACCCCTCTTCCCTTCAAAATACACAAAACAAAAACTCTCACTAAATGCCCAGCATCAGTTTACGCCTTCACGGCGAAGTATGCCTGTTGCAGGAGTGCTTGCTGTTTTGCAGTGGGTGGATCTCCTGCAGAACAATTGCACTGGGAGGACCGACTATTGTTCTGACTGCAGCTGTGCCAATGACTTTGGGAAAATTATTTTTAAAATACTTAAGAACTACCATTTTTGGACTTCTGACATAAGATGAGGCAGCTGGATGAGATTCTCCTTCTTCCCTGTCCCACCTCCATCCCACTCCCCATAAGTGGGGAAAGCAGAAGATGACTACATAAGGATGGCCTGAGAGTCAAAAAGACAGATTTCTCTTGAAGTACCCTAAAGATTTTTTCCCCAGAAGATTGGGATATTTGTAATCTAACAAATGCCTTAGGGAATTCTGATGTTACCTGGATTTCAGAACCAGTGGACTGAGTAATCTCCAGATTCTTTCTGCTCTAATAATTTCTGATTTATTTGGTGTTTGGTAGGCAAATATAAGAGGTAACAAGTTAAATAACTATTCATTCACGATTTTTTGTTGTTATTAATCCTCACCCAAGGGTATTTTTCCATTGATTTTTAGAAAGAGTGGAAGGGAGGGAGGGAGGAAGGGAGAGAGAGAGAAACACTGATGTGAGAGAGACACATAGATCTGTTGCCTCCTGCATGACCCCAACAGGGGCCAGGGATCAAACCTGCAACCCAGGTACATGCCCTTGACCAGGAATCGCACCTGTGACCCTTTGGTCTTCAAGCTCCCACTCTAATTGCTGGGTCAAACTGGCCAGGGCTCATTCACAATTTTTTAAAACTTTTAAATTTATAAATAAAAGATTCACAAGAAGTTGCAAACATAGTATAGTTTGTGTATAACCTTCACCTAGCTTTTCCAAATGATAACATCTTTGACAACCAGACTATATTTTCAAAACCAGGAAACTGACTTCGGTACAACACAATTACCTACAGACCTTACTTGCACTTCACCAACTTTTAAATGCTTTTTTTGTATATAGTATTGTGAAGTTTCATCGCAAGTATTGATTTGTGTAAACACCACCACAACCTGGACTCAGAACTCTTGTCACCACAAAGAAACTCCTTCATGCTACCCTGTTATAGCTCGACTCTACCCCCACTCTTTCCCTGGCAACCAGTGATCTCATCTATCATTATACTTTTGTCATTTTGAGGTTTATATAAATGAAATATGGGATGTATGTAACCTTTTCAGATTGGCTTTTTGTATTTAGCATAACACCATTGAGATTCATGGTTGTTGCATGTAACAATAGTTTCTTTTCTGACTGAGCAGAGTTTCATTTATGGATGTACCACAGTTTATCTGTTTGTCCACATAAGGACATTTAGGTTATTTGCATTTCTTGGCTATCTCAAACACAGTTGCCATGAACATGCATGTACATGGTTTTGTATGGGCAGGTATTTCTGTACGGTAACTACCCAGGAGTACAATTACCGGATCATATCATATGTTTAACATAAGAAACTGCCATACTTTTCCAGAGAGACTATTTTATATTCTCACAACCTATGAGATTCAGTTGCTCCACGGTCTCTCCAGTACTTGGTATTGTATTTTCATTCTAGCTATTCTGGTAAGTATATAATTTAATTTCCTTATTATGTGCATTTTCCTAATGGCTAATGATGCGCTTGTCATCTCTTTGGTGAAGTATCTGTTCATTTGCCCATTTTGTTAACAGGGCTATTTGTTTTCCCAATTTTGAGTCGAATTCTTTATCTATTTTGGATATAAACCCTTTGATGGATATGTGATTTGCAAACATTTCTCCCAATCTGTGGTTTGTCTTTTCATCCTCTTATCAAGATCTTTTACAGAGCAAAGTTTTAAATTTGATGAAGTCCAACTCACCTTTTATTTTTTTGTAGAATGTGCTTTTGGTGTAATGTCTAAAAACTCTGCACCTAACCCTGTCATGAAGATGTTCTGTTTTCTCCTACAAGTTCTATAGCTTTACATTTTATAGTCAGATATGTGGTACATTTTGAATACATTTTTGTATGCTCTGGAATTTTGAAGTCCACTTTTTGCAAATGGAAGTCCACACTATCTTCCTCCATTGAATTGCATTTGAATCTCCATCAAAAATTTGTCGGTGATGCTTGTATTGTCTATTAATGCAATCTCCTGTTTTAATGATCTGTCTTTCCTTCTCTAATGCCACCTTCTCGACTATTGTAGCTACAAAGTCTTAAAACCAGGTTTTGTGATTCCTCCATCTTTATTCATTTTTAATATTTTCACTATTCTAGTTCCTTTGCCTTTCCATATAAATTTTATTACCTTCTGTATTTCTAAAAAAAAAAAAAAAAAAAAAAGCTGCTTGCATTTTGCACCCAAGGCGAGTGCCTCACTGGAGAGCCAGCTGCACCCAGTTGGGCATAGCAGAGCATCAGGCACTTTATGCTGGACTCAAGATGAGCATGGATCCACACACAGGTCACAAGGTGGTGGGTAAGTTGGGCTGGGGACGGAGGACAAGCACGTTGGGTCTGTGGCGCCTGGGGTGGAATTGTGGGCCAGTATGTCTATCAGTCACTTAGCCCTATGACATGTACCCTGGGTACACCTAGGAGACAAGTACAAGCCATCATTGCAGGGTGTCTTACTTCCTCCTAGGCATGTTTCTTTACAAGTTTGACTGGTCTCAACACTGCGGGGAACTCCAGGTTGCAGATGTTACCTCACCCTATACCCCACCCTCCAGCAGCGCCTGTGAGCTTACTGGTGTTGCCCACACTTAACCACTGTGGCCCTCTCTGGCCTTTTCTGGTCCAGGCAAGGTGAACAAGGCCTGGGGATCTCCATCCAGGGTTGGGGCAGGTATGCCAATCCAACAGCTTCTGGTCAGGGTTTGGAAATGAATAGTGTGCAACTACACACTAGGAAGTGCTGGGATGGAAACCAAGTACAGCCAGCCTAATTACCATATTTAAAAGTATCAAATTAATCCGCCAGTGTGGCTCAGTGGTTGAGTATCAACCCATGCACCAAGAGGTTGCTGGTTCAATTCCTGGTCAGGACATATGACCAGGTTGTGGGCCTGATCCCCAGTGGGGGGCATGCAGGAGGTGGCCAATCAATATTTCTCTCACATCTATGTTTCTCTCTCTCTCCCTTCCTCTCTAAAATAAAGTAAAATAAATAAAAGTATCAAATTAACATGACATTCATAAATTTACACAATGCTATCTCAAACATTCATTTAAAAAAAGCCAGCCTCCCTCTACTCATGTGGAAAGACAAATAACGACACAATCATTTGTAACAAGGATCAGCAAGTGTGAAGAGAGCAGCAGGTGACATGCCAGACACCTCCTGAAGCTGGACAAGGAATACAGGTTTGAGCAAGACAGGTGAGACACAGGGTATCCTGTAAAAACTCACCTTGATCTTATGGGAAGTCAAAGAACCTTTTTCCAAAAACCCTAAACCTAATCTAACACTAGACTTCAGTCAGAGAGAAATTAACCTGTACTTACCAATGCTACCAACAGCAGTTTCTCAGACTAAAGACTAGTCTCATTTCAGACCTGAGATTTCACCATTTTTTTCCGATGAAAATTTTGAAACAATTTATGGACAGCGAACCCCCATCAATTATCAAAATACAACCCATCTTAACCACTACTACCTACCTAATCATTTCCCTTACATTGTGTCTTCAAGTCAAAGGTCAAAATCGATCAGTTACTGACATGCTCAGGACACAGAACACAAGCTTTGCATACCTCGTCTTCCCTCTAACAAGCTTTCCCTACGCCTTAAATTTGGCTGGCATTCACTTCCATTAAATCACCCAATGCCTACATTTTGCCATCATAACGACAGAAACTACAACAGATACTGACCTTTAGATACTCGAAAAACACAAGAGCAGGGAGCAACTTGAGGGCAGTATTTATCATGAGTCCCAGGAAGATGTATCCAAGGGTTCCCAAGGCAATTCACACCAGTTGAGTGATTTTTTTTTAAAGCCCTCTATATAAGAACAATATATATTTATTTATTCCAGATTTACTGTTATTCTGTTTATTGAATGGATGGGGAGAAAACTTTGTTATGAATCCCATATACTCAGAGAATCCTGAATTGTTTTCCCAATCTCCTAAAATTGGCAAGTCATACAATACATGTCTATGGTAAGGAAAATAAGACACAAACACATTTTAGGCATATGAAAATTTATTACTACTGTGTTTTCGCCATCGAAACTTAAGATCTCGGTCTTTCCTTCTTGCCTTTGTATAAGGCCAAAAGAGAGACATTGGCTACTTTGACAACCTTAAAGCGAACTCCAGGAATGTCACCAACAGCATGACCTTTGCGACCAAATCCAGCAACCAGAACTTCATCGTTTTCCTGGAATAAAATTGACAGTTTATTCTGGTGGCAATCACTAAAAATACTCACCGTATAAAATAACTGGGGGAAACCACCCCAGGAACAGAAGCTACAACAGACTGAAACCCTTACCTCGATAAAATTCAAACAACCATCATTGGGTACAAAGGCTGTGATTTTTTTGCCATTCTTGATCAGCTGGACCCTGACACACTTCCTGATGGCAGAATTTGGCTGTTTGGCTTCAACCCCTCTGAAACAGAAACAGCACAAGTGTGAGTTGGTCTTCTGAAAAGGGATACATTGTAGTTCATTAAGCACAAAACTCATTAGAAGCATACTGTTTCTACCTTGTCTATTCTGAAATTGCTAAACTCCTGTGATTTCAACCAAGTTTTTCCGGTCTTAGTGTCATTAGCATAATGGAAGACACTGGCCCTTTTATGGTTGTAAAATAAGAAACAAGAACTAGAAATTCTGGATTTAAATCCTGACTACCACTAAATTGGACTGGACCACATATAACAATCAAAAACATCGGACCACTGTAAATGCATGTGGTTCAACTTCAGCTGTACAGCTCAGGCAAGAAACGTCTACGTTTTCTCAAGTAGAAAGATGTGATTGGTTGCAAACAGTTAACAAGTTCATGGGTGTCAAGTGCTTACAACAGTTCCCACACACACCAAGATTTGCCCTTTACTTCATTATTACTTTTTCCTTCCAAGCTAATGTTAAGATTAAAAACCTTAGTTACCTAACCTCTAGACCGTCATGTTACCAACTCTCAAGTATACTGCAGCGACACAAGGACCTAGAATTTACAGCACAACTTCGTTAAGTGCATTTGCATTACCCTAGTAAAACAAACTTGAAAGAAGACACAAGGGACTGTCACTTACACTTTTTCCAGCACAATTCCCTTTGCATGGGAAGCGCCTCCGAAAGGGTTGGCCTTCAGGGCTGTGCCCAAATGAGCTTTCTTGTACTGTTTATCGTGCCACTTCTGATCTCGTCGGTGGCTCCGGAGCTTCCTGGCAGTACGAAGGCCGCGACACTTGCCTAAAAACCAAAATCACCTTAGTTCCCCCGCAAAAGCGCCCAAGTCATATTTTACATCTTCTAAGACACTAATCCCACCTGCTCCAAGTGGGTAAGTTCTTGCATCAGATCCTCGCACATAGTCCAAAACTCAGTGTCCCTTAAATCAACTAACAGGTGGGCACAAGCGCTCCGATGGGTGCGTTTTCCCGCAGGAATCAGGCCCCATGCCCAAGCTCATCAGCCGTGTGGGCCACGCAGCTCCCATTAGCTCCGCGGCCTGAGCCGCATGCTCCGGCTTCTGGCCATGTGCCCGCAGGAGCGGCGCTTCCTCGGCCTCCCTCTGAGTCCTCCCCGCGCGTCCTCGTCTCCGCTCAGCTCCTATCCGCCCGCTCGCCCCCGAGCCCCCACCTCACGTTCGCGACCCCCTCAAACCGAGCAAGGACTACTCACCCATCCTGCCGGCGCCACGGGCCTGAGCGAAAGAGAGAAGGAGTACAGGAAGGAGCCACAAGCCACCGCGAGCAAGCCCCGCCCATCCTAGGACCCCTGCGGGTGTCTGCCCAGCGCCTGGTCCGAGGCTGGCGCCTCTCCGTTGAAAAAAACAAATTTGCACCACTTCTCAGAATCTACGTCTTATTTAATTTGTGTGAAATTCAGGGATATCTCATTTACATGGTTGTTTATTTCTTTTTATGTGAATGCCGGCGGCAGAAGGAACATGGACTACTAGTCCCAGAACTCTTTGCACGAGACCCTCCCGCTGCGTGGCGCAGGCGCTCTCGGCAAACCCGCAGGGGCGGGGCTTAATGGCGCTAGGCGGGAGGAGGAAGAGGCGGTTGGCTGGTCTGCGTGCCCTGTGCGCCTTATGCTTATAGTCTGGAGAATTAGACTAATACGCCTTAACTCCTGCTTGCAGGCAGCGTGGTAAATTGAAAATATCTTAGTGAAGCAGTGAGATGTACTCATTAAAAGCCCAAACTCTGGAGGTAGACCAGGCTTTAGACCCCAAAGCTGCCCTTTACTGGTTGTGCGACCTTGTGCAATTCATTCAATTAACTCTTCAAACTTCAGTTTGTCTTTTAGAATAAATGAATTTTCTGGGATTTTGGTTTATCCCACAGCTATTTTTTAAATTGTCTTCTCTGTGCCAGACACTACTAGTCACTGGGGATACAACAGTTAACAAGAGAGGGAAGGTTTTTCTTGTTACAAAACTTTTATTCTAAGTGTGAGAAGGCAGAAAATATGTATAAATATATTTTGAAATAAAAGATACTTTTACATACTAGTAAGTGCTATAGAGCAAATACAATTGGTTAGGTGATACTAGATAACTTGGGGATGAGAATGGCGGTTGAAGAAAGCATCTGTGGATATTACAATTGAGCTGAGATCATAACGAGAGGGAGTGTTTCAGACAAGTAGCTGGGCAGATCCTTCCAGGAAGAGGGATTCTCAGTAAGGGGAATGAGCTGGAGCTTTTCCAGAACGGAAGGCCCAGGAAAGGGGAGCCCAGTGAATGAGAAGTGTGGTACTAGATGAGGCCAGATAGGTATACAGGGTCTAGTGGGGCCCTGAGACCATAGTGAAGACTGTTTACTCTTCATGTGATTGAATGCCATTGGAAAGTTGTAAGCTGGGGAGTAACAAGATATGATTTATATTTTTATAGGATCATTTGTAGTTGTGAGGAGAAAAAAACTATAAGCGATAGATCTGTGAGGCCAGTTGGGAGGGTGTTGCAATAGTCCAGTTGAAAGTGACAATGCCTTGAACCCTCAGTCGAGGTGGTAAAAAGTGGTTGGATTAAATATACTGTTTGATGGTAAAGCCAACAGAATTTACTAAGGACTGTAGGATGTGAGAGAGGAGTTAATTAGGATTTTCAACTTGAGCAATTGGGTGACTTGTATTATTTACTGAGTGGGCAATACTGGGAGAGGAGCAGATTTAGAAATGGTAATTAAAGGTTCTGTTACAGATGTGTTAAGTTTGAGATACCTGTTAGACACTCAGGTAGGGATGTGAAGTGGGCAGTTGGATATATGCATGTGGAGTTTAAGCAGTCGTCAGTGAATACATAGCAATGAAAGCCAGGGCTCTGGGTGAGTGAGATCACTTAGGGGATGATTGTAGGTAGAGTGGATACAAGTTGGAGGCCTGAGCCCTGGGTGCACCAAAACCTAGTGATACAGAAGAGAAGCAGGTGAAGCAAAACTGACTGAGAAGGAGTGGCCAATGCTGTACTTTAACCAAAGCCAACTGAAGGAAGTGGAAGTGAATACGTGTGAAAGGAGGGTAAGATGAGGACTGAGAGTTGTCTTGGGTTTGGCAACGTGGAGGTTATTGGCAACTTTGTCAAGTGGGGATCTCATGGAGTGGTGAAGGTGTAAGACCAATCGGATTGGAGTCAGTAGAGTATGAAAGAGAAGGTAGTATAGACAGCAACTATAGACAAGTTTTGCAAGAAATTTGTTTATAATGTGTAGAAGAAAGGCTCTATATTTGGAGAGAGATGTGGAGTCAGGATAGGTTTGTTTAAGATAGCAGATTTTATGACATTTTTGTATGCTGATGGCATTGTTCTAGTAGAGAAGAAGAAATGGATAATTCATTAGAGAAAGAGAATAATTGCATGAGCAAGTCCTTGAGTAGACTAGAAGGGAGCCCAAGTGGAGGGATTGACCTCAGGAATAGAAACAATTTATCTGTGGTACTAGAGAAGGCAGATAGGGGTATAACTGCAAGTAAATTGGAAGATTGGTTAATGGGAAGATGTGGAACTTCTCTTTTGAGCAAAGTCATCAATGAAGAGAAAGATCAGGGAAAAGAAGTTTGAGGAGAGAGGGTAGGAGGTGAAATCATCTAGGATAACAATGCTAGCATTAAATAATACTTTGTGACACATACTATTGTAGGTGCCTTACATTTATTAACTCATTTAATTCTCACAACACTAAAAAGTAAATACTTTTAGTACCCCTGTTTTGCTGAGGGTTAGTGACTTAGCCCATTTGGGCTGCTATAACAAATTATCATAGACCGGGTGGCTTATAAACATCAGAAATTTATTTCTCACAGTTCTGGAGACTGGGAAATCCAAGATCAAGGTGCTGGCAGATTCAGTGTCTGATGAGAGTCCTTCCTGGTTTGTAGATGATTCTCATTTTGCTATAACCTCAAATGGCAAAAGGGCCAAGGCAGCTCTCTGGTGTCTCTTATTTATTTATTCAAATTTTATTGTGATATAGTTGACACATTGGGGTCTCTTTATTGGGGCACTAATCCCATTTATGAGGGCTCATGACCCAAGCACCTCCTAATGGCCTTGCCTACTAATACCATCATATGGCCCTGGCCAGTGTGGCTCAGTTGTTAGGAGTGTTGTCCCGTACACCAAAAGGTTTTGGGTTTGATTCCCAGTCAGGGCACACCAGGGCGTGTACCTGATCGATGTTTCTCTCCCTCTCCCTCTCCCTCTCTCTCTCTCTCTCTCTCTCTCTCTCTCTCTCTCTCTCTCTCTTCTCCCCCTACCACCAAATAAATCAATAAGCATGTTCTCTGGTGAGGATTAAAAAAAAGCCACACATCATATTAGGGATTAGGTTTCAACATGTTTTGCCTCCTAATCTAGAAGTGTGGGAAGATAGACCAAAGAATGTAGGACTGTTGAGCAGTTCTGAGGGCCCATTTGAAACTAGCTATGCAGTTACAACAATCAGCATGGTTTTGTATCTTCTTCAGGTTCATTCAGTGTAGTACCAAGTAGATGGGGACTTGGGTTTTAACAGGGTTTGGGGTGGGATCTAGTCAGGTGAATGTGATGGAGGAAGGCAAGGGAGTTGAGAGTGATTACAGGAAAGGTTTACAATTAACCATGAGATTGAAACTGGAGGAATAAAAAGCCAGGAATAGCCAGAACATTCTGAAGGCCTGTCCCTAACAGACCTGAGGAATTTCTGTGAAGCTAAGATAGTTCAGCATCAGTAAGGAAGTAGATAAATTGACCAATGAATAGATTAGAGAACCCAGCAAGACACTCAAATGAATGCAAAATATTATTAAATGACAGAATCAGAAGTCAGATCAATGTGTTAAGGGAGGACTGTCAAACAGCTGGAGCTGCACAAAAAGTGGTTGTTTGTCCAAATTAAATTGGATCACCATCTCGGGCCAAAAATAAACTAACTTCAGATGGAATGAGGGCCTAAATGCCAACAACGAAATTTTTAAAATTTTAATAGAAAAAAGATGAATACCTTCTTGAGCTTGGGAAAGGAAATATTTCTTTTCTTTTTTTAAACATTGATGAGCGAGAACATCGAGAGGCAGCCTCCTGCATGCCCCCCACTGGGGATCAGGCCCACCACCTGGGCATGTGCCTTGACAGGGAATCCAACCGGCAACCTCTTGGTGTATGGGTCGATGCTCAACCATTGAGCCACACTAGCCAGGCAGGAAATATTTCTAAACAAGAAGAAAAGAATGATAAATTTGACCATATTAAAATATCAAACTGTGAATATCAAACTGAGTTGATATTCACAGGAAGTGTTCATGTTCATTCACGGGATGATTTGTTCCTTGAAACTGTAGTAAACCATCTGTGCCTGGTGTTTTTTAGGAGGGGGAAGATAATTAACCATAGCCTAAATCCCTTTAATAGTTACAGAACCATTCATAGAACTGTGATTTCTTCTTGAGTCAGATCTGGTTAAGTCATTTATCTAGGAGTTTGTCTATTTCATCTAAGTTTTCAAAATTGTTTAAATCAGCTGTTATGACATTCTGTTATACATGAATATATGTATGTTTGTATATATTTTTGTATTCGTTGTTGGAAGGTTTTTAACTATGAATTGACTTCTTTAGTAAATGTAGTACTATAAAGGTTATTAATTTCTTCTTGAGTAAACGTGGGTAATGTGTGCCTTTCAAGGAAATTGTCTATTTACTCTAACTTGTCAAATTTATGGGCATAAAGTTGTTTGTAATATTTCTTTATAATCTTTTTAATAACTGTAGATTTATTGGTAAATTGTGTCTTCTCTTCCTTTTTTTCTTGGTCAGCTTGATCTGTTCAAAGAACCACTTTTGGTCTCACTGACTTTCTCTATTGAAAGTCCAGTGCTGCCAGGATAGTCAGCCACGTCTGTCTTTGGGAAAGGGGTTCAGTTACAATCCATTTTTTCCCGTGCTGAACTTTGCCCTCCATTCTGGCCTTTCACAGTAATAAAGGTGGTATTTGGGTCTCCACTAGTCTTACCCTTACTTTTATTTGTGTTGTGGGGCAGAAGGGTATTATTATTTGATTTCTCTCAGAGCCTACCCCCCTCAACTAAGAAGAAAGATTGCTCTTTTGAAATTATATCAGTTGATGGGGAGACTTAGGTTTTTTTTTTTTTTTTTTATTAATTTATTTTTGTTACAGATGTTTCTCCTTTTTTCCCCATTGACACCCTCCTCCCCATCCCCCCACCCCATCCCCAGCTTTGTTGTCCATGTCCATCAGTTATGCATACATGCGTATAAGTTCTGTGGTTTATCTCTTCCCTCCCCCCCCACCCCCTCTTCTGAGGGTTGTCAGTCTGTACCCTACTTTCACATCTCTGGGTCTACCCTGTTCCCCAGACTGTTATGTTTATTATATTCCACAAATGAGTGAGATCATGTGATATTTTTCTTTCTCTGCTTGGTTTGTTTCGCTTAGGATAATACTCTCGAGGTCCCTCCATGTCGTCTCAAAGGATAAGAGATCTTTCTTTCTTACAGCTGCATAGTACTCCATTGTGTATATGTACCACAGCTTTTTTATCCATTCATCCACTGATGGGCACTTGGGCTGTTTCCAGATCTTAGCTATTGTGAATAGTGCTGCTATGAACATGGGAGTACATATATTCTTTCTGATTGGTGTTTCAGGTTTCTTAGGGTATATTCCTAGAAGTGGGATCACTGGGTCAAATGGCAGTTCAATTTTTAATTTTTTGAGGTAACACCATAGTGTTTTCCACAGTGGCTGCACCAGTCTGCATTCCCACCAGCAGTGTACTAGAGTCCCCTTTTCTCCACACCCTCGCCAACACTTGTTGTTTGACGATTTGTTGATGGCGGCCGTTCTGACAGGTGTGAGGTGATACCTCATTGTTGTTTTAATTTGCATCTCTCTGATGATTAGTGATGTTGAGCATTTCTTCATATGTCTCTTAGCCATTTGTATGTCCTGTTTGGAGAGGTGTCTATTTAGTTCCTCTGCCCATTTTTTAATTGGGTTCTTTGTCTTCTTTTTGTTGAGTTGTATGAGCACTCTATATATTTTAGAGATTAACCCCTTATCTGATGTATCATTGGCAATTATGGTCTCCCATACAGTGGGTTCTCTTTCCGTTTTGATGGTTGTTTCTTTTGCTGTGCAGAAGCTTTTGAGTTTGATGTAGTCCCATGTGTTCATTTTTTCCTTTATTTCTGTTGCCTTAGGTGATGTATCAGTGAAGATTCTGCTGCGTATGATGTCTGAAATTTTGTTGCCTACATTTTCTTCTAGGATTTTTATGGATTCACGAGTCACATTTAAGTCTTTTACCCATTTTGAGTTTATTCTTGTGTATGGTGTAAGTTGATGGTCTAGTTTCATTTTTTTGCATGTAGCTGTCCAATTTTCCCAACACCATTTATTAAAGAGGCTGTCTTTGCTCCACTGTATGCTCTTGCCACCTTTGTCAAATATTAGTTGAGCATAATGTCTTGGGTCAATTTCTGGATTCTCTGTTCTGTTCCACTGGTCTATATGCCTGTTCTTGTGCCAATACCAGGCTGTTTTGATTATAGTAGCTCTGTAGTATAATCTGATATCTGGTATTGTGATCCCACCTACTTTGTCCTTCTTTTTCAAGATTGCTGTGGCTATTCGGGGTCTTTTTTGGTTCCATATGAACTTTTGGAGTATTTGTTCTAGTTCTGTGAAATATGTCGCTGGTATTTTGATTGGGATTGCATTGAATCCATAGATTGCTTTGGGTAATATGGACATTTTAATGATGTTAATTCTTCCAATCCATGAACAAGGTATGTGCTTCCACTTTTTTATATCTTCCTCTATTTCTTTTTTCAATGTCCTGTAGTTTTCTGCAAATAGATCCTTTACTTCTTTGGTTAAATTTATTCCTAGGTATCTTAATTTTTTTGCCACGATGGTAAATGGAATTGTTTTTTTAGTTTCTCTTTCTGTGAGTTCATCATTGGTGTATAAGAATGCCGTCGATTTCTTGACGTTTATTTTGTATCCTGCTACTTTGCCAAATTCATTTATTAGGTCTAGTAGATTTTTGATGGAGTCTTTAGGGTTTTCTATGTATAATATCATGTCATCTGCGAATAATGACAGTTTCACTTCCTCCTTTCCAATTTGGATCCCTTTTATTTTTTCTTCACTTCTGATTGCTGTGGCTAAGACTTCCAGTACTATGTTAAATAAGAGTGGTGAAAGTGGGCATCCCTGTCTTGTTCCTGTTCTTAAGGGAAATGTTTTTAGTTTTTGCCCATTGAGTATGATGTTGGCTGTAGGTCTTTCATATATGGCCTTTATAATGTTGAGATATGATCCCTCTATTCCCAAATTGCTGAGCGTTTTTATCAGAAATGGGTGTTGAATTTTGTCGAATGCTTTTTCAGCGTCTATTGATATGATCATGTGGTTTTTATCTTTCATTTTGTTTATGTGGTGTATCACATTTATTGATTTGCGAATATTGAACCAGCCTTGCATCCCTGGGATGAATCCCACTTGGTCATGGTGAATAATTTTTTTGATGTATTGCTGGATCCGATTTGCTAGTATTTTGTTGAGGATTTTGGCATCTATGTTCATCAGGGATATTGGCCTGTAGTTTTCTTTCTTTGTAGTGTCTTTTTCTGGTTTTGGAATTAGAATTATGCTGGCCTCATAAAATGAGTTTGGAAGTCTTCCTTCTTCTTGAATTTTTAGAAACAGTTTGAGAAGAATGGGTGTTAGTTCTTCTTTGAATGTTCGGTAAAACTCCCCTGTGAAGCCGTCTGGGCCTGGACTTTTGTTTGCTGGGAGAGTCTTGATTACATCTTCAATTTCCTTGGTTGTTATTGGTCTGTTCAAGTTTTCTATCTCTTCCCGGTCCAGTTTTGGGAGACTATATGTTTCTAGAAATTTGTCCATTTCGCTTAGATTGTCGAATTTGTTGCCATATAAATGTTCATAGTATTCGTTAACGATCCTTTGTATTTCTGTGGTGTCAGTTGTTACTTCTCCTCTTTCGTTTCTGATTTTGTGTATTTGGGTTCTCTCTCTTTGTTTCTTGGTGAGTCTAGCTAAGGGTCCATCAATCTTGTTTATCTTTTCAAAAAACCAGCTCTTTGTTTCATTGATCCTTTGAATTGTTTTTTTGGTCTCCATGTCGTTTATTTCTGCTCTGATCTTTACTATTTCCTTCCTTCTACTTGCTCTGGGGTTTTCCTTTTGTTTGCTTTCTAGTTCTTTAAGTTGTGAGGTTAGATAGTCTATTAGAAATTTTTCTTGTTTCTTGAGGTAGGCCTGTAGTGCTATGAACTTCCCTCTCAGAACTGCTTTCGCTGCATCCCACAGATTTTGTGTTGTTGTGTGTTCATTTTCATTCGTTTCCAGAAAGTTTTTGATTTCTTCCTTGATCTCCTTGGTAACCCATTCATTGTTTAATAACATGCTATTTAGCCTCCATGTATTCAAATGTCTTTGCATGTTCTTGTTGCAATTGATTTCTAGTTTCATGCCATTGTGATCTGAGAAGATGCTTGATATGATTTCAATCTTCTTGAATATGTAGAGACTTCGTTTGTGTCCTAACATGTGGTCTATCTTTGAGAATGTCCCATGTGCACTTGAGAAGAATGTGAATTCTGTAGTTTTGGGGTGTAATTCTCTGTAAATATCTATTAAATCCATTTGGTCTAGTGCTTCATTTAGAGTCTGTGTTTCCTTGTTAATTTTTTGTCTAGAGGATCTATCCAGTGATGTCAGCGGGGTGTTGAAGTCCCCTGCTATGATTGTATTGCTGTCGATTTCTCCTTTGAAGTTTTCCAGAAGATTTTTAATGTATTTTGGTCCTCCTGTATTGGGTGCATATATGTTTACCAAGGTTATCTCTTCCTGTTGGATAGATCCTTTCAATATTATGTAGTGGCCTTCTTTGTCTCTAGTTATGGCCTTCATTTAAAAATCTATTTTATCAGATATGAGTATTGCTACCCCAGCTTTTTTTTCCTTTCTGTTTGCTTGGAAGATTTTTTTCCATCCCTTCACTTTCAGCCTATGTGAGTCTTTTGTTGTGAGGTGGGTCTCTTGTAAACAACATATATATGGGTCATGCTTTCTTATCCAATCCGCTACTCTGTGTCTTTTGATCAGGGCGTTCAGTCCATTTACATTTAAGGTGATTACCGATATGTACTTACTTATTGCCATTTTTGTTTAGTGTGTTTCTATTTTCCTTTCTATTTCTTCTACTAATTACAGCAGTCCTTTTAAGATTTCTTGCAGTGCTGGTTTGGTGCTAATGTATTCCCTTAGCCTTTTTTTGTCTGGAAAGCTCTTTATTTGACCTTCTATTTTGAATGATAGCCTTGCTGGGTAGAGTAGTCTTGGGTTCAGATCCTTGTTTTTCATGACCTTGATTATTTCATGCCATTCCCTTCTGGCCTGTAGTGTTTCTATGGAGAAGTCAGCTGATAACCTTATGGGGGATCCTTTGTAGGTAACCTGTTGCTTAGCTCTTGCTGCCTTGAGGATTCTCTCTTTGTCTTTAATTTTTGGCATTTTAATTACTATGTGTCTTGGTGTGGGCCTGTTTGGGTTCTTCTTACTTGGGACTCTCTGTGCTTCTTGAACTTGAAAGCCTTCTTCCTTCACCAAATTAGGGAAATTTTCTGTCACTATTTCTTCAAATATATTCTCTAACCCTTTCTCATTTTCTTCTTCTTCGGCGACTCCTATGATGCGAATATTATTACGTTTCCAGTTGTCCCACAGTTCTCTTAAGCTGTCTTCCTGTTTTTTCATTGTTTTTTCCTTTTGGTTTTCTGATTGGTTGATTTTTTCTACCCTGTCTTCTAATTCACTGATCCGGTCCTCAGCTTCTTCTACTCTGCTTTTTAGCCCTTCCATTGTGTTCTTCATTTCTGCTATGTCATTCTTCATTTCCAATTGATTTATTTTCAATATTTCTCTGTCTTTGCTCATGGTGCTGATGTCCTTACACATGCTGTTGAGCTTCCTCAAGATCATGGCTCTGAATTCTAGCTCTGTTAACTTGCTTAACTCCATTTCATTTATCTCATCTTCATTCGAGGTCTCTTGTTCTTTCGTTTGGCATCTGTTTCGTTGTTTTACCATTTTGGCTAGCTCAGTGGTTTTTGGAGCCTGCCAAATTTTCCCTGTGGATGTTGGTGTTCTGCTGTTTGTGGCTCCCTGTACTGGGTTTGGATGAGCGTGAGAGGACCCACGTTATACACCACTGTCGAGTCTTACTTTTCTGGGTAGAGTTGCAAGCCCAGAAAAGGTTCAGTTATCCTCTAGCTTTTTGCCTAGAGGCTATTAGTCCTGGTTACTTAAAGAGCCTTGGGTTCTCAGTTGAATGAAAACCTCCCTCAGCTGTTCAGCGTGAGAGGATTTCCCGAGGGTGGGGCAGATGCTGGTAGTTAATGAGCCTTGATTTGCCTTTCAATGGCCCAACTGGGTGTGGCTGAATCTCCGAGGGAGGGGCTGCCGCCTCTCCCCAGAGCCCTGGGATGGAGTAAGTCGACCAGGCCACAGTCCTGCATGGCCGAAACTCAGCAAAAGCTCTGAGCGCCCTCCAAATCCCGAGTGTCCCCACACAGTTCCAGTCCAGTCCGCCCTCCCTCCGCCGGAGTCCGAGGTGAGTGGCTGTGGCTGTTTTAGCGCTCTGTCCCGGCTCTGCGCTGTGGAGCCGGCTCGGGCTTTAACCCCGAGGGCAGGCACTGCTCACGGCTAAGGCCACTGCTGTCTGTGGGCTCCCAGCCCCCCTCTCGCGCCTCCGCAATCCTACCAGGATCAAGTTAGTGTCCCTGGTTTTATGGTCCTCGCGAGCTGCTTTTCCGTTGCTTTTTCCCGACGATTTGACTTTATTTTAGTTGTATTTCCAGTTTGGTCCTGGGAGATGATCTGTGTAGCTTCCATTCACTCCGCCGCCATTTTGGAATCCGAGACTTAGGTTTAAGGTTATACTGATTCTTTTCACTGTATAGGGGAGAAGTTAGCTTTTTAGGAAGAATAGCCAAAGGTTTTAACAATGTTGACAATTGATATTGGAGCATTTAGAATAGTTAGAAATGATTCCTAGTGCTTCAGCTATAAAAATTGAGGCATTCGTTGCTATGGAAATGTGACCAAAAAAACAGCTTTAAGGGAGGAAGAAGAAGCAGTAGGTAAGATGGATGATTAGATGCTCTGTATAACTACTGCTGATGAATGTTGAGTGCTTCATTTTACCTGATTAAATTATTAAGCATAATTTTTCTTCTATCAAAAATGAATGAGATCTCTTATCCTCTCATTCTAGCTACTTTTTGGTACAGTGATTATTTCTTCTCGTTATCTATTCCAAGGTGGAACTAAAGAAATAGGTATGTAATGCCATATAATCTTACTAATATTCAGGCCTGAGCTTCAAAATCCTGTTATTAGAATTAAACCTCTGTGTAGGATCCAGGGGGAATTGACAATGCTCTTTTTTGATGCCCTTTGTGAAGTTCCTGGAAAAGAGTTATCATTTTAATATGCACATTAAGTTATTCTCCAGGCGTTCTCTAACTTGGCTGAGAACCAAACAAAAGAACATAGACTTCTATTTCAGCGGGGACCTTTCAGTTATAAGAAACGAAAGATAATTTTTCTAAGAAAAAGATACTTTTACTCACTCAATGGAACGTTAAGTTTCAGAATCTCGTTCCCTGGAGAGGTTTAGCATTGGATGGACAGGCCATGTCTGCTCTATCAGTGAGTTCATTGGGGACCGATTGGTCTTCAGTGATGGGGAATGGCTTTGTAGCCTTTGCATTTCATAGTAAAATGAAGATTCACCAGGATTACTTCTAGATTATTTAAATGTAATAATATGTAAATTATAATATATAAATTAAAAACTCCTATAAAAGTAAATGCGAAAACTTTTGAGCATTTTATACTTGAAGAGAGAAAAAGAAGCACTGAGGAAATAGAATAAGAGATGAAGAAAAGAAGTGAGGGGTTCTGGACAGGAATAATTTTTCCACTGATTTAAACCATTACTTTTTTATCTTGTTCTAACAGTCATTACTGATTATGAAAATAACCAGTTTATGGACATGGTCATTTTTTATACTATGAATAATATGTACATGTGCCAATGAATTTTAAAATTTACTTAGGTTTTAAGTTAAAATTTCCAAATTTATTTAATTATTTAGCAAACAACATCTTAGATTTCTTACTGAGTAGTTGTACACAATGCTTTCTTTGAAACTAAGAGTGCTGATTAATTTTTGTTCAAAGAATACCTATTGCTCTTCTTATAAATGATGGCTTAAATTATAGGGCAACATCAGATAGCACATATTCTCAATACGTGTTTTATCTTAGTGAATTTTAACTCTTGATTCCTGTCTGTTGAGGTGGGGACCCTGCAGGTACCTGGTGAGAGCATTTTTGAGAGTGGTGGAAGCCTTTCTCTCCCTAGAACCCAAGTCTGTTAGGTTCTCCCTGACCCTCAAACCTGCCTTCCTAGTCCATGCATCTATTATCACACTAAATTTGTTATTTAGAAATCCCTTCCAATAAAGGTTCTATAGTACTACAAGCAAAGTAACTTATTTCAAGCTGTGTTATGAACAAAAGCCAAGTTACTGGAAGGGCACTGTGGTAACTTACAGACCCCAGTACCAAGAGATGCACACTGGCCTCATGAAGTGAAGGTCACTGGCTTGCCAGGTGAAACATCCTAAAGGTGTTCAACCAGCAATTATGTGTTCACATTTCTGCACATCACTGGGCTGGGAACTTGGTGGGGGCAAAGACCGGGTCTTTTTTACCTTGTATTCCTGGCATCTAGCACATGACAGTAAATGTATGTCAAATGGACAAATTTATGAAAGAGCAGATCTCCTATCTCAGTTTAGCTTGAGAGCCAGGGATGTAAATATGTGCCACTAATTTGACACATTATACATGTTCCAAGATGTCAAAAGGGTATCTAAAGTAAGAAACATTAACATTTAAATCAAAAGCACTTATAAGCATTTCATTTACTAACTTGGTTCTAATCAACTCAGAAGTTGATTTGATGAAAATTGGGAGAAGTCATGGCAGCAATTAGGCTGTGAACTTGATAAACAGTGCGCATTAGTCTGGATTCTCCAAAGAACCAATAGGAGGTATTTATTTATCCATTCATCCACCCATTCATTGATCCATGCAGTCATTACAGGAATTGGCTCGTGCAGTTATGGAGTCTGAGAAGTCCCAAGATCTGCAGTCAGCAAGCAAGGGACTCAGGAGAGCTGATGGTGTGGTTCCAGTTCCAATCTGAGCCTGAAGGCAGGAGAAGACTGATATCCCTGCTCCAGGACAAGTAGAAAAAGAGAAATCTCCCTTACTCCATCTTTTTGTTCTATTCAGACTTTCAGTGCATTGGATGAGGCCCACTCATTGGGGAGGACAATCTGCTTCACTTAGTCTACTGATGCAAATATTAATCTCACAGAAATATCCAGAGACACTCCTAGAATAATGTTTAACCAAATATCTGGGCACCTCATGGCCCAGGCAAGTTAATACATAGAATTAACCATCACAGAGTCATACACCAAGCACCCCCCCCCCCCAGCAAGGAGCAAGAAGTGCATATACTATATATACTATGCTGTTTTGCTAATGAACTGATATAATTTGGGTTTTGTCTGTTTGCATTTTCAAACAGAATTTGATGGAATACTTGAATTAGTTGATTTTTCTTGTTATGGTTGCCTAAATATTTAGGCCATAGGAGTCACAACCATGTGGCAGGAAGTGAGAATTAATTATGTGACATTATTCTGTACCTTTTATTGAGCACCAACTTGGACCAGCAGCATCTCAGCTTCTGAGTTTATTTCAGTGAATTAGACACAGTCCCTGCCCTCACGGAGCAGGCATTCTGGGGAAGAAATGCACTGTAAATAAGCAACAAGAAAATAAATGTCTCAGTAAAATTGGTGATTATGTTATGATGAGAGTGAACAGAATTCAGGGAAAGTTAGAGGGGTGTGAAGTGATCCCCACAGAGCGAACAATATGTGCAGAGTCACTGAGCTGCAAAATAACTTGGCATATGGAGGGTGTTGAGAAGCTGAGTGCCAGCCAGTGTGCTGGAGCGTGGTTGGGAGAAGGGCTGGCGTAAAATGCAGCGAGAGAGACCAGCAAGGGCCACGTCATGCAGGGCTTTGTAGGAGGTGGATGGATTTGGATTTGGAATCAGTGTGCAAAGAGCATTATAATTGATTTGGACATTTGACTAATGTGATTTTCAGTCTGAGAGCATTTGGATAGAGACTGAGGTCTGGCAAATGCTAGATGCTCCTTACGGCAAATATTAGAATTATGTGAGATTCATTTCCCCTCATGAGAACACAATTTCATATGGTCATATATGATTATGGGAAGATAGGTTTTGATAGTCAAACTTTAAGGTAACATTTCATTTAGTAATATATGGTAAATCAAAAAATGAAGCATACCCAAGCTATTTTCAGTTGAAAAGAAGAAAGTGTGCATATACAACTTCCCGCTCTCTCATGGAGACTGTTGAGGGGATATTTATTTATTTACTTATTTCAATAGATTTTTAGAGAGAAGAAGGGAGAGAGAGAGAGAAACATAAGTCGGTTACCTCCTGCAGGTGCCCCGATCGGGGATTGAACCTGCAACCTGGGTATGTGCCCTGATCAGAAATCAAACTTACCATCTTCTGGAGCACAGGGAGGCTCCAGCCAACTGAGGCACACTCAGTTGAGAGGATATTTTGCATGTGCCTGTGCATTTTCTGCATATCTTGTGAGGGAGTCACTAACTTGTTCTGGAATAGCCTTGAAAGGTAGAAATGGTGTCTTCCTTTGCAGCAAATAGCAGGTTTGCTTATAGCCTTGGCAACTCAGGGTTTCTCTCCTGAAATGAAACCCACTGCTCAGCCATCTGAGTAGGCAGGTACAGTGCCAGGCAGGTGATACCCTAGTGCTTTACAGCCTGCAAGCTGTCATATTAGCATTTTTTGTCACTGCTTTTCTCAGCCAAAATCACAAGATAAGCTATTCTCAGACAATCACACCTTAACTGTAACTTCTATTCTAAAATACATGTGTGAAATCTAATAGCTACTAAATATTCTGCCTTAAATATTTTTAACCAAGTGGGAGAAAAACTTCAACAACAGAAAGAATACTATATTAAAATTTTAGGATCATCAAGTCATAAAATATATTAAAATGGTACTTGATTTAAAATAAAAAATTTTGTACGCATGTGTGCATGAAAATGTAACCGAAGCAGATTTATGTTGTATGATGAGCACTAAGGGACTAATACTAAGGTTTCTGAGTGTTCACAAAACCATTATTATCGCAGTATAGGATCAGCATGGGCTTGGGCTCTTACCTCCTCCTCACCAGGGATTTGGGCAGAAATGTGATCAAACACTGCTGCTGCTACCTTGGGGGACCATGAGCTCCTGCTCTGACAGCTGGAGGAGATGTTCTGCATTTACACTGACCAGTACAGTGGCCACTAGCCACATGTGCTTACTGAGCACTTGAAATCTTGGTTAGTCCAAAATGAGCTGTTCGTAAGTATAAATTTTACACCAGATTTCAAGACTTAGGGCAGAAAAAGAAGATAAAATATCTTATTAGTAATTTTTTAAATTAATTGTGTTTGCAAATAGTATTTTAGAGGTATTCGATTAAATAAAATATAGGGTGGGGCAAAAATAGGTTTACGGTTGTTTGTATGGAAAATAATAAATAATAATTCAGGAATAAACTGTTTTGCCAACTGACAACTGTAAACCTATTTTGCCCCACGCTGTATATTATAAAAACTAATTTTCACCTGTTTATTTTTACTTCTTTTTTTTTTTTTATCCTCACCCGAGGACATTTTTTCATTTTTTGTTCAGACAGAGTGGGAGGGAGAGAGAGGAAGAGAGAGAGAGAGAGAAACATCGACGTGAA
Source organism: Tadarida brasiliensis (assembly GCA_030848825.1). Taxonomy (NCBI): domain Eukaryota; kingdom Metazoa; phylum Chordata; class Mammalia; order Chiroptera; family Molossidae; genus Tadarida; species Tadarida brasiliensis. Next base: position 54,230,353 of record CM061258.1, read on the forward strand.
AGGGACACATCAAGTGACTGCCACCCACACGACCAACCAGGGCCAGGGACAAACTGCAACTGAGGTACATGCCCTTAGCGGGAACCAAACGTGGGTCTCTCTGTACCGCAGGCCGATGCTCTAACCGCTGAGCCAAACTGGCCAGGGCTATTTTTACTTCTTTTAGTGTGGCTACTAGAAAATTTTAAATTACACATGTAGCTCTCCTTATACTTGGTCAATGCTGTTCCAGGTCCTTGCTACTCACAGGGCAGTCGTCAGGTAAGCAGCATCAGCACCTGGAAGCTTGTTGGAGACAAAGAAGCTCATGCCCCACCCAGACCTACTGAATAAGAATTTGCATTTTAACTACATCTCATGTGATTTGTATGCACGTTAAAACTTGAGTAGTGGCGAGTCCCAGACTAGGATTGTCTGATTTAGCAAATAAAAATGTCCAGATTTCAAGACTTAACACGATGTCCAGTTAAATTGAACTTTTAGATAAACAACAAGTGATTATTTAGTATGGCATACCCCAAATATTGCGTGGCATATACTTATTATTAAAATTATTTGTTGTTTATCTGAAATTCCTGTGTTTTATCTGGCAACCCTTCCTAAGACTAAACACCTGTCCAGATCTGTCTTGCTACCTGAAATTCCACAAAATCAGGAAAAGGACAGAAAGGTCAAAGGAGAGGTGAAGGGTGAAGTTGGGTGAAATGAAAGAAGCAAGCAGAAAAGGAGAGAAGATGGCAAGTAGGAATAAGATAGGGCATGGGAAGGCCACACGGATGGCAGTGACCTTTTCTATTTTATAATTTTTATTACTAACTTGTTTATATTTGCATTCCCCTAGGTCCCCAGTTATTGTCCTTTAAGCTCCTCTTCTCATTTTCTATAGGGCTCCTGAGAGTCATGTTAGAAGATGGTGTGTGTGTGTAGAAGGGGTAGGGAAGCAGAGGAGTGTCTCCTCAGGGTCAAGTCCCCAGCCTTCCTACAATCCATCATCTCTGAAATGTCACTTACAGATAGCACCTTTCAGCTACTAGTATTTGGCCTTTAAAGATTTCAAGGTTCTTTTTTATAATTAAAAAAAAAATTTTTAATTGATTTTTAGAGAGAGAAAGGAAGAAGGAGAGAAAGAGAGAAACATCGATGTGAGAGTGAAACATCGATCAGCTGCCTCCTGCGTGTCCCCCTACTGGGGATGGAGCCCACAACCTGGATATGTGCCCCATCTGGGAATTGAATGGACAACCTTTAGGTGCCAGGGACAACACCCAGCCAACTGAGCCACGCCAGCCAGGGCAGTGTCAAGGTTCTTAAGTGCCTAAAATGCTGACACTTTTATTTTGGAGGATTTTCTTTATTGTGGAATTAAACTTTTTTTTAAGGTAAAATAACTCAGAGATTTTGTTGCTGTTTGTCTTTTTTAAAAAAAATTTATTTCTTTTTATGATTTTTAGGTGAGGGATGGTGGGATTGGAGGCTGACAAAGAAGGAATAACAATAAATATTCTTTATTTAACTAAGCATTGAAGTGAGACAACACATTCATCTCTGATATTTTCTTTTATTTCTCATTTATTAAAATTTCATTTGATAATGGTAAGAACACCTAAAATAAGATCCACCCTCTTAACAAATTTTTAAGTGCACAATACAGTATTGTTAACTATAGGTACAATCTTGTACAGCAGATCTCTAGAAGTTATTCATCTTGCTTAACTGAAACTTTATGCCTGTTGATTAACAACTTTCTATCAGCTTCTCCCCAACCCCTGGAAGCCACCATTCCACTCTTTGATTCTATGAATTTGCCTATTTTAGATACCTTATATAAATGGAATCGTGTAGTATTTGTGAATGGCTTATTTCACTTAGCATAGTGTCCTCAGGGTCCATCCATGTTGTCACAGAATCCCCCCACCAGCTTTTTTTGTAATCCACCCCCCCCCCCTTTTAAGGGCTGAATAATATCCATGGCATGTATACACCACATATTCTTTATACATTCCTCCATCAGCAGGCACTTCGGCTGTTTCTACACCTTGGTTATTGTGCACAGTGCTGCAGCGAACATGAGAGTGCTCTTATCTCTTTGGGATCCTGAGTTCTTTGGGATAACTACTTATAAGTGCAATTACTGGATCATATGGTAGTTCTATTTTTAATTTTTAAAGGAATCTCCATATTATTTTCCATAAGAACTACACCATTTTGTATTCCCACCTACAGTGTCCATGGGTTCCAATTTCTCCACATCCTTGCCAATACTTGTCTTTTTTTAAATGATAGCCATCCTAACAGATATGAGGTAATATCTCTTTGTGGTTTTGATTTGCATTTCCCCCATTTGAGTACCTTTTCATGTGTATGTTGGCTATTTGTATGTCTTCTTTGGAGAAATGTCTATTGAAGTCTTTAATTTTTAAATTGGGTTATTTTATTTATTTATTTATTTATTTATTTGCTATTGATTTGTTCCTTATATATTTTAGAAATTAATCTTTTATCAGACATTTTCTGATATAACCCTTTTGAAAATATTTTCTCCCGTTCTGTAGTTTGTTCACTCTGTTTATTGTTTCCTTTGGTGTGCAGAAGCTTTTTAGTTTGATGTAGTCCCAGTTGTCTATTTCTTTTTTAAAAATGATTTGAGAGATAGGAAGGGAGAGCTAGAGAGAGAAACATCAATCAGTTGCCACCCACACATGCCCTGACCGGGGACCGAACCCACAACCTGGGTATGTGCCCTGACTGGGAATCAAACCTGCCACCTTTTGGTGTATGGGGCGATGCTCCAACCAACTCAGCCACACCAGCCACGGCTATTTTTGCTTTGATTGCTCGTGCTCTGGTGTCATATCTATTACATTACTGCCAAGACCAATGTCATGAAGTTTTCCCCTATGCTTTCTTCTATGTTTTAAGTCTTTAACCCATTTTGATTTGATTTTTATGTATGGTATGAATAAGGATCCAATATCATTCTTCACATGTGAATATCCAGTTTTCACAGCATCATTTGTTGAAGAGACTGTCCTTTTCATATTATGTGTTCTTGGCACCCTTATTTCTAGGCTTTCTATTCTGTTCTATTGGTCTGTATATCTATCTTTATGCCAGTAGTGTACTGCTTTAATTACTCTAGCTTTGTAATGTATTTTGAAATCAGAAAGTGTGATGCCTTCAACTTTGTTCTTCCTTTTCAAGATAGATTTGGCTATTCAGGCCTCAGTTAATCTTCACAATGATTCTTTGAGTTAAATACTTTAAAAAATATGTTTTTATTATTGATTTTAGAGAGAGAGAGATAGAGAGAGAAAGGGTAACATTGATCTGCTGCCTCCTGCATGACCCCTACTGGGGATTGAGCCCACCAGGAATTGAACTGATGACTTTTTGGTGCATGGGACGATTGATGCCCAACCAACTGAGCCACACCAGCCAGGGCTGAGTTAAGTACTTTTGTCCCCACTCTGCAGATGGGGAAACTAGGCTCAGGAGGAAAAGGAACTTGCTTAATATCAGATAGCTAGTCAGGGCTGGAGCTGGGAATGCCCTCCAGTGTTGTCTGACTCCAAAGCCAGTGTTCTTTACTATTACATTTCATGCTTCTCAGCAAATGGAGAGTCATGAATGCAGGAGGAAAGTATGAACTAGGACACAAAAATAAAATTAGGTAAGTTTCAGGATTTTTACTCTTTTATTCACCTGAAAAATGCATGTAATAATGTATAGTTCTTGGATTTTTGAGGAGAATTTAATGGCTTCCTGCAAAACAATATGAGATTCTTATTAAGAGTAAGAGTATCAAAACAATGCCAATTTCTGAAAAGAGTTTAATTGGCAAATTTTCTCTAAAAACCTACTCCCTAATAATCTTTCATTGAAATGAATAATCAAATAATGGAAACAGACCCGTTGGTTTCACTCTGTAATCCAAATTAAGCAGCAGCAGGCCCCTCCTTCTACCCTCCTCCATACATAATACATCCTGGGAACACTGCCTTTTGATTGGTTGAATATGTTGTCAGTCACATAGCATGAAAAGTACTGCCTCTGCTCTGTTTGCATTTATGAATTAACAGATGTACTTGGTTTGAAGAAACAGATTCATTTCTTGATGGGAAGAAAACTCTTGTTTAGTTTTTCACTTATTTTTTTATGTATGGGATTTTCACTAACTTTGAACCAGATATTTGCCAGGAAGAATGTAAGGTGAGTAATTGTGTTATCTTTTAATGCAATACACCTGTGAACTTAAGTGTAAGTATGAAATTAGGTAGTTCTGTATATATTTTATATTGTTGCATAGCTACATTTGTTTACAATTCAAAATGGCTATACTAGATTAGATAATTCAGCAGCTACTAAAATCATTGAACTAGAGTTTATAAATAAGAGATAAAGACATAATCTTTATTATAAGAGGGAAGAATTATTTGTCCCAAATACCCAAGAGACATTTGTTTTATGTACCAAAGTATATATCTATGGAAAAAATGATTCAAATCAGTGTTCAGGTTTCTTTTATACTTACAAGTAAATGTTATTTTCACAGTTTCTCCTGCCATTATTATGTGAGAAGAGAGTAAGGAAAATATGTTTAAAACCTCAGAAGTGTGTAACCTGTCCCTCAAAGAAAGGGTGTTAAATAATTTTAACTGGTAGGAGATGGTAATTGTGTGGCATACATACTATTTAAAATTAACAAGCAAAATTTCTATTTCTGTTTTCTTTGTCCTTTTGGCTTCTTTCCATACCATTTAAGGGAACATATAGAGATTTTTCTATAAGGAATGATATTCAGAACCTGAATAGCAATTAACTTACGTCGTATCTCCTAATTACTCATTACGTGCTGTTTCAACAAACGCATCAGGGAATTTTAGTATGAACACAAAGGACAGAGGCAAGCAGGGTGATCTGCCAAAACTGTGTTCAAGAATTCTGAGGTCACTAGCTGATAAAAACTATAAGCACGGGTATTTTTATTTGTTTTCCCTCATTGTTTCCAAATCAATTAGTGCTTCTTTCGGTTCACTTTCTAATAATAAATGACCTATACACCTTAGGAGGTTAAAGCTTAGTAATGTTCCCTCACCTGGTTTATACGGAAGTGACTGATTTGTGTAATATTGCACTGGTAAAATACACACTGAGAACTAGAAAAATCCCATTTCTGTTTCTGAAGCAAGGTTAATGGATTTATAGAATATTTGCTTCAGAAGGGAACCTAGAAATTACATAAATCAATGATTATTTGAGTCTAATGATATGACATTATTTCATTATGAAGAAAACAACAGTTGCTGTTTTGTGAATGTTCTTTCAAATTATGGATCTGAAATTAAAAATAAAGCTCTGTGGGGCAATTAAAACTTCTTAAGTCTCTAGAAAGGATGAGTGTATTAGAAGCTTGTACTATAGATATAATATCATTATAACATGTAAGTGTATAATATGTTTCCTAAGCTTAGAGAGAGGGAATCGTCACTCTTCCTCACTTTGGGTTTATGCTTGAACAAAAAGGAAATCTTTTCCCTCTCACAGCGTTCTGTGTGATCTCTTATTTCCACTTCTCTCTCAGAGTTTGTTTGTTTATTAATTTGTTACTTCATTATTCATGGACATAATACACATGTTTTTAATACTTGGTACTTTTAAATAGCTGGGTATTTTGCTAGGTGCTGGGTCTACAATGGTGAACAAAGCAGATATAGTCCCTGCCTTCATGGAGCTTCAAATCTAGTAGGGGAGGTGCTCATTAATGAATATCATTACAAATAAACAGTGAAACATGCTGTGAAAGCAAGTATGGGAGGCTTTGAGAACATACAATAGGGGGATCTGAACGAGTCTGAGTAGTTAGGGACACTGTTCTTGAAAAAGTGATATTTAATCTGTGATCTGCAGGATATGGAGGTAGGGGGAAGAGGAGGATGGGGATAACTTCAGGTGGAGGAAACAGCAGGTGCTAAGACTTTTATGAGGGAAGAGGGAACATGAAGCACTGGGGGAGCTAAACTAAAGAATGCCAATGTAGCTGGTGCTAAAAGGGGAAGAGGTGAAATGAGGTGAGCACAGCTAGCAGGCTGAGGTCTCTCGGGCCTTGTAGGCCATGGTGGGAATGTGGTCTTCATCCCCAGTAGAACCGTGAAAGGGCTGCTCACCTTCACCTTCATGAAGGAATGCTTGGGAGACTCATGCTGAAATACCTGGTAAGTAAAAAGTATGGCACCATCTACTACAAGCCTAGAGTGCTGGATTACTTTTCAGATATTACAGAGATCCCTTTTACTGGAAAAGGGTCTGAATGCTTTAGCAACAATGTAGGTTTAATTGTTTTTAAACCAGTGTTACTCAGTTTATTCACACAGATACTTTCTTTAGTTCCTACTTTAGTCTAGAGATTATATAGTGATGCAAAAATGCATATATATTTTGTCTTTGGTTGAGATTATAGCTTCCCATAAAATCATTAATTCAGGTTTATGAGTGTGGGCAAGGCCTCTCTGAATTTATTTTAAAAAGAAGTATAGCAGCATTATTGTATGTTAATGACCATAGATTCATTGGAATGAAAATAAACCTGTGATATTTACTAAAAGATTTTCATTAGTAAACACTTGGAAAATTTTAATTAGTAGAGCAAAGTCTCAAGCCAAGCATGTTAATGATATGGTAGCTCATTCATTCATTCATTCATTCATTCATATACTTTTATTCAATAACCGCTTATTAAACTCTTCTGCTAAATAGATATTTCCAAATGACTTGATAAATGTTTATCTTATTTAGGTAAAGTATATCTCATAATTTTGTTTTTTATTCACTAAGACATTTTAAAATTGGATACTTAACCCTGTATCATGAAATATGATTTTTGAATAAAATTTAAATTCAAGAAAATTTAAAAATCTACTTGTGTGTGAATGGTGATATTAGAAAAGTTGGAGCTCCTCAAGAAGTGTTTTCTGGGCAGTAGTGTTTCTTTAAAATGTTGTTACTTTTTAACTTGCACTGCAGAGTTTGGAGTTTAGGTGGATAGAAATCTTTTGGCTAGAGTATATCTCTATTGTAGTTACATGATTACTTTGATCGGAGCCTCACTTTTGCTGCTCAGGAAATTAAATTTCTTAGTACTCCTAAATGTAATTAGGCTCAGAGGACTGACTCATGCTAATTCTACTCATGAGAGACTTTGTATAAATTAGAATGCTAATTTATAAAATTTCAAAGGAAGGCATCTTTTTTAAAAGAGTAAGTTAGAAAAATTTATCAAAGTAATGCATGTACATGGTTTTAAAAAATCAGATGATACCAAGACACATAATAAATTATAGAAAAAAAATTATCTCCTGTTTAGTCAGCTTTTCTCTAGTAACAAACAACTTTAAAGTCCCAGAATCTACGATCTCAAGCATTTATTTCTTGCACATGCACATGTTATGTGTTGATAGCTACAAGTGGGCTGCCATGGCCCTGCTTCAGCTCTAAGTCCCATGTCTTCCCATTCCAAGATCCAGACTGAAAGAGCAGCCCCTATTTGGGCATACCATCATCATGGCAGAGGGAAAAGGGCAAGAGGTGGCAGATATATGCAACTCTTCTTAAAGTGCCTGCAGAACTGGCACACTGTTGCTTCCACTCATATTCCATTGGCCCAACCAAGACATATAGCCTAGTCTAATGATGGGGCAGGAAATATCTCCACCTACAGGGAGGTGCTGAATGGTACATGGCCCAGGGCAGGGTTGTATACATCTCCGGGATTGTTTCCAGGGAGTTGGGAACAATCATACAACCCAACACTGCCACGATAGTTAAATAATATGCATGGGTGATTTAAATATGCATAGGTGATTTCTCAATTTATACATTTTAGACATGGTCTCGCCACTTCCTATTATGATCTACAAAGTTTCTGTCTCTAACACTGCCCTCACCTTTCTTTCCTTCATCTCCTCACCCCTCCAATATAGTTACATGACTACTGTCAGTTAAATCCGTGCTCGCGTCACTGCCACTACACATATCTTGTTCACTGACAAGGCAATGACTGTACTCTAATTTTTCTTTTTCTCTTCATATAACAGTTATAGTACAGTCACTGGCTTGTCAGTGAACAATATAGAATGGCTAAAATTAAACAGACTGACTACCAAATGTTACAAGAATGTGGAGCCACAGAAAAGCTCATACACTGAAATTGACTGGGAGTTTTCTTTTTTTTTAAATCCTCACCCGAGGGCATGCTTACTGATTTGAGAGAGAAAGGAAGGGAGAGAGAGAGAGAGAGAGAGAGAGAGAGAGAGAGAAACATCAGTGTGAGAGAGAAACATTGATCGGTTGCCTTTGGTATGCGCCCAGCCTGGGGATTGAACTGCAACCCTTTGGTGCAGGGGGCGATGCTCCAACCAACTATGCCACAGGCTAGAGTTTTTTTTTTGTTTGTTTGTTTGGTAAACTTCTATTATGTGACAGCCATTCTACTTCTGGGTATTTATTCAAGAGAAACAAAAACATTTTTTCTGCATAAACCCCTGTACACAACAGTTCTTACATCTTTATTTGTAATAGCCCCAAACTAGTAGCATCATAAATGTCCATCAGTGGGTGCATATCCAAACAAAAAGTGGTATATCCGTACAATGAAATATTTCGTAGTAATAAAAAGGAATGAACTATTGATACATATAACAACATTAATGAATTTCAGTCATTGTGTTAAGACTGAAAGAAGCCAAGCTCTAAAGAATATGTTATATGATTCTATTTATAATACTCGAAAATGCAAACTAATCTACAGTGATAGAAAGCAAGTCTGTAGATGCCTGCGGCTGAGGGTGGAGGGAACATCTCTCCACCACAAAAGTGCATGGGGAAACTTGGGATATCTCTTTATTGCGGCAGGTGTTGTGGGTATATGCACACGCCCAAATGCATCGAATTGTACACATTGAATGGATGCAGTTGAGTGTACTTAAAGTATACTTCTATAAAGGTGGTAAAGTGAAAAAATAATTTCATGCATGCATGAATTCATTAATTGCAACTAATAGACATCATGGTTACCAATTTGTCATCTTCAGAAATTCTCAGATAATAAAAATTGTGTAAAAAGTGAATGGTGCATTTAATTTGTAATTAGTTCCATATAATTAATTCTAAAGCTCTTTACTATGATATAGATTTAATAACTCTTTAGCTAAAGTTATGTTTTGCATATAGATCATGATATATAATATACGTATTTCTCTAATTATAAAAATGTTAAGAGTTTATATGATTGCAATATACATAGGTATCGAACAGGAATCTCTAAGTATAGAGTTTGATCTGTATTCTCATACATTACAGATACAATTTATGAAAAATTTAAAATATACAAAAAAAGTAAAACATTTTATGATATTTATTACACAGTTGGAGATTTAAACACTGATGTGATATTTAATGTTAAATAATTATTAATGTTTTCTAGGTGTAATTGGGCTGCTATCTTAGAAAGTCCTATCTTTTGGAAACACATACTTAAACAATATGTTTTCTGATATTTTCTTCAAAATAACACCAAAGAGGGGAAGTGGGTGAACTTATTGGTGAAACAAATTGGTTATATCTTGATAATTACTAAAGCTAAATGATGGGGCAGGTACTTGGGGATGTGTGCATAATATTTTTCTGTTTATATATGTGTGTGTGTGCAATATTTCATGATAAAAAGTTGTATATATCTTATAACTTAGCAATTTCACTTCTAGGAATGTGTATCTTAAGGAACATCTTGGGTATGAGCAAACAATTCATAATAATGTTCAATGTAGTATTTTTATTAATTGTAAACATCTTAAATATTTAACAGGAATTTGTTTAAATAAATTGATGCACTTGTATGATATAATACCACATGGAATTCAAAATTAGGTGAGAAAAATATGTAATAACATGGAAAAATATTTATGATATATTTTTAAGTGAAAAAATATCCAAAACAAAATGTTTCTAAAAATCTGTTTTTAAATTTTCTAAAAAGGAAATTGTATGTGGTATGTGTGTATTTAGAGTGAAACACTGGGAGGATGTATGTTATAATTTATCTCAATTTTCAGAAATACCTTTTTTGGCAATTGAATCCTTTTATTTTAGTTAAGATTTTTTTTCTTTATTGATTTTAGAGAGAGAAGACGGGAGAGGAAGAGAGAGATAGAAACATTGATGAGAGAGAACATCAATTGGCTGCCTCCTGCATGCCCCCCACTGGGGATCAGGCCCACAGCCTGGGCATGTACCCTGACCAGGAATCAAACTGGCGACACCTTGGTGCATGGGTTGATGGTCAACCACTGAGCCACACCGGCCGGGCTTGAGTCCTTTTAATAAAAAGGGTTGAATATTTTCAGTTTAATATGTTAACAGTACAATGTAGTATAAAATTTCACTGTAAAATATTTTATTATGTTTTATTTCTTTGAAGAACATATGTTATCTTTAAATAATAAATTCACTGTTAAAAGTGGACAGTTTTGATAGGCTAAGGTTCTGCTCTTCTACTCTGAAATATAATAAACTGAAATATCCTCCTTAAAACTTCACATAACATCTGAAATGTAGATATTTGTTCAGCATCTTTTAATTTCACCTTTTTTCTTGTTTCAGCTATCAAATACCTTCAAATAAAGAAGTGGTTATAAAGAGTGGTAAGACCCACAATTGCCCTTACGTTTCCTTGGGGGCTGAGGAAGGGTTTTGTCTGTGACGGCATCCCCTCAACACTGGTGCTGGCACCAGGTGTCTCTCCTGTGAAGATCTCTTAAACTAGTGTATGCTGAATTATGAGCCAAAAGAGGCTCAAGCCTGGTATTTTTCACAGTGCTTAGCCTATTATTGTCATGGAATTACATCAATCAATCAATGTCGTTTAGTCTTTGTACTCCTCTCATTTATTTGACAGATCAACAGAATAATGGAGATATGAAACCAATGCAGAATTTCATAATACCAATCACACAGGTATGGATATGTTAGGGAACTAGATTATATCTTTAAAATTTTTAAACATTTCAATCAGGTCAGAGCCACTGTGAAAATATAAATAATTTCATTAATAAAATTTTTGCTTGAGTTTTGGGTGGGGAGATGTATCATGTAATCTTATAGTTGATAAAAACTGAAGTTTCACTGCTCTTATATATTTTTATTACCATATTTAGTTTTATTTTTGTTGCTTTCCAGACGGGATCACTATAGTTCCGTTTTATCTGAATTTACAGGCAAGCTTGGATTGCTGCTGCCTATGAAATTTCTCTTTTATTTGTACTTACACTGGAGTAATTGGTATGGAATAGTTATCTAGATAATTGGATCTTCTTTTGGATATATCCCTGTCTTTGTGACCTCCAGAGTCAGGTACTAAAGTGCTTTGTCTTAGGCTTTCTGGAAATCAGCAAAGGTTTCATAAGAATTAGAACGATGTTAGAACACTAGTTTGCTAGCTCATGTATATTAAGTGATCTGGAGCTGGCACTAGACAGTAGCCACTAGACACATGTGGCATTTAAGAAACATCTGTAACAAAAATAAATTAATTAAATAAAAAAATATGAAAAAAATGAAATAAATTCAAATTCAAGTGAAATAACGCTAAAATTAAAAGCTGAGTTCCTTAGTTGCACTGGCCACATTTCCAGTGTGTTATGGCCACACCAGCCATTGGACGGTGCAAATGTCGAACATATCCAGTATTGAAGATTGCTCTGTTGGACATAATGGTCTGGAGAATTATGCTTGATTTCTAAAAACCTCTTGCTTTCTTTAACATATTAATTAACTTGTTTATTTTAAGTCCTGTGTTATTTTGGGTTCTTATAGTGTTATTTTTTGATGGGCTTACTGCCATTAGTATCATGGCTTGGTGAATTTTTTTTTTTTTAATTAATAGAGTTTTAAAAATGTGGTTTTAGGTTTACAGAAAAAAATTGAACAAAAAATACAGAAGGTTCCCATATACCCTCTCAATTCCTCCCCCCTCTAATTCCTACTATATTTAACATCTTTTATTAGTGAGGTACATTTGTTAAAATTGATTAGCCAATATTGATAAATTATTATTCATTAAAGTCCATAGTTTACACTAGGATTCACTCTTTGTATTGTACATTTTATGGGTTTTAACAAATATATAATGATATCTATTCACCATTACAGTATTATACAGAATAATAATTTCATGGCCCTAAAAATCTGCATCCCTGCTTCCTGCCCCAGCACAGTAACTTTAAAAAAGATTTTTTTTCTTTATTGATTTTAGAGAGAGAGGAAAAGAGAGTGAGATAGAAACATCGATGAGAGAGAACATCGATTGGCCGCCTCCTGCATGCCCCCCACTGGGGATTTGGCCCACAACCTGGGCATGTGCCCTGACAAAAATCAAACCGGTGACCTCTTGGTGCATCGGTCGACAATCAACCACTGAGCCACACTGGCTGGGCCACAGTGACTTTTTAAAATCTATATTAATAATGTTATATGCAAATTTATTTATTTATTTAACAATTTGGTCTTTTCCATTTTTGGTGCTTTGTGGAACTGGGTTCCTGTACCTTTCAGGTATACCTGTCATTTTAGGCTTGTTATGATCTGGTCCACTCATCTCCTTTGCCCCACGATAGTGTGGACTCTGGAGCCAAAGAGATGAGAGTTTCAGTAGCTTGTAAATTAGCCCTTTTGCTTCCATAAAGCCTTTTGTACCATGGAAACACATTTATCTCTTATTTTGTTTATTTGGTTAATTAGGCCCTGAACCACAATCCGAGCAGACAAGGGCACTTAGAAAAAAAACCTTGGAATGCTTTCAGCCACAGTAGCCCAGTTAATGTCTCCATGGATGGAATCCCCTGCATTCTCTTTTGGGCCAAAAGGATAACAATTAAGTTTAAGAACCAGACCTGGCTGGACCTTACAGAGGAAGCTTTTGGCCAGAAGGCAACAGTGGATGCTAGCAACTCAAATTGCAGTGAAGAAAGTGCCAAGTAAGTTGACCATTTCACTAGATGAAGCCCTTCAGGTGATTGTAGTTTAGTAAATGGGAGGTCCAGTATTCTGTCATTTCTGACAAAAGAAGTATGCTCCTTTGTACATGACCTGACACATATCTATCAGGAAATGTTTAATGTCTACAATGGAAGACCGTGTCAAAAATTAATTTTAAAAAATTTGTTTTTTTTTTCTCAGCAATTTACTTCTGAACCCTTTAGCTGATTGTTACAGGGCCTTGTGGGAAATCAAGGCTCTGAAAATGAAGGTTCTCAAACTCATTATGAAAAAGAGAAAAGGATTCCAGGCATGGTATCAACTCTAGAAGTGAGGTGTCACACTACTTTAGTCTCATCAGAGAGGAAATTACATATCACAGAGCAGAATCATACATATTCTAGTGGGTGAAATGCAGAAGGCTGACTCTGGTCCCGGCAGATACTTGATTCTAGGGAGTGTTCTGAAGTTGTGGAACATTATTGGTTTGCAGATATGCTAGGGTACCCTTGAATGGCCAAATGTCAGAAAATTCTTTAGGACATTTCAAAATGATTAGAGTATTTACATTTGATTTAAGATACGAAGATTAAACAAACACCCCTTTCGAAGAGGAAATCAATTGCCAATGCCCTTCTCTGCTTTTCAGGCTTCCAAGCAAAATTTTTTGCTTGTATTTGTTTTGGTCCAGGGGGTGAAAGACTGGCATGTCCCACTTATTTTCTATAAACCTCCTTGCTTTCAGTATTTACTGGTATAATGGAAGCTTTTGGAAGATTCTGTTCTGTCCTGGTTTAGATGGGCAGAATGCTTTGTATAAACCATAACATACTGTGTGTGTGTGTACTCTTTTTATATTTATGTACTTTGGCTGCAAACACTTTTTGTTGTTGTTGTTGTTTTTAATCCTCACCTGAGGATATTTTTCCACTGATTTTTAAATAGAATGGAAGGGAGAGAGGGAGAGAGAGAGAGAGAGAGAGAGAGAGAGAGAGAGAGAAACATGGATGTGAGAGAGACACATCGATTGGTTGCCTCCTGCACGTTCCCGACCAGGGCGGGCGTTCAAACCTGCAACCTAGGGATGTGCCCTTGACCAGGAATCGAATCTGAGATCCTTCAGTCCATGGACTGACCTTCTAACTGCTGAGCCAAACCTGCCAGGGCTGCAAACACTTTGTTGTTCTTGAACTTCTCATTAAAAATTCTTGATGTTGGTTAAAATGGCTTGTATTAATATAAACTTACAAGTTATATTATAAGTCTTAATAAGTATCTTGTTATTCAGAATAACTATCTCTTATAGGGATCTAGGGAATTGTAAGCATAGACATCCAGAGTCCTCCCAGATTTGTTTATTCTGTGACAGCCTGAAGATCAGAGACTTCAGCACTACTGAGAGTTGAGGACTTTTTCCTCAGGCGCTAATCAGTTCCCTACAGGGCTCTTTATTTGTCGTCAGCTGCTCAGACAGAGGCTGAATGCCTGGGGATCATCTTGCCTGTCCATGGCTGACTGACCCTCCTTGATTCCATTTATCCTGACCTGAGGATATTTATGGGGAAGAACAGGGCACCACAGCTTCTTGCTGGGCTTTAGAAACCTTAATGATCCCTGGGAACCCACAGACAGAAAGAATGAAAACTTGTCTTCTAGGCCCAGTTCTGCCAGTGAGCCCTGTGGCTTTACGAACCGGAGCCACCGTAGGATCATCATCTGTGAGATGGAGACGATGGCGTCTGTTAACGGTAACTGATGGCCTTGAGCACTGACCATGGGCCAGGTATCGTGCCAGGACTTCACAGGCATGATGTTTGACATTCCTCACAATGCTATTGTGAATAGGTCCCTGTGTCACAGGTACTGTTATTATCCATGTTCCAGGTGACAAAGTCAAGGCATGTAGAGGTTAGAAATCTTGCTAAGATTATACAGCTTGTATGTTAATAGAGCTGGGGTCTAAAACATCTTTAACAATGACATTTTACCTCCTCTCTCGTGTCCCTACCTCATAGGGTTGTGAAAATCAAATAAAGAAATTATGCATGAGAACTGTGAAAATTTGTCAAGTGCTACTCAAAGTATATGTTAGAATACCTTCCTAACATACTAATGATAGCTACAGTAAAATAGTGTCTGGTTACCAGGTGGAGAGGCCTAGAGAAGTTTTGCCTTTCACAATGCACACATTAATGATCGAGTGGGACCTGACTTTTTTCTTCTTGGTCATCACCTTGGAATTGTACTTGGGGCAGTAACTAAGTGTGCAGCATCTACTTCCTGGAGTCCTGCTCAGGTGAGTGTGCAGGCATCCTGGAGAGCCCACCCAAGGGGATGAGTGGGAGGCTTCCAGGATGTGAAGTGGTGAAGGACCAGCTGCTGAGACTGAGTGGCCCTGATTCCTGAGAATGGCACAGATAAGTGAGATGCCTTTGCTGGGCTGGCTAGAATCTCATGTTCTCAAGAACCAGAAAAGGAGTTGCTGAAAGAAGAAACCTAAGCAAAGACATAACCATGTAAGGTCAAAAGCACAGATTTAAAATAGAGGACCATGTTTTAGTACTTGGAAACACAATGTTCAGGGAAGGGCTAATGGTTGGCAGACAGATTTCCTACAGAAGTCTTGTTAAATAGTCGAAGCCCTACAAATAGAGCATAATCCTAGCATCTGTCTGTATTTTGAATTTAGGCAATTATAGTCTGAAGAATTCAGAATTCATTTTAAACATGGGAGGGTAGGGAGTTTTGAAGACTAAAAGAAGCTCCTTTTTGAGTGACTGACTAGGTTATATTTCTCCTTTGTGTTTCCAGTTTATGGTGCAGTACCTGACACTTACAAGATGCTCACTGAAAAGGCATTGCATTTGCTTTGTTGAAATCAGGCCTCCTGTTCTTTGCTCTGCAGTGAGCATGTAACAGCTTTCACTGAAACCAGGACTGCTAGAGAAAACTGAAGTGTCAGAAGCGTGGAGGCCATTGAGCTGCTCCATCAGGAGAGCGGGGCAGAGACTAGGGTGGTCTCAGCACGGCTTTGCTTTAAGGATTAGTTTGTTAGCAATAGAGCCAGTTTATGGATAACTAAGCTATTCTGATTCCTTGCAAGCATTAGAGAAATTGCTGTTAGAATAAGTGATCAGTCAGATTTATAAAGTACTATTCAAGAAATGCATTTTAGTTCTTTAAAATATTTTTGGTAATTTGTAACAGACTATCAAAATATTGCTGAAAACTTGCTTTACTGAGTAAATTAGCTTGTAAAGTCTTTGTAAATGGGTCTATTTAAGGTGGCTAAGCTTATGACTTTAGGAAATAAAACTATTTCTCTTAGCAATCTTATTTATAAAGTTTATTTTTAAATACCCCGTCCCCTTTTTTCTATAAATATTACAATTTATATAAGTATTACAATTTCAGGCCCTGGCTGGTGTGGCTCAGTGGTTAGAGTGTTGGCCCACAGACCAAAGGGTCTAGGGTTCGATTCCTGGTCAAGGGCACATACCTGGGTTGCAGGTTCAATCCCTGGCACTGGTCAGGGCGCATGCAGAAGGCAACCAATCAATGTGTTTCTCTCACATAGATGTTTCTCTCTTGACCTCTCCTTCCCTCCTTCTTTCCCTCCCACTCTCTCTAAAAATCAGTGGAAAAAATATCCTTGGGTGAGAATTAAAAAATAATAATAATAAAAATAAAATAAAATAACTTCAGCTCAATCACTGATATTTCTATTTCTTGATAAGTAGAACCAAACTAATGAGATTATATATGTGCGGTATTTTTAAAGCTTCTAATTGGACATTTTATTATTATTATTATTATTATTATTATTATTTTATTAATTTATTTTTTGTTACAGATGTTTCTCCTTTCTCCCCCATTGATACCCTCCTCCCCATCCCCCCCACCCTGTTCCCAGTTTTGTTGTCCATGTCCATCGATTATGCATATATGCATATAAGTCTGTGGTTTATCTCTTCCCTCCCCCCCACTCCTCTTCTGAGGGTTGTCAGTCTGTACCCTACTTCCACGTCTCTGGGTCTACCCTGTTCCTCAGACTGTTATGTTCATTATATGCCACAAATAAGTGAGATCATGTGATATTTGTCTTTCTCTGCTTGGCTTGTTTCGCTTAGGATAATACTCTCCAGGTCCCTCCATGTAGTCTCAAAGGATAAGAGATCTTTCTTTCTTACAGCTGCATAGTACTCCATTGTGTATATGTACTACCGCTTTTTTATCCATTCGTCTACTGATGGACACTTGGGCTGTTTCCAGATCTTAGCTATTGTAAATAGTGCTGCTATGAACATGGGGGTACATATATTCTTTCTGATTGGTGTTTCAGGCTTCTTAGGGTATATTCCTAGAAGTGGGATCACTGGGTCCAATGACAATTCAATTTTTAATTTTTTGAGGTAACACCATAGTGTTTTCCATAGTGGCTGCACCAGTCTGCATTTCCACCAGCAGTGTACTAGAGTCCCCTTTTCTCCACACCGTTGCCAACACTTGTGGTTTGATGATTTGTTGATGGCAGCCATTCTGACAGGTGTGAGGTGATATCTCATTGTTATTTTAATTTGCATCTCTCTGATGATTAGTGATGTTGAGCATTTCTTCATATGTCTCTTGGCCATTTGTATGTCCTGTTTGGAGAGGTGTCTCTTTAGGTCCTCTGCCCATTTTTTAATTGGGTTCTTTGTCTTCCTTTTGTTGAGTTGTATGAGCACTCTATATATTTTGGAAATTAACCCCTTATCTGATGTATCATTGGCAATGATGCTCTCCCACACAGTGGGTTCCCTTTCCGTTTTGATGGTTGTTTCTTTTGCTGTGCAGAAGCTTTTTAGTTTGATGTAGTCCCATGTGTTCATTTTTTCCTTTGTTTCTGTTGCCTTAGCTGATGTATCAGTGAAGATTCTGCTGCGTATAATGTCCGATATTTTGTTGCCTATATTTTCTTCTAGGATTTTTATGGATTCACGAGTCACATTTACGTCTTTTATCCATTTTGAGTTTATTTTTGTGTATGGTGTAAGTTGATGGTCTAGTTTCATTTTTTTGCATGTAGCTGTCCAATTTTCCCAACACTATTTATTAAAGAGGCTGTCTTTACTCCATTGTATGCTCTTGCCACCTTTGTCAAATATTAATTGAGCATAATGTCTTGGGTCAATTTCTGGATTCTCTGTTATGTTCCACGGAACTATATGCCTGTTCTTGTGCCAGTACCAGGCTGTTTTGATTACAGTAGCTTTGTAGTATAACCTGATATCCAGTATTGTGATCCCACCTACTTTGTCCTTCTTTTTCAAGATTGCTGTGGCTATTCAGGGTCTTTTTTGGTTCCATATGAACTTCTGAAGTATTTGTTCTAGTTCTGTGAAATATGTCATTGGTATTTTGATGGGGATTGCATTGAATCTATAGATTGCTTTAGGTAATATGGACATTTTAATGATGTTAATTCTTCCAATCCATGAACAAGGTATGTGCTTCCACTTTTTTATATCTTCCTCTATTTCTTTTTTTAATGTCCTGTAGTTTTCTGCAAATAAGTCCTTTACTTCTTTGGTTAAGTTTATTCCTAGGTATCTTAATTTTTTTGCCACGATGGTAAATGGGATTGTTTTTTTAGTTTCTCTTTCTGTGATTTCATCATCAGTGTATAAGAATGCCATCAATTTCTTGACGTTAATTTTGTATCTGCTACTTTGCCAAATTCATTTATTAAGTCTGGTAGATTTTTGAGGGAGTCTTTAGGGTTTTCTATGTATAATACCATGTCATCTGCGAATAATGACAGTTCCTCCTTTCCAATTTGGATTCCTTTTATTTTTTCTTCATTGTCTGATTGCTGTGGTTAAGACTTCCTGCACTATGTTAAATAAGAGTGGCAAAAGTGGTCATCCCTGTCTTGTTCCTGTTCTTAAGGGAAATGCTTTTAGTTTTTGCCCATTGAGTATGATGTTGGCTGTAGGTGTTTCATATATGGCCTTTATTATGTTGAGATATGATCCCTCTATTCCCACATTGCTGAGCGTTTTTATCAGAAATGGGTGCTGGATTTTGTCAAATGCTTTTTTAGCGTCTATTGATATGATCATGTGGTTTTTATCTTTCATTTTGTTTATGTGGTGTATCACATTTATTGATTTGCGAATATTGTACCAGCCTTGCATCCCTGGGATGAATCCCACTTGGTCATGGTGAATAATTTTTTTGATGTATTGCTGGATTCGATTTGCTAGTGTTTTGTTGAGGATTTTGGCATCTATGTTCATCAGGGATATTGGCCTGTAGTTGTTTTTCTTTGTAGTGTCTTTTTCTGGTTTTGGAATTAGAATTATGCTGGCCTCATAAAACAAGTTTGGAAGTCTTCCTTCTTCTTGAATTTTTTGAAATAGTTTGAGGAGAATGGGTGTTAGTTCTTCTTTGAATGTTCGGTAAAACTCCCCCATGAAGCTGTCTGGGCCTGGGATTTTGTTTGCTGGGAGAATCTTGCTTACATCTTCAATTTTCTTAGTTGTTATTGGTCTGTTCAAGTTTTCTATCTCTTCCCGGTCCAGTTTTGGGAGACTATGTGTTTCTAGAAATTTGTCCATTTCACTTAGATTGTCGAATTTGTTGCCATATAAATGTTCATAATATTTGTTAACGATCCTTTGTATTTCTGTGGTGTCAGTTGTTACTTCTCCTCTTTCATTTCTGATTTTGTGTATTTGGGTTCTCTCTCTTTGTTTCTTGGTGAGTCTAGCTAAGGGTCCATCAATCTTGTTTATCTTTTTGAAAAACCAGCTCTTTGTTTCATTGATCCTTTGAATTGGTTTTTTGGTCTCTATGTCATTTATTTCTGCTCTGGTCTTTACTATTTCCTTCCTTCTACTTGCTCTGGGGTTTTCTTTTTGTTTGCTTTCTAGTTCTTTAAGTTGTGAGGTTGGATAGTCTATTAGAAATTTTTCTTGTTTCTTGAGGTAGGCCTGGAGTGCTATGAACTTCCCTCTCAGAACTGCTTTCGCTGCATCCCTTAGATTTTATGTTGTTGTGTGTTCATTTTCATTGGTTTCCAAGAAGTTTTTAATTTCTTCCTTGATTTCCTTGGTAACCCATTCATTGTTTAATAAAATGCTATTTAGCCTCCATGTATTCAAATGTCTTTGCATGTTTGTTGCAATTGATTTCTAGTTTCATGCCATTGTGATCCGAGAAGATGCTTGATATGATTTCAGTCTTCTTGAACTTGTAGAGACTTAGTTTGTGTCCTAACATGTGGTCTGTCTTTGAGAATGTCCCATGTGCACTTGAGAAGAAATTATTATTATTATTTTTTTGTTTTTATAATGTATCTGAGATGTTATATGTTATAACTGCTATACATTTTAATGTCACATAGCGTTGTCATCCTTTGTGCATTTAAATTTTTCATATTTTTCACTTATATTTATTTAGCCTTTTATCATTCCTACTTTTAACCTATTGAAATGTAAATGAAATACACTAAATAGCACTTATTTAAAGTGTACAATTTGATCAGATCTGATGTATGTGTATACCTGTGAAACTATCACCACAATCAAGAAGGTAAATGTTTGTGTCACCCTGTAAAGTTTCCTTGTGCTCCTTTGTAAGCCATCACTCCTGCCCCTCCCACCTCTCCAGGTAACCACTGGTCTGCTTTCTCTCATTATAGATTAGTTTGTACTTTCCAGAACTTTATATAAATGTAATCATATAGTGTACATTCTTGCCCTTTAGCATATGATTTTGATCTTTTCTGTGTTGGTATCAAGGGTATGTTACTTTTTATTGCTAAGTAGTAAGTATGCCATTGTATGCATATACTACAACTTTTTTATCCATCCACCTCTTGATGGAAATTTATTTTCCCACAGATTTTAGATAATTGTCCAAATAAAGTTGCTGTAAATAGTCACGTACATCTTTTAGGAACACATATTTTCATTTCTCTTAGGTAAATACCTAGGAGTGGAATGGCTGAAACACATAGTAGGTACATGTTTAGTTTTTTAAGAAACTGCCAAACTGTTTTTTCAAGTGGTTGTACCATTTACCTTTCCACCATCATTGTAGGAGAGTTCTAGTTGCTTTACATCCTCACCAGTACCTGGTATGGTCAGTGTGGAACTGGAGAGAAAATATTTTTGTTTCTATATGGTTAGTAATTTCTGCACATCTTTTACTGGGACGTGGGCTAGAAGATAAGCCTCAGGGTTAGTAAAAGATTTTCCTCCTTAGAGGAATGTGTTTACATGTCAAGTAATAATGAGCTTAGGACTGTGGAGACATTCCAGGGCTTGGAAACCCAGAGGCTTCTTATCTTCCCCTTGGAGACATATACTTACATACCATGGTATTAGACCTGTGGCCATTGTCTCTTTTACAATTTTTATTATTGATTTTAAAAAAATGTTTTTTAGAGAGAGAAACATTAATGTAAGAGCAAACCATGGATTGCTCCCTCCCGCAGGCCCCCTACCGGTGATGGGCATGTGCTCTGACTGGGAATCAAACCAGCAATCTTTCCGTTCACAGGATGAGGGACACCTAACCCGCTGAGCGACACCGGCCAGGGCAGCCATTTGTCTTTTTTATGGTGAACTAATTGTTCCCATCTAAAGGCTAATGAAACTCTTCTGATTACATTCTGAGGTAGATAACCACGATTCTTCCCTTTTCTCTCCGCACCCCCCCCCCCAATTTGACACCAAGAAAGCAACTCTCTCAGAAGGTGATGAGGGACCGCTGCCTCTCTCCTGTGTAAACTCCCAGATTCACAGTGTTCCAGGACCAGAACTGGCCTGGAGGTCTGCCTTGGGCCGCCTGTAGCGTGTGGGTTCTTGACTTCGTGTAGGAAAGATTTCACACCTCAAGTCCAGGTGATTTTGAGAGTACATTTATTAAAGTTGGGGACAGTGAAATAAGGAAGGGCTTAGGAAAGAAGAAGCAACAGGAGAGAGCCTAGGTGGGGATGCTTTGGCTTACTGGGTGGTCAGAGAAAAGGGGGCCTTGGAGACAGTTTCAGGGGTTAGCCCGTGATGAGCTGCTGCTGCCCATTACTCCCCTGGTTGCAAGTCTCATGAGGACCCTTAGAGTTTAGGAGATGCACACCTGAGAGGGAAGAAAGGTGTGGGCATGTTCCTAGGAGGGAGAGCATGCCCTGGGTCCTTTGTCTTTAGGGTATTAAAGGCTGAGAGTTTTGGGGAGGTCTTAGGGGAGGATCTCAGTAGAATATTCATCAGCTTTATGCTGATGTACCAAAATGGGATTTATTCACATGCCTTCATCCATCCTTGGGTGTGGTTGGCACAAATGACATTAATTGGATTTTTGTTATTTATCTCCCTGAGTAGGGTGATTTAAGCTATTTCCCTTCTGGGTGGGGAGGAGAAGTGCAAACCATTTACTCTTAAGTATCCTTGGTTAGGGAACATAGGATTTTGTGATGTACTAGATGACTGTAAATTACCATGCCATTTATCTGTCTCAGTTTCCCTATTCCACTTGTCCCGGCTTACTAGCCTATCTCAGTAATTCTGGTGTTCCTCACCTGTATTACAAATCCCAGCATGTGCAGGGTGACATCTGGCTCTCATCATGCTGTCAGGGGGAAGAACTGGGTTAAAGGACTCAATGTGGTTATTGCTATAAGTAAGTAATAATCTGTCTCTGCTCCAGGAAATCTCAAGTTAATTTTCAGGAAAATGTGAATAAATACAGATATTGAAAACTGAAGAGAAGATATTTTTGAAAAGTTTAAACCATTCTTATTACTGTACCATGGTATCTTATAGTGGTTTTACTTTATATTTTCCTGATGACTAATGATGCTGAGCATCTTTTCATGTGCTTATTGGCCATTTGTATATCTTTTGTGTGTGAAGAGCTAGTCTTTTGACCATTTTTAAGTTAGGTTTTATCAACGTAACAAATGTCCAAACCTGTAGAGAATCTTTATGAATTTATTTGAGCCAAGCTGACGACATATGCCAGGGAACAAGATCTTGGAGAAGAACAGTTTTGCAGCTTCTTTTATGTATTTGACATGAAGGAAGGAAGGTAAGAAAGGTTACGTGAACGTGGGGGAAAGCAAAGCAGTGACTGGATCACAGGATATTTAATAAGACTGTGTTCTCTTGAGGATGGTTATACTTATTTCAAAGGTGTGTTAACCTAGATGAACAGACACCGTGGATAGGGATTGCTTAAAGCAAAGATAACCCTTTTACTAGCAGTTATATGCCCAAGGTGTGTCTGCCCACCATGCCTGCCCAGTTAGGAATTTATGATCAGATCATCCTGTGAGGTTACTGTCCATAGAACCACCCCCTTTTTTTTGTGCACAGGTTGTCTTCTTCTTATTGAGTTGTTAATATTATTATTGTATTCTGAATACAGCTTCTTTTTTTTTTTTTAATCCTCACCTGAGAATATTTTTCCATTTATTTTCAGACAGAGTGGGAGGGAGGGAGAGAGAGAGACAGAGACAGAGAGAGAGAAACATCGATGTGAGAGAGACACACGACCCCAACCAGGACCAGGGACCAAACTGCAACTGAAGTACGTGCCCTTGACCAGAATCAAACCCATGACTCTTTGGTACCTGGGCCGACGCTCTAACCGCTGAGTCAAACTGGCCAGGGCTGAATACAACTTCTTTATGTGACTATGTTGTGAATATTGTCTCCCATTCTCTGGCTTGCCTTTTTTGTTTCTTTAATGGTGTCTTTTGAAGAGCAAAGTTTTTGAATTTAATAAACTGCAATTTATTGATTTTTTTATGGTTCATACTTTTGTGTTTTTTAAAGAAACCATTGTCTACCCAAGATTGCAAAAATGTTCTTCTATAAGTGTTTTAGTTGTTACATTTAGGTCTATGATTCATTTTGAGGTGGTTTTTGAGTCTAGTGCGAAGCAAGGGTTATCCCTACTTTGATGGACTGTGTTGTTTCTGTTTTCTTAGGTTGTCTCTGAAATTTGATGATGCTGAAAATCCCAAAGGTCTTGATATAAGGTAGGTATGTCTACCACTCTGGAATTCCATAGGTTCAGCACTTCAGATTAGCTCCATATAATTTATTCATTCAACATGTAAGTACCAAGGGCCTGCTGTGTGCTAAGCAGTGACATGTGAAATGTCACAGCTACCTAATTACACTGAAAAGCCAGTGGTGTTACATGATGGGATCTCATAGTAATGCTTTCTTTAGTTTTTACTAAGACATCTGTAGTTTCCTCATTTGGGGACCTAGAGGACACATGAACACGTGAATGTGAGAATGTGTTACCCTTTTCATCTGAGCAAAGAATGAAATATATTTAAAGCTCCGAGGGCCGAGGCTCTGGTTTGAAGTTATTTTCTGTGTGGCTCTTTACAATGAATCACACATCATTTAATGATAATGTGACTTAGTTGAACCCCCCAGCGGACAGTCGGCACAGGCCTACATTTCTCTGTGTTTATGTATGGAAGGGTGCATCTGCCCAGAGGAATTTGTCCAGGCAGCTGGGAACTGCTCTACGGAAGGGGAGAGCGCGGCAATTGTAAGGCATTATATTATTTTCTTATAAATATATACTGTTTCCCTTCCTATAACACCAGCCTTTTAGTGGAGATAGAGCTGTGTCTTTAACATAACTTGAAAAACCAGTAGAATGTATTAGGGGCAGTCTTTTCTAAGCTGTGTTCTATGAACTACTCCTGTTCCATGAAAATGTAAGATTCCCCAGAAGAGGCGTTCTGTGTTCAAACATGTTTGAGAAAGACTGCATACCAGGTGCTCCTCCTGGAGATTCACAGTGCAAATTCTCTCTCTCTCTCTCACCTGAGAATATGTTATTACTGATTTTAGAGAGAGGAGAAAGGGAGAGAGAACATCTATCGGTTGCCTCTCATACATGCCCGACCAGGGATCAAACCTGTAACCTAGGTATGTGTCCTAACCTGGAATCGAACTCATAGCCTTTTTGGTGTGTGAGACGATGCTCCTAGTGACTGAGCCACCCGGCCAGGGCGAAATTGGTACCTTAAGGTTTCTGTGAAGACAAGCTCCTTAGGAAGGTGGTCGTACGTGGTAACTGATTAACCTAGTGTTTGCCATGTTTAACCTTGGAAAGCTCTCTCCTCAGAACACTTGTCTGCATAGAATGGAATACCAATGTTTGTCTGCCCATAATTGAGAAAATGCATGCCATCACCTTTCAGAGGAACTTTATAAGAAAAATAGAATCCCACAATATGACCAAACACGTATACGAATCTGTTTGATATAGAAATGAATATTTTTTTATTCAAATCATACTTCTTTTCCCAAAAGGAAAATAGCTTTATGATTTCCTTTTTCTGATGATAAAGACATGAGGAGGCACTGTCAGTACCCCATGCATATCCCCTTGGGCACATCCATTCGCGAGCACTCCAGTCCACTGGCTCAGCGTTCAGTTGCCAGTCTTTCTTTGTCTGAAAGTTTTCTCTGGTCTGTCAGACCCACTGCCTCCCATCCCCAACCCG
Source organism: Tadarida brasiliensis (assembly GCA_030848825.1). Taxonomy (NCBI): domain Eukaryota; kingdom Metazoa; phylum Chordata; class Mammalia; order Chiroptera; family Molossidae; genus Tadarida; species Tadarida brasiliensis. The sequence goes on from CM061258.1 coordinate 54,255,905, forward strand.
GAAGCCCTCAAGCAGTGCCTGACAAGGTGTAGACACATCCCAGCTCCCTCACCCTCTGTGAGGGCTCAGAGGCGTGCGTTCTACTCTGGCTCCCGCGGTTCCCCGTCAAGCCCCATCTGCCCACAGTGGAGACTCACTGAGGAATGTGTCCTTTTGGCTGCCTTCCATTCTTTTATTTCTCTTCTCTTCATTCTACATATTCCGAATGGCTAAATTACCAAATCAATTTGGAATCACCTTTCAAAAATACTTCTGGTATTTACATTCTTGTCTCAGGGTCTGCTTCGGTAGGAGCCCAAGCTAAGACAAGGTAATACATGTCCATTGATAACAGAAAATAGTGAGCAATAGAAAGAAGATGAAAATCACCCACAATTCAACCACAGTTTGTAACACCATTAACATTTTGATCTCTGTCTTTCCAGAACTTTTTTCTATATGGTCACACATTTTTTTTTTTTTTTAGTGAGAAAAATGATCATAGCATATGCACATTATAATGTGTTTGTGGATGGAAAATATGCATTTCTAGAATGGCTAAGAATTAGGTCTCTGGTCTCCAGATTGAATTCAAAGTGCAGCTCCAATACTTACTCTCTGAATGAACTTGTACAAGTTATATATTTAACCCCTCTGTGTCTTAGATTCCTCATCAGTGAAATGAGGATAATAATATTATCTTTTGTGTTTTGGTGGAGATTAAATAAAATGTACATGAAAAACATAGAACAGTGCTTGACACATAGTAAGAGCCATTACTATTATTTTTGACCATTATTTCTTTAGCTAATTCTATATTGATGCCCACTTAAGCTTTCCTCAATTTTTTTTTGCAGTAATAAAATCAAATGTTGATCCCAAAACAGAAAAAAAGCTAAGCTTTTGTGCCTTTCCTTTGGCAAGAAGTGTATTGCTCACTTTGGGGGGCGGCCTGGTCTTTTGCTGGTGCTCCCACCCGGCCGGAAGCTCCTGTTCCGAGCCAGTGACTCCCTTCCAGTCGTTCTACTGTCTGACAAAAGAGGGCGCGGTTGTATTGTTTGTGGACGATGTCCTGTGTCAGCAACTGTGAAAGTGCTCTGGGGGTAATACTGTTCTATAATCCTTTTCAGATTCACCCTTACCCATTACAACAAGTTTTCCATGCGGAGCTTTTTTAGTTTGCAGCGAGTTGAGATTATTTGTAACAATTCAATCCAAGCAACTTTTGATGCAACTGGCATATACGCTCCGTCAGGCTGTTCCTACCACTGCCAACGCCTCAGCAGCCTGCGGCGGCGGGATGCCCTCTTGTTGCCCAGCGACATGGATGATGTGTCACACCTGTGGGAGGTCACTTTTGTTGATTTCCAGGTAATAAACTGAAACATATGCTCCCATGTATTTGGTGCCAAAGAAACTCAGTGTTTGTTTGAAAACACCTGAAACAGGAACATAGGTGTTCAACGGGAAAAGAGGAGTGAATGCTTTTAAAATAGAATTTCTTTCTCTTTATCCTCTAAGGTATGAAATGGGATAGGATAGAGTATTTCCCCTCCCTGTGTACCCCCCCCCCCCGCTTGATTTTGCACTCAGTTTTATCCATTCACTGACAAATTATCAGGGAGGAATGCCAGAAATCTAAGCCCGAGTGAGGCTGTGGCCCGAAGCCCAGTCACTGACACTTCCTGGAATGAGGGGCCCTTCTAGGGAGAGGAATTATCAGGCAATTATTTTATTTCCTTCGGGGAGTGCAGCAGTGATCCTATCAGGGCAGATAAGAAGGACATCTGCAGCGTGAGTGGCAGCTTTGGCAGTTAGCGTAGGAATGGAGCTGTCAGCCGGGGAGTCAGAAATATCTCAGAGATCCTCTTGAAAGTATTTGGGGAAAGGCATGGGGGCATAAGAGGTTCCTTTTCACCACCAGAATCAGAGACATCTGTCAAGTTCTTCTGTCCTGTTTACCTGTGAAAAAAAGCTTTAACTTGTTCTTGCAACTTGCTGACACAGCAGGCAGGGTTGTCCCTTCTGTGGGCATTTTCCAATCTTTCCCATGTATAAGTGGGAATTCACATATATATTTATCCCCCTCCCCCCAGCTTGGCAAGGTGTGATGTTGATGAGGGACAGTTTGGGGTAGAGAAGGAGCTTGCGTTTTGGAGCCCGACAGCCCTGGTTTCCAATGACTTCTCAGCCACCTGGGCAAGTTACTTTACCTTCTCAACTCCTGACCTATGCTTATGGACGTAAAGAATTCATGGCCTAATATATACAGCAACACCAGGACCATGTCGGGTGTGGGTTCACAATAACTACTGCTTAGGCGTCCCCTCTGTGTGTCTGCACAGTTGCTGCTGTTTTTCCAGTGAGGTGACTGGAGCATTGATGATTGCATCGTTTTTCAAGATTATATAATTGGGAAATGGCAGAGGCAGACTTGGCATTCTTGACTGTCAGGCTCCAAAGATACTTTAATATATATATTAAACATATATAGTTAGTATATTTTAATATATATATATATATATTAATATAATTTTATATATCATATATATATTTCTGTTGCTTGTCCCTTAAAAGGGAAGCAGGCAGAAAGGGCAATGAGGTGGTAATAATGAAAACAAGGAATAACTCACATATAATCTCACCTAATTAGAACAGAGGAAGTGACTGATCTTTGCCTCCAACTTGTTCCAGAAATGACTTAAGGTGACTTATAGACAAACTACAAGAAAAATAACTTTGAAAAATGGGCAAAGACATGAGGGTTAAGAAAAATAGATGAAGGAAAGATTGGTTAGATCTGGTGAGGTTGGTACACGAAACCACAAGACCCTTTGTCTGCCCTGGCTGGAGGTGGCTCAGGAATTTGGCTGTGAAGCTTTGGGGCAGCCAGCATAAGAAGAATCTCCCATTTACATGTTCATGGGGTTTATAAGACTACTGAGACTGTGTGTGGGAGGAGTTCGTCCATCCCTGGTGGTGTGCGACAGGTGCTAGCATTTTGGACAGCAGCCTTACAGTGAACACAGCCTTGGGTGTTGTTAAAACACCCTTAATGTAAGCAAATGGCAGAATGCACCCTCCATCCAGGGAGAGGTGATGGTGGTTGAGGAACGTGTACAGGAGGCTGCGTCCACGTTCGCAGCTTTGCCGATCTGGCGTATTCTAGGAATAAAGTGTAGACGCCTCGGGTGGGCCAGCTGGGGACTGTGGCAAAGTGTAGCTGGCATCACAAGGGGCATATTTTATTCAACTACAGATAACTTTTGCTTTATAAGAATGCAGGCTGAGTGTTGCTAGATCTGTGGACTTTTCAGTAGAAGCAAGAAATCTGGATTCTTACGGGAAATTTTTCAGGATGTTCAGAACTCTGGGGCAAACAAAACCCACCTGTGGGCTAGATAAGGAGTACTTGCAATCTCTCGTCGAGAAAATGGGTGGACAACATGTCTGTTAGGCACTCTCTGCAGACACTCTTTGATTCAACCAAGTCTTGTTAAGAACTGCATGGCAGTCAGTGTGAGGACATTCTCTCTGGCGGGGCTTGCAGCATCGAGTGAGGCTGTCTTTTCTAACTGAGGAGCTTGACTCTTCAGGCACTGATCTGAAGACTGGGCCACCTTACCTCTTCATAGGGAGGCAGGCCAAGGATCCCAGAAGCCAGGCCAAGAGTCTCCTTCGGAAGCTGTTTTGGATTCAGTCTAGTGCACAGATAATTGGGCGAGCAAGGCCCCTAGGGTCTGTGGCATGAGGAGTGGCTACAATCATGTTAACATGGAATAATGCTGCCGTGCCCACTTAAGTCATAAAAGTGAATTCTCAGCAAGGCACCCATGGATCATTCCCTTTTCTGATTACTTCTTTAAAACACTGGGTGACTGAGTGAAGTGACACAGCATAGGGCTGTGTTCTACAAGCCAGCCAAACACGGGGCTGCCTTCTGCAAATGATGGCTCCCTTTAGAGTAGTTGCTCTGTAGCCTTGTTTCTTTCATCGTGACAGTATTTGGATGTCAGGGCCAGTTGTTGATTTGAACCTCTCCTGGTTCCAACTAATTAAACCACTGCACTGCACATATGGGAAAGCTTTCCTCTCCGTGCTCTGGGTAGGATGCAAGCAGGGGCTGCTATGCAGCTCTTCCAAAAACAGTACCAAGTCTTCAGGGCACAGAGAGAGAGAGAGGGGGGAGATGATGGGAGGGAGAAGAGACAGAACACACCAGGAGTTATGGGGTAGTAAACTGAGAAGTGAGTCTGAAGCCAGACTGCTTATAGCTTTACTATACGTACTTAATGCTTTGTGACCCTGAGCAAGTTACCTTTTCTGTGCCTCAGTCTCTTCACCCATAAAATGGGGATAGAACAGTAACTTACTCACAGGCTCCTGTAAGTGTTAATCGAGTTAAGGCAGTGTCTGAGACATAAAGGAAACCTTTAGTAAGTGTTAGTTTTGATTAATTCTGTATTTCACGTCACTGGGAATCATGTTATCGTCCCTTAAAAGAGTCTTTCTGTCTAATTTCTGTCAATAGAATCAAAGGCAGAAGAACTGAGACTTAAAATTATTTGTGAAATTTATAGTAAAACATAAAATTTTGAGTGTGTTTGAATTTTACAGACACTATAGATGAATGAGGACATTTCTAAGAATCAGATTTTAAAAAGTTTTATTTCAGATCCTTGGAATAAAGGTTTTATTTCAGAGCCTTGAATTTCATGAGCCTTAATAATGACAATCATACATCCTAGAGGAGTTTCTGGGTCAGTCTGATTTAAAATTAAGTTTCACTGTCCCACAAGCACACTCACATTTGTTAGATTATGTGTTTAAATTATTTAGCAAATATGGGCACAGCATCTTAAATTTGGCTAATTAGGGATCCAGAACCCCAGCCCAACTGGGGAGTAGATCTTAGGAGAGAAAGAATATGTCACTTCAGCTCTTCTCTTTCTCCTGGCAGATCCAAGGCTTTGCCATCAGTGGGGGACAGTTTGCCAAGGCCCGAGACTGCGCCTCTTCCTTCTCGCCCGCCATCCTGATTGGCCTGGCCATGTCCCTGATCCTGCTGCTGGTTCTGGCCTACGCCCTGCACATGCTCATCTACCTGCGGGATCTGGACCGGCACTACGATTTCATCACCTCTCCGGCCCACTTCCCCCAGCTGAGAGCTCGAGATGCAGCAGAAGAGAAGGAGCTGCTGCGGAGCCCGGGAGTTGAATGCTGTGAACTGAGAACCCAGCAGATCTGCAAAATGTATATTTAGCAGCCCAAGCATCCTCTCCCTTCCAAAGTCCACAGTGGGTTCCAAAAGGAGTTGTTTCTATTCTGTGCTGTTTGACTTTTGATGCAAGGTTTTCACCAAATGGCTTGATTAAAAAACAAAACAAAAGGAAATATGTGAAAAAATACATTTTGAAGTATCCACTTTCCTACTTAGGTAGACTTGATGCAATGAAAAAAGAATTCTCAGGAATCCCACAAAGACAAATATGATGATTCATTGCCCCAAAGCTACCTTGAAAGCAAAAGGATGTTTGAAGTTAGAGAGACGAAAATAAACACAACACACTAGTGCAATACAAAGAAGGGAAAACACACTTGTTCCTTCTTGCCCGTGCCAGTTTGGATGTGATAAGTGTAGAAATAATAAATCCAAGGTTATCTGGAAGATCTGAATTTAAAATACTTTGTAATGTAGTTTGCATTTTTCAGGAATTGTCACAATTTTGTTTTAAAAACTAATCTTTTTTTTTCCTCTTTCACAGAATTGTTTAGTGGGACTCCTGTCAATATGGTAGAACACTTTAAGTGTTTTCTTGTCATTTATTTTGCTATTCGGAGGCAGCCCCATTGAATCTGTGAAGTAGGGATAATAATCTTGGTGGCATTTTACCTTTCCCATCTCGCTGTGGTGTGAAGCTTCACTCATTGGTCTGATTCAGACCTCCATTAGCTCCCCTTGGTGCCACTTGAAATCAACAACTGAGCTAAGTAAGAGCAGTGTGCTTGCTATGCAAACACAGCTTCAAGGCAAACCCCGAAAGCCCCTTCCAGTGAGATGGTGTCCCCTAAACTCTTCTTTAATAGAAAATCTGGAGCCACCCCTAATCTTCTTTCTCCCGTTTTCTTCCACACAGGTGTCCCCATAATCTTTGTTAGTTCTTTGCAGATACTGGAGATCAGTTCACTCTGTGTCTTCACCAAAGCTTCTCTCATACACCTTCTGTGTTAAAAAGATCTGAAGTATAAAAAGTACATTGCATTTCCCTAATGAGGTTTCTGCACATGACCTAGGTTGAACTAAGATGCCCCATACAAAATTTAGGGTGCAGATAGGAACAATGTGGAGTAAGGGGTCATGCTCAGAGAAAGTGGATCTTCTGGGAGCTGTGTGGATGGGTCTGTAATCTAGTCCCAAATAGCGAATGACAACAGCTGTGGGATTTCTGATAGAACAGTCTCATGTTGGACATTTCTTCTGGCTGCGTTCTTGGCTGTGAATGTAGGTTTGGTTTCAGCCCTCTCAGAGCTCTGTAAGCTCCTAAAACTCAATAGTGAATTCCTGTTTGTTTTAATACCTGGAGTCAATTCTGTAGACTACAACTAAGAGTCTTGATTTATGTACTTATTAGTACCAAAGATGACTGCAGGGAACAGACCTTCAAGAAAATGGGAATCTAGGATTGATTAAGTCAAACTCTTAAAACCAGTGGGGATTCTGTTAGCACTAGAGAATAGAAAATTGATAACCCACGTCATTCCATAATGGAACAGATTTTCACTATGGTTGCTTTGATGGTCCATCGGTGGTACAAATGGCTGCTGTGATAGGCTACATGAAGGGTAAACATAACTTCCTGCTCAAACTGGGACACTTTTGAAAGTGAAAGGGAGTGTCAACAATTGTAAGATAACATACATAAACAGGATGGTGCCACACAAACTGGGACATATAGTCACCCCGGATGTGGGTGATACCCTGAAAGGCTGACTCTTTCTATCTGGGCTGGAAGGCTTACAGAAGGAAAGCAACAGCTCAAGATTTTGAATTTGCAGCCGAAGGCATGGTAAAAAATCTGGGGAGTTTCTGTGACTGATCTGCAAGGATCTCTTATCTTTTGTCAAAGGGCTGACACAGTTGAAAATCAGACCCAGGTCTGATCTGCAAATTGGTAAACTGCATTGAAGGTGGAATTCACAGCCTTCCCAAGTCTCTTATATGAACACAAGAGCATTGATTACAAAAGAGAGGATCCTGGAAATAGGAATGGTAACTTTTGGGAGAATTTAGATGATTTAAGGATGTTGAACCTCCAAACTTCACTAATTTTTTCTTGCTAGCAGAAGTAACCCCCGAGAGATGAATCTATTCCTGTTCTGCTTGCAAACTCTGTAAGGGCCCCACCAGAGATAGTTACTTGGCTAGTGGGTGCCAGTTTTCTTCAATGCCTCTAGGCAAGGAGTCACATTCTACCATACCCAAGGGAACCAATTGCAAAGTCAAATCTGGGAGAGTAAAATTGCAAGCGTTTGCTAATTGATGCAGCAAAAGACTTGGAGGAATATATGTGGGACTGGATTCTGGAGGTGCTAACTCAGAGAGTAAGGTGTATAATTTTAGATTGGGCTGAATTTTTTTTAGATAGTTTTTCTTACTAGATTTTGGATTAAATGTGCTGATTTGAACAACTGGAGGTAGTTTTAACATTTTTTTTTTTAGTTAGTTGATTAAAATTTGGACTCAACAGTGGCATACACTAAATGAAACTGATACCAGAAATCCCTTGGTATAATATAGAGAAATAAAAGAAATTTAATAACTTGGAGAATTGGGATGTAGGAATAGATTTATCATGCTCTCCTTCCACATAACTGTTTTCCTCTGTGAAGGCCCAGGAGACACTCCTTTTTGTGATAGCACTGCCAAATACATCAGGAATATGGTATCACATTTCTAAGTGCTGTAGTGGCTTCCCTCTGTGGGCTATGGATGAAGGTAGGAGATGCTATCCTAGAAGTGGAATCCTTAGTCTTGGTAGGTATGCTGGGATTCTGGAACGACAGAGGTCAAGCAGCAGCACAACATCCTTAAAGGGCTGAGGGGCAGGAGTGTTAATCAGATTAGATTATGCTTATTAGTGGTAAAATAATCTATGGCAGATGTGGCTGGGCAGTCCTCTGAAATACGTACTCATTCATCATCATCATCATCATCATCATCATCATCATCATCATCATCATCTAGTTCTGGTTTAAAAAGACCTTACTTGAGCCATCATAGTGTATTCTTAGAGTGGAGACTGTTTGTAACTCAGGCTCCTTGAATGAAAAAGAGACTTCTTAAAAAAGAGCCTATGGTCTTTATATCTAATGTTGAGCATTATCATGAACAATTTTATACTTGTCAATCGGTTTGATATTTTTACATTACTTCCGGTGTGTTCTGATCTTTAGGTAAAGAACTTACAATGTTCCCATGAATACCTTTATTATCAGCCCAATAGATATGTGATTATTGCCCTGTAATTGTTAGTGCTACAGGAGCATAGCCTAAGAGATGTCTGTCTTCCTGGGAAGTCTGGAACAATATGGCAAAGAAAGTGATGTTTGACATGAGTAGAAGTTGACCAGGTTGGTAATGTGGAGAAGGACAAACATAGCAGAAGGAAACACCTGTGTAAAGACTGGACTTGATCATGTGCAGAGAACTGTGAAATACATGTATGTGGGTAGGCACATATGATACATGTAGAGGAGTGAAGAGAGATGAAGCTGGAAATGAAGAGAGGGAAGATGATTGCACTCCACTAAAGAGTTACAACCTTGGCTTTAGGCAGTGGCGAGGCCCATGAGAGGATTTTAAGCAAGATAATTACATGGTCTGTAAGTATGAATAGAATAAAGACAGAAATGCCAATTAGGAGATTATTGCAATAGTTCAGATAAAAAATAATGGGATCTAAGCTAAGACAATGGGATGGGAGGAAAGAGCTATAAGAGGTATTTAGGAGGTTGGTTCAGTAAGAATTGGCAACCACTGGTAAAGCACAAATGACTAGAGGGTATCTTATGTGGGGTGCTGGGTGGATGGTGATGCCAGTCTCTGCAATCAGGGAGAAACAGGTGAGGGTAGGAGTGGGAGTCGTAGATGGGGGATTCCTGTAGACAGGTCCTATAGTAGAGGTCCAAGTAGATAGTTGGATATATGAATCTGGGACAAAATGGAAAGGTCTGGACTAGAAAATTGGAAATGTAGCAGATGCTGTCAGTGTCCCACCCACATACCTTTGGCCCTCGCCTTTTCAGTGTATCCTGGTGGCCCATTTTTCCATTGCCAATAATTGCCTTCAGAGGCTGCTCTACCTGTGTTCCTGGAAGGCTAGAAGTAATGACCCCTGGGAGTAGTATTCATGCTGTGACTCTCAGAAGTTGTGTATAAATACTCCAGATCATTTGCCCCTTGACTGAGATCATTCTAGAGTGAGTTTTACACCATTTCCTGGAGTTCCCAGTAAGACTAAGCTTTTGCCCATTGTGGTATCTTGCTTGATAATGTTCACTTTATTGACTCCCTTCCCTGCCCTGTCTTACTTCCCTGCTTCCCTAATGATATTTCCTGGTGTCACCTCCAAAATAAACAACTTGTATTCAAATCCTTGTCTCAGGATCTGCTTCTCAGGAAACCCAAACTAAGTCAAGCAGTGATGAGCATAGGGGAAAGTTGAAAAGGAGGTGGTAGAGATGATGGAGAAATGAATGAGATCACCCAAGGAGAAAGGATAGGTTGCTGATAGATCCCATCATTTATGGAGTAGGATAGGAAGGAGAAATCTGTAAAGGAGTTAGAGTAGGAGCAATCAGAGAAGGAAGAAGTCAAACCATGAAAAGAGTAGTGTCTCGGAAATCAAAGGAAAAAATGCTTTCAAGATGAAGGGAACAGTCATGTCAAATGCTGGAGAGAGATCAAGCAACAAAAGAACTAAGCAGTGTTTATTCCTTGGATTTAGCCAATAGGAGGTCATTGATGAACATCATACTCCATGGAAAAGAGGGAGTAGAGATAGCTTGAAGTACTTATTCTCTTGCTTTCTTCCTTAGACTGGTTACATTCCTCTGAAGATCACTGCTCCTCTCAAGGGGGCCTCTTCCACATGACTCTCTCCTTCTGGGTTTCAGTAACTTTTTCTTCCCTTTTCCTTTGAGCTCAGAGATGGTAACAAGTCCATTGCTACTAGCCCCAGGTTATTGTATTGTTCCTTGCGGGTCTCCTATACCCTACTGGGATCTTCATAAATGGTCCCCTTGTACACAAACCCTCCTTACATTTGAGATACCCGCTTCTTGTTGGGTATCACACTTATATAGAGATTTACACACAAAAAAACTTATTTGTTGCTGTGTTTGTTTTATATCTAGCAGTTTTTCATAAATTTAAAACAGCTATTTTAATCAGATGGAAGAAGCTTGGACATGTTGTAGGGTAACACAGTGGTTCTGAGGTTGTGGGTTTTTGTTTTTGTTTTTTTGCTGTGACATGAACAATGATGTTCATATGTGTAATGCACTGCCATAGACATGCCCACAACTTTCAGGACTCTACAGCCCCATAGTCCTTTGAGATCCCTTCTGCATAAAGATCCATGTGTGGCTAAAATAAGTAGCTGCAGGCTGCAGACAATTCCCAGGTAACCAGCTGAGGCTTTCTCACTCAAAAAAGCACACCATAATGTAAGAGTGGTGTTATTATAAGGAAGCTTTGGGATATTCTTTAATTCATGCAAACAGTATAAAAATAATTGCAAATAAGCTGCATGGGCACCGCATCAAGTTGATTGTCTCTGTAGTTGGGAGTTCCTGAGTTAGAAGGAAGGAACCAGGGTGTAGAAAAAGGTTAAAAAGTATGTTCCAGAGAGGAGAGAAACAAGATCCTCACAGAAACTTTAATGTTACAGATTTCCTTCCAGGGATGGTGTGGAGAAGCCACTATGTCCTTCTCAGTGGAGGGAAACAGCCTTCTGGAAGAATCCTGTCTCTTCTGCCTCTGTCTCTACTTGTGCTTTCCATGTCTTCACTCCTCAGAATTAGAAAGATACTGAAATGAACAAATACAGCTTTTTTGTAACTTTTTGGGGCAATCTGCCTTTATGCCAGATTTTCTCTGTGGAGTAGCACTTGCAATGTTTGCTATATGATGCTTTCAGTTATTGAGTGCAGTGACATTTTATAAAGACCATAAGGTACTAGAGCAAAACTTCTAGTTCCAAATAAATGGAATTGAAAATGTGATTTGGATCTTCTGATATTTTATGAAGGAAAAATAGGATAAATGTAGGTGGTCCAATTTAGTTGTTTATAGTGGTTATTCTTTTTTCAACACATGTAACCCTGATGCTAGCCACCTGGATGTTCCCAAATCTTATGGCTTTCTGGGATCAACCTTTGGTTTATTCTCCTAATAAAGTGGCTTGAGTCCCCTTAGTGTGAGAAATGAGTGTGTTCCCCAAGATAGCTGAGAATTAGCAGGAGGGTGGATTGGGAACATGAGCTGTAGTGACTTCTATTCTTGTTGTTTCTTCAACAGTTCAGGTTTCCTGTTTCTGTTGATTTTTGGTCACCCCTCTGGTGGCCTCACCTTCCCTTATTGCTCTCAGTTCCTGCAGCAGCTCTCTGACATTGACATGAGCATCACAGACTTTTTTCTTCCTTTTTATTGAAATTATTGGATGACACTGGTTAACAAAATTATACAGGTTTCAAGTGCACAGTTCTACAACACATCATCTGTACATTGTATTGTGTGTTCACCACTCCAAGTCAAGTGTGTGTCCATCCCATTTATTCCCCCTATACCCTCCTCTACTTCCTTCCACCACCCCCCCAGCAATCACCACACTATTGTCCATGTCCATGAGTTTTTCTTTTTTCTTCTTCTTTGCGACATGAGCATCACAGACTTTAAAAAAAATAATCTTTACACAGACTTTTAATGAAAGTTAGAGAATAATACGATAGCTATAGCATAGGGCAGGGAATAATTTCAAATTCTCTGTTTATAGACTTTTAATACTATTCCCTATCACAGGGAATTTCTCACTGGCCATCTTCCTCTTTTGACCTTGAACTTTCACCATCTTGGAGATTTTTCTTCTTCTTCCCCCAAACCCCTGCCCCCCCGCCCCAGTCTTGAAAGTTGGGCTATAAAATCCTCACTTTTCATAATCAATGTGCTCAGTCTGGTGTTGCTCTTAAAAGAATAAAGCTGTTCTCCCTCATCAGAATTCTTTCTTTTTAATCCACCCAGGTCATACTCAGCAACTTTTAAAACAATAACGCTTCTTCTGTTGCTATCCTTCCCTCCCTCCCCCCTCTTCCCTTCATCCATCCATCCATCCATCCATCCATCCATCCATCCATCCATCCATCATCCATCCATCTATCTACTCATCCATCCCATTGTATGTGTAAGATGAATGTGGTTTTACAATGTTAAAAAACTTAAAAGATGTTTTAAAAGTCTGTACAGAGTGGGGCAAAAATAGGTTTACAATTGTTTGTATGGAAAATAATACAATAATTAATAATAATAATACAAGAATAAACTGTGTTTGGTATACTCACAACTAACTGTAAAACTACTTTGGCCCCACCCTGTATATTAAAGCCCTGAACGGTGCACACTAACTCTTCCATTTAAACTTGCATTATAACAAATTTTAGAAACACGAAGAAAAGAAAAATTTTGTTCTTAGCAAAATACTTGACTATAGAATGCATATTATTACAAGTTTTGGTTAAGAAGGTAAACTTTATTTCCAACTATACTCAGTGACAGTGTTTTCCAAAGTGTTCATTTTTTTTATCCAGCAATGGCATCATTCTGAGCAAAACTCATCTCTGGCCTTGAGTTTGTTGTCACATTTGTGTGAGGCATTAGATTTAGAAGCCTATTCAGATGTCTCAAATTCTCCTTAAACAAGGCATATTCTTGTTCCTACTTCAGTGAATCATTCCCGCGAGATCTGAATATCTCTGTGTTATTAATTTTTCTGCTCTTTAGGAGGGTCCAGGTCCAGGAGAATATGCTTGTGGAGATTTGGACAAATATTCTAACCTTAATTAGTCTTCCCCTCCTTTCCTGAGCGCCCAGGGCCCTGGTTCCATCCCTCTTCTTGCTGAGGGTGTGCATATTCGGAGCCTGAGCCTCATTTCCCAGTACAGCCCTGTGTCTTACAGTGATAGTTTCTTGAATGCAGACTACAGTGAAGACTGAATGGCTGAACTCACTTCATGTTTATGTCTTATGGTCAGAACTCAGGACTTGCTGACCTTCTCCATTTGTTTGCAGTTTGCATTTATTTCATCCTGCAGCTGCAAAAGGGTTTTATGTTTGTTTTCAGAGACATCAACTCTGAACTGACCTCAAGTGTAAGACAGACACAGATTTTGAAACACCTACCATTTAGAAGACTCTCTTTAGGAAAATGAATATAAAATTACAAATATAAATTAGGCACAAAGGTGGTTATATATTTATAAAGAGAAAGCAAATTATAACTAAAAATACTAACAGTTGACTACATTTGAAATAGCTTATTTTTACAGCTTTTACAAAAACATACAATTATAAGAACCCAATGCTAGGGACCCTTCCAGGGTTATGGAAGAGACCAATATAAAGTGTGTGTGTGTGTGTGTGTAATTTTACAGAGATTTGGCCTCATACACAACTGTGGACATTGGTTAAATAATCTCCATGAGCCTACTGTCTTCATGTCTGATGTTAAAACTTGAAGTCTGCATAGCAGGCAGTTGGGAAGGGACGATGGATGTAAAGTGAGGGAGAGCAAGGACAAGCTAGAATTGTTGAAGAGGAGCTGGGACCATGAGAATGAACTGGGACCTGTATCAGTTTTCACTGCCTTCAACCTTGATAAAGTAGTACTCTTTATCACAGAGTTAAACAGATGGCCCAGGAATTGAAATGTTGAAGGAGGATCCAGGAGAAGGTGGAGCAGCTGTGGGCCTGGGTGCTGCCATGTGCCAAGAAGGTGAGTCAGCAGATAAAGATAATGTGCTTGAGCTACAAATGCACCTGACTCGACCTTTTGAAGGTTAAAACAATATGGCTGCTGCTCTAATTCCACCTTCTAAATCTCATTCAAATAGGTCTCTCAAACATGATTCACCTTAACCAGAAACATACAGGGAAGTGGATCTGGGAAACACAGTTCAGCCTAGCTCTTTGACATACTACAAAGCATGACAGCTTACTCATTGTCAATTTCGCACCCATGCACATCGCTGAAAACTATACTTATTTTTAAAATAAATATATTAACAAAGTCATACTTCTGCCTAACTATAATATGTACAACTGAAAATATGCTAACCCTTTCTCCAAAAGTGAATACTAATTTGTATTTTTGGTCATATTTATTCTTCTTGTAGGTTACTCAACCTCCTACTTTGATATTCTGTAACTTAAATACTATGATATAAGGTTAACAACTACTACACATCTTATGTTAGATGGTAGGGGAATGGGAGAGTGTAAGAAAATAAAAATTTTATATATACAATGTTCACATCAAAATAACAAGAAATACTCATAACTACCACACTCCTCATTTCTGTAATTACTCATGTAATCTAGGTGAGTTTTATAATTGCCTTCTTCTTCTAGTTGGAGTTCCTTGACTGTGGGTAACCTAAACATTTATTCCCAAAGTTTCTGGGCCATCTTGCCTGAATGGACTTGCAGTTTTCCATTGACTTTAATCACAGAACACTCAGGCACCCCAGGGGTCCTCTCTGCCCTCATTGTGCAGTGACAATCCTATCACCAGGACCATTGGAGTAAATCCAGAATGTTCACACTATTGGCATTTTGAACTAGATAATTCTTTGTTGTAGGAGGGGCTGTCCTATGCATTGTAAGGTGTTTAGCAGCATCCTTGACCTCTACCCACAAGGTGCGAGTAGCACTCTCCTCCTGCAATTGTGACAACCAAAAATATTTCCAGATATCCCAGATGTTCCCTGGATAAAATAAAATCACCCCAAGTTGGAAACCACTGGAGTAACCTCTTTATTTGCCAGGTAGGTCACAGGCATGTGGACCCGAAAGTGGCTATGTGGCAGTTTCAGCTTCCAGTTCAATGGAATCATTGTTTTCTCTCCTGGTGAAAATATTCCTCTCTTGGGAACTAAGACCTTCAAGCCAACTGAGCCTAAAGTTACAGGAATGGAAAGTGAAAACTTTGTTATCCAAGGAATGTTAGCTGAGATTGCACACAAAAGGGATGTTTTTTTCTACTTTGATTTTCTTTGTTCATTCCAGCTTCACTGAGATATAATTGACATATAACATTTTGCAAGTTTAAGGTGTACAACATGTTGATCTGATACATTTATATATTGCAGCATAATCACCACCATAGCATTAGCTAATACTTCCATCATGTCGCCCAATTGTCATTTCTTTTTTGTGGTGAGAACATGTAAGATGTAATCACTTAGCAACTTACAAGTATATAATACAGCATTATTAGCTATAATAAACACCTACGTTAGATCACCAAAACTTATTCATCTTATAACTGGATATTTATAGTTAAAAGAGATAACTTTTCAATTGCCATAGTCACAATGCACCATCTCATATCCTGACAGTGTTTGCAATGCTGTTCTTTGGATGGAGTCTTCTCTGAGACTATTAAAACCAGCTGTCTCTTCTTTCCAGCTTTTAGACGCTAGTCTTGCAACCTTCTCAGTCCATTGTTCAGCCTTGTGAGCCCATGCCCTGGATTTAGTCCTTTGGTTCTCTGTATCCTATGACTCCATATATGACAGGAGGAAGCCAGTAGGGAAACGGAAAACAGCTTTTTCCCCAGGGGTCTTACAGCAGAGATGGACTAGGCCACTATTTTACATCTCTTTTGTTAATAGACTCTACCCTGGGGCTGAGAGGCCACCTATGGTAGATTGTTTACAAAATGGCCACTGTTATTGCTCTCTCTCTATCTATCCCTTGTGATGTGACTTCAAAGTTGTTCCCCTTAAGAGGTGGAGTATATTTCCCCAGCATTTGATACTGGGCTGGCCTGATGATTTGCTTTGGCCAATAAAATGCAGAAGTGATTCTGGGCAGATTCTGAGCGTAAGCATCCACCTGTTCTCCTGAAACACTTCTGAGCTGCTAAGTACACAGCTATGGGGGCAGAGCCTGCTAGAGGATGAGAGACCACCTGGAGGAGACCATCTGGGCTGAGGTCATTCTAGATTCACCAGCCCGGAGCTGACCCAACAGCTGTCCACAGGTGTCTAAGGAGGCCTAGCTGAGACCCGAAGAATTGTCAACTGATGAAAATCTAATTGTCCACATGCAGAATTATGAGCTAAAAAATGATTCTTTTTAGGTACTGTGTCTTGGAGTGGTTTGTTATGCAGCCAAAACTTAGTGATATGTCATCAAGGTTAGAAGCATTTCCAAATTAGAAGTTACATCTACTTCTGAGTCATCACACTTGCCACTGAAGAGGATAAACCATATATGAAAGAGAAGAGGTATAAAGAGAGGAACACTATAATCAGGTAGCTCTTTCTTTCAGTGAGTTCTGGCCATGATCTAATTTCTTCTTCTACTAAATAGACCACTTACAATTTAGCAGAAGTCTTTTATTTACAAAACTCAGACACTCCCCACATTGGTGTATCTCATGGATCCCAAGGCCCAGCTAGCTCTTCTTGAATGACTGACCAGGAACTGGGATATAGTCTGGAAACAAAGGAACTACTTTCTCTACCTTGTTTTTTCCATCTCTTTCTCACTGGTAGGAGATCTCTCATCACTTCGGCATATTGGCTTCACTCTCATGCCCATTCCCAAATAGCAGCCTCAGGCCCAAGTTTCAGGACCTCTAGCTTGTCTTCCATAAATTCACATCCCCAATCAGAGAACCTGATTGTTCCACTGTGGTCCATTCAGATGTGCTTGGGCAGTGATAGTCAGGGTCAATAAAAATATGCTTTTCTTGATATTGGGCAGGAATCTTTTGTAGGAACCAAAGGATTGAATTGCTTTTTTTAAATAATGTCTACTGCTGGCAGGAGCCACCACCCTCAGTTTTTAGAGCTCCTTTCCTACCAAGTCACCAATAGATTTTTGCCTGTGCTTTCCATTGGAGAATCAACTTCTATACCCTTCCATTGGAAGATTGTGAATGAGAATGATCAGTAATCTCTTTTCCTAATCAGGCTGGGGCAGGGACTGGAAAGTTTTTTTAACCCAGTGCCTTGCCTCATATGTCTTTATAGTGCTCCTGGTGTCCCAAGATTCAAGGGTTCCAGCCTCTTCGTTTTCCTATAAACCTAGCTTCCAGTGTTTATAACATTCTATTCAGCATCTTGGTCTGTCTTCCTTTTTTAAAAAATTGTATTTTGTTTTATCTTATAATAGCCAAAATTTGGAAGGCTGCTGGTTGAGACACTCTCTACTGGCAATTTATAGTTATATGGACTAGAACATTTTAAAAAACAAGTCAGGCACCGACATATGGTTACCAGGTCTATACAGGGTGTGGCAAAAGTAGGCTTACAGTTGTTCATAAGGAAAATGATACAATAATAAATAAATAATAATATGAGAATAAACTGCATTTTGGTACTCACAATTGTAAACATACTTTTGCCACACTCTGTATGTTGCCATATAAGGTCATTGGAAGCTCCCATATCCAATCATCATCATTTAATGTTAGACTGAAACCTAGGAAATTGCCATTTTTGTAAGTCAAAAATAAATGAATAGTGGCAATTTCCTGTGGCTCAGTGTACTATATTAAAGAATATTTTACCTTGAGAACTATAGGAAGGATATAATCTTACAATAGAGGACTGGCCTTTACAATGAATTTATTTAACTTTATGAAAAATGCACTGTACATTCCTTAATTTTTGTTATTTCATTATAGACCATGAATACTTAATCATGGTCTGGCACTATTTTTTGATGTGTCTTTTTTTAAAACATAAATCTAATGAAACATGTCTGTGTGATCCTCTCAGGATCACTCTCATTCCTCAGAACACCTTTTTCATAGCCTCTAAGGTGGGTTCTGGCTTTCCTCTGGTTCAAAGTCATGCTCAAAGAACAATCATGTTCTCTGAGGCCCTTTCAGGCTGTTGTTGGGTGAATTCTTCACTTGCACCAAATTTGAGTGTTTAGGAGACCTGTTTGCAGCACCCAATTCATTGTCATGTCTCCTTCGTAAAGAACATGGTCACATTTACAAAGGAGCCTTCACGACCTCTCATGGTTCCTCAGTGAAATATGCAAACCAGGTTTTCTATCAACCATGCGTTAAAGATGCTTCACTTTGACTTGTGTTTTTTGCACAACTTTTCTATCATCTCAGACAACTGCCTCATCATCCTCTATTTCCTACCCAGGGGATCTTCATCTCTCTTACAAGTAAAATCCAGACAGATTGTATAACAAACTGAGTTTGGTTATTAAAAACATCTTTTTAGCTCTTGGCAACTAGCAAAACCACTCCTGATGAAAATAGTGTCTCTCTCCCATATGGTTTTCAAAAGAAGTTCAATTTTCTGAATTTGCCGTACATGTGAAAACAATAAACAATTTGCATTTATTTCTTTTTCTAGTAATTCAAACTCTAACCTGAGGGTTTTTAAAGAATGGATTTAGTATTTTCAACAGTGTACCACTTTCTGAAATATTATTGATTCTCAGTGAAGTAACTAAGCCTTAGCCAAATGTTTTAGTTGATCTCTCTTTTTTTGTGTGTGAATCTGTAAATGCGTCAGAAAAATGTTTGCTGTAACGTTAGAATGTGCATGTATTGGCATTAAAAGTGTGGTTCTGTCCCTACAGGGAATCAAATAGAAGCTAAATTACAGTTAATTCCTGGTATCTGTGGTAATGGGGAACAGAATGAGTTTGTACCAATAATATTTGAAAATTTTATTTTAGAAATTAGGCCGAACCCTGTCCTTCATGAAATCTTTTGCCAGAGATCCACAAGTAGTCCAATTGTTTTCTCTTCTTTTCCTGGCTAGCCAGACTCAGGGGTAGAGAAATGGCCAGAAGGAAAGAAGGGTAGAATCAAAAGACTTATTCACAAATCTCATGGTCATTAGATTTTTCTCAGTGTGTTGACTCCAGCTCTTTGCTGGGAAAAGGAAATCACTCTGTAGTAGAAAAGGATGACAGTCTTCCTACTAAGATGTCTCTTAGTAAGGCATCTTGTCTTTCCTTACAATTTAAGAGATAATCACCCAAACTCACGTTACCTCCTTTGGTAGTTCAGTTTTCCGTTAGTAACTAAAAAAAAAGAAGTAGACTATTTCAGAGAATTCTGACACTTCTTTAAAGATATCCTCTCAAAAAGGGAAGATTTGAAATATAGCTAAATGGGAGAAATGCCACCAGAGAGCCATCTACCTGTAGCCAGTAGCCTGCAAGGGAAAGGTTTTATTTCATCTGATTCAGTCACTGACCCGTTGGGAGAAGGAGATGATACATAAGCTCTTTATGGTCTCATGGCTCCCACAAGGGTTTTCAGTAGACCGGAAGGGCAGAGTCTCTTTTATTCTGGATCTATAGTATTTCTTGAATGCAAAGAACTCACACATTTGCAGGGACGTGTATTACACTCATGGTGTCCAGATGTGATGCTTCAATGATGTAACCCACTAATTTGTTCTGGAATTATTATTGTTATCTGTTCAAAAAGACTTAGATGATGACTTCTAATTTTAAAAATCCTGGAAAACTTTGTAACTGTTTGTCATTCATAGCGGTAATGCTGACACAACACTGCAAAAGCTTTGGAAAGATATATCTGTATCTATATCTATATCTATATCTATATCTATATCTATATCTATATCTATATTTATATCTATCTATATTTATCTATACACATACATATATAAACACACATATATACACACACATATATATAAGATATATTACATATCATATATATTTTATATATATTTTATATATCTTTATTATGGTAAGGATATGGCAAACCTTAATTAATCACATTAGAGAAACTCAAAATACTAAATGAAATGATGGTTTTAAATAAGGCTGAATATCATAATTAGTCCCAGATGGTTCCTTTGTAGTCAGGAGAGTTCACCCAAACAGCCACATTTCTTTGTGTGAATGTCAAAATAGAAACCGAATTAGACTCCTGCATTATGTCCTCATACTTACAGCTTCTTTGGATCCTTGCTGTGTGTAGGTCTTTGTGAAATGTCTGTCCACTGGGACAAAAAAGACTGTGTCCTCCATAATATACTCTTTACAAGGTAGCAAATGTTCTCAGAACCAACCTCTACAACCTCAGAACCAAGGGGTTCTCTTTCCTTCTGGTTTTCTGCATTTAGTTTTGGTAATGGAAAATATTTATCTTTCTTTGGTTCTTCAATTCATAATGCTCATTGCCCTGGGAGAACAGGCCTCATAGGTCTCAAGGTGTCATCCCATTTGCTGTAGGAAACCAGACTTGTCACTAAGTAGGGAGCTCTAATTCCCATGTGAAATAGCCAGGCAAATCGAGAAGTGTCTTTAAGCAAACTTTGTTTGTCATTGAAAATCAAGGAAAGTCAAAGAAAGAAAACAAACAGCTGATTGCCAAAAAGATTGTTGTCTTTAGTCCTTTCCAGGAGACATCAGCTGTTCCTTGATGTTTCTAATAGAAAACTTGTCAGGATAAGTATATTTGTTTCCAGTTCTGTCCTGGTAACAGATTTCACTGATTAAATTACTTAATTGGTCCAGCCATCAGTAAGGAAAATGTAGACACATCCAGTCTTTTCCTATAAAAGATTCCCCCAAATATGCATTTGTTTATTTTGGGGATCCAAGGTTTCTTTTAAAAATCTTTAAATGAGTTAACACACACAATCTGTTTCTTCCTCACTCAGAGAAAACTAAGCTAATGATTCATTGCTTTTCCATTAGCTGGTACTTGATTCAGAACAGGGCGAAGCAGGCCTATCTCCTGTGACGTGGACTTCTCAAAGTCCACATGACTGTTAGCAAAGAGCAGAGTAAGACACTTTGTATCTAGTCAGATTCCTTTGTATTTAGACTTAAAAAATGATTTATTATTTGGGTGAATAAACAATGCTATTTTCCCCCTCTCAGTCAACATATTCATTTTATATGTTCTTTTATTTTTAATTAGTAATATAATAAAATATAACCCATTTTGTAATAAATATAATGGATCGTTGACCAGTGAGTCACACTAATTTTTTCCATGGACTAACAATTGCTCATTGCTTGTAACTACCAGTTAGGAGAAAACTGGAGCTATTTCCCAGATCATGTGAAACAAAAACAGGCCTTAGTTTTATAAGAGATATGTAGTGGAATAAGCAAAATATATTTCTCCTTTTGAAAAATCTAGAGAATTGTCTAAAATCTCTACATTTCTCTTTAGTGAATATAAAACTCAAGCTTGCAGTTTTGAAATAGAGATATATATATTTCACTTGCTGATATAAAAACACTCCATTTCTGCTTTTAGTCATCTTATAATTTGTATTTTTTCCATAGGACATTTTGCTTGTCCATCATTGAAACAAATGATCAAATACGCAAACATCAATGAACCAGCAAAATTGTCCTCAGCTTGGCGTTATCTTATTAATGTCGAGGTGATATTGATTATGCAGCCAGTGACTATCAAATACCTGTGTAGTATAATAGCATCTAAATTATAGTGCATATATTAAATTATAATACATATTTTATTAACATTCATATATTTTATTAGTATATCACACATACTTCTGATTTCAGGCTCAGTTCCTATAAGCCCATATAGAGTCACATGACTCTATTATTATATTTAATAATTTCTTACTGGAGCTGATTTCCCAACCACAGCATTTTTATGAGCTGAGGGGTACTAAAAAGTTGGTATTGGAAGTGTGAGAAAATGGGCAGGTAGTTTAAATTTAAAGTTTATGTTATTTAAGACTGCAAATGCTGTAAGACAAAGCAAATATGAAGCGTTATTATTAATGCTATATAGCATTTGCCATAATTAAAGTAGATATTTGGAACAAGTGACCTCTAATTTATCTATTCATTTATTTATTCATTTATTTGTTCATGTATTCAACAAACAGGTATTGAGCATCTACTATGTGCCAGATACTGTGGTAGATGTTAAGACAGATGAATGAGAAAAATCAGATATAGACTTTGTTTAGAGTTGGGTGGAAAAGTAAGTAACGTTTATTGAACATATAATCTCTAGTTACCTTCAGAATTATGACATTCCACGAATCTAAGGACCATTCAGTTATATTATGGAATCTGTGAACCTGGTGGAAGTGAGGGTGATTAAAGTAACAGTCTTTCTCTTCCTTGCTCACACCCTTGAACCTGGAGAGCAGAGGGCTGGCAAAGGGAACGTGGCAAGAGTATCAGTGGAAGAGTAGGTGTTGCCCTAGGAAATGTGTGGTAGGAATGGGCTTATTTTTTTAGGGTGAGGGTAGCTGTATGTGTGTGCGGGGCGGGGGGGGGGGGAAGCAAAGTTCAAATCTCTTGTGTTTTGGTGATTGAAGGAAACTCAGCACCAGCCTGGGAAATAAAAATCCTAGAAAAACACCTCTAAGGGACTTTTGTTTTGAGGCCTTTCCATTTCTTCCCTTGCCTAAAAAATGTGTTTCCTCTGAGATCTTTATTGTATGGAATGGGGGTTAAAAATAAATGCCTCGAGGCCAGTTAAATAGAAGAAGTCACTTTTCTGCAGGGAATTTATGTGATAACCTCCCTCTCATCTCTGGCATTTCTTGGGCTTAACACTAATGGAGTGGATAATAATATTGCTCATAGTTCTGTTTCTAAATGGACAAGTCATCTGGACATGCTGAGTACCGTTCTTGGTAAAAATAGATTTATTAGGGCACGAAAGAGAGTAACAATAGGTTATTTGACTAGATTTTAGTGCAGCATTCTTTTTAGGATTAATGAAATATGACCTATGGAGTGAGCTGTGGATGTGTTGGACTGTATGGATTTTCTGACCCATGGGTAGAAACAGACAGTGAGAATGAAGGACTGAGACTATAGACGTCTATTTACCACACTGTGAAGAGATGTCTCAGGCACTGAAGAGGTTTGTGAGGAGCAGGCTTGTTGAATATCTTTGGAAATATTTTGCTGAAAGAAGTTAATAACATGTAACTGACTCTAGGTCAAGAGGCACATTAGGAGAGCCTTCTAATGCTAGTGAGCACAGAGACAGCAATCAGATCCTGGGAGATGATTTTTGGAAAGTGTAGTTCATCTGAAGAAGAGGGCAGACAGGCTACAAGTTGATGAACTGGACATAAAGCTCATGATCAAGTGGACACCGATGAACCGCAAACTATGTGTATTGGGAAAATGATTCTTAACTAGAACCTTGATTTTCAAGAAAAGTAGATGGACAGAGAGAAGTTCCAGAAATGAGCAATTCAAATGGGGAAAGTGTGAAATGTTTGAAAGAAACAAGTAGAAGAGTTAAATGTGAAAATGTGACCATAAGGAACTCCTTATCTACCTAAATCTATTACAAATGTATATTTTTTTCCAGGAGGAATTATACTTTAAATAGGGTAAGTATGCTGAGAAGGAGAAAAGGTAATAACTTTTAAGACTCAGAGAAAAGTATCTTAAAGTGGAGGGCTCTTTTAGATGTAACACTACCAGGAATCCAGGGTGTGGTCCCTAGTATAGAGCTTTTCCATTACCTATTGGAGGAGCAGTGGCCCCTTGACATTCAGATTGCACATTGAGTGGCTTTTACTTTTGGGGTTATGTCAAGAACCTTGTATTCTGATGACTTTATCCTCTCAGATCCCAGGATAGGAAGGACCACGTTGAGACAACCAAGAGTAAAGAAACTGTGATGGCTTCTTTACAAATTGGTGTGACTGCATATTTATATGCTACTTAAGTACTGAACAATAAAATCTAAAAGTGTTCAATTCATTTGGAATAACTTTACAGATATTCAATAAATATTTGAAATAAATCAGTTAGGAAGTAGTGTTTATTAAATGTCTAGTATATTCTTAGACCTCTGATAGAATTGTAAGGAATTTTTTAAAAAGCTTCAAGGAGTTAATAATTATGTTAACTTTTCAAAAAAATGGATGTTCTAGATCTGTGAAATATATATTTACCCTTATGTTCATAGCAGTGCTATTTAAAATAGCTAAGATCTGGAATCAGCCCAAGTGTCCATCAGTAGATGAATGGATGGAAAAGCTATGGTACATTTACACAATGGAATACTATGCAGCTGTATAAAAGAAGGATCTCTTACCTTTTGAGATAGCATGGAGGGACCTGGAGAGTATTATGCTAAGTGAAACAAGCCAGTCAGTGAAAGACAAGTATCACATGATCTCATTTATTTGTGAAATCTAATGACCAAAATAAACTGATGAACAAAATAGATCCAGAGACATGGAAGCAGGGAACAGACTGATGAACTTCGGGGGGGGGGGACTGGGAGAGATAAACTAAAGAACTAATATGCATATACTGTATGCATAATCAATGGACACAGACAATAGTGTTGTGAAGTCAGGGGTTGGGGCAGGAATGGGGAAGAGGGGATCAAAGGGGGAAAAAAGGAGGGACATTTGTAATACTTTCAACAATAAAGATAAATTTTAAGAAATAGATGTACTAAATTTTTAAAACTTTAATTTAACAAACATTCACATAGAGAATATTATATAATGCCAGGGATTTTTCTAAGTGCTTTATAGATTCGACTCTTATATTTATCTAGATTAAATGACACAATGATTGGAAGTGCATTGATGAAGGACTTTATAGATAAGTCTTCTTGAACAGAGGGAATGCAAGATGTAGGTTATGTACTGTGAACATATGAAAATCTAAACATGGACTGTGATATATCAGTTTTCATGTTCAGGGCTCACTCTATGTAAATTTGTCAACTAGGCAAAATTTGCCTAAATGTTATTTTACCTTCAGATGTCAGCTGAGCCCTAAGGTTGTTTTTTGTTTCTTAAAGCTCTGGTTTCCTGATTGACTTTATCTACCTGTGATTTCTAAGACACTGGAGTAGGCCATGCACTGATGCCAGTGTTGGGTGCTGGGAATTATGATAAGCTCTTTAGGGAGATATTTGGGATTTGTTTTGGGAAGGTGTCCAACGACCTTCCTTATGTCCAAAGTTTCTGTCTTTTGTCAATGGAAGATGTAGTGAATTGAACCAGTTAACATGATGGTTAGGGGTATGCTGACTAAAAGTAACCCCCACCTTTCATGAGGAAATTCAGAACCACTGGTGAATTATGTGGAGAAACTGGGTTGCAAGAACTTCTACTTACCTACACGATGGTTTAAAATGTTTCAGTTGAAGTTAAAATCTCCATGCTCCCTTCCTCATGAGAACAGACATTCCTCTAGTGGAGGCGCCAACATGATGTATCCAAATTCAGTATCATTCCTAGAATAGCTAAAAACCACGGCTAAATATTTCCCAAGTAAGCCCAGCTAAGAATAGTGTCTTATTTCCAGAGCTCTGACACAAGAAACTCAACACCCTCTTGGAGTCAGATAAGCTAAACCTTTTTTCGAGAGCTTTGTCCAAGTGGGATTGAGGAGGATGTATCTGAGAAAGATTTAGGTTGAGTGGGAGTCTAACAAGACTTCCTGTATCATCTGTGACATGCATGGCATTGAGTGATGCTCCAGGAGACTAAAAGTGCCTGTGGGCATGCCTAAATGCTGAATTGACTACCTGTCAGTGTCTTGGGCACCAAAAAGACTTCTGTTAACTCTGTTCAGTAATCAAATGAAAATTTCACTCTTACTGTCTTGCGCTCTTAAACGTGAGCTGGTACTCTCCAATACCTCGCCCACTTGTTACAATGTGTTGGAGAGCTGAAGCTCCATCTTGCTGCTCTAAGCCAGAAAGACATGTTTCCTTCTTGAGAGGTTCAATATCTAAGGGCTTGTTATTAGTCCCCAGATCTACTATCACCTTGATTTACTATCACCTTGTGGTTGATATGGTCTTTGACCCTCCTAAGGACTTTAGGAGAGCAAGAATTATCATCCCATTTTTGTTAATGAGAAAGAGAGGTTCAGATGGGTACATACTCATTGTTCATATTTAGCGAATGGCAGATATGGAACTAGATCCCAGATCTTTGGACTTCCTTGTGTGATATTCCGAGGACTTCATCCCATCTCTGTCCACATGCCTAAGTGCTCAAAGCCTGTGCCCCACCTGCTCCTGTTTATGTATCTGCTTGAGTGTGGCAAGGAAAAAAGGCTTTGGGGCTAGGAATGGTTTATCCACAGCACAATGTTTGAGGCAAATGCCCTGATTTTCCCCAGTACCCAAAAGGATGATTTCTATAATATTTCTTATATAATTCTCTGTAACCCATAAGAGTATCACTGTATTTTTTATTTTTATTTATTTATTTTATCTGAAGCACAAACTGTATTGTCTCGACATGGCTACATTTGTTTAACATAGATGGTTTGCGTTTAGACTGCCTTGTGCTTTCTTCTCTGGCCTAAATTATCCTTTCCAAGTTAGAATGCTTTTTCTTCTTTGGCATCCATTAAAAATCATCAGCAACATGGCCACCCTCCAGAAACACTTCTGTAATGCCAACCGCAGGACTTGGCATCTAAAAATAAGATTTGAAAATGAGATTTAAGTTAATGCCCAGAAAGAAATCTTTCCACGTGTCTACTAAAATTCAGTAAAACCTATTCCAGGGAAAAGTGTGAAATACATGAAACCCTTATTGCTACTTCCTAGAAAAGCTTTGGCCGAATAATTAGTGAGAGCTCCTCCTTTTTAATCTGACTCTCTCCTATTAGTCACTTTTCATTCTTTGACTTAAGGTTATGTAAGTGCAGAAGACATTCTCGTTTCCTCCAAAGCCCACAGCTGAACGGGCTGAGCAGGCTCCTCACTGATGAGTCTCAAGCTCTTGAGTTAATTTGGCCATCATTTCTGCTTCCATTATGGAACTGATTAAACTCACCAAATGATGAAACATGAAATAAAATAGTTTGGGAATAGTGTGGGCAGTTTAAAATTTGTTTAAAATGTAGTGTGGAAACTGTAAAATTTCTTTAAAAAAATTTAAATTAGCTGAGATCTCCCCATCCTTTCTTCCATCTAAAACTCCTTTTCAGTTCATTCCGTAAGAATGATTATATCCTAAAATAAATTATTCTTATTTTCCTTTTATATGTCTTTACTCAGCTTTCCACTATGTTTTTCATCTTATTTGTGATTTTCAAGCACACAGTTTAATGGTAAAGCCCTATATCCAGTCCAATCACTTTTAATCCCTCAAATGCTCAAAATCTGGTATGTTACTATTACTTTCTTTTTTTCTCCCTCCCTTCCTCCCTCCCTTCCTCCCTCCCTCTTTCCCTCCCTCCCTCTTTCCCTCCCTTCCTTCCTTTCTTCCCTTCTTCCTTCCAACAAATTATCACAGAAATTCTCAGGGCAGGCTGTTAGATATTAGTAATAATTACAATTATCATTTCTAGAAAATGTAAAGATAAGCCATGTCCAATGCAAAGGTAAGACAATAAACCCATTTAATATGTAATAATTGCTGACTTTTTTTCTTACTGCATTTTCACAGCTTTTATATGTGGTCAGAGAAGTATTATGGGCACTAAATCCAGAGGATAACAGTCAGAACAATTCTGCAGCTGTTCTTGATCCTCGATCAATAATCTACATACCCCAGGGTACCCCATTTCATACCCTGGCCCAGATTTAGATTTAGATTAGTGGATTTAGTCACTCATCTAGGTTTGGAATGTGTCAGCCTTACTGCTACTTTCTAAAGCAATCTCATTTCCTGACTTTCTAAAATTGACTGTTTGTCTACTGTGCATTACTATGCATTCATACAAACCTAAGATTTAATTATTTTTTTCCAGAATAATTTTGTTGCCTATTGGTCTTTTGGACTCAGATATTTCTGACTGACCTTTGTTTGTGTACACAAAATAAGATGTCACAAAGTTATAGATTTTATATTTACATGGTAGCCCTTAGGATACATCTGTATTTAAAAAAAAAATAATAAGACAGTCTTAGCTTTTGTCCTAGACTGAACCTAAACTGATCAGCTTTCAAACTGTTGAGTTTCTCTTGCCAAGGAAATCATGCTAGGACTCATTGAACCAAAAGGAGATTAACAAGTCGGTGGTTCATAGCCCATAGATGTTTTTTCTTTCATTTTATTTTATTTCAATTCATTTTTTACACCATTGGACCCCTACTATATTCAACATTATTGAGGTATGACTGACAAGTAAAAATTGTATTTATTTAAAGTACAATATGATGATTTGATATACATCAATGTTGTGAAATGATTAATACAAACTGACATATCCATCTACTCATACAGTTTACCTGTGTGTGTGTGTGTGTGTGTGTGTGTGTGTGTGTGTGAAGAATACTATTTTCTCAGCAAGTTTTAAGTATATAATACAATATTATTAGGTATAGTCACCATGCTATACATTAAGTCTACAAACTTAT
Organism: Tadarida brasiliensis; assembly: GCA_030848825.1. Taxonomy (NCBI): domain Eukaryota; kingdom Metazoa; phylum Chordata; class Mammalia; order Chiroptera; family Molossidae; genus Tadarida; species Tadarida brasiliensis. The sequence continues at coordinate 54,284,500 of CM061258.1, forward strand.
TCATCTTATAAATGAACCCTTGTACCTTTTGATCAGTATCTCCTAATTATTCCCACCCCCCAGCTTGTGATGACCACCATTCTTCTCTCTGTGTAAAAACTTTTGTTCAACATTTATTTATTTATTTATTTATTTATTTATTTATTTATTTATTTATTTATTTTCTGGTGATCATTCTTATTAGGGGCAAAGCCCTAAATTTAAATTCTTTATTTTATTTTTTTAACTTATCTTTATTGTTGAATGTATTACAGATAGATGTTCCTCATTTTTCCCCCATTTCTCCCCTCCTCCCTATTCCTGCCCTGCTCCTGCCTTTCCCCACACTGTTGTCTGTGTCCATTGGTTATGCATATATACATATAAATTCTTTGGTTTATTTCTTCCCACCCCCAACCCCCCTTCCCTTTGAGGTTTGTCAGTCTAACAACCAATTTGTACTTCTTAATCCCTTCACCTTTTTCACCCATCCCCCTAGCCCCCGCCCATCTGGTACCCAACAAAAGTTCTCTGTATCTATGAGAATGTTTCTGTTCTGCCTGTTTATTTTGTTTGTAGATTCAATTGTTGATAGATATGTATTTATTGCCATTTTGTTTGTTCATCTTTTTTTATCTTTTTCTTCAAGAAGACCCTTCAACATTTCATGTAATAATGATTTGGTGGTGATGAACTCCTTTAGCTTTTCCTTGTCTGGGAAACTCTTTATATGGCCATCGATTCTAAATGACAGCTTTGCAGGATAGAGTAATCTTGGTTGTAGGTTCTTGCTTTTCATCACTCTGAATATTTCTTGCCACTCCCTTCTGGCCTGCAAAGTTTCTTTTGAAAAATCAGCTGACAGTTCAATGGGAACTTCCTTGTATGTAACTAACTGCTTTTCTCTTGCTGCTTTTAAAATTCTCTCTTTGTCTTGAACCTTTTGCATTTTGATGATGATGTGTCTTGGTGTGGGCCTCTTGGGGTTCATTTTGTTTGGGACTCTCTGTGCTTCCTAGACTTGTATGTCTGTTTCCTTCACCAAGTTAGGGAAATTTTCTGCCATTATTGTTTCAAATAATGGTTTTCGATTTCTTGTTCTCTCTCTTCTCCTTCTGGCACCCCCAAGATGCGAATGTTGGCATGCTTGAAGTTGTCCCAGAGGCTCCTTACACTATCCTCATTTCTTTGGATTCTTTTTTCTTTTTGCTGTTCTGATTGGGTGTTTTTTGCTTCCTTATTTTCCAAATCGATGGTTTGCTTCTTGGCTTTACCTACTCTACTATTGAATCTGTGTAAACTATTCTTTATTTCAGTTAGTGCCTCCTTCATTTCTAACTGTGCATCCTTAATTTCTGACTGGTCCTTTTTTATGCTCTTGAGGCCCTCACTAAGTTCACTGAGGTTCTCGCTAAGTCCATTGAGCATCCTTATAAGCAGTGTTTTGAACTCAGCAGCTGTTAGGTTACTTAACTCTGTTTCACTTAGTTCTTTTCCTGGAGTTTTGTTCTGTTCTTTCATTTGGGACTTGTTTCTTTGTCTCCTCATTTTGGTTGCCTCCCTGTGTTTGTTTCTGTGTATTACTTAGCGAGAAGTATGGGGCTAGCTGAGACCAGATGCTGCTTGTTTGAAAGAATTTAGGAAAACCTGAAGCAGGATCCAAGACAGGCCAATCCTATGGTCAAGCAACTGGCAACAGCTTGCGTGGACCTGAAAGTTGGGTGGGGCGGGGCCTTAGGGAATCACCAGGGTGGGGCAAACAGTGTGAGCCAGGTTGCTGGAGTCCCAGATATGGCGGCGTCTGTCGGCCCAGGGAAGGGCTCACCAAAGGAACAAAAGCCTCTGATAGAACATCTGTCTAGGAGAAAGCTGCCTCTCCAGCCCTCGCTCCAATGCCAAACAGTTCAGTTCTTCCCCATATGTCTCTGGTGTCTTTCAAGCTGCCTCCCCTATTCTGGAGCCTGGAGGGAGTGAGTCCAGTAAGTCTGTGTGCTGGCCCTTTAAGAGGAGCTGCCGGGGGCTCCAGCTGCCTCAGCCTCAGTTCCCGCTGGTTTTTCCAGCCAGAAGTTATGGGGACTTCTCTTCTTGGCACTGGAACCCTGAGCTGGGTGCCTGGTGTGGGACAGGGACCCTTCAGTCTTCAGGGAGGACCTTCCCAGCCAAGGTGTCCTCCTAATTTTTATCTGGCACACGTGGGTGTGGGACCAGCCCGTCATGCCTCCACCCCTCCTACCAGTCTCAATGTGGCTTATTCTTTAATTTCGTAGTTGTAGGACTCCCATTCAGCTCGATGTCATGCGGTTCTGAATGATGGATGTTCTGTAGTTTAGTTGTAATTTTGATGTGGTTGTGGGAGGACGCGATACCGTGTTTACCTACGCCACCATCTTGACCGGAAGCTCTCTCGTTCAACATTTTTAGATTCTGTTTATAAGGGATACCATGCAGTATTTTCTTTCTCTGTCTGCCTTATTTCATTTAACACAGAATCCTCCAGTTATTGCAAATGGTAGGATTTCCTTCAAGGCTGAATGATATCCTATTTTGTGTGTGTGTGTGCATCACATTTTCTTTATCCATTCATCTGTTGATAGAGGTTATTTCCAAATCTTGGCTACTGTAAATAGTGCTGCAGTGAACATGGTAATGCAGATATCTCTTTGAGATTGTGATTTTACTTACTTTGCATATATACCCAGAAGTGGGATTGCTGGTCCATATTTTAGTACTATTTTTAATTTTTTGAGGAACTATCATAATGTTTTCCATAAGCTATACCAATTTACATTCCCATCAACAGTGTAAAAGGGTTCATTTTCCCCTCATCTTTGCCAAAACTTATCTTTTGACTTTTTGATAATAATCATCCTAACAGGGGTGAGGTAATATTTAATTGTGGTTTTGACTTCCATTTCCCTGATCATTAGTGACATTGTTCACCTTTTCGTACACCTGCCGGCCATTTGTATGTCTTCTTTGGAAAAATATTTATTCAGGTCCTTTGCCCATTTTAAAATCTGGTTATTTGTTTTTTTAAGCCATTGAGTTATATGAGTTCTTTATATATCTTGTATAGTAACTCCTTATTAGATATATGGTTTGCAAATATTTCTTCCCATTGCATTAGTTCCTTTTCATTTTGTTAATTTATTTTGCTGTGCAGAAGCTTTTTAGTTTGTCATCTCACTTGTTTATTTTTTATTTTCTTATGCTTTGGTGTCAAATCCAAAAGATCATCACTAAGACTGATGTCAAGGAGCTTTTCCGCCAGGCTTTCTTCTAGGAATTTTATGGTTTTAGGTCTTATGTTTAAATTTTAATCCATTTGAGTTTATTTTTGTGTGTTTGTGTATAGAGTTAAAAAAGGACCCAGTTTCATTCTTTTGCATGTGGATATCCAGTTTCCCCAGTTTAGTGGGTGAGGTCCTGAGATGTGTCTGCCTGTGGACAGCATGTGTCCCATGGGATGATGCACAAGTGGGCTCAGGGATGATCTAGTACATAGTTTGCACTCATTTGGGAAACCGAACATGTGACTTGTCAGAAACATTTTTCTTCAGTGTTTTAGCATGTGCCTTGTAAGGGAAATTTAATCCATATGTGTCAAAGATTCATTTACACTTAAATCATTAAAGCATTGTTCTGAGTTTTTGATGTCTAACAAGTCTTTTGACTTTTTCCAAGCAGTTTTAAGTGTTTTGCCAAAGGCAAACGTAATGCCCAGTACCAGAAAATTCAGGTTTTCTCCTTGAGTCTAAAATTCTTGCTCCCCTCTCAGGGAAAAGTTCCCTATCAGTCAGCATTTACCTGCTCCCATTTTCAAATGTCTCAGAGGAGCCAAGCTCTGAAAGGGTAAAACATGATAGGGCATGATTCACACATCTGGCCCCAATCTGGGCCTGTATTCTAACTTGGCAAGGAGGTACAGGATGTATTTTACTTTCATCTACCTCTGCTTCATTGAAGACATCGTGTGACGCAAACACCAGACGATTCTGAGTTCATCTGGTCAGTGGGAATAGCAAGGAAGAAACCTCTCTATTGCAAGGATTTGGGACAAACATATTAAAGAGCATGAATTCTCAGAGAAGAAATATTATATCCCTACTATTTCCAAGGCAAGAACTACGCTGCCATTGTTCCTTTCACCAACAGTCTTACTTCCTCAGCTCATGAATAATTTCAGTTACCTCCATCAGGGTTAAGGCAGGGCAACGTGACAATGCAGGCAAGGCCCTCCAGAAAGAGCTCTTTCAGTATCCCTTTACTCCTTGTTTGGTTTTGGCATTTTCTCTGAACTCCTTCCCTTAGCAGTCACTGCATGTAAATCACCCCAGGTTCTTTTGACCATCTAGGAAAACATGAGGTAAATTAAGTCCTATAAAGTTGTTACTGAGAACATGCTATGCTCCCAGGACTTGAGGCAGGGAGGATGTCTGTTTCATGTGGGTGTCCCCAGTGTCTAGTACAGTGCCTGGCATACAATCGGTGCTCAAGTCATGTTTGCTGAATAAATGTAGTTTCTTTGTAGTACATGAGAGAGCCATGCTAAATTCAAAAGGTTGAGCCCCAATCATGAAATTTCAGCTGTTGACCTAGTCTCAACAAACATCCCTGTCTTTCTGTATTACATCGAGTGGCTTCACCCATTTAAACCTGTAATCTACAGTAGAAAGCACACCCACTGATGGCGGCGCATGGGGCAATACTTTTGAGTGGAAATATTTTCACCACCTGCCAATCACACCAGGAAAGTCCAAGCAGATCCTAAACTCAGGACAGAACCAGCCTGACCCGTCTCTGCTGACTGGCTCGGCCTTCTGTTGAGGCAATGTGTGCACTGAGTTCTCACCCCTGTAATGGGAGTGTTAGATTAGTTCATTCATTCCATGCCTTTCATCCTTTATGTCACTTGTTTCTGTGGATATTCAGACTGTAAATCCAGTAGGCTTCAAATTATTTGGGAGTGGGACACAGCTAGGCTATTTCTGGCTATCCCTACTGGTCTCTCTACTACAATCTTGAGAACTCACATAAGCCAATTTAGCCAATGACATCAGCTTCTTTTGGTGATTACTGGTTGCCTCCAATGGTTAGAAGTGGGAAAAGGAAAGCTCCTTCTCCACACCCTAATCACCAGGTGTTAGGAACCAGTGAGAGGAAGTTTCAGGCAGAGTTCTACTATCATCCAACATTTATTAGCAAGCAGTCATGCACTTGGCTTGATGAGGTCTTTGCTCTTTTAGGCACTCAGGCCATACACTTTGTATGAGTGTTCAAGATAGAATAGTATTCTTGGAAGAAAAGAAAGCCTTCTAATTTGAACAGGCAACAAAGTCCTCCATCACGTGGCAGAGACTGGACCAGATCTAGGGTCTCACATTGAAGGTAAACATGGCACATTTTTATACATTTGTTCATGCAAAGGTTGAGGTGCTCGCATACAATTTCCATCTGACCACATACTTAGGATACCTTTTATTTCACCAGTGAAAATTTATCTAACATCTTTTTGTGAATTACATCTTCTGGTGAAGATCTGGAAAGCCATATTATAAGCTGCTTGCAATAGTCTTCTCAGAGAATGCCTGATTAGGATCTTCTAAATGTTAACTAATTGCCCCTGGGGAGTTCAGGTTACTTAAGGTTCACATACAAATACATCACCCTGTTTGTGTGCAAGTATTTTGGAATAAATTAGACACTAAAACATAACGTTGAGAACTGAAAGTCTCCATGATCCCATCAATAGAACTGTGACTAGTCATCATCTATATGTACATAAAGGACTAAAATGTCAAACTAAAACAATTTTGAACTCAGATTAGAGAGTTTTGCATGGTTCTTTTATCTTAACATCAAACAATATATGGAATGATCGCAGGCATCTGCTGTTTTTAATGTGCTTAAATGAAAAATGGAAATAATACCTTTTGAAATGAAATTATTTGTGTAATAAGTTTATTGTTTACTATATAGTTAACGCATTTTTTAAAAGTCTTAAAATGAAATATTTTTGAATAAGTCATTTTGCTAGTTTTTAGAATTATATAATGTGGCACATTTGTGAAAGCATGTATCTGTATAAGGAAATGCATTTCAGTAACAGCAGGGGAATTTCATCTAACTCTTTCAAGCATGACACTTACATTTGTTAGGAATATGGTCATTGTATTCTCATTGTAGAATATTCTTTTATTCTGTCATTATAAATTGCGATTTTAGACACAGAATGAATTTCTATCATATCTTGCCAAAAACATTGGCCACATTTCCATGGAATCCACATTATTTATTCATGCTCTCAGCAATTTTTTTCTCTTATAAAAAAGTCTCCCCTTTATCAACCATGCATAAATCCTGACCTCAAAGTATATGGAAGTATACATGTGATGGTTGAATGTGGAGGCAGAACGACTTGAGTCATTCATTTTATATTTAGAATGCCTACTCTGTGCCAGGCTCTATGCTGAGCACAGGGTGGGATGTCTGCATGTAGCTCAAGCCAACAGATGTGTCTGTTTCCTGCCTCCTGGAGCTACGGGCACGTCCCAAAGGGGAGATGGGCTCTGGTTTAATCAGGCAGATGACAATCCGTGTCTTCCCACTCTGAGTTCTACTGTGATGTCAGGGTTATCTTGCTAACTTTGTTTTCAGGGTATGTGTGTGGTGAAGAGGGGAGAGGTAAAATATGATAGCAATGAATTAATTCTGTATATAAAATACTGTATGTATATAATCCCCTTCACAAAGACAGAGTGAAGCAGTCTTTGATAGACTTCTCCCAGGGGATTACACCCACTCTCAAAGTTTTTCTTGCATATTGATGATTCCAAACAATTAACCTGTAGTTCTGATTTTTCCAGCTTTGAAAAATATACAAATGCTTCCTGAGCATCTCCACACAGATGTGCTTCAAGAATCTCATATTCAAGGTGAACTAAGGTGTGGATTTCTACACCTGTGTTCCTCCCTCTTTCAGTCAATGGTGGACCCAGTACTGAAGCAGAAACTTGGAAGCCATTCTTGACTTTTCCCACTCTTTCAGATCCATGTCTAACCCAGGATCAAGTCCTACTGACTCTAGTTCTTGAATACTTATGAGCATCACCTGTTCTTCATCTGTATTACTTGTGCCTTAGTGCAGTGCCCTCATCACAGACCTTGAGAATCAAAAGAACTTCCTTCCTGATACCTCGAGAATCAAAAGAACTTCCTTCCTGATCTGCCTCTTTCCATTTATTCTCCTCAAAGTCAAACTCCACGCAACCCAGAGAGTGAGATATTAAAAACACAAATTTAACCAGACTACGACTTCCCTGTTGAGACCTCTTCACTGGCTCTACATTGACTATGGCAGCAAAAAATATAGTTTACATTTTGGTGTGCTGTAGAATTTTATCCTGTTGTGGGGGCACCCATCATTGGGTTCTGGAATGAGTTTAGTCACTTGCCATCGAGTGTTAAAGAAAGTTGAATAGGATAAGATAGGACAAGATAAGATAGCATAGGATAGGATAGCATAGGATAGGATAGGATAGGGTAGGGTAGGATAGGATAGGATAGGATAGGATAGGATAGGATAGGATAGGATAGGATAGGATAGAATAGAATAGAATAGAATAGAATAGAATAGAATAGAATAGAATAGAAAACAGAATGGGTCTCACATAGTGAGTAAGTAATGTTTGCAAAACTTGTTGGAATTGTGTGTGTGTGTGTGTGTGTGTGTGTGTGTGTGTTACTGGGTGACTGTGAAAAATGCCCTTTTTTTTTTCCTTTTTAACTGGGAATCCTGATTTAACAAAAATGAAAACTATTGATCAAAAGAACTTAAAATTTGCCGTAGAAATACACTCTAGGACTGAAGAAGATGAATACAACTCTCATGAAACATGGGGATATCTACTTGATAAGTGGGAAAAAAATTGTATTTTATCTTTACAATTTACTTAAATTTTGCATTCTTGTTACTAATGACCTACACTTGTCCTATCATAAATTTAATGTTTTAAATCAGTTATCTGTATGTATATCTCTTTACCCTGAGGCTTTGAATAGTCCTGCCATGCTACTGAGACACTCATTCCTTAGTCTCGGAAGGCAGACAAAAATGTTAACGGTCAAGCTGCTCAGCATAAGTATGCTGTCTTTTGGTGACTTGCCTCTGTCTTTGAGGACTCATTTGCCTGGTACTTTGGGCTCCAGAAATACCCAACTGCCTTGTGTATCCCTCTCCTTCCCCTTCCAGGACTGTGACCTTCACCCTGTGCCCTTGGTCTAGCTTCTGTCTAAAATGTCCTCCTTTCTGCACTTCTCCAGGATTACTCCTTTTCTTATGTTATAGCTCAGCCGACTCATTCCCCCAAGGGGAAGCCACCCCAACTCCAAGATGGGATTTGAACCTCCCCAACCCCCATATCTGCTGAGGGTACCAGGCAGCTGCACTACCCTGTCCCAAGCTTGCAGGAGGTAAGATGATATGGAACAAAATCATGTTGTAAAAATCTTGGTTCCTGATGAGCCTGTCATCAGCCTGGCAGAATTTAACATTTATTTCCTGATGTGTTATTGCAACAGAGTGTTATCTTTGAATATTAATTTGCATTTTGCTAGCTGCATGTAGTCACTTACCCCTCTAAGCAGGTGGCTGACAGACCCTTTGGAATCATTGCCTGTGGGAGGAAAGTAGAAACTGCTCTGAGTGAAGTCTTCCCGCCTTTTGTCTAGTGGATCATGTGAAGTGTCCTGGATGGGATGGAGAGAAAGGAGTGGCACCAGGGGGATAACTTTGTGGACAAGCAGAAAGAGAAGAGAAACTCCCAAAAGGGGACAGGAGAAGTTGATAATATGGGCAGACTAAGGCTAGCAGAAAGACTTCAGATGTGGCTGTATGGGATACTGAGAGGGCCTGGACCCTTTCATGGAGTCCCCAGCCTTGCCAAAGGCTCCTGATCCGCAAGAGAGTCAAGGAGGTGGCAGAGCTGCTGGCCCTGGAGGGATCTCATGGGCTGGGGTATCAGGCACCTCAGCAAGAACCAGAGCACCAGAACAGGGCAGGTGCTGGGTGAAGAAGGCCTCCCGATGTCCTAGAGCTCAGTAAAGCTCAGCCCTGGGCAGCAGGGAACCCCAACAGTGGCTGTGTTACATTTACTAGAGGATTGAGTTGGAGTCAAGTTGATTTCAGAAAAATGGATGAAGAGTTTCTTTTTACCCATCTTGGTTTGAGGACTAAGTTTGATGTCTGTCATATTATCTTTTTTTTTTTTGCTTTATATTTGACTTTTTTTTTCTTCTCATTAATAGCTCACATTTATGTAAGTTAGTGCCTTATGTATAGTGGCTCATTTAATTCTCATAATTCTTACAAGGTTGACCCCATTGTTATCTTTATTTTACAAATAGGAAAATTATGACATAAAAAGAAACTTCCCTACATTCTGGCTAATGAATGGTGGAGTCTGGACTGAAACTCAGGCTGACTGGATCTGGGGTCCATTCACTCACCCCGACACCGTCCTGCCTCGCCTGTGCTGGCTTACTGGTTGATGCCATCCCTTAGAGCAGCGATTTTCAACCAGTGTGCCTTAGATTGTCAAATAAAAAAAATGACTACAGCCAACACAACAATAGTTGTCTGCTGTGAATGAATCAAAATTTTACGTTGTATTTTTCTCAGATTGGCAAAAATTATAGTTTAGATTTTGGTGTGCGGTAGAATTTTAGTAATTAGTTTACAGGTGCCATGAGATGTATTGAAAATCGCTGCCTTGGAGGATCATACCCTGTGCTCTGTCCTCTTTGAGGGCTTGACTCAGTGAGGGGCATCAGAGGTGATGAACAAATACACGATGACTCAATGGTTGATTTATTGGTGCTGCAGGTGCTTACCTTCCTGTGGAAGGAGCCCAGCTCCTCGGCCCTGGGCCCCACCTGACACTCTTGGCCAAGAGAAGAAAGGTGGTTTGAGATGAGCCCTTTTCCATCTTGATGTCCCCACTCTCTTGCCCTTTCTGCTGCCAGCCCAGCCATGGGAGAGCGACAGCTGATTACCCACAAGCTGGCTGGGTGTCCTTTCTACGGTTTTGGCCTTTCAGGCTCTGTGAGGGAGTGTCCAGTGCAGAGGTGAGGGCACTCTGGGTCTCTGAATGCCAGTTACTCCCCTTTCCCTGACAAATTCTGCAGCATTACTCCTAGGAGTTTCCTCAGCACTTGGGAGCAGGGACCCAGCATTCCTCAGAGGAACAGCAAAGATGTTTAGGGCCGTGGTGGTCAAAGAGGGAATCCCCTAGCAAAGTTTGCTAGTGATTTTTGTTAGAAGATATTTAAAAGTCTCCTCCAATGCAGAGCGATAAGGCTGCTGTGGAGAGCCAGGTTCCCTCTCAAATGCACACTCTTATTTCCTGGGGAAGAGGTCACATTCCGTTTCTGAGACTTGACTGGAAACCATTGAAATTGAATGTGTCATCCAGACAGAAGCACTCTGTGCCTGGCTGTCTGCACAACAAGGGTGACAGTGTGAATTCTCACTGCAGACTACTCCAGGTCCTAGCCAGGGACGACAGAGGGGCAATTCATGCTCATCTGGGGGCTGCTATGCTCCGTGAATTCCGGGAGGAAGCAGGGTGACTGAGGGCTTTTGTGGCTCAGGAGCTGGAAGATGAAATATGAACCATTTCTGTCTTCTGGCCTTGTTCTCATCTAAGCCCAGGAAGTGGAATGAGCTGAGATCTGGGGAGACAGTGGCGCAAGCTGTTTCTGGAAGGCTTGTGCTGGCTTCCGACAGGACCATGGACTTTTTCTGCTGATCTCTGTGAGGCTGACCCCAACCCGTTCAGTGTCAAGAATGTCAGACCTCCTTTCAAAATCAGAGCAACTCATCAAACATGAATGACCGCAGGCAGAGTTGGGCCTCCCTGAGGAGGACTCAGCCTTGGCTGTTTGTGGAGTATTGAATTTGGTGGTTTCTGACAAGTCTCATGCAGCTGCAGATGATGCTGGGGGATCTATCACAGCTGCATGCCGAGCACTCAGTCCAGCAGCCTGTGAGCTGGCCCTGCTCCCGAGCACATGAAGGAGTATTATAATACTAGGTATGTCTCTCCAAGGACTGCTGGAGGAGCTAGCCATGCACTAGTCTCCTGGCCTTTGCTTTAAGTTTCCTATTTGTTCAGTTGTACAAATCTATCCTCTCTCCAAATCTCATTAGAGGGCCCAAGAGAGATTTTGTTTCTTCATAATAACCCCACTTTTTAAACTTGAGAATAGAGCTGGTGGGCCCTCATTCACATAACCCCCACTCTGTGTTGAAGGCCAGCTTTACAGTCACTGTTCCCACTGCTCAGGTGGCCCACAACAGGTGTGTCCCAGGGTTGATGCTAGGTACATTGGTCATCTCACTGCCTCACCTGGATGAACACAGGCTGTTAGCCCCCTCCTTGACTTGGTGCTAGGCAAGTACTTGGGACCTATGGATGGAGTGATGGGGAGACTCACATACTTACCCCTGCCTCTTCCCTAGCATGGGTCTCTAATGTGGCTACTGGATGGTATGCACTTCCACAGATATGTCTTTGGATCTCAAGATACAGAGTGTTGTCTAGTCTAGTATTGGAGCTGCAATGGGGGTGTCATGTGTTCTGTGTGTTTTTGTGTGTTTTTTAATTTTTTGTAGCATTTTTTTTTTAAATTCTCACCTGACAATATTTTTCCATTTATTTTCAGACAGAGTGGGAGGGGGTGAGAGAGAGAGAGAAACACCAATGTGAGAGAGACACATCAACTGGTTGCCTCCCATACGACCCGACCAGGGCCAGGGACTGAACCGCAACCGAGGTACATGCCCTTGACCAGAATCGAACCCGTGACTCTGGTCCATGGGCTGATGCGCTAACCACTGAGGCAAATTGGCCAGGGCTTATTTTTATTTTTAAATTACAGTTGACCTACAATATTGTATTAGTTTCAGGTGTATAACCCTGTGATTAGACATAACTTACAAAGTTATCTCCCCAATAAATCTAGTACCTATCTGATGCCACATATAATTATTACAATGTTATTGACTATCTTCTCTATGCTGTACTGTACATCCCATGACTGTTCTGTAATTATCAGTACTTCTAAATCCCTTCACCTTTTTTACCCAACCCCCAATCCCCCTCCCATCTGGTAACCATCACAATGTCCTCTGTATCTATGAGTCTGTTTCTGTTCTGCTTGTCCATTTATTTTGTTTTTTAGATTCCATATATAAGTGAAATCATCTGGCACTTGCCATTGTCTGTCTGATTATTTCACTTAGCATAACACCCGCTAGGTCCATCCACGTTGTTGCAGATTTCATTCTTTTCTATGGCTGAGTTATATTCCATTGTATGTATGTACTACTTATTCTTTATCCATTCATCTATTGATGGACACTTAGGATGCTTTTATATCTTGGCTATTGTTAATAATGCTACAATAAATACATGAATGTATATGTCTTTTTAATTTAGTGTTTTGGGTTTCTTTGGATAAATACTCAGAAATGGAGTTGCTGAGTCTTTCTTCATCTCTTGTTATACAGCCTTTGTTTTAAAGTCTATTTTGTTTAGTATAAGTATTGCTACACAAGCTCTTTTTTTTTCTCATTCCCATTTTCATGAAATATCTTTTTCCATCCCTTTACTTTAAGGTTGTGTGTGTCTTTCGATCTGAAATGAGTCTCTTGTAGATAGCACATGTAAGAGTCTTATTTTGCTATCCGTTCAGTCACTGTATGTCTTTTGATTGGAGCATTTAAGCCATTTACATTTAAAGTAATTGTTGATATGTATGCATTTATTGCCAATTTATTATTCATATTTTTAAATCTTTTTTCTTGTTCTTCTTAAATAAGACCCTTTAATATTTCTTGTAATACTGGTTTGGTGGTGATGGACACCTTTAGCTTTTTCTTGTCTGGGAAGCTCTTTATCTATCCTTTGATTCTAAGTGATAGCTTTGCTGGGTAGAGTAATCTTGGTTGGAGGTCCTTGCTTTTCATCACTTTGAATATTTTGTGCCACTCCCTTCTGACTTGCAATGTTTCTATTGAGAAATCAGCTGACATTCTTATGGGAGCTCCCTTGTTGGTAACTAACTGCTTTTCTCTTGCTACTTTTAAGATTCTTTGTCTTTAACCTTTGGCATTTTAATTATGATGTGCCTTGGTGTGGGTCTCTTTGAGTTCATGTTGTTTGGGACTCTCTATGCTTCCTGGGCTTGTATGTCTATTTCATTCACCAGGTTAAGAAAGTTTTCTATCATCATTTTTTCAAATAGGTTTTTAATTTCTTGCTCTGTTTTCTCCTTTTGATACCCCCATGATGTGAATGTTGATACACTTAAAATTTTCCCAGAGGTTCCTTATACTATCTTCATTTTGGGGAATTCTTTTTCCTTTTTGCTATTCTAAATGGGTGTTTTTTGCTTTCTTGTATTCCAAATAGCTTATTTGATCCTCTGCTTCATCTACTCTACTGTTGATTTCTACTCTACTGTTGATTTCCTGTTAATTACTCTTCATTTCAGTCAGTATATTATTCATTTATGATTGGTTCTTTTTTATGGCTTCCATGTTCTTTTTCATGCTGTTGAAGTTCTCACTAAGTTCCTTGAGCAGTCTTATAACCATTGTTTTGAACTTTGTTTTTGGTAGTTTGCTTGACTCCATTTCATTTCATTGTTTTTCTGGAGATTTCTCCTGTTCTTTCATTTGGGATCTCTTTCTTTGTCTCCTCATTTTGGCTGCTTCCCTGTGTTTGTTTCTATGTTTTAGGTGAAGCTGCTACATCTCCTGGTCTTAGTAGAATGGTCTTATGTAGTAGGTGTCTTGCAGGGTCCAGTGGTGTAGCCTTCCTAGTCACCTAAGCCAGGTGCTCCAGGTGTACCACCCTATATGGGCTCTGTGCACCCTCCTGTTGTATTTGAGCCTTTAACTAATAATTGGCACATCCCTGGAAGGGATTGACCCCCATGCCAATTGGCTGCAAGGACTGGCTGTGACAATAGCAGAGGAGCTGCTATGCAGAGGACAACCCCACAGAGCAGGACTTACTTCACTGGGGCTTTGGTGCCTGCTGACTCTGCTCCTTGAGTGTGTTGCTTATGGACATGGTTCAGTTTTAATCTGGCATGGTCTGAAGCTGTCCACCAGGTGCACTGGCTCTGGGTCCTCCCGGGAGGTACAAGTTCAGCCAATACCTGTGCTCTCTCGGGGGCCAACTGGGATGAGCTATTTGCAGATGGCTGCTACTTGTGCTGGGTTTGGAGGTGTCCTGGAGAGGTCAAGCTGCGAACCAAGGCTTGCTGCTGCTAGTGCTGGGCCTGGGGCCACTTAGCAAGAGGTACAGGACACGCCAAGGGCAGATGCTCCTCATTTGAGAGATTTTAGAAAAGTCCAAATATGAACCAAGACAAGCTGTTTGCATGAAAAAGCCACTGGGAATGGCTTGGGTGGGCCCATAAATTGGGTGGGGTGGGGTTCTCAGGGAATCATCAGGGTGGGCTGACAGTGTTAGCCAGGTTGATGGAGACTCAGATATGGCACCAACCTGCCAGCTCTGTGGAGGAAGGTTCAGAAAAGGAACAATGACCACTGCCAGCATGTCTGTCTAGGAAAGCTGCCTCTCCAGTCCTTGTCCTAAGCTAGACAATTCAGTTCCTCACCATATGTCCCTGGCATTTTTCAAGCTGCTGCCCCAGCACTGGAGTTCAGAGCAAGTGAGTCTGAGTAAGTCCATGTGCAGGCCCTTTAATAGGAATGCCTTGGCCTTCAGCAGCCCTCCTTCCCACTCAGTCATAATCCCAGCTGTTTTTCACAGCAAGAAGTTATGGGGACTTCTCTTCCAGGCACTGGAACCCTGGTCTGTGTGTTCTGGTGTGGGGCTGGGACCTCTGGCTCCTCATGGGGGACCTTCTCCTCAGCCAAGATATCCCTCTCAACTTTTAACCATCATCCATGGGTGTGGGACCAGCCCATTCCACACCTCTATCCCTCCCACCAGTCTCAATGTATCTTCTTTATATCATTAGTTATAGGACTTATGTTCTGCTAGATTCCAGGTGGTTCTGAATGATGGTTGTTCTTTGGTTGTAATTTTGATGTGGTTATGGGAGGGTCAGAGTATCACCACCAATTTGACCGGAAGCCCTGTTTTTGTGTAATTATAATGTTCCCAGATTTTCCTTGTCTTGGTGAAGGAGAAATTTGATTATAAGGGGACTGAATAAAGTAAGAAGAGCAGACGCTCTCGCACATTCTCTCCCTCTCCCCCTGACATTCCTTCTGCCCTGTCTTTCCTGGCAGGACCCAGCTTTGCTCTGGGCAGTCCAACCCTGTGAACTGGCCATAGCCAGAATTGTTTTTATTTTTTAAAAAATATTTTTTCTTTATTGATTTTAGAGAGAGAGGAAGGGAGAGGGAGAGAGAGATAGAAACATCGATGAGAGAGAACATCAACTGGCTGCCTCCTGCATGCCCCTCATTGGGGATTTGGCCCACAACTGGGCATGTGTCCTGACTGGGAATCAAACCGGTGACCTCTTGGTGCATGGGTTGATGCTCAACCAGTGAGCTACACTGGCCAGGCTGTTTTTATTTTTATTATTATTATTTCTTAATTTTTATATTTTCTTTTTTTTATTGTTGAAAGTATTACAGATGTCCCCCTGTTTTCCCCGTAGCCCCCCTCCTTCCCGCCCTCAAACCCCTCCTGCCTTCCCCAGCCTAGTGTGCCAGGATCATTTTTAGAGCTTAGCCTTGGACTAAGTGGCAAGAGCATCCATCACATGGGATGTGGTCTCCCATTCAGTAGCAGAATAGGAGATGGTCACTCTGAAGAGCATAAGATACCTTCACTAAAAGGAGGTCTGAGTCCTGCCTCATTCATGCATCTAGGGCTGAATTCTTGAATGATGCCATAAGAGAATTACAGGGGAAACAAGAAAATGTATATGAGCTTGATTATTCTATAGTCTCATATGCCTCCCTTCATTCTGCAGACAGTGTGCATAAGATGAGAGATGAGCTGAAGGCCAGGCCCTCTTTGACCTGTATATCCACTTTGCAATCATGCCCTGGGCCACGCTTCTAGTCACAAAGTTTCTTGAATTCTAAGAAATTTAGGGCACTGGTCTATGCCCTAATCCTGATGTAATCTTCTTACCCAGGTTGATAGACTGGGGATGGGGTGGGGTGGGGGTGGAGGGTGTCAATGGGGGAAAAAGGAGAAACATCTGTAATAAAAATAAATTAATAAAAATAATTAAAAAAAAGAAAATACTATCTTGAAAAACATCTTTAATTAAGAATAAAGGACCCAATGACAGTAGGGAAAAAAAAAAAAAAAGAATATTTCTTCTTATGGGTAGACCTAGTTAGTCATTTTCTCTTAACTTTTTGCTTAAAGGTGACCTGTAGATGGGAACTTTTGTCAGAGATGATCTCTCTAGGCCTAAGTCTATACCACTGATTCTGTCTCAGAAAACGAGGCTGCTTCTTAAATTTCAGACATTTTGGCATTTGGGAATGGAAGAGTGAACATCAAAGTGCTGTATTGAATGCAATGGCAGGCAGACTTGCCAAAACCTGGAAATGATTTTGTTCTAACACTAAGACAGTAAGTCCAATTTGCCAGAAACCAATTTGCCAGTTGTTGAATGATGAATTTGCTGAATTTACCGAATTTACTAATTTACCAAATTACTTATATTCATTTATAAAGACTTGAATAATTGCCATGGGCTAGGTTGGCATGGCCTGAAAGGGTTCTGGGGAGTCAGAAACAATGGTCTCTGAGAACAGCCCCGCAGGCCTCATGCAGGAGACTCCAGGGGGCGCCACTGCCCAGACAGCAGTGTGCATGGGGTAAAGAGGCGGGGAGTTAGATGGAGAGTCATTGTAGGAATCCAAAGCATTTTTTATTACTCAGTTCTTGTTTTTAAACCACTTCTTCTTTTCTTTTCTTTTCTTTTCTTTTCTTTTCTTTTTTTTTTTTTTTTACCATTCATATTTTAAAAGTCAGCTCAACAGGGTGCGTTTTTCACTGGCTACTTTGTCTTATAAATTTCCCATCCTCACGACATGGCAGTTGTTTGGCTCTTCATCTCTCCTCTTCTCCCCTCTCAATCCGTGCAACACCCAATCCCTCTCACTGTCTCCTGTGAAGCACTAGCCCAATGGTTTAGCTGTCTCCTTTATTGCTTTTATTCCTAAGGACCCACAAATCTTTAAGGTCTTCTTCTACCAAAGCAGACTGTCCAAAACAAAAGCATTTTCTTACCCTTGAGGGATGATGATGCCAACTCTTTACGTAATATTTTATTTTTCTACATGTAATCACACTCTTATGATTTGGGAAAATAGAAGAAAAATAAAGCCACAATTGTTGCAAACTCAGTGTGATAGCCTTCATATATTAGGCACTCAATACATATTTTAGAAATTAACAAATGGTTGGTTTTTATATGAAATTATGTGATAGTTCTCTACTCTCTTCCTTCTGAAGTCATAGGGTAGGAAGGATCCTCAGAGATGGATGTTCAGAACAAAAGCTTCTCTTGGCTTTACCTGAGATCTTAGGGAACAAAGAGAAAACTGAGCTCAGCAGACTGGGAGATCAGATAGGAACTTGACACAGAAAGTCTTACTAGAAAATAAGGATTATGTCCAGAATCTATCCTGAATTCTTAAAATCCTCAAGTGTGGCAGCTGGGGCTGTGTGGGTATGGGCTATAGTTTCTTTGAACCAAAGGTAAGAAAACCAGACATCAGGTCTTATCTTGCAAAATCAAAATGTATAAAGGGGATTTAAAGGACTGGATTACTTAACTTTTATGAGCAAAGACAAAATGTCCCATGGGGAGAAGGTGCCTACATGGAGAAGGGATCTAGATCAGTGCCTCGTGTCAGTGGGAATCAGGTCTTGGTGGGATTAACATCTAGACTGGTGGTATGTGCATTGTATATGAAACTGGCTGTCTTAGTTGGCTTGGGCTGCTATAACAAAATACCTTGGGCTGAATGGCTTAAAAACTTGTCTCACAGTTCTGGAGGCTGAAACTACCCAAATGTGGGTCCAGATTAAGTAGGTCCTTCTGGGCCTGCTGCTTCTATCATTGGCCTGACCCTCTTTCAGTCTTAAATCCAGACCACTCAGAATTAATTGGAAAGGGATTCATCTGAAGTAGGAATTTAAAAAAATAAATTAGAGAAACCTGTTCATGATCTTGGATTAGAACTTCAAGG
The DNA here is from genome assembly GCA_030848825.1 of Tadarida brasiliensis. Taxonomy (NCBI): domain Eukaryota; kingdom Metazoa; phylum Chordata; class Mammalia; order Chiroptera; family Molossidae; genus Tadarida; species Tadarida brasiliensis. Next base: position 54,302,753 of record CM061258.1, read on the forward strand.
CAAAGCAGGAGCTCAGATAAGATTAATTAATAGATGATATACTTGCAGCCCACACTCTATTCCTATTGATGTGGGCCACCTCTTTCCATTACTGAGATGTGATTAGTTCAAAGCCAGAAAGAACTATAATCTAATTCTAGAGAAATGTCCTTCTAGTACATATTGGTGAGTGCATATTTTAATATGTGATATGAATCTATGTAATTTTAGTAGTTGGATAAGAAAATTTGGGAAAGGAAAACCATATTGTCAATTAAAAGTATACATAATAAAGCTTCAGGTTAACATAGATACTTATATTGCTTTTACCACATATCTGTGGAAATGATTAAAAAATTTTTTTTCTTCATTGATTTTTAGAGAGAGAGGGAGGGAAAGGGAGAGAAAGATAGAAACATCGATGAGAAAGAACATCGATTGGCCGCCTCCTGCATGCCCCCCACTGGGGATCAGGCCCACAACCTGGGCATATGCCCTGACCAGGAATCAAACCAATGACCTCTTGGTGCATGGGTTGATGCTCAACCACTGAATCACACCAGCCGGGCTATGGAAATGATTTTTATTTGTTGGGAAGGGTGATCTCTGATATTCTTGTAAAGTGTGGTGTTGTTTTGAGTCTTCCTCTTTTAAATATGGATGATATAAACTTGGCTGTCTTTATTTCCTGAGCTTCATGATGAACTTACAAACTAGCAGTTACTAACAGCCAGCACTTAAAATTTAATCCCCTGGGATAGTTCATTCCATGGCCCTGAAGAAACACTCCTCTGGCACAAAAAAAAGTGAAAAATCAAAGGCAGCAATAATAGCATGGTTTTGTATTTATCTGAAAGTACACGCTGGTATGAGAATCAAGGTATGAAAAGAGCAAGTGAATGTCAGGGTGAAACAAGATGTAGGAGCCCTTGGAATGCATGCGAGAAATATACTTGTGATCGGATGCTTTGAAGGGCAAGGTGGTTTCTGTGTGGACATCCCAGCTAAAGGAATGAAAATGGACAATAAGGGCCCATTACGGACAGGGGCCCTCAAAGACACTTAAGGCAAATAGGATTGTAATGCAGACAAAAAAGAGAAAAGAGAGAGAAACACAAGTGGATAGAAAAGCAAATGACGTGAACTGCCATTATTGAAACTTCCAATTATTCCCTCAATAGAGATCACAGAATTGCAGATCTTAATTTCGCCCCACTAACATCCCCTCATCTTACTTCTTGCTATTCATTACAAAAATGAGTTCCTACTGTGACCACTTGGGGTCTCTAGAGAATCACTGATCAGTGTCTGAAGCCTGATAACCTTTTGGTTATCACACTAGAAGGTGGGAGTGTTTATTTTTTAAACAGGAATAGTCACATAGTCACAGGAAATCCAAGGCCTGAGTTGTAAATTTCCAAAGATGGAAAAAAAAAATGTATATAGCCTACTTCACTGTGTAGCTACCTACTCAACTACAAGTTGGCACTGACCATCATACCTCAAGTATATCCCTTGCTATACTGATGGTAGAAATTCCATTGCTTCATTTTTTCTTAGAGTAACAGCACTGTTTCCTATTAAAAAGGGAAATGTCCATAGAGCACTAATCTATACAATCATTGTAAGTTATGGATACCTTAGTAGGAGTTACTCTGTTTGGAACTTCCCCAGTGTGATTACTAAGGAAGATCAGGGTGGGTGGGGAGACAATGGAGGAGGGCAGTAAAAGAGGAGGTGAAGACAAATTGCATCTACTTCACACCATTGCAGAGGTCTGACCCTGAGTCCTCCTCCAACTTCCTGTTCCTCGGTAAGTGCTAACCCTGGGGTCAAGAGAACAATCTGCCCTCAGCTCTTAAGCCCTCCTATTCAAGATGATGGCTTCCAGATTTTCCAGGGACACTGATACTCCCACCTCCGGAGTCCTTATCGAGACTCTCTTGCTGGTCACATGAACTGCAGCTATTTTGGGTGTGACTGACATTTTTGCTAATATCATTGACAACTGTACATTTCAACATTCCATTATTTAGAATACTCATGCAATTATTTGTAAAGAATCTGATGAAATCTGGGAACAATGAAGTTCTTTCTCAATGTTTAGATGACTTGCTGTGAAAAATTTTACTTTGGTGGTTTCTCTCATTTTTATCTCAATAATTTTAGATATTATTTTCAGATGCACTTTAGTGTACATTAATTTTTCATACATTTATCCATCCATTGAACATTTATTGAGAGCCTATTACTTTCCACTTACCCTGAGGGTTCTATGAATATAAAGACAAGTAAGAATGGGGCAGGGCTGTTATGAAGGCCATCAACCAGTGGAAGAGACAGATGTATAAAAGCAGTGACAAAATTTAGGGTAAATAGGAAAGGAGAGAGCATTTGGGACCTAGGAAAAAAAAGTTTTAGAAAAGGAAGTTCTTTTTTCTCGGCTTGTTTGAAAGAAACTACGTGCTGTTGTTGTTGTTGCTCTTGTTATTGGTTTTGTCAGGTAACACTAGCCTTCCTGGTAACTCACCTTGATGCCTTTGATACATTTTTTAATTATTCCCATGTGCTTTAAAGGCATTGACCAGAGGGTCATAGGGTAGAGTGTATGCAAAGCAATCTGACCAGGGCCTGCTGATATAACCCACTCTGCAGGAGTGACCTCTCATCTATTTCGGGGGGACCAGTGGGTTTCCCATGTCTTCACAATGTATATGCTGCAACTCCTGGGTCAGCACTATTGGAACACAGACAATTCTCTACTGAAGGGAATGTCATAAAGTGCATATATTCTTTGCTTCTGCAATTTTTCAAGGAAAGTGGCCATTTCTCAGTGACCTCTCCTTTTGGAGACTTGCTTACAAGACAGACATTTAGGTGAGTGTGTGAGATTTGGAAGTGTGCCTGTGCATACGGGATAGCATAAGCTCTGTCTTTTGAGCAGAGAGATGGAGTAGAAGTGCTCCATCTCCCTAGATCCAGCATTCTATGTAGGTAGTCTCCTCTGCTGAGGGTTCTTCCTGCATTGTGGTATGGACTTGTTTTATTTCTGAACCAAATAGATTTATACTTAGTTCTCTTCATGTGAGAGCAGGGAGAGCAGATTTCATCTCTTCTTTATGTCTTATGTAAAAACACACAAGTATTTATAATGAACTAGTACGTTTGGCTTTTTACTTTTAGGCGGGCATGGACTTCTATTAATGCCAGACGTACTTTTTCCTTGGAGAATCACTTTTGTTCTTAAATTAAGTAGATCCATCATTCTGTTTTTTCTTTCCTCCAATACTCTTAGAAAAAATATTATTATTTCTCAAACATTCAAACCACAAAGTGAAACAACAGGAAACAGAATTCTTACAACTGGAAAGTTGTGTGTGTGCATGGGAGCGGGAGGGTAAGAGTAGGTAAACATAACCAGCACGATCTGATGTCACACAGACCAAGCTATTAAATAACTGAACATATATGGAGACCTAAGTGGGAAACTTACTAACCAAGAATTAAAAAGGATTTCTATATCTAAGCTCTAACTTATTTCCAAAGTACTAATATAGGTCTATTAACATTTACCACGTGCCCTATGTCCCCGGCATTGTGAGTCTGGACTATGGAGAACGTGGGAACCTGAGATTCACAGTTACCAGGTTAACATCTTTATGTCCTTGAACAGAGGAAGGCATGAGGGTGTCATGAGCTCACTCATGGAAGCCCTGTGCATCATTCTTCCTGTTTCCCTTTCATTACCAGCATGACTTGGAAACCCCAGAGGCCTTTTCTTTGTCTTTTTGCTTCTGTGCTTCAGGGTACCTTGTGTCAAGCAATCATCACATGGATGCCTAATAAAGCCCAGAGCGTGTAATTATATCTGCATCCTGTGGACACATATTTATATAAGTTGCTATCATCATCTATTTTTTCCTACTCCAGAGGGGCCTTGGCAACACAGATGTTAAGAAGGCTCATCATCATTTTCAAGGAACCAATTTCCCTCTTTGATGCCTCTGGATGCTGGGGCCTGGTAACAAATCTGTCGTGTGTGAAAATTACAGTCTAGAGGGGGATGGGAGGAGAGAATGAGGCCATGGGCAGCTTGATAACCCAAGAACAGAGAAATTAATTTCAGAATAGGTTTTCTTGATTTGGATGTCACATGTCAATCCAAATTTTAAAAATAGGGTCTCAAGGGCTGTGTGAGGCCTGGACAGCCCTTGATTTGAGGTCTTTCTTCCTGGCCCTCATTTTCCCACACCTCTGATGTAATCAGGACTGAGGGTGCTGGAGTTGAGTTCAGGTCAGTGTTTGAAGGACATTTGGTCCTGTCCAAAACATCCATGGAGACATTGGGTCTGTGCCAAATGGTCTTTGATTTTTGGTCCTGTCAAAAACATCCACACTTAGAAAACATCACTAGGTTCAAATAGCTCATAATATTTATTTATACTTTTGGTTTACAGGATTAATACATAAAAAATACTAGCATGAAGCAAGGACCTTTTGTCATGGACTCAAATGTCTGAGTGGACATTTTGGACAGGAGCAAATGTGTCCTGCAAGGGAAGGAATGCTAACCTCACCTTGTTCTCTGCTCAGATTTACTCATGTCTGTCACAGGGTACAGAGAGGGGCCATTGGTCTGTGGCCTTGCACTGATGAAGGGCCTCAAAATTTGACGTGTGAAACTATCCCCAAAGAAGGTATACATATGGTTATTAAAGTTATTCTTGGGTCAAAAGCATTCATTTGCTCAATATAAGCGTATGAAAAATATAAGTTTTGTATCAATGTTTTTGGCATTTTTCTCATTTTTTAATATATTTGTTAAGTTTCCAAGTTTGAAATTGGCTCAGCCCTCTCAGCCTCTGAGTGGCCCCGAGTTTACCACCAAACAGCAGCCAACATTTGAGGCCCCCTGGGCTTTTGTCCCATGACAAATCGCTCAGCTGATCCCTGTGCTCACAGATCTGAAGAACAGATTAGATTCACTGCAGTTCCTGATCGTTCCTGCATGAGCACTTCGAAGCGGGTTTTACGCTTTGCTCCGCATGCTTAGAGGACACTAGTGCTTTCTGACTTATGAAAATTATTATTTTACCAGTTTAAAACTGCCTTAATTGGGGACATTTCTAGCTATTTAAAGTGGAAAGAAACACAAAAAAGGCTGAAATGTCCAAAGTGCACCAAGAAAAAAGTGAAATAAGGTCTGTCAGTCCCTGCTCAGGACTCCATAAGAACAAGCAGGGCAAAGGAAACTCAGTACTTGGGCTGTGCGTGCGTGTGTGTGTGTGTGTGTGTGTGTGTGTGTGTCTGTGCAAATGGCAGATCAGCACTAAACAGGCCTCATGTGGAGGAGGCTAATGCAGGCGAAATGGAACTAGCTCGGGAGGTGGCCTCCAACTGCAAACAGTTCTTTGTTTTGCTTCTCTGGGCTGGAAGCACTGCCAGTGACATTTGAGCAATAACTGGGGCCCATTTCCATTTGGGTTTGGAGACTTAGGTCTCTCAAACTTTCCAAGAGAAATGTCCAATTGGGCCAGTAGGGGAGCCATGATGCAATCTCAGTGTACTTATTTATTTTTAGATTGCAGTTTCCTGCGAGTATCTGATTCTATAACTATAAACGACCTTTTGCTGAATTTTATTATATATGTATTTTTTGTTTTACTTCTCTGACTCTAAAATAATAGGTGCTTTTTAGCCCTGGCCAATTTGGCTCAGTGGTTGGAGCGTCGGCCTGTGGACCAGAGAGTCCTGGGTTCGGTTCCCGCTAGGCTCTAGTGGCTAGGGGCACGTACCAAATAAATAAATAAATAAATAAAATAATAGGTGCTTTTTAAAGAAAATTGGAAAAGTATAGAAATGTATACTCTAAAGAAGTTTAAAAATCATGTATAATCTTAGCAAACACTGTTATTTTAAGCTAACTTAATTCTAAAATAAATTTTATTAATTCTTATTTCTATGCATACAATTATTTCACTGAAAATAATGACAACACAAATATTAGAGTTTTATGCTTGACCCTCTAAACCTATTTACTATGACCCTAAAATATGGTAGGGACCTATTGAGAGGCCAATTAAAGTCTAGAAATTATGTGATATGTGTTCTGAGTCTTCCATTTTGTTTTAAAATGAACTGTGATGTCAATACTCATTGCTTACTCTATTCCAGCTACTGTACTAGATTCTTTACATGGATTAACTATTTCAATACTTACAAATTATAACAAAAGTATTATCTCTAGATTACCATTTTACAAAAACGTTGAGATGAGAGCTATAACTTGACCAAGGCTACACACCAGTAGGGGTAGGTGGGCTTTTGACCAGCCCTGTGTTCTGAAACGGCCAGTATCCTTCCCCTAAACCTGAAAGTGCTTCGTTTCTTAGAGATAAGGGCCCAGCCACATCAGTCAGGACATATTTGAGCACATGAAAGGGCTGCAAAGCACGTCCTTTTGCTTTGATTTCAGCAGAAACACGTCCTCTGTATCGAGTGGTGACAAGCCGCTGGGGGTTTTGCTCCGGCGACAGGCTGGAAATGCATGTGTGTGGCAGGCAGACTTGTGAGATCACATCCGAAGGCTGGCTGGACTCCTTTCAGGCCTTTGGAGTGTTGATGTAGACGAGGGGGAGAAGACTCAAACCCCTCTTCTTTGGCTTAGAAGATTATGGATCTGCAACTTCAAAAGCTGTTTGCAATTTTATATTCGCCTCTAACTGCCAAGGTGCTTGTCTTATCTTCAGTCAGTTGGCTGGGGCTTCTCTGAGTAAGCTGGGCGGTTTCCTCCTGCATTTGGAAGGGAGTTGCAGGGGCAAGGAGAGGGCGGGCTGCGGAGAGGTACGTGTGGCTGAGAAGATGATGCTAGTGGAAGGAAGCAAATCAGGCTGAGAGGGCAGGAGGAGCAAGGAGTGGAGGGGGAGAGGAGGAAAGGCTCTCTCCTAGTGTCTATTGGTGTGGGAGGCCTTGTGATCAAAGCAGAAAGGACACAGATCTCAGAGTCCCGCTTTGTGACCTTGGTCCACTTACTAAACCTCTCAAGCCTATGTATACTTTTCTGCACTGTTCTCCCTATTTTCTCTGTTTCTTGTTAGGCTCAGGTTGCCCTTAACACTCCATGCCAAGTTCAATTGAGAAGGAAGAAGGCTGGTCTGACAGGCAGGCGATCAGGATTGATTTTCTGTCCTGACTCTTCATCAGCTCTCTGACCCTGAGCAAGAGAAAACTTCTGTGACGTCTAGTTTCCTCACCTGTCAGTCTGTAAGAGTACACGCCCTTCTTACCTCATGAGGTCTTGGGGAGGCTCAAAGGAGATGGAGTATTTGAAAAGATTTGTAAACCTAGAGGAATCATACAACAAAGTATTCTAGATACTGGGCTCATGGGGCAGCTGAGCACGGAATGTTGGTGGGCGGCAAGAGTCGCACCCGGGGATGGCGGGCAGCTTTCACTTTGTGAGCCGGCTCTCACCCACTGGTGGTGGCTGCCTGGAGCTCCATGGGAAAGAGTGCTAGCATTGATTATTAATGTCTGCTATGGACAAAGGAGTTGGGGAATTGACTCATATGCCATGTGTTCGCTATTTTTTCTCTAGCCCAGTGTGCTCAGTCTGGTTGATCATTAGATTCGTCTGGATAACTTGATAAATCTGCCTCATGTTACAGATTTCTAATTTAGTAGGCCAAGGGTAAGACCTGGGATGAGAGCAGAGAATCTTCTTCTTCTTTTTTTTAAGGGCTTTCTTTCCAGGTTGTGCTGATAGTTATGCCGCTCTGGGCACCATTGCTCACGTCTAAAGTAGAGGAGGGGCAGAGATTGAGTCTCACGCAGCTCCGAGAGGTGAAAGAATAGAGCACAGAAGAGTTATGTAACTTTTATACACACGGACATAAGTTTTAAAAATGTAGATGAGGCCTGCGTTTTTTTATAGGTTGTCTAACTCCTTCTGCATGAAACAAATTGGTCGTATTGTCCGTAATGATGGTTCTACCACTGGCTTCAGGCCAGATCCCTTTTCCTTGTGGTTCAGGCACCCGCTCCAGAAGGGCCAGGTCCTGAGTTCCAGCCCCACCCCGTGCCCTGCTTTAACTCTGCATCAATTTGCAACTAGTAGTTTTCATGGGTCAGGAAAAAGATGAAATTAGCTTTTCTGTTAACTAGATGGGCTTTGAAATTTCTGTTTTATATTTAATCATTTTGACTGTGGTTTTTATGATGCATTAAACCTGCAAACAGCACTGTAATTGTGTATGTACCTCCCAGACATGCTGAGGACATGAGAACATGATATTGTATCGGAGGAGAACATGAGAACACGTTGTACCAGCAAGTGGCAGAGGCACAGTAAGGAGAGGGACGCCCGTGTCCCCCTCCTGTTCATCTCTGTCATCTGAGCTGACAGATAACCAGCAGATTGGCTGAGAAGACCTTGGAGAGAGAAGAAACATTTACATTTTAATGTTTTTTAAGAAGCCTAATTCCTTCTCATTCAAGAGTTAGAAGAAAGAAACTGTAGCTTGGGGGTTCCTGGTGGTAGTATCAGCCATCTTGTCAGAAGACAGCACGAGCTGCCTGAGAGCTCCCCATAGTGGGGGCCACGTCTTAATCTGAGCTCTGCAGGGGAGCCCTTGGGAATGGTCAGAGCCCCGCTGAGCAGGAGTAACTTCAGCTCTGGTTGCTTAAAGATTAACGAGGAAGAGTTAATAGATGGGACTGATCCAGCATTTACAGAGTAGAGATGGGGCAGGCTTATAAGTTTTTGCTACTATTGGGATCCTGACTTATTAGTAAGGACTATGGGGGTAGGAGGTCTTTTTAAAATTTTTTTAGCAGAAGGTGAGGCTTCTGAATCCCATCTTTATGACAAAATACAGGGTGAGGTAATAGTAGGTCTATAGTTGTTCATATGGAAACTAATGCAATAATTAATAAATAATGCAAGAATAAACTCTGTTTCACAGACTCACAACTATAAACCTGCTTTCGCCTCACCTGTATAAGCCTTGAGTCTGGATTCTTTTTTCTGTTCTTTTTCCTCAGTCTGAGTTTGTCTGAAAAAAGTATTTAAAAAATATACAAATGTACCCTGGCCAGTTTGACTCAGCGGTTGGAGCATCAGCCCGTGGACCAGAGAGGTGTGGGTTTGATTCTGGTCAAGGGCACATACCTCGGTTGCTGTTCGGTCCCTGGCCCTGGTCCGGGTCATGCCGGAGGCAACCTGTTGATGTGTCTCTCTTACATTGATGTTTTTCTCTCTCTCTCTCTCTCCCACTCCGTCTGAAGATAGATAGAAAAAAGTATCCTCCGGTGAGGATTCAAAATACACACACACACACACACACACACACACACACACACACACACAAATGTGACCATAGGAGAAAAAGGGGGAGTTAAGTACTCAGGGGTGTGTATTAAACCAGGGGTTGCAAACTGGCAGCCATGCCATGAGCTTGGCCTCAGATGTGCCTCTTTTGGTTAGCACAGTGTCTGAGAGAAGAGAGTGGGATGTACATGCCAGTTTCCACAGGCCCCTACTTTCTCACATCTGGGACCTGGATAATTTATAACTCAGGTCACTGAAGGTGCTGAGGTGTGGGACCTGTGGACTGAACCTTTGCCTGCCTTGCACTTTCAGAGGTCTTTTGTAAGAGTGAAAAATTGAACCCCAAACCACTCGGACATGAGACTATAGTGTTCATTTCTCTGAGGCGGTGTATCACTTTATAGCTTTTAATTTCCCTAGTAAGGGGCACATTAGTTGTAGCAAACGAATCTTCAAATTTCAGACACTCCAGGATGTGTACTGACTCCAACTTTGGGGGATTTTAATGTTTTGTTTTATTTTGTTTTGTTGTAAGGATGAGAGTGAGAGGAAATTCAGGGGTGAGCAAGAAGGCAGAAGGGCAGGAATGATTGATGGCCATAGAAAGTCCTGACAAATTTGTAGTCAATATTGTTTGTCGAGAGCAGCTTGTATGACAAAAGAAGTGTCAGCAGCCGCCTGACGTCTCATTCTTCAGGCCCCGGCCTCTGAGCTGCAATAGGGGCTTGAGTGAAGTGCCTGTCATGGTTAATTGGAAAAATCGCTCCAGATGAGTGAGGGGGGCTGACAGTTATGCATTAGAGGGAGAATTTAGTGTCTTACAAGGTTGATACTGACACCAAAAGTGACTGGCTTTAGTTTTTCCCTAATTAGGAAGGCCACTGGAAGGAGAAAACCCAAGGAAAGAAGCAACGTGTTATTTCGGATTCTATCCGTGCTTGTAAACGACTTCCAGCCGCATTGCTTTCATTGTTGCCCTCAATCTTTGCCCTGGTTCTATTTTTCTTAGGTGTTTGTTCTGTTCTTGCTTTCTAATGAGTCCATGGAATGGAGATGCAGGAGGGTTTCAGAGAACAGGTAATGGAGGAGGGGAAATGATGGGCTCATTCTCTCCCACCCCCCCGACCCCCCGAATGTGTTTGCCTGGCTTCGGGAGCTGGTCAAGGCCATTTCCAGCCATTGCTCCCGTGCACAACAGGCTAAGCTTGCTGTGTCATTTAGCACTCTGTTCATTTGTTAACATTTCTCACCCTCAGCTGATGTGTCTCCCGAGAGAGCTGTGGTTTCTCATCCAGATGAAGTCCGAGAGCTTGCAATATCAAGGCTGGAGAGTTTGGTGGTAACCAGCTCTCTGACCCCCCAGGAGCCTGCTGTCTCAGGGCCACCACCACCGACATTTGGGTGCAAATCAGTCATGGGCCCCCTCAGTTTAACTTTCATGTTTGCATTGTGCAGCCCGGCACTCTTCTCTGTAGGCTCGTGGACTCTTGAGAAGTGGAGGATGGCTTTTGGGCTTGAGGCTTCCGAGCCTGCTTGGCTTCTATGGCTTCGGCTGTCAGGCTGCAGAGTAGGCTGCATTTGTGTTGTCCTTTAGCGATGTGTAGAGGATGGGAGCACTTCATGAAAAGGATGTGGCCCTGAAAAAGCATAGTAAAAAACTTGCATCATTTAGGCAATATCCTCAGCGCAGTTTTATAGTTCATTAGGCCTGCCAGCTTTGAAATGATGTGATCCTTGAAAAGAACTTAAGTTTGGGGGATTTACATGACTTCAGATTTTGAGCACGAAGGGATTTTATTAATTTTTTAATATCATACTATTTCCAATTTGCATAAAATATAACCACAATAGGATATTCTATTGGGGTTTGTGTCTGGTAACTCTTATAATTTTAAAAAAACATAATCTAATTTGTTGGGCCAAGTATTCTAAATCCTGCTTATAGAAATATGAGTCCAAATCTTTTGTAACCGAGAGGATAAGCTAACAGGACTTGGAAAGTATTTCGAAATCAATGATGAAGCTGCTATTACTACCTTTATATGTGGCAGTTTGGAAATGCTTCAAAAACAAATTAATTTAATTGAATTCAATAAAGATTTATTCAATACCTACTAAGGACTGGGCAGTGTAGCAGACATTGAGGCTGCGTAGGTTCAGGAGTTGAAATAAAGTCAGCGAACTGAAATGAAATTATCCAAGAATTTTAAACTAAATCAGCCATGCATAGCCCCAAACATTGCTTAATTTTCTTTATTCTTTACTTGTTTTTATCCCATTCTGTTTTTTTTTTTTTTTTGGTCCCATTCTTTTATGAAGATGAACATGACATTGCCAATTGATGTAAGGAGAAATATAAAACTATTTAGGGCATTGTGGGGACTTCCCAGAGAGGTAAATGAATGTCTATGAATATTTTGTTTGCGTTTTAAGCATAAAACTTTTACTTTTCACCATGGAGGCTCCATGCCACTCCCTAACTGCATGTCCTTGAGCAAGTCACTTAACTTTCTGTGCCCTCATTTTAAGAGTAACTATCACAAGGGGTTTCTGTGGAGATTAAATGACTTAACATTTGTAAAGCTTTCAGAAAATGCCTGGCACATTCTAAATGCTATATTACTTTGGATAAATAATACCTTTTATTATTATTTTTTTTTATCCTCACCCGAGGACATTTTTTCATTTTTTTTTTTTTGTTCAGATAGAGTGGGAGGGAGAGAGAGGAAGAGAGAGAGAGAGAAACATCGACGTGAAAGGGACACATCGAGTGGCTGCCACCCGCACGACCAACCAGGGCCGGGGACAAACCGCAACCAAGGTACATGCCCTTAGCGGGAACCGAACCCGGGTCTCTCTGGACCGCAGGCTGACGCTCTAACCGCTGAGCCAAACCAGCCAGGGCGATAAATAATACCTTTTAAAAATGTGTTCACCCCATTTTTTAGCTTTAGTATGTGTAGAATGCTTACCCAATGGAATATTTGTCTGTGATGCAGAAGTCTTTCAACGGCAGCTCTAAACGTGCTAGAAAGTGGACCTTAGTGTGCACTGAATACAGAACTCTACTCCATCCCGCCAAATTGTTCTGGTGAGAATCCTCTCTGGTGACAGTATGATACAGAAAATGTCCTAACCCTGGTTAACGTGGTTTCAGCCAAAGCTTAACTGTGGTTTAGAAATGTGGTATTTGAGTGGTGTTTGCACTGTCACCAATGCTGAGCTCCATGATGGTACTGATGATGGTCTTGAAAAATAAAATTTTGTCAAGTGTATTTCGAAAGTCAAAGAATGTAGCTAAAATGTGAATTCTTTCTAATCTGTTCAAAATTAGGTTTCTTGGAAGAACTTTTCATTTTCTGAAATAAACATCCCATTGAGTCTGTTGGTTCATGTAAATATGAATTCACTCAATGTGGGTTTGCTTAAAAACAAGATATGCCCAAGTAACCTCATTTCCTTTTTTGATAGAGTGGGGAGACTGCTGGAGAGGGGAAATGCCACAGACAAGATGTGTCTGGATTTCAGGAAGACGTTTGATAGAGTCTCTGGTGACGTCCTTGTGGGAAAGATGAAGCTGTATGAGCTGGGGGCAACTGCGGTAGGACTCATGGCCAGTTGACGGTGATATGCAAAGGGCACCTGGGAGGGAGACTTCGGTGTTCCATCTAGGGACCCCATGTTTTCAACATCTTGACCTGAGATTTAGATAATCCTAATAGAGAAGAAAAACTGAGAAATGAGAACAGATAAGAGTATGAAGTTCAACATAAGTAAACTCTTTATTTCAGTTAAACATAGTGTGTATTTGTAGGCTGGGGGAGCTCTCACTTCCTGTGTGAGAAACGCAGAGGATCCTTGTCGCCTGAACTGTCTGAATGTCAGTGTGATCCAGCTACTGTGAGAATTAAGGCCATCATCAGTTGCCTTTTAATAAGAAATAAGGTTTTGACAGCAAGGAAGTAGTATTCTTGCTCTGCTCTGCTATAGTCAGACTACACTTAGAGTATTGTTCAGCACTAGACATGGTATTTTGATTGTGTGGGGAGATGTGATAAGCTGGAGTGAACCCCGATAGTGAAAAGGCTGAAGAACTTTTTATACAAAAAAGAATTGGAGGACCTAGGGCTGTTTAGATTGGAGGAAAGAAGACTGGGAGTTGGAGCTGGTGACCTGATACTTGGTTTCAAATATTTAAAGGGATGTCAAGTAGAACAGGAATTAGCCTTCTGCATAATTTTAGTAGACAAGATAGGACCAAAAGGTACAAAACACAGGGCAACAGGAGCTTTTTAAGCGAAGAGAGCTGTTGGATAATGGAATGATTGGCTCATTATTGTATGAATTCAAGGAGAGGGGACAGGATGGCTGTCAGGAAACGTGTGGAGCTGGATGTCAGGATGGCTAACATGGGGGCTTGGGGCTGGACTGGTTGATGCTTGAGTTCTGGTCTCACTGGTGGCTGTGTAAACTTGGGCCGTTTGTTTAATATCTCCGTGTCTCAGATTTCTCACCTACATAATAGCAGTTCCTTTCTCCTGTGGTTGTTGTGAAGACAGAAATGAAAAAAATCCATGTGGAGTATTTAGCACACTACCTCATACCTAGCAAATATTTAACAAATGATGAGTCCTGATATAAGGGAGTGTTGAAATAGGTGGTCTCCTCTCCTAACATTTTTTTATTTCTGATCCATAGAAGGCTTAAAAGGGACAAACATATCTAGGTCATAGTCCTAGAAAATGTGTAATTACATTTGAGTCATTCTTCTTCCCATTGTTTCTACTCAATGCTCCTTTCAACTTCTTCAGGGGTGTGTCCTGGAGCACAAGTGTCAACCTTTTTTTTCTCAAATATATGTCACTAAAAATGAAGTGGCAGTGGCCTTGGGAGGCGGGGCTCCCTTCTGAGGACCTGGGCGTATGCTTTTGCTCATTTTCTTGGGAAATGGTGACCATATTATGCAGTAAACCAGAGAAGGATATGCCTAAATTAAAATTGTGTTAGAGATTTTTATGCTTACCAATTTGTTATTGTTTCTGTGCCTTTTATTAATATAATATGAATTCAGTAAGTATTGAAATAATTGTGCAATGAAAAAGAGTTACAGTTATTGTTAGAGGACAAAAGACAAATGCAACAGAGATTTAACCATGTATTAGGGTTCTATCCTACTTTCCGGTTGGATCCTGCCACAGTCTGCTGACAGAACACCCACAATCCATTTGTTGGAAGAGAAAACCATTTCCAGGAGTCCAACTTCTCTTGACGCACAGCCACTTCCTCTCTAAATTGCCTGAACATGCAACAGAAAGTCACCAGGGGGCACTCTCGGACCATCTATTATTAAGGGACTACAGCTGGGAAGTAGCAGCCTCTTCTCACTTGGGTCTCCTTTTGGATGAAGAGGAAGTTTCTAACTTTCACTTGGAAACACTTGGAGACTGAAGGCTGCCTTGCTAAACAAACCACCACCTAATCAGCAGAGACATTGTGCCGAGTGACCACAGACTTCAGATCTTCTGTTCCTGTACTGATAATATCTTCTTTTGTGGGCAGGCAACATGAGCGAGCAGAGAGACCTCTGGTCTGGGAATCCAGAGACATGATGCATTTGGTTCTAGCACTGATTTCTTAACCTTCAGCAAATTACTTTCATGCCCCGAATTTCAGTTTTCTCATCTGTAAAATGACTAGAAAGAATACTTGAAGATCACTTTGAGTTCTAACGATCAGTGACTGAATCCCTTCCTTTTCCCTCTCTCCCTTTCTGGTTAAACTGAAGGAGAAACTAACATTTACTGACATTGTGTTTGGAGTAGGTTTGTTAAGAGCTTGTAACTGCTGAAAAGACAGTCCCTAAAGGATTGGCAAATACACTACGTATTGCAGAGCTGGAAGCTGAGCACCCAGGGTGGACCTCCCTACTCCTCCGTTCAGGTTCCCAGGGGGTCATGCCTGCTTCAGGGATGGGACAGCCATGGGCCATTATAGTCCAGTGCCTGGGAGCACTGATGCCATTCAAGAATTCTGACAAAAGGAAGACTTTTTTATGTTCAACACAGATATTATAAAACATCGTTTAAATTTTACATGCATTTTTATTGCGAAATAGAAGATTTAAAAAATGTGGGGTTTGTAGTTGGATGCTTTGGGTTGTACTTCTAGATCTCCTGGGATTAGAATGCATTCTTTATTTCATTAGGGGTTCATTGGAGGGAACATTTGGGAAAGCTTGACCCTTGTGGGTTTGTTAGGTTGGGTTCCCTAGAGCAGAGTCTGAGGTCAGCATTCAACTGCATACCATTTACTGTGGGCATATGCTTTAAGGGAAAACAAAACCCTGCTAAAAGTGAGGGAAACAGGATAGGAAAGGGGAATGAACTGAACATTGATGTGGTCTCAAGGAATACGATCTGATTTGCATGGTGATGAATAGATCACATCACAGAGTTGACTCCCCTTAAAGCAAGCAGGCTGGGTTTTTGTACCCCCCTATCAGTTAGTCATTGTCTGCAGGCCATCCCTGCATCAAGCCCAAGAGGTGACTCTTTTCACTGGGAGTGGGAAGAAGAGTGTAGGTGTGGATGGGGCATTCCCAGAGAAAGGAACGGCTGTGAGTTCTGTGAAGCCAGAGGTGTGCTGGAGTCAGCTCACACAGCTCTCAAGAGCTGACTGTGTTCACCTCTTCCCAAGTGCCCATGCAGTTACCACATCCTGGTAGCTTGGAATCTGCCCTGATGGGAGCATCGGCATCATGAAGTTCAGCAAAAACTATAAACTGGGGGATTTTACATGCCCACTAAGAGCCAGCTGTTAAACATTAATCGGCACACACCTGGCCAACACTCTGGCAGGTAAGGGATAGTGAAGGGGACCTGCTACATAGGGCTTACAGGAGACCTGCTCACAGACGATCTCCCCAACTAATTTGTAAGTTGGCTAGCCATTCTTTTAGGGTTTGCTTTTCCTAGCCTCTTTCAAAATGCACACAGTATTGGGAGGCATGGATCAAAACAACTGATTATGATTTTTTAAGTGCAAGAGAAGAATAGAGTGGAGGTGAGGAAAGAGTGTGTGAACTGAATTACCTGCTGTAAGGGATGAGACAGGACTTGCTGTCTTGGGTAGGGGTAGAATTTAGAATAACTATGGCACTATATAGTGTTAAGAGGGAGATAACTTTCAGAACTTATTTAAAATACTGCATTTCACTGACACACAATTTACTGAGATGATGGAGAGTTAAACTTTTTACTATTATAAAAAATGTATTAGGGAAAATTTAAAATATATACAAAGGGGGAGAGAATAGTATGATAAACTCTTATCACTCAGATTCAACAGTTATTAATTTATGCCCAATCATGTTTTATCTTTATCGCTATTCACTTCCCCCAGGGGTAGGGGAAGTTTTGAAGACTCGGTTAATTGGGTAAATGTTGAATGTAGCCTAGAAAAAAAGCCAAGGGCTGGGGTAGGTTTTTGAAGACTGGAGGCACAGCAGCTATGATCACTTTCCCTAATATATAAGGATCTAGTAGAAATCATTAGAAGACATGAAATGCAGTACATCAGACCTGTATTTTGATTAACTCCAAGATTTTTTTTTTTTTTTTTAATCTCCAACTCCTCCTAAAATGAAGAGCTGGTGATAGAAAGAAAAGAGAAGAGTTACAGGGTCCCTATCAAAGGAGCTCAATATTCTTTGCTATCTAAATACTTGTTTTCTTCTGGGCTTTTTTTTTTTTTTTTTTTTTTTCTTTTTAGATATACAAGAACAAAAATACCAGGAAAATTCTGAGTACAAATTCTAAATGATCTTCCACTCTAAGAATAAGGCTTGTCACCACCACACTAAAATAAAGATCTTGACTCTGATTAGATGGGCAAAGAAATTTCCTTAGAAAACAGAGACAAGCTTGGGCCTTCTTATATTAGTTTTATTGTACGTACAGTGATGGATTATGGCCTATGTACTTTTTCATTATTTCCTTTCACTGTCTTTGGGGAGTTAGGATAAGAGATGCCCTCTGACCTTTTTCAAAGAATAGCAGAATTCCTTCTCTCTGTTTTCTGGCCATTCTGCTTTCCTTCTTACTGGTTGTAATTCCAAAGATAATGCAGATGTGAGCTCTTGACTGGAGTTGAAAGAATAAGTAATGGGGCCCTAGGAAGAGCATGTTTAGAAAATTAATAATTAATTCAGCATGAATGAATAAGCTGGGGAAGACGTGGTTCGGTCATTATATATTTATCACTAGAACCTTCTATCAAGGTTAGTTTGGAAGTGGACAAATGACTTGAAAAATTAGACCATTGGGAGCTTCAGAAAGCCAGTGCTGAGGGAGGAGTAGATATAACAGCAGAGAAACAACTCTGTCTAGATTATTGTCTGGCTATTTTCTAATAAATTGGTTGCAGCTACTTTATTGGAACTGCCCACGATGGTCCTTTGTGTATGTGGAGAACCTGTGAAAGAAGCTGCTCTGATGTTGCGGACAAGCGTGCGAGCTGCTTATCGACAGAGGGTTTTCACTTGCTGGTTGCATGGAAGAGGTTGTTGACAGGTTGTAAGCCTGGGCCTATATGGATCAAAGGCAGAAAATAAAAGAAAGCATTCTTTCCTCAGGGATGGTTACAGCCAAAATTGGAAAAGGCTGTGCAAGTATCACTTCCTACAACTCATCTCTTCTAGCTAGTAAATCTTGAAGATATATTTGTTAAATTTAAAATTGACCATATGCTGGCTGAATTTCTATTGAGGTTTTCCCACAGTTATTGGGAATCAGACTTAATTCTTTCAGTGGATTTCTTGGCTTCTTTATTGGAACCCACTTTTCATTGTTTCCTTTTTACTGAAATGTCATGATGTCAAAGTAAAAACAATTTGTAATCATGGTCCATAAATATTTCTGACATCTTGTTAAACAGAAAATATAAGTTTTCTAGAACATGTGCATGTGTGTATGTATATTAAGAGAAGTTGGATTTCTTTTTTAAAAATAAACTCTACTTTTTAGAGGGGGTTTTAGTTTTACAGCAAAATTGAATGGAAGGTACAAAGATATCCCATATAGCCTCCACCCCCATATGTGCACGCCCTCCCCCACTATCAACATCCCACACCAGAGACGAACATTTATTACAATCAATGAACCTATATTGATATATCATTATCATCTGAAGTTCATAGTTTATATCAGGGTTCATATTTGGTACTGTCTATTCCGTGGGTTTTAACAAATGTATAGTGACATATATCCACTGTTACAGTATCATACAGAACAGTTTCAGGATTTTATTTTCTAAAACCTAAATTCTTACGTAACTTTGGTTCTCTTAGGCTGCCTCAACCTGTCCAGAAGCAAAGCAGTGTTCATGGTGACTTCATGTTACAATGTGCGTAGACGTGCATGTTATATAAAAAGCGCAATTAGGTCAAATTTTTTGTCAGAGCATGTACTTAGTGAATAAGGGGAAAAGAATTTTGCAATGTAAAGCTGATATCCCAAACAATAAAATCCACTGACAGAATGAGGATGGCGGTATGTATTTAGTCAGCCCAAGCAGAGGGCTTCTTAAATTCAAGACCATCGTTGGGCATTGATTCTGCGTAGAGCTATCCAACAGCAGGTCTTCAAACACTTGTCTACGACATCCTCCTTCGGTTCCTTCTGAACTTCTGTCACCCACATGCCTTCAACACTTAGAAAACATACTCCCCTGGGAATGAGTTCCAATCAACCGGGTTCATATGAGTTCACCTTGATGACGGAACAAGCTCCCGCACCTTTAATTTCCTTAAGGGATGGTAGGATAATCTAGGGCAACTAAGTGACCACATGCCAAGTCCACTGACAGTGGGTATATGGTAATGGCCTTACACATCCTAAAATTCCAACTGTGTAGTGGATTTATGACTCAAAGGCCAAGTTAAAGGAATCCAGACCCCTTATTATGCACTTAATTTGCTGTAACATGAATAAAGGGGAAATAGAGGATTAAGACTGAATAAAGGTGTGGGATGTAAAACTGAAAGCAATAAATGAACAAACAAGAAAAACAAACAAACAAAAACTCATAGATACAGACAGCAGCATGGTGGTTACCAGAGGGGAGGGGGCAGGGCGGCATAATAAAAGGTAAAGGGGGTCAAATACATGGTGACGAAGGAAGGTCTGACTTTGGGTGCTGGGCACACAATGCAGTATACAGATCATGAATCATAGAGGTGCACACGTGAAACCTATACGATCTTATTAACCAATGTCACTCCAATAAATTTAATTTTTAAAATTATATATGTACATATATAATACAAGAATCCCACAAAGATATGAAACTTAGAAGGCAGCCAAAAGATTGAAGTTTTTTACCATCTTGAGCTAGGGAAGGGAATAGAGGTGTGAGGCTTCAAAAGGAGGACACCGTGGGAAGGTGAGAGGAAGAAATGTTTGGTAAGCAAAAGTTGCTCTGAGTAGATTTTAACATCTCTCATCAAGAAGAAGAAAGGAAATTGTAACCATGTGAGGTGATGGATATTAAATAAACTTATAGTGTTGATCATTTTTCAATGTATACAAATATTGAATCATTTTGTGGGTACAACTGAAACTAATATAATGGTAAATGTCAATTATATCTCAATAAAAACAAAAGCAAAAACAAAGGTTGCCCTGCCATGCAGATAAATCTCTCAGGCGAAAGTGTCGTCTTTGGTAATAGCTCTCTTCCTGGTCTGGTACAGGTCCCCTTTCTAATGTAAATTCTCCTTACAAAGGGGTAAATTCTGCTCTGTTCCAGAGCTTCTCCTGTGCCTGCAGCATAATTTTTATGCCAAAAAGGCATATTTTGAGGTGACATATTTTGCTACCCTTCAAAAAGCATATGGTCGAAGAGAAGATGTGAACTGCTGCTGAGTGTATATATGAGTTCTTCAGTCCCCTGGCATGTGTCTTAGTATTGCCACCAAATGGCAGGGCGGCAGCAAGATCGAGGAAGAACATTGGTCCGAGGCTCACACAACTAGATACATGCAGACCCAACAACCTCCTGGGTGTGTGCTGGGACCTGAGAAGAAACCCAGAACATTCATTCATTCATTACTTACTTACTTACTTATGGAGTGGCAACTCAGTGCTAAGGGCTGAAATAAAGTGACCTTTATTATTTTTATTTATTAAAAACAATAAATAAAGTTCTCTGGCTTTTATTTATTCAGGGTCTCAAGTCAGAATCACCCGTGTTGAAAAGTGCTGGACAGGACAGCACAGGTAGGGTTGGAGATATACAGGAGCACTATTTAGTGATGAAAAGCAGATTGAACTGCGTGATTATGGTCAAGGAGCACGAGAGGAAAGTTCAGAGGTTAAAAATAACACTAAGGTAAGAATTAAGATTAGTTTCTAGACAGAAACTAATTGTGGGTCCTTGGATTTGTTGCCTAACTTCTCCCATACTCAGTTTCTTTAAATGTCAGTGGGGATGGTAGATGGTGTGGGCAGTCTGTCTGTCTTTACCAGATAGTATTGATAATGTGAGGATTTGAGGTAGCCAGATTCAAGGGGGAAATGATTGGAAGGAAAAGGGTAAAGAGTCAAGAATGTAAAGAAAGAAGTGTAGAGAACGGAAAAAAAAAAGAAAAGGCAAAAGCGTGAAGAAAGCAGGGATGAATGGGTAAAAGCCACAGAAAGATGATTTCAAAAAGACTAAGAAGCACATTCCAATAAAAAGTAATAAAAGAGAAAGCCAGGGAGAAAATGGGTTTGCACACAGTGGGTGGCAGCTGCAGGGGAATGGGGAGACCTGGGTCTGGAGACCGAATGCCTGATCTGCCACCTGGCGTTTAATGTCTTGGAGCAAGTCACAGGTCCTCAGTTGGCGGAAAGGTTCAGGGAGAGAAAGGTCCAGGGAGAAACAACTGACACGTGGTAGCCTCTCAGCAAATATTTAAGTACATTTAATTTAGGAATCTATGGTGTGTTTTTACTGTAAATACAAGTACTTAATGAGGGTAAGACTAAATAGAATACAAGTTGAACATAAGGGACTAGATATAAGGCTGAGCAAACAGAAGACTGAGGGTGGTGTAGCTATGCCGCTGAAAGCCCAGGATTTCGACATACCTCGGCTAGAGATTACTTATTTCTTCTTTCTCTAAGATGGTGATATTTACTGATGAGGTGAACCTAATGAGCATCCACTAGACTTTCTTGCCAGTAGCACACTGACATTGCCCACCTGCTGTTTCTCCTCTGAGGTCGCATCACTAAGGAGTGTTTTATCTGTGACACCTCATTAGTCTCTTGATACCTCCAGGATGCTGTATGCGGGAAGCCCGTCAGCAGGAACCCTGGTACTTCCCAAACACACGAGGGCTGCCTGGGAGAAACGCTCCTGACCAAGCAAGACCTGCATTTAGTAGCCCTTTGAAGACAAGGTCTGTGTGGCCACAGGCCTGGCCCTCGGTCCAAGCAGCTGATGCCGTGGTTGTGCTTTGGGTTGAGGCAAGAGAATCCTGAAGAGGTGTGGGTTTGAGGGATGCTAGATCATAGAGCACGGTGACCACAGCAAGGGTTTGGTAATCAGCGTCTGTGACTGAGCCAGAGGTGCTGAAAAAGGCAGAGATAGCCCAGCACTTTATGCCAGAGGGAACTGGACATCTATAGATGCTGCTGCTTGTGGACTCTGAGACGCATGCTGGTTTTTTTTTTTTTTTTTTTTTTTTTTTAATCTGAATTTTAATTAGATTGTTTCAACTGAACCTGGAAGTCAGAAATTGAATAAATCTCTCCAAACCTAGTTTAAGTAATATGAGAACTTATTCAACTTAGCTGTCTGGAAGGCTTGGACACGGATTTTTTATTTTATTAACAACTTTATTCTCTGCTATTTGCCAAGCTTTGGTTCAGGCATTTTGCTGAGTTGAAAACTGTGGAAATTTGTTGTAATTGGAAGGAAAAGAATCACATGTGGTTTCTTCCAAACCTTTTTCCAATTTTTTTCTTCTTTTTGTTCTGAATTCCATGGGAAAATTACCCAGAAGGAACATTTTCTCCTTTAATGATGCAACAATGCTTGGTTTGCTTTGCCTGTTTTTATTTTCTAGCTGCATTATAATTACATTTTCCCACACAACTTTTTTTTTCCTTCCAAATTAGTAGATATAAAATTCTGATGGCTCTTTAGGGAGCAAATCTTCAGATATTCTCTCCTTGGGCTGTCCTTTGTGTGGGAAAAGATGATGCTGACAGCCCGCCCGGCCCCAGGGCCCGCTTTGTGGCAATCCATCACCCGTGCCTTTTAATTAGCAGTTGCAGGTGAATCACTAATTGGCCCCACATTTGCATACATAAGCCAGAGAGTTGCAGGGTTACAGTTATAAATCTTAGTCACTTAGGCATAAATGTTACATTTCATCCCTCATCCCTTCTAACTGCCTCATCAGCTCTTTACAAAGGGTGGTCCTATACTGGTCATTTTAAGTGGGTAAAAAATGACTTGCTGTATTAATTTGTTAGAAAAACATGGTATTTGGAAGAAGGAAAGACTAAGAAAAAACAAAGCAAAAGCATTTACACAGAGCTTTCTGAGACAGCATCAGGGGACCTGGTGCTTGAACAATGGCACTTGGTTTAATTGTTTTATTGCTTTGAGTTCTTTGGTGGCATTAGCGGAGTGAACACCAGCCAGGAGGACCTCTCAAAGGTGTACTTTTCTGAGACAGAGCAGTTTCAGCAACAACACTGAAGGCTTCTTTACCTTGGGCCCCTATGGACTCCAACCTTTAGAAACACAAGAGAAATTCAGGCTCGTTAATTTGGGACCTGACTACAGGAGTGGTCTGCTGTCAGAACTCATCTTGACTCCCGGTCAGTGAGGATGCTGGGGCCTTCACATGGGGACTTTGCTCATCCATGTTTATGATCCTCTATCTGGAAGCAGAGATGCTCCCAACTTCCAGTCATTTGTAAAAACATCCCAATTAGTCATTCAATTAAAGACATAATTACCAACATTAAATGCTGTTTACTAAAGGAATCACATATGTTGAGGACTAGACTGCCCGCAGGAAGGAGCCTGTATTAATACCCAGGTCCTTGGTCTGCCACCCAGCAGGATGGAAGTGCAAAGGCAGTCGGTGTGCAAATGCACTGGCCCAATTAATAAAGAACAATCTCTAAATTATATATTTAGTTTTATATAAAAGGTAATATCAGTATTTCCTTTTAAGGCCATGTCCATGGGCCACATGGGGTTCTCAGGCCAACACGGACTAGAGTACAATCAAGTAGGTATGGACACTAGTCAGAGGTATGTCTGGCTTACATTCCTGCTGCTATAACTCTTCATGCCAGACCCCAAATGCCTCTTCTTCCTTGCAAGCAAGTAAGCTAAGGTGGCTTATATTTTTATTTGAGATGATTACAGTCTTCCATTTGGACACTAGGTGATACTGTTTGCTTCTCTCTCTGCTGATTGCTCACTGATGGCCATGTTGGGGTTACCTCTCAGTCTTAGAGCTGCTCTCTTTGACGTTGTATGATGTCATTTTTACAACCATTACCTAGATTATACCTTTTCCTTCTCCCAGTCGAATTGATCTTGTATTGCCTATTCTAATTTCTCTCTCCTATTCCCCCCTAAAGAGGCAGGGTGCTTGCTTGCTGGGGATAGAAAGGGGAAGCAGAAGGAAAGGAGAAGAATTCACATTGTGTATTAGGTTTTGCTGCAACACGCTGTGTAACAAATAACACTGAATCTCAGTGTCCTACAAAACCAACCATTAATTTCTCACTCCCAGGTTTGTAGTCAGCTCTGGTGGCTTTGTTCCAGGCTCTGGGTCAGATTCCTGCCTGCTCCAGGTGTCTCTCGTTTCAGGACTATGGTGGGGCTTGCTCTTCTCAGAGCAGAAGGCAGGCAGAAGTGAGCACAGGAGACCAAGTGAAACCATACAAGTATATTTAAAGCCTCTGCTTGGTTGTGGCATGTGGGATACATTATGTCTGCTCTCATTCCATTGGTCAAAGCAAATCATATGGCCAAGGCCAACATTAATGGGATAGGGAACTATTCTCCTCCCACAGGAAGAGTCAGAAAGGAGAATGTGTGTCAATAATTCGACCTAACATTTCTGGCTGTGTTTCAGTAGAGAGTTTGTAAATTTTAGGATTCTTAGTCTCTGGGAATAGTCCTGGGCCTTAGAGAACTGGAAAGAGAAGAAATAAAATTTAAAATTTATTGTTACAGATTATGAATGGAATCTTCCAGAAATGCAAGTAAATTATTTGACTTACTTTAAAATGTATTTTTTGTATTTGGACTTTATTTTCTTGAATGTAATGTTATTCTAAGCTTGCCACATAGGTCTCCTGGTTTTATGGATTATACACATATTGATTAAAACTTGGTGGCTGACCTGTGAAGAGTTTGAAGTGAATTGGTACTGTCACTGAATTGTTTGTGATATTCTCCTTTATCCTCTAGGCCTATGTCTATTCACTCCTTAGAAAAGGGAATGTGATTTTTACTGGCACATTAATTCAGGTATGTCTGTGGAGTTCTGCACAGCAGGAACATGGGCAACATTCTGATTTCTTACAACGTTATCTATCAGTCAAGAAGTCTACCGGCATATTGGCTATATGTGTTTTAGTTTATCAGGTGATAAGGGCTATTTGGCAGTTTACTCCCAAAGAAACTAGCCACATGTAAGTGAGATCATGCGGTATTTGTCTTTCTCTGTCTGACTTTCACTTAGCATATTGCCTTCTAGGTCCAGCCATGTTGTCACAAATGGCAAGATTTCACGCATAGACATATGGACCACATCTTCTTTACCCACTCATCTTCCCAGACACCTAGGTTGCTTCCATATCTTGGCTATTGTAAATAATGCTGCAGTAAACATAGGGATACATATATCTTTTCGAATTAGTGTTTTGAATTCCTTTGAATAAATCCCCACAAGTGGAATTGCTGGATCATATGGTAGTTCTATTTTTAGGTTTTTGAGGTAACTCCATATTGTTCTCCACAGTGGCTGCACCAGTCTGCATTCCCACCAATAGTGCACAAGGGTTTCCTTTTCTCCACATCCTCGCCAACACTTACTGTTTGTAGATGTATTGAGTATAGCCATTCTAACAGATGTGAGGTGATATATCATGTGGTTTTAATTTGCAGGTCCCTGATGATTAGTGGTGTTGAGCGTCTTTTTATGTACCTGTTGGCCACCTGTATGTCTTCTCTGGAAAAATGTGTATTCAGATCCTCTGGCCATTTTTTAAATTGGGTTGTTTGCTTTTTCACTATTGAGTTGCATGAGTTCTTTATATTTTTTTGGATATTAACTCCTTATCAGATATATTATTTGCACATGTTCTCTCCCAGGTGATTCTAAAGTTCACCCAGGGTTGCCTGGCCTGTGTGGCTCAGTGGATTGAGCATCGTCCCATGGACTGAGAGGTCCTGATTTGATTCCTGGTTGGGGCACATGCCCGGGTTGGGAGCTTGATCCCCAGTAGGGGGTGTGCAGGAAGCAGTCGATAGATGTTTCTCTCTCACATTGATGTTTCTATCTCTCCCTTCCTCTCTCTCTAAAAAAATCAATTAAAAAAAAAAAGACTATAAAGTACACCCAGGGTTGAAAACTACTGGCACAGACGGTAGAGATAATGGTAGAATAGAGTAAGTAGATAGGATATGAATAAGGCACAAAGAGCTTCTGCCAGTCAATATGTCTCAAACGTCCCAGATAGGGTTTGCAGATAACTTCAACAAAGATGGGAAATATACTTGTTAAAATTTTGTATAACTAAAAGAAAAAATTCCATATGTTCAGTTAATAGGTTACAATTGTAGTTTCTCTTTTAGCACTTATATTGTATGTTGTAGATCATGTCAGTTTTTCAAAACCTTGATCTTCTTTCAAAGAAAAAGGAAGATTTATTTATTAAATTTTTTTTTCCTAAGCTTAGATACAGAGAACACATTGGTGGTTGCCAGAGGTGGGAATGGGGGGGTAGGTGAAATGAGTGAAGGGTGTCAGAAGGTACAAACTTCTAGTTATTAAATAAATAAGTCCTGGGATGTAATATACAGAATGGTAACTACAGTTAATAATACTGTATTGTATATTTGAAAGTTGCCGAGAGGGTAAATCTTACAAATTCTCATCACAGGAAACAAATTCTGTAGCTATGGATGGTGATGGATGTGAACTAGACTTACCATGGTGATCATTTGACAGTATATACAAATATTGGATCTTTATGTTGTACATCTGAAACTAATATAATGCTGTATATCGATTAGACCTTCTTTTTCTTAAAAGTCAAATAATGAAAAGAGAAAAAAAAAAGAAAATTTCTCAGCTATGCCTGAGCCCCACCCCTGGATATTCTTGCTTATTTGGTTTTGCATTGTTGAGAATCTCTGGACTAGATCCCGTTTCTGGAGTCTCTCAACCCCTTTCTCCTCTCTTCTTTCCACTCCTACCTTCTCTACAAAGCTGTCCTTGATTTCTCAGGAGAGCTGGGGTTATGCTGCAGTACCAGCCCCCAAGTCTCAGTAGCTTAAAAGAACAAAGGTTCTTCTGACACTACATCTCCATCCATATGAGTGCAGGGCCTCACTCCACAGCACCTTCGCTCCAGGATCTGGATGGGCAGCCTTTCATGGCTCTGCAGTGTTGCCGGTTGTGGAGTCAGGGGAAGAGGGCACAGGGACAGCAAACACTGGCAATTAAATGCTCTAGCCCAGAAGTAACATATGTCACATTTGCTTAAAAAGTTTTGGTCAGAACTGGCTGCACCTAACTTTAAGGAGCGGGAACATGGGATCCCACCACGTGCCAGAGGAAAAACAAAACCCTGGCAAGCTGCACCACCCTCTACCACACTTGACGTCACTTTGCCATACTTTTCTCTCTTTCTGGAATTCCCATTGCACTCAGCTGTACCATATAGAAATTGATCATTTCATTGCAGGTTATTTTGAATTTTAGGTCTCCAAGAGACCTTAGAAATCGTGGTTTAACTTTCGTGGTGACTTTGGTTCTTAAAATCAAGGTGGGCCCAGGCCAGTGTGGCTCAGTTGGTTGGAGTGTTGTCCCATATACTAAAGGGTTGTGGGTCCGATTCCTGGTCAGGGCACATACCTAGGCTGCAGGTTCAATCCCCAGTCGGGGCACATATGGGAGGCAACTGATTAATGTTTCTCTCTCTCTCTCTTTCACTCTCTCTCTAAAATCAATAATAATAATAATAATAATAATAATAATAATAATAATAAAGGTGGATTCCAATTTGTTTATTTTTAAACAAAGTCGTCAAAACAACAAATTTTGTCCATTCCTTTCTTTCCCAGTGAAGGACAAAACAGAGCTACTGGGAGGAAACATTTCTGCATGTAGCTGCTGCTCAGTGAGCTCCTCACTTACAGGGGCCTGTGCTTCCTGGCGTGTTTGCAGAATGGTTACCTCTTGTTCCCTGTTGGCCTTGTGCCTACTTGCACTTTAGTGATATTAATGGCTACTAAGGAAATAAGACTTTTGGAGAAAGCTTTTTAATCCTGATGGTTCCAAAGTTTTATTGAATACATTTTTATCGTGAAATAGCCTCAAGAGAAAGGCAGACTAGTAAACCAGACATAATCATCACATCACGTGTATGGCAAAACTGTGCTTATTCCCCAGTGAAATAAGACTTCTCAGGCCTCAGTGGAGACAGATGAATTTATCATTCTGTAGCAGCAGGGTGGGTCATAGCCTGGGTGGCAAGCTATGTAAATTATTAATGGGGATTCCAAACTCCACCGTGTCTGCAGTAATCTTGATGCTGTGTTAGCAGCTGAGGGTCAAGGGAAAAAAAGAGAAAAAATGGCGTGGGTGAGACTTGGATTTCTTCTACTGTAAGGAAAATCCTTCTGTTTATTTTTAACATTCCTTTTGTCTCTTCAGTGTCTGTGGCCATCTTAAAACCACTACATGATGCTCGAGCACACTTTTCTTTGGAAATCCACCGATACTTTTGCCATAAGGTTATTTGACCTCTTTCTTTCTAATTTTGCAGTGTCAGTCTTTGAGCTGAATAATTTCAAACAGATTTGCCTCCCAAGAACTCTTTTCTTTGTGGAGCAAACCATGAAGAAACACTTGACTGGTGAAATGATGAATACTCTCAACCTCACAAACTATTAAGAATCAATTTCTCAAGCATCGTATCTAATTATCCCCCTACCCCCATTTCAATTCAGGATCCCAAGATTAAGGAAAAGCAGCTGAAAAAACAATATTCTTGGTTGGTGTTCAGGTATTGCCCATTTTTGGTTTTATGTAACTAAAGTATAAGAAGGAGAGACAACTTCCAAAATCTGCCTATTTAATTGCTGAAAAAAAGACACAATATGCAGAGAAAGAAAACATTGTGCTCTTATGCAGAGATAACAGTGTTGATAGGAATATTAGAAGTCTTCTTGTCTAATGGCTCTCAAAAGGTCCTGATGGTGACACCAGACATTCTCTGAGTTGGGAGGAAACTAAGAGGTCCAGCTGATGTGGCTGCCCAGATGGCCTGGAGGAAAAAGAAGGTTCAACTAGGCTACTGTAAAAAGGGCAGAGAATGTATGGGTGACACTGGAATGTGTGTGTGTGTGTGTGTGTGTGTGTGTGTGAGTATGTAGAAGAAACTAGATAATAGCAAGTGGAGGGCATCTGAAATGAGAAGGCAGGAACAGGAAGCTGTACTGTTAAGCAGAGTAGGTGGTCTTTGGATCATTGCTACAGGTCTAAAATTTGTATAGAAAATGGTTTGAGAATTGCCTATCTAGTCTAGCCCGTGTTTCTGTGTGTTTAGTAACTCAACACAGTTGTTCGAGATAATGGGAAGGTGAGGAATAGGTTCTATATGCATACTTCATAGCAAGTTTAGTGTTTGAGCTCCTTTAGAGTCAACATTTCTATGTAAAATAATAGTCATAAACATCATCTATCTCTTGCTGAAGTCGAAGACCATTTCTCTCGTTAGGTGCTCTGAACAACTGATGGAGTAGTGAAGATGTGTTTTGGTTACAAGTGACAGAAGCCCAACTCTGATGAGCTTATCAAAGAGGGAATTTGTTGACACACATAACCAAGCTGTGGGGAAGTCAAGTGTATGACTGACCTCCGTGTCCTGAAGGAGAGCCTCTCTGCTTCTCCCAGTATGTCACCTCTATGCTCTCATCCTGGCTTCCTCTGTGAGCAGCAGTAATCACCACTGATGGCTCCGGTCACGGGCTTCCCAAAACTTTCCACCCAAGAAGCAGCAGCTCCCCTTTAGTTCCCTATGAAAACCATCCAAAGGCAGGACTGTGATTGCCCCCATATGTATCACTTGAGACCCCTCCCCCTGCCCCCCCCCCCCACTTCTGGTCTGAAGGGAAAGGAGACTGTGATTGGCAGCCACAACTAGAATATGATGTTTCGAGTCAGGCAGATGTTCATATCTTCAAAAGGAGAATGTTGCTACTGTCCATTCAACTGATGGAAATATTTCTTTACTGTACAACATGAAAACTCTCAAAATTATCTGTTGGACTTGAGTTTTCTAAAGTAGTAATTTTAAGAATAAACTGATTAGGAACCCCTTGAGGGGAGGGATTATACTTTATAATACTTCTGTATCCTCTGCTCTTGCTTAGGAGAGCTTTGAAAATGTGCTCAGTATTTACTTGGTTTGATTAATTGTGATAATGGATGGATTCATAATATTAATAATAATGATCGTGTTGGGGTTACATATAGGAAACTTTATGAATTTGGTTTTCTCTAGCAGATTAAGTTTTATAATTTACTCAATATAACAAAATCTTAAAAAAATATTGGCTGAGGTTGTGAGTGGGCTGGGTGGTTTGGGGAAAGTTTTACAGCTTTATTTATATGTTAGGACTTATTTAAAGGTTATTATTATTTTTGTTTTTGGAGGTGGTGCTTTTTAAAAAATTCTCTTTAGGAAGCAATAAGAATCCAAGATTTTCAATAACAGATTTTGCTGCATGGTACATTTCACTTGAGATTTTCAAAGTAATTTTTAAAAATGCCTTGTATAATTTTTCATATCACATTGTGGGAATGGCCAGTGTCCTTTTGAACACTATTAACCATACCTGATACCTCCTTGCCAACCATAAATTAAGGTTGAATGTTGGTTGAAGCAAAGCTAGATGGAATCAACCTGTCAAAAGCACTGATTTATGATCCTGTTACTCACATTTCTTGTTGGCTCTCACAACTTTGAAGTACACAGGGAATGAACTAACATGGTAGCTCCTATACCTAACTAATCCTGTCTAAAGTGTCTCCATGGGAAGTATTTGAGAGCAGTATTTATTTTCCCAGTATGATTTATGTAAACATTTGTCCCATTCGCAAGTAGCATATTAATGCCTAATTCTGGGGGAAAAGGGTAAAACCCTTCTCTGCCTGTCTAGACAGAGCCTTGTTAGTATATGTCTGATCATATGGGTGTTCATGGCAGTAATATTAATCGGTGGGAAATGAGCCAAGGAAAGACAACCCTATCTACCAGTTAAATTTACTGAGCTTACAGGATGGTTTATAAAGTCAACATGCTGGGCAAGTTTTACATCTGACCAGGGAAATTGTCGTTTTCTGATCCCCAATTGGCTGTCAGCCACTCCAAACACAAGACAGATGTTAGCTTTACTAGGGTCAGGGTTATCACAGGGTGGGATGAATACTCATTGGCTCTGGGGTTTGCTCCTTTTCCTTTCCTGATGAATAAGAGAAAATAAAATTATTTCTGAATGCTTTGGTGAGGATGGTTTAGTTTTACAAAGCTGAATAGGGCCACCAAAAATCATCACAGGGACAAACTTCCTGTCTCTCTTAGTTGTTTGTTTGATCTGAGGAAGACTGATTCTGCTATCTCAGAGGGCAAAGGTTAATGCCTTCTCATAAAGATAACAGTGATAAACACAAACAAGGTATTCACTCTGATATATTGGTTTCTTATACGGGGATTAAGGCAAAAATGTGGGAGAACTGAAAACACAGAGTTTGAAGTAGCACCAAAGTAATTTGTTGGTGTTTGAAGTAGGAAATTTGTTTTTAATGTTTTCTTCAAATAGAATTGAGGTCTATAATAGCATGAAACCAATGAGGACTGAAATTGGGAGATGTTTTCTCTGTTTGCTATGTGTCATGTGTGTAAAGCCTGCACATGTGATTCCTGCCCACATGTGTTTGTCTTTGGGGATGGTTTAGTTTCCATTAGGTGCTAAGAAAACTAGCCATGCACCATGCCGCAACCCCCCCCCCCCCCCCCCCCCCGCCCAGGATCCAGGATGAGAGCCAGACCTGAAAGAATCCTGTGTGTGGAAGACAGACCTGTGGTGAAAACAGAGTGATGAGCCCAATGCTGGGGCTTCAGGATCCACATTGGTGATGGCCAGAGACATCACCTGCCACTGGGCAGCAGGGAGAGCAGGAGGCTGTGAGTTAGTAAAACTTTTGGTGCACTTCTGGGAGAGGAAAATGCACACACAACCTTTCACGAGGCTGGAAATATATGGCTAGGTTGACATAATTTATTCTGGGAATTGCATGTTAAATTGTATTCCAGATACCAGGTTATATTTGGTGGTCGACTAGAAAATAGTATATCGTTTGTCTATTTAAGGCTAAAAATCTCCAAGATTGCCTTTTAAGCCTACACTTGCCCATGAAAATAAACAGATACTTCCCTTCTTGCTCAAACTGCCTTTCTCATCTGCTCATTCCAGAATGCTCTTATAAAGTTATCTGCCTTGCTGACCACATTTATCTTGGAAATTCTTTTCTCCTTCAATGGCAGCTCCTCATGTCACCTCATCCACTTTATGCTCCAGACTTTGCTTCACTTTGGCTTCATCCACAGTTTCCAGGCTGGGTTTCACTCCCATCCTCTTGGCTCTGAGTATATGGTCACCCCACGGCGGCTCCTTTCCCAGAACTCCTCCTTGGTCTCTCTGCTGCTTCCTCAGAGCTCCTGCAGTATGCCAAACTAAGCACCAACACCCCTACTCTTGGAGGATCCCTTTGCTCTCCCACACCCAGTGCTCACTAAATTGAGGGCTCTCAACCCCTGACCTTTTTCAGCTGAAGTCTTTCAACCTAACTGATGCCTTGTAACTGTGATTGTGTGCCTATCTTGTGTTTTCTTGTTAGCGCCTCCATTTATCAGTCATGATGTCTTGGAATCATTTTGGCTATTTCTTCTTGCTTCTTCTCAATTGCACTGATATGACTTCAGCATTAACATTTATGAAATGTTGACTGCTCTGGATGTCCAGACTCAACACAGTAACCTTTCCTTTGTAGATTGTACTTCTCTGGCCAGGGCAGTATCAGGAAGCCCATCAGTTCACCTTGGCTTGGCCGAGGCAGACAGGCTCTGAGAACATTGGTTATATTCTAGTGAAGGTATTTGGGAGGTCATCACTTGGGGCAAAGCTCTGCTCTCCAAGTGCTGTCTCATGAAGTGTTTCAACCACTACATCTGACAGTAACATGATGAGTCATTGGGTTCACAGAGATGTTAGGCAGCAAAGATGTAGTTATGGAATCCCAGTTCATAACTTTTTGTCATTTATTTTTTATTTTTTTGCTTCTTTGGCATCACTGTTGTCTTATGGAAAATTTTCTTTCTGCATGTTGTCTGGTTGTGTCCATTTCTTTGCCTGAGAACATTGTCTGGGGCCTCAACAGAGCTATATTTTCCCTTCTGCATCCCTGTTGTTTTTTTTTAAAGGAAATATTTGGTCACATTATCTGAACTGTGGATTAGATTCTTGGGTTTACAATGGGCTGAAGGAGGTTTTCCTGTTTGAGAGTGGAAAGGAGAATAAGAGAAGATGGGGAGATTTCAGATGAGAAGCACTGCTCCTGACTTCCCAGAGGGAACCTAGATAACTGGTCTGCTCTCCCTATTGCTGGAAAAGTGGCCAACATGATGTAGATGAGCCCTGGGCATTCTTTCTGCCTCTTTTCTGTGCTGTTTGATGCCATAGAGAATGTAGACTATGAGGGGTTTTAACCCTGTATAGAAAACCTATTTCTGTAGCATAACTGGACTATATATGTTTGTATAAAAAAGATTTACTACAATTTAATTTTAGCTCCTAGTTTTCTAAAAAGAATCCTAAATTCAGAAACCTCAGGGACTGATTTCTCATAAAAATAAGCCAGAGAGTTACTGTGTGCATTCACTCACACTTGACTTGCCTGAAATGACACTGCCCTTAACCTCCAAAACAAAATTGTTTTCAGATATTTTTCTTTTATGATGCCATTATTTTCCTAGGACTCACTAAGAAAACTAACACCTCTATGAAAAATTTGTATCCCGCCATCAGAACTACTTATAAACAGTAGGCCATTCTCGCATGGCCATTGAAAGCTACATTTGGGGCTTAGCAGTAACATATACTTAGCCTAGGTTTTTCTAGTACATTTATTCTCTACAAAACTAAGTTCCTTCTATATGACTTTTTTTTCCAGTCTTTGTGTTAATAATCCATTAGCATATTTATCTTTTCTTATAGTTCAGATGATTTTTGAAGGGATTTCAGACTTAAGAGATCAATTAATGGCAAGGAAGAGACACACAGATCAGTGTTTTATCAACCTCAGAGCTACTGACATTTGGGCAGCAAGACAGGGCATCAAACCATGATGCAAATATGAACAAAGTCTCTGCTAGCCCATTGGGAAATTCTGGAGCAAAGGTTGTCTGCGTGAGAAGTCCTGTATCAGGTGAAAATTTCTAGGGCCTTGTAATAACCCCTTACTCAGTCAATTGTTGGGCTATCATAAAAGGAATGTGATCTTTGTCACCACTACTTATCACTGGCCACACCCCAAGAGGAATGTGGTTTCCGGTGGCATGCTGAGGGTCAAATTAAGGTGACTGATAGTTGGTGGCTGTCAGCTAACCACACTCTTTGAAGCTGGCAGCAAGTACTTCTGGGCAGAGGGATCTGAGTGACACAGCTCCATGTCTACCACACAGGATAAGGAACCAAGCATACTCTTTCCATTGTCTCATATCTCTGTTTTCCTATGAACTCTTACATACTTTGTCCATAGACCTTTTTATTTTCTGCCCTCTGTACAATTGAGCCAAACACAACTGCCTTAAGAGGTCTTATTTTCTCAGGTGAAATATTAACAAAGTTTTAATAGACTTAATTGAATATGAACTCAAAATACTTATCATCTTCTTGGGCCAGTTGGGGTTGGATGCCCACTCATTGGCCAGTCAACTACAGGGTCACATAGAACAGACATGGTTGCAGGGTGCCACTTCTGTGGGTGGAGGTTCTCAGGGAAGGAAAGCCATGATCTGGAATGATACCTTTAAAAATCTGTACTGAAAATATGTATAATCATGTGAGAGCTGGATGAAGCCAGGTCCTATGCCTTTAAATGTAGTACTCTTGCTAAAAACATGATGTCTTTTTCTCTGTTCATCTTTTCTTTGATTTTAACCCCTCCTGAACAGTGGGGCCAAAAGGAATCTTTTTATCATGGCTCTGTGGCTCACCATGGCTAATATGATTAATTCTAAATTAATTGAAAACCCCTCAAGTCTTTCCCCATTTAGTGTTACAGACTTAACATTAATCACATACTCTGCTGGAGCATAGATTGTATGTCCTTTGAACATGCCAACACATCCCTTTCCCCTGCCCTTGTGCCTCCACCTAGATTTCCCTATCCTTTTAAAAGCAATTTATTGAGTGTTCACTATGTCAAATACTACACTTGGTGCTTTTTGAATTTGTCTCCATCCTTCCTACGACCGGGTGAGGTAAGAATGACTACTCCTATTTGATTGCTTTTTATTTTATAAAAAAAAAACTAAGGTTTAGAAAGGTGAAGTGATTTGCTTAAAACCACATAGTTAGTTAGTTGAAGAGCTATGTGACAGAACCGGGTTCTGTTCAACATCAGCTTCAGAGTATTTCACTCTTCATGCTGCCTCTTTACCTTATCAAGTTCTATATAACTAAAGGTCAAGTTCTGTTTTGTCCACCTACCTCTTTCTGATAATTCCAACCCAGATCTCAATAATGTTCTCTATTTAATCACAACATTCAGTTAGTCTTTAATAACATCATGCGTTATAATATATTACAATTTAAGTGATTGTGTGAGTATATTTTCCCACTAGACCTAAGCCACTCAAGGACCTCATCATGGATTAAGTGCCCCATTCAAAGAAATGGATGAGAGAGACAATAGGTTTGAGATTCAATAGAGGCAAAAACAAAGTTTACTGTAAAACAAAATGAGCCCAGAGCAAGCTGTCAAACTATAAGTGAACAGAAAATGAAATATGGTAGGAGGTTATAAAAGAAAGATGATAAGACAAGGTAGGAAGACATTTGTAAGATGGAAGAAAAATTCTCAAAATTAAATATGCAAGAATAAGTAACTTGTTTTTGATGAGGTGATAAGACTCCTGAGTATACTAAAAGTTTGCAGCAACATAGCTTGATTTTGTAGTGAAGTTTTGCTCCTCTGTATGAAATCTTTCTGTTAGAATGAATTCAAATTAGCTTTACATTTTCCCCAGAAAAATCTATGGAAATGTATTAAAAAGAGATTGTTCTTTATTATTTATTTTATAAAAAAGCTTTGCCCTGGCCAGGTGGCTCAGCTGGTTGGAGCATTGTCCTCTGCACCAAAAGGTTGTGGGTTGGATTCTCAGTCAGAGTACATACCTAGTTTGCAGGTTCAGTCCTTGTCAGGGCCCATATGAGAGGCAACTGATCGATATGTCTCTCCCATATCGATGTTTCTCTCTCTCTCTCCCTTTCTCTCTCTCTAAAATTCAATAAAAACATATCCTCAGAGGAGGATTAAAAAAAAATCTTTTATTACATCAGAGCCTAGTCATTTGAAGTTGAAGTTGATGGCAATTTAGGTATATCTGGAATGAATTATGGCACATATATGCAAAATGCATACATAATATAAACATGATGACATAATTTAACTTACTTGAAAGATATTTTAAGTACATTAAAATGACAATTAACATATATATATTTATGTATTGTTCTTCAGTATTATGTTAATGTTAATAATTATAGTTGAAAATACTAAATCATTTTAAAATCCTATAATTAATATTGTTGGATATATTACAATGATATTACTGCTGATTAATTTGAATGGTTGATAAATCTTCAAAAATAAAGAATACTTCCTAAATCATGTCATGTGCAAAGTACTGTGACAAATGAAAATAATTAGCTAGGGAAGGTATTTAATAATAATTAAATGTAAGAAAATACAGTTGATGTGACCAATGTCAAATGAGATCACCAGATGGAAAGAGCATTATAGGTTGAATGCTATCAAAGACTTTGTGGGAAAACATTTTCAACCAATTCATAAACATCATAAAAGCAGTCCAGTAAAGGGGATGGACACAGCCTGGTGACCCGTCTGGCAGTTGTTGAACACAACCTTTTAGCATGAATCAAGAATCGTGTACGAGGAGAGTAGGAAGGTGTATTAGAGCTATAGGGTGGAGAATTCTGAATGTTAGTGTGATAAATTTGAACAATGAAAAATTACTGAGTGTTTTAATGTTCACTTCTCACCAGAAAGGTGATCTACTTCCACTCAAAGTATATTTATTAAGCATCAGCTATTTTTAAGAGGCATTGTACTAAATGTAATAAGGAAGTAAAAAAAGAACAATAATGACTTCTGCCCTTAAGCAGTTTATAGTATATAGGGGAAATATACATACACAAATGACTATTGAATAAGTTGGAACATGACAAGAATTATAAGAAAAGTTTAGACCAAGTGTGAAGATAAAATGGGGGAGAAAAATTAATTCCAACTGGGAGAATTATGGAAATCTTCAGGAAAGAGCAGGTATTTCAGTTGGTCCTTGAAAGATGGAGGAAATTTTGATAACACCTCTTCTCCATGAAGGGAACATGCTTTTTAAATAGAAAAACCAAGGGCACAGGAGTAGGAAATTGCAGAACAAATTAAAGGCCTAGGAAGTAGTTTGGCTTGGCTATAATCCAAAGAGCATAAGGAGAAAGAGTGAGAGGTAAGGCCAGAAATGTAGGAGGCCTGGATGTGGAGGGGCTTTAATGCCAAGCCAAGGAGCTTGCACTTTATTCTTTCCCAGGATTCTCCATGTTTTCTCTGTTTTTTTGTGTGTGTTTTTTTTTTTCTGCACTTCCATATTATTTACACATGTAGCAACTTCATTAATAGCCTCTCTTATTTCTCAACCAAGAATTGTTGGGGAGTGGATGAATCTTTAAAACAACCTCCTCTGATGTTCTTACAAGTACCTCCAGGGGTTCATGTCCTAGTGATTGACAAACACATGGTGAATGATAAGAAATGCATTTTGGGGAATGACATGGGCCTGCTCCAGAGTCTCTCCCAAGAGATCCCTGAACCAACACTCCAAGTGGCCAGCTTCAGACAACACCATAGCAGGATCCAATTAGCCACACAAGCAGCATATCCAAAGGATAGTCTTGGTAGGCACCAGACCCTGCTGAGACGAATTCTGCTTAGTATGGTCAATACCTGCACAGCAGCTTGTATAGTATGGTCAGAGTCAATCTTCAAAGTCAGCCAGCCTGAGGGTTGATCCCATGCATGAATGGGCCAATAGCAATCAAGACTCAATTACAACAAGAGGCCTCTCATAACCCACACAAGGGACATTCCTGAAGTACTCAGCTCAGGTGATCAAGGAGATTGCACCACTGGATCCCAAAGAACACCTACTACATAAGGCCATCCTACCAAGACTGGGAGACATAGTAGATCTACCTAATACATGGAAACAAACAAAAAGAGGCGGCCAAAATGGGGAGACAAAGAAACATGCCTCAGATGAAAGAACAGGAGAAATCTCCAGAAAAAGAGCTAATTGAAATAGAGGCAAACAATTTACTAAATATATAGATGAAAAAATGGTTATAAGGATGCTCAAGGAATTTAGTGAGAACTTCAAAAAAATAGCAAGCATAAAAAGGACATACAAACCATAAAAAAGAAATAGCCATAACTGTAGAATACAATATCTGAAATGAAGAATATGCTAGAATGAATAAACAGTAGGTTGGGTGATGCAGAAGATTGATCAATCAGTGATTTGGAAGATAAGGTAGTAGAAACACACAATCAGAGCAGAAAAAAAATAATTAAAAATAATGACAATAGCTTAAGGGACCTTTGGAACAATATGAAGTGAGTGTAATGACATCCATATCAGAGGGGTACCAGAAGGAGAAAAGAAAGAGCAAGAAATCAATAACCTATTTGAAGAAATAATGACTGAAAACTTCTCTAACCTAGCGAAGGAAAAAGATACACAAGTCCAAGAAGTGCAGAGAGGTCCAACCAAACAAGATGAACCCAAAGAGACCCACAGCAAGACAAATCTCAATTAAAATGGCAAAGGTTAAAGACAAAGAAAAAATCTTAAAAGCATCAAGAGAAAGACAATTAGTTACTTACCTACAAGGGAGCTCCCACAAAATTGTCAGCTGATTATTCAACAGAAACATTTCAGGCCAGAAGGGATTGGCATGAAATATTCAAACTGATGAAAAGCAAGGACCTACAACCAAGATAACCCAGAAAGGCCATCATTTAATATTGAAGGACAAATAAAGAGTTTCCCAGACAAGAAAAAGGTAAAGGAATTAATTACCATCAAACCAGCATTACAAGAAATGTGAAAGGATCTTTTTTAAGAAGAAGAAGAAAACAGCAACAGAGGAACCTAGTTATAAAGAACAAAATGGCAATACATATGTACTTATTAATAATCACTTTAAATGTAAAGGGCTTAAATGCTCCAGTCAAATGACATAGGGTAGCTGAATGGATAAGAAAACAAGACCCATATATATATGCTGTCTACAAGAAACCCACCTCAGAATGAAAGATACACACAGAGTAAAAGTAAATGGATGGGAAAAGATATTTCATGCAAATGGAAATGAAAAAGAAAAATCCACCAAAAAGCTGGAGTAGCAATAAGGGTTATAATAAGAGATAAAGAAGGATACTACATAATGATAAAAGGAGCAATCCAACAAGAGGATATAACCCTTGTAAACATCTATGTACCCAACAAAGAAGCACCCAAATATATACTATACAGCAAATCTTAATGGACATAAAGGGAGAGATGGACAGTAACAGAGTAATAGTAGGGGATTTTAACACCCTATTGACATCAATGGACAGATCTTCCAGGCAAAAAACCAGCAAGGAAATAGTAGCCTTAAATGACACACTAGACCAGATGAATTTAATTGATATCATCAAAGCATTATACCCAAAGTAGCAAAATATACATTCTTTTCAAGTGCACATGGAATAGTTTCTAAGATAGACCATGTGTTGGGACACAAAACACATCTCAATAAATTTAAGAAGACTAAAATCATGTCAAGCATCTTTTCTGACCATAATGGTATGAAACTAAAAATCAATCACAAGAAGAAAACTGAAAAACATACAAAGACATGGAGGCTAAATAATATGCTACTAAACAATGAATGAGTTAATAATGAGATCAAGGGAGAAGTCAAATGAAGCCTTGGAACAAATGAAAATAAACAACAACCCCAGACCTATGGGACACAGCAAAAGCAGTCTTGAGAAGAAAATTCACAGCACTATAGGCATACCTCAAGAAACAAGAAAAATCTCAAATAAAAACCTTAGTTTACACTTAAAAGAATTAGAAAAAGAATAACAAATCCCAAAATGAGTAGAAGAAAGGAAATAATAAAGATGAAAGCAGAGCCCGGCCGGTGTGGCTCAGTGGTTGAGTGTCGATCCATGCACCAAGAGGTCGCCAGTTCGATTCCCGATCAGGGCACATGCCCAGGTTGTGGGCCAAATCCCCAGTGGGGGGCATGCAAGAGGTGACCAATTGATATCCTCTCTCATCGATGTTTCTATCTCTCTCTCCCTCTCTCTTCCTTTCTCTAAAAAATCAATAAAGAAAAAAAATTATTAAAAAAAAAGATGAGAGCAGAAAAAAATGAAATAGAATCTAAAATAACAATACAAAAGATCAATGAAATGAAGAGCTGGTTCTTTGAAAAGATGAACAAGATTGATACACCTTTAAGCAGACTCATCAAGAAACTATTACAATGGGCATTAAGATTTGAGAAGATACTACAGCCATAAGACAAAAGCAAGAATCCATGGAAAAAGGTTAAGCAAAACAAGAAATGATGCTTATAAATTATAAGTGATTTACCCTGGCTGGGTAGCTCAGTCAGTTTTTAGCATTGTCCCATGAACCAAAATGTTGTGGGTTCAATTTCTGGTAAGCATACATACCTAGGTTTTGTGTTTTGATCCCCCGTTGGGGCAGGTATGGGAGGCAACTGATTGATGTTTCTCTTACATTGATATTTCTCTCTCTCTCTCTCCCTCTCTCTCTCTCTCTCTCTCTCTCTGTCCCCCTTCATCTCTCTAAAATCAATAAAAATATACTTGAATGAGGATTTAAAAAATTACAAACAATTTCTAAAAAGTAAAATTCCAAGAACATCAAGCAAAAGCAGACAAAGCCACCAAATTATGAAATAAAAGGTATAGTAAATCTGGAAGGTACAAAATTAGAATAATGAAACAAGCCAAGCAGAGAAAGACAAATATCACATGATCTCACTTATTTCTGGAATATAATAAACATAACAGTCTGAGGAACAGGGTAGTCCCAGAGATGTGGAATTAGGGTACAGACTGACAATTGCCAGAAGAGGGGGTGGGGGAGGGGAGCGATGAACCACAGAACTTGTACGCATGTACTCATAACCAATGGACATGGACAACAAAACTGGGGACGGGGCAGGGAGGGAGGGGGAGGAGAGTGACAATGGGGGGAAAAGGAGAAACATCTGTAACAAAAAAATAAATTAATAATAAAAAAAAAAGAAAGCAGAGAAAAGACAGGGGAAGAAACTAAAATAATTAAAATAAAATTTTCCAGAGCTGAACAGAAAATCAGAAGAATTCATCAAGTGCTGTAAAGGATGACTAAAAACACCCACACACAGATGCATTCTTATGAAATTTCAGAACATTTGGGATACAGATAAGATCCTAAGAAGTTCTAAGAAAGAAAAAATTTCCCTAAAAAGGACAGATAATCAGACTGGTATCAGACTGACATCAGCTACACATGGTGTTTGAATATAATAGAGTAATGCTTTCAAAATTCTGATGAAAGGTTATTTTGACACAAAAATTCCATAACCAATCTATGAATCAAGTATTCAGATAGAATAAAGACATTTTCAGATAGTAAAAACTAAGAAAATTTGCCTATGATGTGTTCTTTATGAAGACATGTCTTAGTGTCAGCAAAATGAGGAGAGAATCAAGAAAGACCAGGTATCTCAGCCAGATGTGTCAAGTAAGAAAGCCCAGGGGAGCGGGGTGGGAGGCCTCCAGCCATCAGTCTGCATAGGAGGAGGGTCTAGGTCTGTAGAACTGCCTTTTGGCAAAAGCATATTTTTTTTATATGGTTGAGAATTGAAAGAAATTTCAGCATGTAGTAGAAATATATATAGTTAACCCTTGAACAACACAGGTTTGAACTGTGTGGGTCCACCTTTACATAGATTTTTTCAATAAATACACTCAACCCTTTGTATCCTTGAGTTTTGTATCCATGGATTCAGCCAACCATGATTAAAAGCAGTGTTTTGGATTCCCAACTGTGGTTTCCAAACTGTAGATAGAAAATAGTTTTTGATCTGTTGGTTGAATCCACTGATGCGAAGGGCTGACTATAGTCAAAAGTTGTACTAGAGTTTCTGACTGGGGTGGGAGTCGGTGCCTCTAATCCCCAAGTTGTTCAATGATCAATGTATTTTTTTCTGTTTTCAAGGGGAAAATAAGATAATTAAACATCTCTTCCCCTCTGTCTTCCAAACCAAATCAAATATAAGAGTACAAGAAAGCCAAGGTCCAAATATAAAGCAAATAGAAATGTGACAGGATTTAAAACCATTGAGTCCACATGGTAAAAGAACACTTGACTATGATTCAGGAGTGCTGTTCTTGGTGTCACCCAGCAGTGACATGGGCTTGTTGAGAAGTAAAGGTACATCAGCATATTTCTTGGCTTGGCAGGAAATATTATTGATAATCACAATGACATAAATGCTTTATATTGGTTTTTAATTTTTGGAATCAATTTATACACAAAACATTAAAGACAATTATGGTGATGGTGCAGAATATAAATTGTAAAATAAAGGTTACGATAACAGCATTTAGAAGAGAGGAGGAGGAGGAAAAGTGAAGGGTGAAGTTGCCATTATCTTCATCTCCTGACACAGCGGGAAGTTACTAGATCATGTCAAAGTTGACAGAATAAGAAATAGAGATTAAAAATATTTAAAATTGTACATATGACAAGTAGAGTAATTGATGATAATACTAACAGCAACAACATATAAGGTAGATGGGGAGAGATTAATTGAGTTAAATGCTCATCTTTCATAAGTTTATGTTTGATGAGTTAACAAGGATGTAAACACAGAGTTATGAAATGAAATGTGAATAGTTAGAAGTGCTTACTTCTAGGGAATAGGTGGTGTGAGCCATTTATTTTAGTGAAAAAGTGTGCAGTTTAGTAAAACTAAACACCTAAACAGAAAGAAAATATTCAAAAATCTATAGGTCTGAACATTTATGAGAAATATAGGTACATTCACAAAACTGAAATCTGCCTGTTTATTTTTTGTTTGCTAATTTTTGTTTGTAATTATTTTTGTATTTACACATTTTCTCCCAGTTCTTGTCCAAATGAGATATATTTTACATAGTTACATAACAGATACACATTTTATTAAATTTTCTTTGAATATTCTATCATAATGATAGTTAAAATATTTATATAGTTATAATTATTATTTGAATGGTGTAATCTGCTTTTTAAATAGGCAAAGATTGAAGAAACAGATAGTAGGCAAAAAAGTTCTAGTAGGAGAAATTCAGAGGTAAAGTTTGAGAATCAGAGAAGTGACTTAGAGTCTATATAAAAACTAAATTTCTCTGAACCGCAGGCCGATGCTCTAACCGCTGAGCCAAACCGGCCAGGGCAAAAAAACAACAAACTAAATTTCAAAGGAAAGACATTTTCAGGTAGTTTGCGGCTTTAGGGAGTTTTTCATTCTACGGTAGTTTCTTTTTTTATTATTATTTTAAAAATTAAATTTATTGGGGTGACATTGGTTAATAGGATCATGTAAGTTTCAGGTTTGGATTTCTATGTTACAAGATCTGTATATTGCATAGTGTGCCCACCACACAAAGTCAAATCATCTTCTGTCACCATATATTAAGTCCCCTTTACCCTCCCCTCCACCGCCACCTCCAATGGTAGTTTCTTAAGAATGTGGTTAGCTCTCAGTTAAAAAGCTTTAGAAAAATTTTCTTTTCTGATTATAAAAGTAATAGATGTTTTCGTAGAAAATTATAGAAATGTATGAAGATCCGATGTAATTGGTATGTGGCCCTTACCACCTCCAATATTTTTGCTTCCTTTCTTGAGGTACCAAATAAATTGCCACTTCCACCCCCACCACTAGGTAAAATCTCTAACTGGAGGGCAAAATCAGTAGTTAAGAGGGGCAAAGCAGCTTTGCTTACTCATAGTATTCCCGAGTCACCATCCAAACTCACTGGGTATGGAATATAGCTTCTCCAGCCCACCATTGCTGCTCTGCCTGTGGCAGGAAGCTATCACCTCAGTAACTACTGGTTGATGTACAGCCAAGTGCTAGCTTCCCAGCAGTGGTGCACTGAGCTGACAGGGGGTATGAAGTAAATACTCTTCAAAATTTAGTGTGCATAAGAATCATCAGAAGAGTTCAAAAAGTGCTGATTTTCATAGCTTTAATTGGTTAGGGGTAGAGCCTAGAAATCTGAAGTTTTAAACAAGGGCTCTAAGAAATTGCTACTAAATGTGGCCCATGAACCAATAAATTTGACATCACCTGGGAGCTTATTAGAAATGAAGAATCTTGGATCCACCCCAGACCCACTAAATCAAAACATAAATTTGACAATGTGATGTTTCCAGGTGACTTGAGAGACACCATGCGAAGTGATCTTATAATTGTTCTGGAGACCATGTTTTTTTGTTTTGTCGTTTGTTTGTTTGTTTGTTTGTTTTGTAAAATGCCATCTAGATGCTTTTAAAGCAATGCACTCAGAGCCAGTGGCAGTAGCTTCCCATCATCTCTTCTCCCTCTCATCCTCTTTGGGGCTTAAATCTTTTCACTGATATTTAGGAGGATGCTAACCATAGCTTTTTCAGAGTTAGCTTGAGTCAGAATCAAAGGAAAGAGGTCCTGAGACTCCTGAAGACTTGCAGGATGATGGGTAAGCTGGAACAAGTCAAGATAGACATT
The DNA here is from genome assembly GCA_030848825.1 of Tadarida brasiliensis. Lineage (NCBI taxonomy): Eukaryota > Metazoa > Chordata > Mammalia > Chiroptera > Molossidae > Tadarida > Tadarida brasiliensis. The sequence goes on from CM061258.1 coordinate 54,347,562, forward strand.
GACAGTGACAACAGCTGGCAGGGACCTGACGTATCCTTTCCAACTAGGTCCTCCCTAATTCACTGCTGAGAAATGTATTAGAAATTGTCCAGAGTCAGATGTGTGAATGTTTAGCAAGATCTGTGACATTTCGTGGTGTTTCCATGCATTGCATAAAGCAAATAAGCCAGTTAGGTAAATTAGCACTTGTTTTTAGGTCTCAGCCCTGGAGAAAACAAGCTATAAACAAACATAATTCAAACTCACACCTGACGTTGTTTTGGTAGTTGATGCACACTGAAATATCAGAGGCTTGCCCTCCAGGACACTGATTATTATGGGAAGGGTTCATGCAAGCCAGAAAATGTTTAAGTGAGACTAACGTTTTTGAAACTATAAAATAGGAACCCTTTGATCTAGTGTCTTTGGGGGTGAACATTTAAATTTGTGTTTTCCTGACATACTTTACTTCCCTTGAAATTTGATTGAAAACAGTCTGGAGTGTGTGTGTCAAAGTTGTATTTTATTTGTTGCTGGCTTGTCTCTTGCCTCTAGGCAAGAGTATATGGGGTTCATGCTGCCCAACAATATGAATCCTTATTCTTAAAAGATTCTTCCTCAGAATGGATTGTAGACAGTATTGTAACATGTGATAATTAAGTTGCTTAGCACACAGTTCGTTCCCTGACTGCTCTGGATATGGGTACATTGTGCTTATTTTGGGGTTGAGCCAAGTCTGAGCCACGTCTGTCTGCACAGGCTGCCGGCTGTGCTCTGACTCCGGTCAGCACTGGCTGTTATTCTCCTAGTCATCTTTTTATCTTCCTGGGTAATCTCGGGCTTACTTTGGTTCCTGCCTTTAATATTTCCATCTGGCTTCTTTCTTTAAAAAAAAAAAAAAAAAAACAAAAAACAAAAAACACATCTGTCTGAAGCTTGTATAGTCATCCTCATGACCACTGGGTTATCTAGAGTAATGTTTCTCTTCTTGTATGGAACGGGGGTCCATGATCACTCTTATATAGAACACAGAGGAAATTAATGCAAGTATATGTAACTCTTTAGATGCTATGAAATGTTCAGTTCATTGTCTGTTTTTGGTCTTTCTGGTCGGTACTTGTTCAGAGAAGTTACCCTGGAGAACAGAGCATTTGTTCCCTCCAAAATATCCATTGTCTCCGAACGTCATTGTGTAGGCACTCTGGTTGAACTGCTGTATACAGATTAAAGTAAGACCTATTATATAAATTAATTGTTAGGTTACTTTTCTGGAGGACCTTTATCTTTTTGCAGTCTATGCTTTTATTATTAAGTGTTACCTCTTGATTTTTCATCATTTATCACAATACATTTACTGAGGGATTAATTTAAGAGATTACAATTAGAGGTAAAAGGGTTTCTCTTTTGCTTACTTGATTTTAATATTAGTGACTGTTTTTATTAACCTCAATACTTCCTTTAAAACACAATGCAAGTGCCCTGGCTGGTTTAGCTCAGTGGTTAGAGCGTCAGCCTTCGGACCAAAGAGTCACGGGTTTGCTTCTGGTCAAGGGCATGTACCTCGATTGCTATTCGGTCCCCGGCCCTGGTCGGGGTTGTGTGGGAGACAACCAGTCGATGTCTCTCTCACATTGATGTTTCTCTCTTGCTCTCTCCCTCCCACTCTATCTGAAGGCAAATGGAAAAATATCCTCGGGTGAGAATTAAAAACAAAACTAAAAACAATGTTAAGTAAAAGAGACATGTGGAAATTTTTGATATAATAAACATGTACTATATATTGAATATGTTGATGGTTATACTACCATATACATTTGTCAACACACATTAGATTGTACCTTAAAAATTGTTGAATCATGTTGTATGTAAATAATACCTCAATAAAACTGATTAAAAAGAAACAGTGCTAAGTAAAAAAAATTATGCAAATCTGAGAATTTCTATAACATATTAGCATTATTATCCTCCAAATCACCTTAAAGTATCTTCTCCCTTTTGCTCCTTAGGTATTGTCTTAGTCAGTTTGGGCTGCTGTAATAGACCATAGACTGGATGGCTTATAAAAAAAGACAGAAATTGGTATCAATAACTTGGGATGCTGTTGTAACAAATATCAAAATGTTTAAGCAACTTTGGAACTGGGTAATGGGTGGAGGCTAGAAGAGTTTTGAGGTACATGCTAGAAAGAAGTGAATTAAAGTGAATGGACCTACAAAGGCAAGGTGAGAGCTGGAAAGAAAGCCTTTATCTTCTTCAAGAACATCTCAGTTATCTCGGAGAGAAGAAATATAGACAGTAAAGGCTAGTCTGATGAGGTCCCAGATGGAAATGAAGAAGGTACTACTGGACAGAAGCCATTTTTGTTATAAAGTGGCAAAGAGCTTGGCTGAATTGTGTCTATGTTCCCGTGTTTCGTGGAAGGTAGAACTTGCACATGATGAAGTTGGATATGCAGCCAAAGAAATTTTAAGCAACGTGTTAAAGATGTGATGTGACTCCTCCTGACTCTTCATAGCAGAATTTGAGAAGAGAGAATTGGCTTAGAGATTTGTTAAGCAAAAAGGAATCAGAATAAAGATTTGGAAAAATTTTAGCCCATCCATATTGCAAAAAAATGAGAACATGAAGGGTATGGCCAGGTGGCAGATTGATAAGGAGATTAGTGTGAATCAGCTAATTCAACAGAAGCCAGGAGCTACTCTCTGAGGCAGTGGAAGGATGACCCAGAAGGTGAGTTAGAGGTAGTCAGAGCTGCCACTCCCCTTACATGCCCATAGTGCCAGGATAGGGTGTTAAAGGACCGGGCAGAATGGTTTCAGAGGGGGTGCTGCTGGTGCCTGCAGGAGCCCTGTGTGTGCTGTCCCACACTGTCTCACATCACCGGCTCCACTCCATCACTCTGGTATAGCACCCCTTAGTGGCTCCAGTGCAGCTCAGGCCAAGATGGCCATTCCTCTGGAGGGCACAGATGGCAAATTTTGGCAGCAAACGTGTGGTGCTGTCCCCTGCTAATCACAGAGCACATGGCCTCAGGGGGATGGCTGCCTCTACCTAGGTTTCAAAGTACGGAGATGTCTGTAGCCACAGGCACAAGAGAACTGTGGCATAGAGGGCAGGTGGGGTGTAGCAGAGAGCCACTGTGGGTCCACCCAATGAGCAGTTGAGATGATGGTGCCACCCCAATGGGCCTGGAAAGCAGAACATTGAGTCAAAGGGGATTATTCTTGAGCCTTAAGTTTTAATGTCGTGTGCCCCATTAGGTTTTGGATTTATACGGGACCAGTCAACTTCTTTCGTCTTTCCCTTTTGGAATAGGAATGTCTATGCTATGTCTGTCCCACCATTGTATTTTGGAAACACAAAACATGTTTGATTTCACAGGTTTACAGCTGGACAAGAATTTGCCTCATGATGAATTGTATCTTGAGTCTTGCCCATGAGTCTGACTTCAAGATGGTATTTAGATAAGGCTTTGGACTTTAGACTGTAAAATTGACGCTGGAACAGTTTAAGACTTTTGGGGCTATTGGGATGGAATGAATATGGTTCGCATGTGAGAAGGACATAGATTTTGGGGGCCAGGGGCAGAATGCTATAGGCTAAATATGTTTCCCTAAAATTCATATGTTGAAACCTAATCCCCAATGTGATGGGATTTGGAGATGGGACCTTTGGGAGTGATTAGGTCATGAGCCCTCATGAATGGGATTGGCACCCTTATAAAGAGGCTCCAGAGAGCTCGCTTACCCCTTCTACCATGTGAGAACTCAGTGAGAAGATGGTCTTCTATGAACCAGGAAATGGGCTTTCTCCAGACTTCGAATCTGCTGTCATCTTGATTTTGGATTTCCCAGAACTGTGAGAAATAAATGTTGTTTAAGCTACCCAGTCTATGATATTTTTGTTAGAACAGTCCAAATAGACAAAAGCTGGCATCATGTTCTTGATTTCACCACCGGCTGCTGGTCACAGGGAACGGTTTTCAGGGTCTCAGTAGTGTCACTGAATTATTGCTTATTTGTCTTAGAGAGGTTAGGGAAGAACGAGTACAAGGTGGACCCTCGCTAACTACCACTCTTGCTGCTCACTAGGAATGGTCTGAGGAGAACCCACTCACCAGTCGTCAGTCAGATATTTGCTAGTGTGCATTCATTCAGTAGTATTAAATGCCTACTGTGTGCCAGTCTGAAGACCAATGTGTATGCTTAATTATACATCTCTGGCCCTAGTTAATTAATCCATGGTCTAGGCTTGATTTCCTGAATGAAAATAGTCTCCTGGATTCCCATTACTCAGTTGTCTTTCTGGAGTTAAAAAACTAAATGGAGGGAGGTTGGGGGACTGGATGAAAGAAAGTGAAGGGATTAAAAAATATATATCTATATATAAATGACACATAGACACAGACAATACAGTAGTGTGGTGATAGCCAGAGGGAAAGGGTGGTGGGGGGTAGGTGGAGGTGGGCAAAGGGAAGTGGGTACGGAAAGAGACTTTGCTTGGGGCAATGGGCACATGATGCAGTGTGCAGGTGGTGTTTTATTGAATTGTACATTTGAAACCTGTATGTTTTGTGAACCAATGTTACCTCAATATATTAAATTAAAGATAAATAAATTCAGAAATTTTCCAATTCTTCAGTTTTATTTAACCTGTTAATTAATGTGTTGTGATTACATGTATGTATTATTATACCTGAATAGACTCTTAACCTTAAACTGAAAAGAAAAACTAAATAAAGACAATCCTAATCTTCTCCTCCTTACCTTCAAAAAAAATAAAAGTGTTGTGTTATTATTTTATTTCTATCTCTTTGCATATATTTTATCACCCAAATGAGATTGTAAGGTTCCTGAGGGCAGGCACGAGGTGTTCCTCAGGCCAACCAGAAAGACACCTTGTACAGAGTAGGTTTATATTCATGTTCTAGTCTAGCACATGCCTCTATTGTAGCATTTACCACTCTTTAGTATCTCCTTGTGTCTGAAACTTTGTGAAATTATAGACTCCAAAATGGCCTATGTTTTTTAAGTATTATATTCTCAGCACACAGCCCTGAACTGGTAAGACATTTAAAAACCTTATTGGCAAAGCACATTTATTAATCTGAAGAATGCTAAAAGACACAACTAACCAAAATATTTATACTTTTGCTCTGCAAATTACTTGCAATTTGCTACCTCAAACTTCATACTTCATTTTCTAATTATATTGTGACCTCTTTGGGATTATATGTCATCTGAGTGGAATAAGACACTAACAAACTAACACAGCAAGGTTTAGTTTGGTCAGTTGCAGAACGTGTATGTGGTGATCCATTTTAAGAAACACATTTACTGTGAAAAGAAAATATTTATGTATATTTTTCCCACCTGTTTTTAGAATAAATGTACGTATACATTTACATATATATGTATCTCCATACATAAATATATATAGAAGGTATACTTATACCTACCCTTAACCTCACTACTGTGATGCACTCTGATATTTTTTTCTCCATTTCTATTTTTTTTAATATATGTTGTTAGGATGCATTTTGTTGATTTCATGACTCACTAATGCAGGTTGAAAACCACTGGTTTGGTTTATTGATTAACCCATTGACATTATCACATCTATCTGTGTTAGGTGTTGAAAAGAATAAAAAGAACTATGAAATCTGGATCTGGACATTGAGTGTTGCCAGGGAAGGGTTGGTAAGCAAAACAAGACCCTGGGCCCCTGACTTGATAAAGAGAGGCCATTCAAAGAAAGAGAGATATGAAAAGAGGGTAGCAAAGCCAGTTTCTCCTTTCCCCCCATTGTATTTTTAGTCCAATGTATACTCATCTTTCCTGCTGGACTGTGCATACTTACAGGGCCTAACAAGGGTCCCAGGCTTAATGAATACTTGCTAGGGTAAAATGAAGAGCTAAAATTTATCAACCACTTGTGATGTGCCACAAGGCGGGTGTAGTCGATGCTGTTGCTGCCCTGCTCAAGTCCCCTAACCTGTTATGAGTATTGATTGTTAATGCTCACAGCTACCCTCTCCTTCATGGAATTACCAGCTACCCCTTCTGTCCCTCTCTTTTCCTAAACCTCTAAAAAGTGGCCAAGGACAGACTGACTACAGAATACAAAAGCCCAGGCCCTGCCTCAAGATGGGGTCAACTCTGTAGCCCAGTTCCTGCTCCAGAGCTTCCCATGGGGTCAGGGCAACGCTAATCTTCAGCTGAGACCACAAAGTCACTCAGCTTTCTTTCCCTGCCCTTCTCTTGCTCTCTCAAAAAATCACGTTTACAAGAATTCCCACTTCAGACTCTGCCTTTAGGGAACCCAACCTAAGACATCCTGGTTCTGAGCAATTGTATTATCTATTTCATCCTCAGAATAAGTCTTGGAAACAGCCATGCATAGATGAGGAAGCTGGACTGAGCAGTGAAGTCACACAGTGGTGCACTGATTCACACTCAGGCAGTCCATTCTGTGCCAAGGCTCTGCCCCACAATACATACTGCGTCCTGGGTCAGGTCTATGCCTGGCTGACAGGACAAGTGGGCACAACCTTGGTGGATGAGCGCCTAGGGAGATGTAACTGGTTTTCTAGTACTGTACCTTGACTCTTATTTATCAGTACCGATGAAGTTATGTATGTATTTAAACAATTTTAAAAGTACAACATAGAAGTATTTATTAGTTCATTCCAAATTTGTAGGTAGAGGAAATCTCAACTTCTATCAATTCAGCAACAGAGAATTCATTTTATTTATTTATTTTTTTAGAGAGAGAGGAAGGGAGAGAGAGAAACATGGTTGTGAAACAGAAACATCGATCGGCTGCCTCCTGTATGCCCCTACTGGGGATCGAGCCCACAACCCGGGCATGTGCCCTGACCAGGAATCAAACTAGGACTTCTCAGTCCATGGGACAGCACTCAATCCACTGAGCCACACCGGCTGGGCAGAGAATTCATTTTAAAGGTAAAACTAGCATGATGACGGCAATATTTGTATAATCTCTCTCTTTTTTTTTTTTCCATTTATCTTCAGATAGAGAGGAAGGGAGAGAGGGAAGAAGAAGGGAGAGAGAAACATCGATGTGAGAGAGACACATGGAGTGGTTGCCACCCACACCACCCCAACCAGGTGGGGACAAACTGCAACCGAGATACTTGCGCTTGGTGGAAACCGAACCCGGGACTCTCCAGTCCGCAGCCGAGGCTCTAACCACGGAGAAAAACTGGCCAGGGCATAATCTCAGTTTTTCATTGAGGTTGACTAATCTCCAGACATTTGATTGAAAACTTGCTGCGCTGGTGTGTAGAATCCAATTTGCTGTAAGTCACTTGTTCACTGCCAATGTTAATAGTTTCTAAGCTACAGAGAGATGAGGAAAGCATTTGCAGTCAGTAAATTGCCCTTCTCCCTTTTTGAAAAATGTTATTCTGGGTTCCTATGTTTCATTTACTAGCTCTGTGGTTATCCGCGGCCTGCTTAATATAACTAGGTTGTCATTTACCATGCATGGCCAACACCAAATATACACAGTGTAGGAGTTTTTGTTTTGTTTTGCTTTTCAGTTCTGTGCCACTTTCTATTTTTTATTAACCAAACTGCAGGTTTAAATGAGATTTGCACTGTTTTAGAGTAAAAACTAAACTGTTCATTGGTTTTTTCTTTAGGAAGAATCATAGTTCAGTGCTTGCAAGCTGCAAAGGTTCGATAGGGCCGGCTCAGCCATTAAGAATCTCATTTCCGGGGCGGGGAGAGGGGAGGGGATGAAATAAACCAAAGAACTTACATGCATGTATACTGTAACCAATGGACATAGACAACAATGCGGGGGGGGGGGGATCGGGAGGAGGAGAAACATCTGTAACAAAAACAAATTAATAAAAATAATTTTAAAAATTGCCAAAAAAAATCTCTTTTCCGGGACTGCAGATTGGGGCTGGTGGCCACCTAGCGGAAGCTGACATCCTAGGGTCGCAGGCTGTGGCATCAGCGTCGTGGTGCTGGTGTCGGTGTAGGAGGTGGCCACAGCGCGGACTCCCCGCACGCCCGCTGCAGCAGGTTTCGAGGCTGTAGGCGGTCAGCAGAGCGCATGAAGGCCATCGAGTGGAAGATGAACACTGTCGTTAAGCAGCGCTGAAGATGTCCGGAGACATTTTCATGTCCCTAGGCAGCCAGTGGTAGACCCCAGTTGGCCATGGGACCCCAAAAGTGTGTGCTGGTCAGATAATCCCGGAACTCCTTGGTCTTCAGGTGGTCCCTTGCCCTCCGCCACAGTGTTGCCATCGTGATCACCAAGGGAGGGAGCACCCCAGATGAACAGCCAGCGCACAGTGACGTGGGCGTGGAGCGCAGTGTAGGAGTTCTTAGGTGTTTTCTTAATGTTGAAATTTGGAATATTGAGCACTTGGTTATTTACTGCCCAAAGTTAACAAGAGAAGCAAAATAGCATAGTGGTTAAGCACACTTTTGGTATCAGATCATGTTTCAATTTTCTAGCCAGTAACACAAGATATGTTACTTAACATATCTGAGCTAAATTCATTAATCTTTAAAATGAAAGTAATAATAATTTCTACCTCATAGGATTTTGGTAATAGTCCAATAAGATAATAGATGTAAAGTGCTTAACATAGTACCTAATAGATAGAAAGCACTCATTAAAAGCTAGTCCTCTGTTATTATTATTATTACTATGTATGCTGCTATTGTTGTTGTATTTTAGCCATCACCATCTATTCTTTTCCTGTTGGTAACACTACCCTAATTTCCTTTTGGTGAATGGCCTCTCTGCTATTGTGGATAATCTTGTTGGGATGTAATTTAAGGTGATTTGACCTTCCTTAGCTGAGAGGTGGTATGTGTCCTAAAACCGGTTAGACTCTCTCTTCGATGTCTAAGAGGGAAGATACAAGAAGGGAGGTTAGACTAATAGAAAATGGCCCAAGCAGATTCATCCTCATCGCAGCTGTGATGAGCTGGAAACCAGGAAGGGCTCTGGACCCAGCCTTCCTGAGGTTGCTTCTTTAGGCCTTTGGTTCTCTGAGCCACACCGCATCTGTGCAATGCATTGTCATTTGCTCAGATTGTTCAGAGTAGGGTTTTGTTTCTTACAACCAAAGAATGCAAAATATTAATTCATACATATAACTTATACCAATTTTTCAAGGCAAGAAAACTGTGCTATGAGTCTGAAAGACATTTCTTTGACCCATTATTACACTATTCTACCTATTATAGGGGTCAATGAGTGAAATATATTTTCAGGACTCCATTGTGGCAAGATGCTCACTCTTATTCACTGTTGTACCCCTAGTAGAGGACCAGTGCTCTGTAAACTTTCGATGAATGAATGGAGGAATCTTCTCAGCCTGCATCCTCAGTTTACATCATTCTTGGTGTTAGAATGGTGTTTTAATTCTTTTATGGGAAGTAGACCTTTATTAAATACAACTTCTGAGTGTAGAGTTAAGTAGTATGCTAGTACTTTAAATGTATTGCTCCACTCATCTACACAGTGATTCTGAGAGCTGGGTGTTTTTCATTTTTATTTTGGATTAGCAAACTCTCAGGTAATTTAAGAAAATTGCCTAAGATCACACACTTAGTAAGAGATGGAGCCCAGCTCTGTGTAATTTCCAAAGTTTACGTATGTTTTGGTACACTATGGAAACCTCTAAAATATTTCCTTTATTTCATGTCCTAATGTTTCCTTTTCTTTTCATTCACAAAACTGTCTGTCATCCTATTTTTGTGCATTTCCTTAGGGTAAGTATCAAGCAATGAAACTGACATCTAAACAAGTATGTTAAAGCTTGCATGTCCATGTGAGTGTCGTCCCTTTCGAGGTGTTCATCATGGGAAGTTGTGCTCTCTATTGCTCAACATACTGTCTACATGCCTGAGCCTCATTCTCTTGAATGCTCTCAATGCAGCAACTTGTCCTTTGAGAAAGCATTTGATCTTTAAAACACCAAAAGCATTTGGCCCTGGCCGATTTGGCTCAGCGGTTAGAGAGTCGGCCTGCAGACCAGAGAGTCCCGGGTTCGGTTCCCGCTAAGGGCACATACTTCGGTTGCAGTTTGTCCTCAGCCCCGGTTGGGGTTGTGTGGGTGGCAGCCAGTTGGTGTGTCTCTCTCACGTCGATGTTTCTCTCTCTCTCTTTCTTCCTCTCTCCCTCCCACTCTATAAGATAAATGCAAAAGTGTCCTTGGGTGAGGATTGAAAAAAAAACAAACACCAAAAGCATTTGGAGAGCAATCTAGTATAAAGATGGATAAGTGTGTTGGGGAGGACCATTTTTGGTGTAAGTGTTGAGACTGATCCAGTTGTGGTTTTTGAATTGTTCTGAAGATTGCTCTCCAGGAGGGATCCCTAAACACTTTTCTTTTGTCCAACAAAATGTGCTCGGCACTGAATACATGGTGACAAACAAGACAGACACAAGTCTGGTCCTCAAGGAGCTCCCAGTCCAGCATTGAACGCAGATATAACAACAAAATGTATTTTCATTGCATTTGGAACATGTGTACTAGGAAAAGACCGGGCTGCGATAGAGCCCCGTCTCAGAGCCTGGAAGTCTTCCCTGAGTAATTACCGAGTGGTAGGTGAAGAGAGCACAAGGGCAGGGCAGGATTTCTCAGCCTCCACACTCCTGTCATTTTATTGGGTAATTCTCTGTTGTTGGGCTGTCCTGTGCATTGTAGGATGTTTAGCAGCATCTCTGGTCTCTAACAACTAGATGCCAGTAGCACCCCACTCCAACTGTGACAACCACCATAGTCGTAGATATTATTAAATATCCCCTGGGAAACAAAATCACCACATGTGAGAACCACTGGCGGAGGGAAAAAGTAACGAGAGTGTTTCGGGAAGAATATGTGCAAGGGAACAGTATGTGCAAAGCCCTACAATAGGATGGAAGAAGAGCAGCATTTGGGAGGAACTGAAAGAATGCTAATTAATTATTGGTTAGACAGCTGATAATGTTAGAATAGTTTATTGTTTCCCATAATAAAGTCAGTCATCCCTGTCCTATTTTAAAAATAGTTTTTTGTTCTTTAAAAAAATTTTTTTTCCCTTTATTGATTTTAGAGAGAGGAAGTGAGAGGGAGAGAGAGATAGAAACATCGATGAGAGAGAACATCAATTGGCCACCTCCTGCATGCCCCCCACTGAGGATTTGGCCCACAACCCGGGCATGTGTCCTGACCGGGAATCGAACCAGCAACCTCTTGGTGCATGGGTCAATGCTCAACCACTGAACCACACCGGCTGGACTAAAAATAGTTTTATCTCCTACTAATTACACCTTATACTTAGTCTCTGTCCTCATCTTCCTCCTCTTCTTTCTTTCTTTCCTACTCTTGTATTCCTTCTTCCCCAAAGGTTTTTAGAGGCTACTAGGCAGCTTAAGTGACAAAAAGTCACCTAAGCCAAGGCATTCTTGATACATACACTGAATATACAGGTAAATTTCTCTGTAAAAGGCTCCTCCCCAACTGGTTTGTGATCCTCTTATATTAAACTAAGCAAGATTTGAGTTCATTAAAATGAAAACAAAAGCATAGTAATAAGCTGGGGAGGGACCTCAACAGAGGTCATCAGGAGAAGCACGGGGCTGTAGTGTGCATTGCAGGGTGTTCAGTAGCATCCCAGCCTCTGTCCACCAGATGCCAATGGAACTAGACTTAGAAATGTTAGCACAAGTGAAACAACTTGCTGTTGTTTGGTAGGGAAAACAGCCATGTTTGCAAAGCCTCTTTCAGCCAAAGAAACAGACAGGCAGCACGGGCACAGTGAGAGGCATGTAACTTACAGATGGGATTTTTAAAAATTGGATTGTTCTTTTTTTTTTTTTTTTTTGATGTTGAGTTGTGATGTGGTATAAATATACAATGAAATATCACTCAGCTATAAAAATGAATGAAGTCGTGTCATTTGTGACAATATGGATGGACCTAGAGGTATCATGCTAAGTGAAATAAGTCAGAGAAATACAAATACTGTATGATTTCATTTATTGTGGAATCTTAAAAACAAAAACAAACAAACCAACAAAACAAAACAGAAACCGAATCATAGAAACAGAGAACACACTGGGGTGGGGGTGGTGAAAAAGGTGAAGGTTAATATGTTGTATAAACTTCCAGTTATAAAATAAATAAGCCTTGGAGATGTAGTATACAGCAGAGGGAATAGAGTCAATAACATAATAACTGCATGGTGACAAATGGTTACTAGACTTTGTGTGGTGATCACATCACAATGTATATAAATGTCGAATCGCTACCCAGCCAGAGTGGCTCCGTTGGTGGAGCGTTGTTCTGTGCACCAAAAGGTTGCCAGTTCGATGACCAGTCGGGACACGTAAGGAAGGAAGGCAACCTCAATGTCTCTCTCTCTCTCTCTCTTTCCCTCCCTCTCTCACTCTCGCTCTCCCTCTCTCTAAGCATGTCCTTGGGTGACGATTTAAAAAAAAAATTGTCGAATCGCTGAGTTGTACACCTGAAACTAATATAATATTATATGCTAATTATAATTTAATAAAAAAAATTAATTACAGGTTTGAGCCTATTGTTGTCTTTATTGGTAGCCTGGTCAGCTTACCCCAGGGAGCATTATACATACGATCATTATCTCTGTGGTCCATGCTGTGAAAAAACTTAGAAAGCAGTGCCGGATAACCAAACTTGCTAGAATTCTATATAAAATACTATAAATTGGTCATAAATGAGTGGTCTCTTTCATTTGTAAAAAGGTTCACACTACTGGACCACAATTTAACAACTCTTCTCAGATGAGGCTATTTATATTTTTAAGTATTTTATTCTGATGACATTGTTCACATGGATGACAATTTAGTTGTTTGTGGCCCCTGGCTATTTGCTATTGGAAACCACTCTGACTTTCTCAGGTGAACGGCACAATTCCTTTCAGGGGAACAACCATCTACCATAGCTTTCTTTTTCTTAAAGGGACTGATTTTAAGCCTCTGCCTTTGTTTTTGCTGCCACACGAGCCCCAGAGGGTGTGAGCATCCTTGTTCGAAGCCTGCCATGCCCAGCAAACTGTCACTCACATTCCCACTGCCCAACAGGCACAGAATAGGCTCCCTGCAAACATTTGGTGAGTTATAATGGCAATCGATTTGGGGAAGGGGAGGAACCCAAAGGGAGAAGATTCTTAAAAGGGTAAGCAAGGAAGTGAGAGGAGTTAGTTTTTTTTCTTTTTCTGGACATAGGATGGAGTCTTGGGCCCTTTTTGCTTACCCTTTAAAAGTTTGGTTGACTTCCACTCATATCTGGGTTTGACAGAGATTAAATGTGATAAGAATTTGGTTATAGTTTGTGAAGAATAAAAAAAGCATTTGCTATTTTTAAACTGTTTGTTTGTGCTGAATAGGTACTCTACCACATGGTGAGAGTGTGAAGTGGCCTGACATTTCACATCATTGTGTTCCTACTTGGCTTTGCATGTGAAACAATTAAGTAGACAAGAACACTTTCTCTATTTCAGTCAGCCTGAACTTTCAAGGAACCTGACCTTCTGAAAGTAGACATTGTCCCCCTGGCACGGGGCTGGGGGTGGGGGACTGGTAGCGTCCTCCTCTGGCCAACTCATGTTTGTTTTCGTAACCAGTTTACTTCTCTTCGTGACTCCCTGCCCTTCTGCCCTCCACTTCAGAACATGTCTGAGGTAACAGAGAATTTGGGGGAAGCATTATATTTAGAGCCAGGCCATTATTAAAAAAACAAGTCACCTGAAACAGCAGCATATTAGTGTTTTCCGGACGTCGCTGTGTTAGGTAGGAAGTTACTGCTCCAAGGTCAGAAGCTTCCCCATAGGAATGAATGTAGGTTGTAAAACACAGAAGTACAGTCGCTGGCAGCTAGTGACTCATTACCAGTCAGATTCATGAACACAACCCTCTAGGTTGAATATAATTGGGCAGCTTTCAATTTACTTCAACAGCCACTGGCTGAGCAAGACCTGCGTTTCTGTTTGCTCTGCCCGTATATGTGTGTTGAGGTGATGCAAAGTGTAGAGAAATTGATTTTGATAATGTTGTTTGGAAACACTTGACGTAAGTTTGTTCAGTGTTTTTTTTTTTTTTCCTGAAAATTCAGTGAGGCTGGAATGAAGATTATAACTTGAGTTGTGTATAAAATAGAGAAAGAGAAACAGAGCAATACAAAGCATTCTGCCAACCCTTGCATTTGTATATATTGTTTTGTCTCTGATGTCATTACTTTTTATTTCTTCAATTAAGATTTTGAATCATTTGTAGGGAGGGAACTTGGTTTACCAAGCTTTCCTAAGCATGTAGTGTGGCATAAGTACCTTACAGACTCTTGGGGAAATTCTGACTGACTGAAGGGATGTGTTACTCGAAGCCAGTGTTGAAGCATCCTTCCTTTGGGTTGGGATGGTTTCCTGAAAGGCTTCAGCACAATGACACTGATTAGCTGCAAGACTAATTGCTGTCCACCACCAACCTTGTTTCAGAGGCAAACTGTGCCTAAGGGTAAAATAACATGCCTAGGGAGGCGAACGTATCCAACATGTGCCCCTAAGCCTTCCCTCTTGAATTGGGAAAGTGACCTTATGGTGAACAAATGTTCTTTCACCTTCACTGTTTAGAAGTTGTTAACACTGGGCCAGCGACATGATTGATGCATGAGCTTTCCTCTCTTTTGTGGAGTAGGTTCTACTCTTTCCCCCTCAGAGCTGTGAGCTTTTTATATTGTTTTCCTTTGATAAGGTGGCTGGGCTACCCATAAATTTGAATGTATTTTTTAATGACCTGGTGGCTGCTGAAAGAATGTTATTCTGCTTTGTAGGCTTCTGGCTTTTCTTCTGTAGCTCACAGTGCTGGCTAAACCTTTTTGTGAATGTGCCCTTCTATTAGTAATCTGTTGGGAAAAAAAACACTTTTAAGCTGGATTTCTCGCTTATGATTTGGGCAAATGAGAATTTCTTTTTTGAGTCTGTTAAGGAGGGCATATCTCTTAAAGTCACTCCTAACATGTTTCATAGTTTTCCAAGTAGAGGAAACATTAAAAGGATAGGAAGCCCAGTACCAATATTCTTTAGTAATTTTTAATTTGGGGGTGTGAGGGTGGAGAGTGAGGGTGGGTACTTCCTTAAAGCCTATTATTGAACATATTGACAAGGAGGGAGATTGCGTGATTAAGAACACAGCCTCCAAGGGAGTAGTATGTGATCTTGGACAAATTACTCATCCTGTCTGTGCCTCTGTGCCTCAGTTCTCTTGCCTATAAAATAGGGATAATAATAATAATAGTAGTAGTACCTACCCCACAGGGTTGTTGTGAAGAGTAAATGGGTTAATATATACAAAGTGCTTAGGCCAGAGTGCCTGGTGCATTGTAGGTGCTACCTGAATGTAGAGTCTCCAACAATTCTGTAATCTCAACAGCTTTAAAATCAAATGATGGTTATTCTGTTATTCATAAAATGATTTATTTGGTGGCAAAACAGAACCTGAACTGGTATGAGGCTATTTTTGTCTGCACTTATTCCATTTAATGTGAATATCTGTATGTTTGGCTATGGACATGATAATGTATCTGATGTAGGGTGCTGTCCAGTCTACTAGGGGGTTATATGTGTATGGTGTATGGTGTATGCATAGATTACATTTTCAAAATCAGAAAAATTTTGAAACACATATGCCCCCAAGGGTTTTGGGTAAAGGACTGGATGCATGCTGAGATAGGACACTAGTCTTTTGTGGACAAAATTTTAAATCTCTCATGAGTAAATACCTAGAATTGGAATTATTGGGTCAAAAGGTAGATATTTAGTTTAATAAGAAATGGCCAAACTGTTGTACACAGTTCACACCATTAATGCCTGAAAGTTCTAGTCGTTCCATATCCTTGCCATCAGATGCTGTCAGTCTTTAATTTTAGCTCTTTCAGTGGGTGTGAAATGGTAAATCATTGTGGTTTTAATTTATATTTATTTGGTGATTAATGATGTTAATTAAATATATTATTATGTGCTTATTGGCCATTTATCTATTTCTTTTGTGAACTGACTTTTCAAGGCTTTGCCACTTTTTTTAATTGAGTTGCTTGCCTAGTAATTATTTGGGGGAGTTCTTCATATATTGAAACACGAGGTCTTTCTCAGATGTATGTATGTATAGCAAGCATTCTGTTTTCCCACTGCGTGGAAAACTACAAAGCCAGTTCTTTAAAAGTAAAATTTCCTGAGAAGAGGGGTTTTGGTGCCTGCTTCATGCTACTACACTATTCGTTGGAATATCTTCCTTTTTCAAAGAGGTTTCTGTGCAATTGGTAAGAGGAGAAACATTTGTGGAAAATTTACATTGCCTGTCCCCCCCAAATTATTCCCATTATAGACACTCTTCTGAAGTTATAATGGGAACATGTGATTCACTCTCCATGTTTTATTTTAATTTTACCCTGTTTAGGATCACATTTAATTAGGGAAGTAGAAATTACTGGCAGGTTAAAACAACAAAAAGTAAAAACTTTTTTCCAAAAAAGGAACTTTCAGAAGGATGTGATGATAATTATTTAAAAGCTTTCGTTTTAATAATAAAAGTAAAACAGCTCATGCAAAGAAAGTTGGCAAATATTTTTAAAGAGAGGAAAATTGAGCACCAAAGTTAAAATGACTAGTTAATTTTAAAAAACCAAACAACCCACAGATTTCTGACTTTCAGGATTAATCCCTAGTTTACTTTTGTTAGACCATCTGTGTGTCTTTCTGAAGAGAAATATATTAACAATTCAGGAGATATCATTAGATTTGGCTCCTGCTCACATCATTAAGTGCTATCCTTTAAAAGCCAGAGAGGTGGAACTGAGCTCATTAATTTCCAACATCAAGTCCACAGCAAGTATCTTCCTGTTTAAATTCTCACCTAATTCAAGAGGATCAAATAATAGTCTAAGGCCATTAGGGGAAGGAAGCATGAGTTTCAAACAAATTGTAGTTTCTTGAGTATATACTATTTGTAGCTATAAAACATTTTTCCCATTTGGAGGGTAGTAAAGTTGAGTGTCTGTTCTGAGCTTTCTCTCCTACCTTTTGGGCTCAGTCCCTACAGGACAGGGCCCATCTAGTGGTGGGTTTCTAACCAGGTTGCTCTCCTAGCTTCGTAGTCATGTTCCTGTCCATTGGAGTGGCTGCTTCTTAATTCATGTGTTACTACTTCTGTTATGAGCTGAACTGTGTCCCCCCAAAGTTTCTATGTTGAAGTCCTAACTCCCAGTACTTCATAATGTGACTGCATTTCAAAACAGGGTCTTAAAAGAGATAATTAAGGTAACATGAGAGCATTAGGGCGAGCTCTGATCCAATGAGATTGGTGTCCTTATAAGAAGAACTTTGAACCAAGTGCAGAGGGAAGACCATGTGAAGACATATGGAGAAGATGGCCACGTACAAGCCAAAAAGAGAGGCCTCAGAAGACACCCACCTTGTCAACACTCAGATCTTGAACTTCCAGCTTCCTGGACTGTGAAAAAATAAATATGTTTTTAAGCCGCCCAGGTTGTGGTACTTTGTTATGATAGCCTAGCAAACAAATACAGCCTCTAGTGGGCCATCACTTCGCTGCTGTGAATATTAAGTGTTCAGTACAGAGACCGAGCTAAATGGCAGCCCACGTATTACCCAAAGAGTCAGAAGACTTACATCAATCATTTCTCTTTTTTATCCTATTTAGTATTTTTTAATTAAATAATTGTAGCTTATTTGATTTCAAAATATTACATAAGTTTGGATTAATATGGATCTCCAAAATTCAACCTGATTTTCTATAAAATAGGCAGTCATGTAAGAAGTATCAAACAAACATATTTTTCAACTTTTAGAGCAAGGGAAAATTTTTTCTTTAGCTGTTTAACCATAATACTTTTTTTAATTCTTGGGGAAAGTTCTGAACACTTCTGTGCCTCAATTTCCCCTCTAAAATGGGGGATAATAATAGTATATACCTACATCATGAAATTTTTTGAGGCTCAAGTAAAATTTTTACTTAGAATAATATTAGCACCTGAGGTTTATTAGATAAAATGCTTTGGAATATTACCGATTTTTTAAAGATTTAGCAGCTCAGGAGTAAATCTGTACAAATACACATACACACATTTTTCCCCCCCTTAACACACCCATGTTGATTCAAGACAGAAGAAAATCTTTCAAGATGCAAGTACCTACTCTGAGCAGTGGTGGTATTTTTTTTTACTTCTTTTTAGCACTTCTGAATTGCTCACCTTCATGAGAGAGTTCCTGGCCCTTCATAAAGACCACAGGCCTTTCCATTGATCTCCATCTGGACTTTATCACTGGAGAAGGAGGCAGGGACCACTCCTGGGACTGATTTCTGGTCCCTCTGTCTTTCTCTCCTGCCCTTTGTTTCCTGAAGTCTCCAGTTCATTAATATAGAATTGATGAAGGTCATTTTCCCGAAGATCAATAAAAACTTGCTGGTCTAAGTTCTTCAAATGCACAGGGAAGGTACCCTACTCAGAGATTTAGGCCTCCTTCAGGTAATTCATTTGAGTTGGTAACCTCTGAGGGAAACTGAACTATTAGCCTTTGACACCTCAGTGTTCATTTCTTTTTATTTTATTTTTATTTTTTATATTTTTAAACTTACCTTTATTGTTGAATGTATTACAGATGTCCCCTCTTTTTTCCCCATTGACCCCCTCCTCCCCAAGCCCCTTCCCCCACTATTGTCTGTGTCCATTGGTTATGAATACATGCATAGAAGTTCTTTGGTTTATCTCATCCCGCCCTCCTTCCCTATTTCCCTTTGAGGTTCATCAGTCTAACAACTGATTTGTACTTCTTAATTCCTTCATCTCTTTCACCCATCTGGCAAGCCCCCTCCCATCTGGCAAGCAACAGAAAGTTCTCTGTATCTATGAGTCTGTTCTTGTTCTGCTTGCTCATTTTGTTTGTAGCTTCAATTGTTGATAGATATGTATTAATTGCCATTTTATTGTTCATACTTTTGTTCTTCTCCTTCAAGAACACCCTTCAACATTTCATATATTAACAATACTGGTTTGGTGGCGATGAACTCCTTCAGCTTTTTCTTGTCTGGGAAACACTTTATATGTCCATCAACTCTAAATGATAGCTTTGCAGGATAGAGTAATCTTAGTTGTAGGTCGTTGCTTTTTATCACCTTGAGTATCTCTTGCCACTCCTTTCTGGCCTGCAAAGTTTCTTTTGAGAAATCAGCTGACAGTCT
This sequence comes from Tadarida brasiliensis, assembly GCA_030848825.1. Classification (NCBI taxonomy): domain Eukaryota; kingdom Metazoa; phylum Chordata; class Mammalia; order Chiroptera; family Molossidae; genus Tadarida; species Tadarida brasiliensis. The sequence continues at coordinate 54,366,804 of CM061258.1, forward strand.
TATGGGGGAGCTCCTTTGTAGGTTACACACTGCTTTTCTTTTGCTACTTTTAAGATTCTCTCTTTGTCTTTAGCCTTTGGCATATTGATGATGATGTGTCTTGGTGTGGACCTCTTTAGGTTCATCTTGTTTGAGATTCTCTGTGCTTCCTGGACTTGTATGTCTGTTTCCTTCACCAAGTTAGGGAAATTTTCTGTCATTATTTTTTCAAATAGGTTTTCAATTTCTTGCTCTCTCTCTTCTCCTTCTGGCACTACCATGATGCATATGTTGGCACACTTGAAGTTGTCCCAGAGGCTCCTTACACTAGCCTCATTTTTTTGGATTCTTTTTCCTTTTTGCTGATCTGATTGGGTATTTTTTGCTTTCTTATATTCCAAATCGATGGTTTGTTTCTTGGCTTTACCTACTCTACTATTGATTCTCTGTAAATTATTCTTTATTTCAGTTAGTGCCTCCTTCATTTCTGACTGGTCCTTTTTTATGTTGTTGATGTTCTCACTAAGTTCCTTGAAGTTCTCACTAAGTTCCTTGAGCATCCTTATAACCAGTGTTTTGAACTCTGCATCTGATTGATTGCTTATATCCATTTTGTTTAATTCTTTTCCTGGAGTTTTGTTCTTTTCTTTCATTTGTGACATGAAAAGACAAAGTTTCTTTGTCTCCTCATTTTGACTGCTTTCCTGTGTTTGTTTCTATGTATTAGGTAGAGTTGCTATGTCTTCTAGGCTTTGTAGGGTGGCCTATTGTTGTAGGTATCCTGTAGGATCCAGTGGCACAGCCCCCCCTGATCACCCCAGCTGGGCCCTCGAGGTGCACCCCTAGTGTGGACTTTACACCCTTCTGTTGTAATTGAGTCTTGATTGCTGTTGGCACATCAATGGGAGGGACCCACCTAGGTTGATCAGCTGTAAGGACTGGCTGTGCCCACTGACCACTGGCCACCGACTACCCCGGAGGATCAGCTATGTAGGGGCCCACCACACAGAGCAAGACTTACTTCAGCAGGGTTCTGGTACCCACTGAGTCCACTCATCAAGTGTGTCACTTGTGGAGGTGGTTGGGTGGTGGTGCCTCAACATGGTCTGAAGCTGTCCACTGGGTGTGCTGGCTCTGGGGCAAGGTCAACCACTGTCTGTGTTCTATCCGGGGCCACCCTGCATAAGCTACAAAGTGATCTGCAGATGGCTGCTTCTTGTGCTGGGTTTGGAGGTGCCCAGGAAAAGCCAAATTGTGAACCAAGGCTGGCTGCTTCTAGTGCCAGGCCTGGGGCCACTTAACGAGAGGTATGGGGCTCACTGAGACCAGATGCTGCTTGTTTGAGAGATTTTAGGAAAATCTGAAGCAGGATCCAAGACAGGCCATAGTAAAGCCATTGGAAACAGCTTGTATGGGCCTAAAAGTTGGGTGGGATAGGGCCTCAGGGAATCACCAGGGCGGGGCAAACAGTGTGAGCCAGGTTGCTGGAATCCCAGATATGGCAGCTGTCTGCCAGCTCTGTGGGGGAAGGGCTCATCAAAGGAAAAAGGCCTCCCACAGCTAGTCTGTTGGAGAGAAAGCTGCCTTTCCAGCCCTCCACCCAAGGCCAAACAACTCAGTTCTTCCCCACATGTCTCCAGTGCCTTTCAAGCTGCCTCCCCCATGCTGGAGCTCAGAGGGAGCAAGTCCAAGTAAGTCCGTGTGTGGGGCCTTTAAGAGGAGCTGCCTGGGGCTCCAGAAGCCTCAGTCTCCCTCAGCTGCAGTTTCTGTTGGTTTTACAGCCAGAAGTTATGGGGACTTCTCTTCCTGGCTCTGGAACCCTGAGCTCGGAGCCTGGTGTGAGACGGGGACCCCTCAGTCCTCATGGAGAAACTTCACAGCTGAGGTGTCCCTCCTGATTTTTATTCGACGCATGTGGGTATGGGACCAGCCCCTCCTCCTCCGCCCCTCCTACCAGTCTCGATGTGGCTGCTTCTTTAATTTTGTAGTTGTAGGACTTCCTTTCAGCTCAATTTCAGGTGGTTCTGAATGATGGTTGTTCTGTAGTTTAGTTGTAATTTTGATGTGGTTGTGGGAGGAGGCTATACCGCGTTTACCTATGCCACCATCTTGACCAGAAGTCTCCAGAGTTCATTTCTTTTTGTTACAGATGTTTCTCCTTTTCCCCCCACTGACACCCTGCTCCCCATCCCCCCCACCCATCTCCAGCATTGTTGTCCATGTCCATCAGTTATGCGTACATGCATATAAGTTCTGTGGTTTATCTCTTCCCTCCCTTCCCACCCCCTCTTCTGAGGGTTGTCAGTCTGTACTCTACATCCACGTCTCTGGGTCTACCCTGTTCCTCAGACTGTTATGTTCATTATATGCCACAAATAAGTGAGATCATGTGATATTTGTCTTTCTCTGCTTGGCTTGTTTCACTTAGGATAATACTCTCCAGGTCCCTCCATGTCGTCTCAAAGGATAAGAGATCTTTCTTTCTTACAGCTGCATAGTACTCCATTGTGTATATGTACCACAGCTTTTTTATCCATTCGTCTACTGATGGACACTTGGGCTGTTTCCAGATCTTAGCTATTGTAAATAGTGCTGCTATGAACATAGGGGTACATATATTCTTTCTGGTTGGTGTTTCAGGTTTCTTAGGGTATATTCCTAGAAGTGGGATCACTGAGTTCTTAAATCACATCTCACGTTACTTAAATCACGTAATCACATTTCTTCTCCCAATGCCAAGCTGGAGGTCTGTGTTGTGTGAACACAGGTAATGAGGTGGGAAGGGCAGGCCTAGGCAGCAGGGAGGTGCTGGAGAGTGCAAGAGGCTGTGGGCAAGGAGGAAGGAGCACGGGGAACTGGAGGGAGCATTTATGGGGGCTGTAGGATACACGTATGCTGCTTGCAATATTGTTCAGGGTCCTTGGAGCCTTGTGGTTGCCTAAAAGTGGATAGAGTTCCTCCACCGGTCTCCTTCCTTCTTAGTCTCCCCTGCCCCTCTGTTTACTTATGGGTACAGAGTTAGCCTGAGTCACAGCACTGCTGTCGAGGAAAGTTAACCTCCTGAAGCCTCATATTTTACTACCTGTCTTCCCAGTTTCTCCTTTGGGCTCCCCTCCTGTTGGGCCCAGGCTTGATCTCAGTTCAGAACCTACTGTTCATTCCTACCTGTCCAGGGTCAGGGCTCCCACTGGGACCCCGCATTCAGACTTGTGTTCCTCCTTTAGAAATCCTCAGCACATCCTCACCCCTTTAGCTATGTCTCCTTCAGAATTGACACAAAAGTCACTTCCTTTGGGAGGCCCTGTCTGAGCCCTCAATGAGGTTAGGCTTCTCTATTACATTTCTCCTGGTAGCATATACTTCCTGGTGCCTACCTCAGTTGGCAGTGACACATTTGTTTTGTTTTGTTTTGCATGAATAGTGATTAACTTCTACATCCTATGCTAGACTATAAACCCCGGGGGGTGGGGTTTACATCCATCTTTTCCACCACTGTGTCCTCAGTCTGGCATGAAGTAAACTCTTGATAAATGCTTCTTCTAATGAATAAATGAGGGCCCCTTGGAGCACACTTATGTATTCTCTGCTAGACATCCAAGCAGTGAAGCCATCCCCATCTTCTGAGGAAGCTAGTGTGTGAACATGAACTAAAGTAACTGGGAGGGTAGACCAGGCAGTTCCAGAGCTCTGGCTCAGCCGACTCCTGCACCCGTGGATCTTGGGAACATTAAACCTGGATGGGTGCACATGGGTGATAGGGCGCAGCATGGCCGGTCCTCCATAGGAAGTGCTCACTGGTGGTTATGGAGAACACAGTCATGATTTATGGGTTCATAAGACACTTCCAGAGAAACAGAAATTCATTAAAGGCAACTTCAGTTCTTTCCCCTATAATTTCAACTGTTGCTTTCTTCCACGAGGGAAGATTATAATAACGTAAACCTTATTTGGACTGGTTTTGCAATTGTTGACAAATGGTACAAATTTGCACTCTTTCTGGATTTTGCACAGTGCTGGTGTATTCATTACTTTATATGGAAATAGCTCAAAACCTTTTATAGAGTGACTTATTTCTCATTTCTGTGGTCAGTAAAAACAGAAAAGCAAAGTGTCACATACTTTTGTAGTCTATTGTGGAATTTTGATGATTTGTTTGTAACAAAGCTGATTTTTTTTTCACAACCATGAAATAACTGCCAAACCTCAATTCAGTGTATCAGATGCATGAATTATAATAATGAGAACTGCTTAGATCTCTGTTACCTACAGAACTTAATGTCTGTGAGCATTGCAAAGTACTAGTGAGAAACCTGTGTTTTAGAAACACTTGCAGTTATTGGGGGTGACTTTTATATTTTATGAGGTTGGAAGATAGACTGTTAAATGCTGAGTGAGAGTTTCTAGTGCTTTGTGCTCTAAGGTGAAGGCTTGGGTAGTGGAGATGGTATAAGCTGACTGATTAATGTTCAGGGAGCAAAAATATAATTACATAACTCAGAACAAGAGACCATGTCTCCTGATTGAAGTGGATCTCGTTCCATTGAAGATGTGAGCTTCATAGTTGATCTTACCATTTTGTGATTGGGAGAGGCCCTCTAGGTCAATGGGAGTGCACTGGGAACACCAGTTCCAATTCTGCCACTTTCTTATTATGTGACATTAGCCAAGACATTTAACACCTGGCATCTCATTTTCATCGGTAAAATGGAATTTGTAATAGCTGTCCTAAACTACTTCATGGGGCTTGTTCTGATGTGGGGGGGGAAATCCTGAATGCTTTCATATAACCCAAAGCAGATGCTTCAGCTGTTAAATGCTTTGTTTAGTAATTGGTAGAAGTTTACCTCTGTTAAATTAGATATGCTTTCCCCATATATTTGGAATTAGACTACCCTGTACTTGAAATTGTAATTTGTATTTTTGTTTGAGGGGTGTGTCTGTATGTGTGTGTATCTGAGTTTGTGTTTCATTGTATGTGTATGTTACTCAATCACTTGCTTGCAGGAAATTAGAAGTAGGAACCTGATTATGGCAAAGATGTAAAGGCTTGATCTTCTTACTTCCTACTGGAGGTAAGATCAAGGGCTTGACTAAGTGGTGTAAGACATGCTTGCTGGATTGCTGGGGTCCCATGTATTGTTTTATCTCAGTTTGATTAGGCCACACTTTGAAAAATGTATTCTCCAACTTACAGAATCTTATAGAGTTTTCAGTGTCAGATCAAACATTTGGATTGATATGGAGCCCCAGGGGAATGGCTATTCTAAAAGCTAAACACCCTAGGAAAAGGTTACTTTTGGAATAAAATGAGATAGCCTTAGATTGGGGGAGGGGGTGCTATTTTCTTTCTAGTGCCAGTGATCAGTTGGGCCCTAACTCTGAGTCATGGAGATTGATGTATATGGAGACAGGGCAGAAGCCAGACAGGGACCTAGCTTGGTAAGAGTCTTCAAAGTCAGTTTGTGCCTCTATGCTATTGGAGTAGTTAATTTAGCAATAATTGTAAGTTTTTCCCTGTTATTCTTCTATTATCCCCTAACCATCAATACATTCTTATTAAAAGTTACAAGCTGATCTTTGGAGACTGAGGAGTCCTGGTCCATGTTTCAGAAAGAATAACAAAAGGGGGAACATTGTCCTCTACTCAAGGTGAGAGTGGGACTTCCAGCAGAGGACTCGGGCAAAGGACAGCTGAGGCCATCAGGGAAGCCTGTCACAAGGGTGTGGTAGGAAAGGCAGCCACATGCAGGTTGACAAGGAGGCTCCAGTGCAGGAAGCTGGGGACTTTCGCTGAGGCAGAAATTGGTGAGAATTTTTAGACACTCTTAAGCCAGTCTAGGCTTAAATTCCAGGACTTGGGATCATTAGAACTTATGCCATAGTGATTTGGGAATAAAAAATCAGTGCAGCCTCATTTTCTAGCCATGGGCTGGTAATGGATTGTGAGGATGGATCTAGCCCTCCTCTTGAAGCATGTGCTCTTGAACTTCTTAGGTTAAGGAGCTCTCCTCTGTGGGATGAGGCCTAGCTCTTCTGGTGGTTCCATCTGTATAGAAAGGAGGAAAGAGAAGAGATTTTGAAATGGAGGGACTGCATAGTGGAGGAGAGAAGAACACTTTGAATGTATTATCTTCCTTCCACTGAACACTTTGTCCTCTAGCTCTGCTTAGCTGTGATGCACTGAGGACTCCATTGAGTGCTCTTTCTCCGTGGGTATCATAAGTTGGTTCTTGTCAGACATTGTGGCTACTGCTCCAGGTCTTTATTGCAACCGCTCTCTGCTCCTCCATCCCCTTCTGCCTCCATGGCCTCCCTCATGCTACCTTCTCCTAGCCAGGGCTGTGCACCCATCAAGCACCATGGGAAGTGTTGCAGCCCTAGGGATTTTCAGAGGCTTACAAGAAAGAGTAAGTACTGAATAAAAAAATCTTATTGCCTACAAAATACAACATACAAATAAACACTTTCAAAATTAAAATGAATAAATCTTGACTTGAATAATAAACTTCTTGAACAAATTTTGAATAAGACCTCTTTCATAGTTATTTACAAATTCCTTTTAATGTGAAGTGTGGTTGTGTTGTAAAACATTTGTTATTATGTAGGTTGGGTGTGGCTTCCAGAGTTGAGAGTTCCTGGGCCCATTAGGGTCTGAAAATAGAAGCTAGTTTTCACTGCCTACTATAAACCATCCCCTGCCTCAAAATCTTTTTCATATTATTTTGTCACCTACCCAGATTTCTTCAGCTAGAGCTAATAGCTAGGATATCATCCAGCAGGAAAAAAACTATAATAAAAGCCCAGTGAAGAAAAAAATTCATTTCCTTCCCAAGGCCAAAGTCCCTGGTGTTTAGACTATTCATACTATAGAATGCTGACTTGAAGAACGCACCATCTGGCCTGGAGTGAGGCAGGTGTTCTGTTGAAAGGGAAGTAACTCAGGCTAGAGAAAGAAGCAAGATGCTACGTGGCTGATTCCTTCTCAACCAGTCCCCAGTGAGCAGGCTCCTTTTTCAACCTACACCTGCACCTTCCATCTGTCCAGAGTTGGGGTTGCCTGGGATTTGGAGCAACTGGTCACCATTTTACTTGGTCCTTGAGGGTTGTGGGGTAAGACCTTGCTTGATGCCAAGAAGGCGTTTTCTTTTTCCTGATCATAGGAGGCCTAATGTTAAATGTCTGTGGAGAAGGAGTTTCCCAATTACAAATAATGAACCTTTATCATCAATTCTTTAGATCTGTGGTCACTGGTATTGGTATATGTAATTCATGCAACAGACAGAGCCTGGAAATCTGTACCTCCTAATCAATGTGTGTTCTGCCCGGCTCCCAGGTTCAAGAAGCAGAATCTCAATGGCCCCTCTTTCTAGCACCATAGCTCTCAAGTAAATTTGGTTAGTTGAGTCTATAGGCTGGAGAATGCAAGGTGTGAAATATGAGCCATGAGCCAGGCCTGGCAGGGTGGCAGTTTCCAGCAGTGGAGTGTTAAGGCCAATAAGCTTAATTTGAAGCACAAGAACTATTGGAAATTGAAAAATGTATCCACACTGTGTCAACACCATCACTCCAGGTCTAGTGTGCTTATGCCAAAGATGGTATCGTGGTCTCTCTGGATGGCCTGGCTCCAGCCATTGCCTGGTTTTATTGCCCATCTCTGTTAGGGGATCGTAGTTTGATGGTTGTTGACAGAATGCCCAAAGAACATTGGATTGGGACCTTAGGAGACCTGGATCATGGCCATTAATTAGTTGAAGGATTTTAGGAAAATCCCTTAATCCTGTGTATAAATTTCTCATCTGTAAAAATGAGCATAGCTTACAGAGCTGTGTGAGAGTAAAATGGTGTAAAATGTGTGAGGAACTTTGGAAGTAAATGTAACACCTTCCCGCGTGAGGGAGTTGAGGTTAAGCAGAAAAATAACAAGTAGGAGCTCAATGGCTGGTTTCTAGTTTGAGCTTTGCCATTTGTTAACTGTTTGACCTTGGGCCTTTAGTCTAGCTGTGGATCTGGTTCCCCAAGAGTGCATAATAATCCCTACACCTCAGAAGTGTTGCAAAGTTTAAATGAGATACTTTATGAGGTTATCAACTACACAGTACTGTACAAATAATAGTTCATTGAAGCAGTGATTAATTTGGTGCCTTGCTATTCTCAAGCCAATTAGCTGGTTTATTTTTCTTTAATTAAAATTTTGGGTGTTATAATCTTGAGAAATCTCATATTTATTAGACATTAGATGCTCAAGGCTCACCTGTAGCATTTCCCATGCATACTGGGCAGAGAAGAAAACAGGTGGGGTGCTCCTAGAAGCCCTTTCCACTCCTCGGCTCTCTGTACCAGTCTGGATAGGCTGGCACATTCCAACACTGCCCCTTTTAGCAGTTTGTGCAACTGGAGGTTTGGAGGTGGATTCTGAGAGGGTTGCCCAGCTGACAATCAGAAGGGACTGAATATTTGGAATTAGCTACTTGAACTGAGGAGCTTCTGCCAGAGCAATTGGCTCAAGCTCCCTGGACCTTGCCTGCTGTCTGGCTGGATGCAAAACAGGAAATCGGATTCAAAGTGTCTGCACAAACCTCAGGTTACAGACATCTTGGCTCCCAGGAGGGAAGGGCCATGCCTTCGATCGACTTTGTGGAACACTTACCTTGGGAGTTCTGTGTGTGCCCTGAAAAGGCCCTGCTGCGTGAGGAGTGAAGTATCAGGCAGGCTCTTCCTTTCTCTCTTTCTTGCTATTTTTCTTCTGGCTCATCAGAGCCTTCACTGATGACATCAACAGTAAACAGGGCAGAAAGCTCAAGATTGCTGCTCCTGCTACTTTTCCCCTTCACCTGGCTTTGCTGCTTTGGGATTTGAAGTTTGCTCAATTTCAGGTCTAGTTTGTTAGTGCTGCAAATGAATAACCTTGCTTTCTGGTCTGAGGGGCACAGTGCTACAAGATAACTGCCTGTTCAATCTTTCCATCTGTTTAGCCCCACAGTGTTTCACAGAGAGCAGCTGTGGCCATTTGGGCAAAAGAAATCAAACCATTATTTGTGTGCGTGTTAAAATCTGAGAAGCCACAGCAAGCAGGTTCAGGAAAGATACTCTCATGGCAAGGCCCCGAGACAACTGCTAATAAACCAGGGGTCATGTCAGTTGATTCATGGGCTGTGCCCAAGTAAGACAGAGTCAGAAATGCATAAGCAGAAGGAACCAGACACTTCCCAAAGATAGATGGGAATAGAACATGTGACTTCAAACAGGAGAGAAATGAAAGCAGGTTCTCTTGTTCCCATATCTTACTGAAGGCTGGAAGAAAAACTATCAGAATTATGGAGACCGAATTGACTTTTGTGTGCTTATAGACTGTAATAAAATTGGTACAGCCAGAATGAGTAGTGTTTACAGGACGACAATCAATTGCCTGTCGTTGATTTCATTTCTGGTATGATTTGCTCTCCAGTCAAGCAAGTAAATACGTTGAATAATAAATGAAGAAAACAAACAAACAAAAAGTAATGGGAAGAAAGGCAGGAACCAGGAGCTGAAAAATTCATAGGTTTATCACAAGCCCACGAAAGGACTGGAGGCAGTTATTCTGGGATGGATTTTTCTTCTGCCTCACATCATGATGTTCTTTTTCAATACATTTTGATGTGATTCTATAGAAGTTTATTTGCTCTTTTTTCTTAGGGGGAGAGTTGGTTCTCTTTCTTCTCCTTCACCTCCTGTTCAGAGGGAATTTAAGTTGGAGGCTATCAGGCATGGGGAAGCTTCTCAGTGCCTCAGTCAGTAGGCTGCATGGGCCACAGGAGCTGCAATCATAGGCCCTGGGGTACTGGAGGGGAAAACTGGTTCTGTCCACCCCTACTAGAAAGCTGTTCTTAGAGTAGGGGGTTTAGATATTGAATGGTGTCTGAAGATTTTATGATATGTCCCCATTTATTTTGAGTTGCTGATGTTTCCCTTGTGGGAGGCTCTGAATCAGAATAAGAGTTGGTGCCCATTGGTTGTGACTCACAAGCCCCTTAGCTCTGCTGACAAGAGACAGAGGCAGGGAAAGCTGACCAGAACCAGGTGCATGTCCCGAGGACAGCTTGTTCTTCCCAGTTCTTCCTGCAAACGAGAAAAAAGTGTAAGAGCATTTCTTCTCATTGGATGAACTAATGGGGTGATAGAGGCAGTGAAGTTTCAGATACTGCTGTTGGCAAAAGGCAGCACAGTACTCAGAACTCCCCTTGTTTCTGCAGGGCACCCATAGCTGAGCCAGTATGGAGGTTCCCACCTTCAACAGGTGGTTCTACAGGTGTTTGTAGTCAGTCTTCCTGGGCGAGACTAATAGCCTTTTTTGTTATCCAGCAAAGGAACACAGTGGTAACTTCCACTGAGCATAATATGACTTTCCTTGTCTTCAGTTAGGGACAGAGGGCAGTGCCACATAGTGGAAGAGAGTCCCGGAGAATAGAAGGAGCTGACTTGGTATAAAACACTCACCCTAGTGTGTGTAAAAGGGGGGATGGGTGTCGATAGAAACCTCAGTTGCCAGCTTGTGAAGGACTAAAGAATTTCATTTGGCTCTGAATAATTGGAAAAGAGTATCTTAGTAAGGTTGAGACTGCTTATCAAACCATCATCAGTATCATTGTCACCATCATCATCATCAGTCTGCATAAATTGCCCTTTATGAATGTTCTGTGACAAATACTGTCCTAAATGTTTTGTAAATACTAGTTCACTTTTTAAAAACAAGGCATCTAGAGCTTAAGTCCGAAGTTATTATTGTATACTTATTTTTGCAGCTAGAATTTGAACCCGTGATCACCTGATGGCTAAGCCTGGGCTTTTAGCCACCATGATATTCTGCCTCTGAAGTCAGATTGTATAACCTCAATGGAAGAAGGGAACCAAGAAGCTACCTTTGTAATGGATCGGGGCCTCCCTCAAATCATTGTAGTTTAACTTAAGAAGTACTGAGTCTCCCTGAGTGGAGCCCACATCCCATAAACGAGTTAGGTGCCTAATGGGACCATGTTGAGACTGCTGCCAAAGTAAGGTAGGACCTACCTTTATGTCTGACTCACTGCCAGGGACGAAGTGTGAGACTGGGGAAATGGGAGATCGTTGTGTTCCAAGTTTCTAACTCCTGCCTCAGAACTCTAATAAAAAGGAAAGATTGTTTTTCCACAGAGCCCGTGGAAGCTTGCCTTGCTGTGCCTCTGGGGCAGTACAGGTGGAACTGCATGGCTCCCAGCTTTACCTTTTTGGTTCTACAAATGTCTGTATCCAGTCTTCCTGTGGCAGGACTAATCGCTTTCCCTGAAGAATCTCAATGCTAGAATGTTTCAAACCTTATTGTTAGCTGTGTGGACGTGGCATCTCTATGCATGTCACTGCTGTACACAGTCTGACACTGTCACTGTGCATGTGTGCTTAGAAGGGTTGTATCTCCCCGGTCACTGTTCCTTTTGTCATAATGCAATAACCATCTTTATTCTTAATTGCTTTTTTTTTTTGCCTTAAATGCTATTAATTTGCTATTAATATAGCTATAACAGTTTTTTTAATCTGTATTTGCCCAGAATATCTTTCTTTGTCCTTTAATTTCAACATTTCTTGGTTCCAGTGTTTTAAATGCACCTGTTCTAAAAAGAGGGCAATTTTGCTCTTTCTATCTAATCCAGCAGTCCTTTTTAATTGGCAACTTTACTTATTATTGATAGATTTTGATTTATTTGTTTTATTTTTGCTTTCTCTTTTTCCTGACTTTTCTGTTTTTTATTTCCTGTAATCCTTTATATTGAGTGACTTTGCTTGATTACCTCTCTAGTTTATAAATTACATGTTCTAGTCCTATTGCTTTTAATGATTATATTAAAACATCTAACATTCATTCATGCCATAAAATAAAAAGTTGCTGAATATACTATGCTTCTCATGAATACTACATCAACCGTATACCAATTTACCTCCAATCAAGCCCCTCCTTATAATGTTATTGTTGTTTAGTAGGTTAGTGTCACCTAGTTTTTATATTACTTATTACTGTATTAGTCAAGGATCCCCAGAGAAACAGAACCAATAAAATGTGTGTGGTGTGTGTGTGTGTGTGTGTGTGTGTGTGTGTATAAGCTGGCACGTACAAAGTCTGCAGGGTAGGCTGGTAGGATGGAGACCCAGGGAAGAGTTAGTTTGAATCCAAAGGTGGTCTGTTAGAAGAATTTTTTTCTTCTTTGGAAGTCATTTTTTTTTTTTTTTTTCTGAAGGCCTTCAGCTGATTGGATAAGTCCCACCACATTATGGAAGGCAGTTTGCTTTACTCAAAGTCTACTGGTTTAAATGTTAATCACATCCAAAAAATATCTTCACAGAAACATCTGTGAAGGGTACCGTAGCCCAGCCAAGTTCACACATAAACTCAACCATTACTATTATTCCCATTAGTTATTAGTTAATGTTATTTTGCATCATCAGGGATTTGTTTAGAGTTACTACACGTTTATCATTTTTCCCTGTATCTAATTAACTTTCTTTTTCTACACTCAGAGTACTGAGAGAAAGTAAGTATCAACTCCACAATTTCATGCTCACATAATCTATTTGAAAGTTAGAGACAATACAGAGACATCTTTCAAAACATTTCTGAAAGTTGACCCCTATTAGAAAAACTGAAAGCTTACTTCAAACTGAAGTGCTCTGAAACTTATTACATGTCTTCAGCCTTCTAATTTATTGAGAAGTCTATTGTCAGTCTTTCTTTATTTCTTTCTGTTTTTCTATCTTGTTCTTTCTTTTTGGTAGATAACCCATTTTTTTCTCTCTGACTGCTTTAAGATCTCTATATCTCTGGTGTTCTACAGTTTCAAGATAATGAATCTAGGTAGGGACATTTTATTTATCAGTGTTTTGAAATTATCATGATTATTATATCCAAGGATCACATTTTGAAAAAATAATTTTTATTAATTTTTTTTTCTTTTTAGAGAGGAAAAGAGAGGGAGAGAGAGAGAGAGAGAGAGAGAGAGAGAGAGAGAGAGAGATGTGAGAGTGAAATATTGATCAGCTGCTTCTTTCACGCACTCTACCAGGGATTGAGCCCATAACCCGGGCATGTTCCCTGACTGGGAATAAAACAGGCAACATGGCAGCACACAGGATGATGCCCAGCTGAGTCACGCTGGCCAGGACCCAAGGATCATATTTTTGATCAATTCTGAAAAATTCTGGAAATTTTTCAGATGTTATTTCAAATGTTGTCTCTCTACTAATTTTCTCTCTGAGGTGACTGGTGGCTGTGTTGGACCTTCTCACCCCTCCCTTCATCATTCTTAACCTTGTCTTCACATTTTCTGTTTCTTTATCCCTCTGTGTTGCATTTGGGACTAATTCCTCACATTTAATTTTAGTTTAGTGGTGCTTTCTTCCAATGTGATTATTTCCAGTTTGAACCAGCAATTGGGTTTTTAATTTCAATGCCTTTATTTTAATATCTGTAAGTTTTATTTTTTCTTCACATCATCTACCCATCCTTTTAGATATTGTTTTGTACATTTTCTTGCTTTTAATTTATTTTTTTATGTCTTTATTCTTTTAAGTACACTAATTCTATAGTTTCTTTCTTATAGTTCTATGATCTACAGTTCTTAGAGTTTAATACTCCTATTTCTAGTGTCTGCTTCTCTAGTTCATTCTGCATTGTTTCTTAGGTGTTTTGTAACTGTGGATTGTAAGAAATGTTAAGCAGGGCCTTGCTTGTAGACTTATGTTTGGCCAGTGTTGAAAATCTGGCTCTCAGGAGTGGTTCTGTGTCTGTTTATAGCTAGTTACCCCAGGGGTATCATTATTCTTGGGTCTATTTCTATGCTCTTTCTCACCTGGGGGATTGTGAACCAAGCAGAAAGTATAAATTTGAACTTCAAATCCAAGTGTGGCACGCCTGTGGTTATGCATTTTCAGGGAAGACTGTTTCAACGACCCAGATTCTAGGCCCAAATAGATAAACTTGCTTATAATTTCCCTAGGCTAGTGGAAGGTTAAAAATAAAACAATCAAACAAAACCTTGCAACAAGGTACAGATCTTTAAAGATCCCAGTTTTATGTGAAGTTCTTAATTTCATCTCCTTCTTATATCCCCACAAAGGTGATAGAACTTAAACCTTTTGGCCCTGGCCGGTTTGGCTCAGCGGTTAGAGCGTCGGCCTGCGGTCCAGAGAGACCCGGGTTCGGTTCCCGCTAAGGGCATGTACTTCGGTTGCAGTTTGTCCCCGGCCCTGGTTGGTCGTGCGGGTGGCAGCCACTCGATGTGTCCCTTTCACGTCGATGTTTCTCTCTCTCTCTCTTCCTCTCTCTCCCTCCCACTCTATCTGAACAAAAAATGAAAAAATGTCCTCGGGTGAGGATTAAAAAAAAAACAAACAAAAAAAAAACTTAAACCTTTTGGGTTCCTGAGGCTAGAAAATTATTCCAAGGATTACTACCCTGGTTTTTACTTCCTTCTTCACTTTGTCCCCTAGAGATTTCCCTTACATTTGTGAGAATCAGATATGCATTTAAAAGGGGAGTGTGTGTGTCTGTGTGTGTGCGCGCGCACGCGCGCACGCTCACATGTGCATGTGTTTTAAAGGAGGAAGTTTCTGTTGGTATTTGGTTGTACAATATTGCTAGAAACAAAATGATAAATTGTTTCATAAAGCCAATACCATGGTTTTCTATTGTCCAACGGAGCAGGATTATGCCTCTGCTCTCCAGGCTGAGCTGTCCTGTCTTATTCTACTCTTCCCACAAAGATGCATATCTGTGTGTCTGTCTGTCTGTCTCTCTTGTTCTTATCAATGTGTCACTGTTTTCTCCAACAACTGAACAACTTCCTTTCTCATCTTGTCAAAGCCACTTATTTTTTACTTTTTAATCAATTAATTTTTTTTTTTTTATCTCAAGAAGTTAACACAAGGGCTCCCAAACAGGAGATCAGAATCTCCTAGATCTTAAAGTTGGTTGCTGCCATAGCAGCGTTTCTCAATGATCTTCTCTTTTCTGTGATTCCTGAAGGTGAGCTGAGCACAGTCCCTAGTGATGATAATCCACCCCCAGCTCCTGGAGGACAGCGACTGTGCCCACCCCGGTCAGAGCCATGTCAGTGAGCAGCACGTAGAGTACAAAGGCAATGCTTTTTGACATGACTATGATGTCAACAGGAAGAAAAACCAAATATCCCAGGTACTTTAGAGGTCCAAATTTAGGTCAGATGCAAAATATACATTTACATGATACTCAAGTTTTATTTTTAAGTAATAAGTTACTTATTTCAGGATAATGCTGTTCAGAAATTGAGCAAGTACAGAAGCCATTGGGGAAATTAGTGAATTCCCTAAGTTTTGGCAGAGTATATGGTTTTGTTGCAATCTTTAGTTTTACTATGTTAAACCTCGGGAAACTACTTTGTATATGCTGAGCTCTTCTTCTGTCTGCCAAGAGAAAAGTTTCACAAGCGGAGCAGATGCATATCTACAGATTTATAGCCAGAGGTTAAAAAGCTCAGGGACTGTTATGTCTAAAGCTCATGTTTTAAATTTGAGAGATAGGTTATCAGTTTCTATAAAATAGGAGTATATTCAACACAGGCAAGTTCTGATTCTATTTTCTGCCTCCATTTCTCCATGAATTCTCTAGTCACTTCTTATATTAGGTGATGGGAAACTTTGTTCCAAGTATTTCTGGAATCCTATTTTTGTAAACTTCTGTATTTTTGTGTGTCCATTAGCCTTTTGTCGTTATTTAAGTTACTCACTGCTAGATGCCTGCCAGTGTCTAGTCTTTCCTCCTCTGCTTCTTCTTTTAGTATGAGAACCCCTGAATTTGGCTTGGCCTGTGGCCACATGACTGGAGACTACATTTCTCCCCTCTTTGGTAACTAGGTGTGGCCAGTGAGATGTAAGCAAAGGTAATGCAAGTATCTTCTGGTTCATGATCTTAGAGAGGGGTCCTAGACACAAAAGGTACCCAAAGTTTTCACAGAAGACCATAGGAAAAAAGAATAAAGAGAGTCATGGGCCATCAGGGAAGGAAAGGGGTTTCAGAGAGTTTTTTGTTTTGTTTTATATTTATATACTTTTTGTTTTTACATAGTATTCCTTTTTATATAATGCTGTATGAAAAAAAGTTCTGTATA
Organism: Tadarida brasiliensis; assembly: GCA_030848825.1. Lineage (NCBI taxonomy): Eukaryota > Metazoa > Chordata > Mammalia > Chiroptera > Molossidae > Tadarida > Tadarida brasiliensis. The sequence goes on from CM061258.1 coordinate 54,382,931, forward strand.
TTTCATTTCCCATAAGTAGATGATTACAGTGTGATGTGATAAGGTCTATAATACAAGGATGAATCAATGTTGTGGGAGCTGAGAGGAGGGAAGCCTAGCCCAGACTGGTGAGACTAAGGAACACTTTCTAGGAAAAATTGAGCTCAGCTTTGAAGTTTGAATAAGCGTATCCAGGAGATTAATCCAAGCAATCAGTGGTGGGAATAGTACTCCAGGAAGACAGAACATCATGAGCAAAGCCATGTCAGCATGAGAAAACATGGAGCATTCTGGGAACTGCAAATAATTTATTATGATAGGAACATCGGAGAAGGGTTGGGGAGTGGCAACAGAGGGTGTAGGATGGGGGAGGGGACTTTATATGCCACGCTAAGGTGTTTGAGTTTATATGAAATTTATGAAGCTAGAAGGATGGTAAGCAAGGAAGTGACATGATTGGGTTTACATTTTAGAATGACTACTCTGGAAGCAGTATGGAGAATGTATTGAAGGGGCCCAAAGAATAGATATAGTTGCAAGATGTCTTTATGAAAGAAGAGGCTTGGTTGATTAGATTCACAAAACAGAGCAAGAAGACTGTACTGATACACCAGTCTGTAGCGTTCTCCCCCAGACAAATGAGGGGGCTTGACTTCTTTCTGCTATATAGTCAGAATCTACAAGTTTTCCCATCATTTCGAGACTGCTCCCCTAAAGCCAACCATTTTTGTTTTGTGTGCTAGACTTCTTAATAAACTGGAACAAACTTTCTTAATGCCTTCATCCTTTTAGGATGTAGTGGACTTCAATGTGACCTTATGTGCCTCTCTCCAGGGTATGTGGAGGTGAATTGAGACAGTCTTTACTGCCTGTCTTCACTGACTGTTCAACATGATTGATGCTAGTTTATGAGCCCAGACCCCAAGGTCATAGTCAAACTTTTAATTCCAAGATGCCTCCAAGAAAAGTCCATCAAGTGTCTTATTTTGGTTTGGAAATAAATGTGGAGGTCACTGTTCGGCATGTAGTGTGAACATTTCCTGAATATGTTTCCTTTAACAAGAAACACTGAGGACATGAGAAGTAGACACTTTCTAAAACATCACTATGTGGTGATGCTGCTCTTATTTATTGAGTGCCAGAATTTTATAAAGGAGCAAAGAACTCTGTTAAGCAGATATAACTGAGGTCTATTGACAAATTGCTTTCTGTGGTTGATATGAAAATCAACGTACAGGGATGTAGGACATGCAGCATAAGCAGTAGAAATGTGTTCAAGTTTGGTCACTAGTCATACAGGTCTGTTGCGAATGTATTCAGGGCAAACTGCCTGTGATCTATTCATGGGAGAAGTACAAGGTGCATCAACAATGTTTTTGGGTTTTTTTATCCTCACCCGAGGATATTTTTCCATTTATCTTCAGGTAGAGAGAGAGGGAGAGACAGGGAGAGAGAGAAACATTGACATGAGAGAGACACATCAACTGGTTGCCTCCCGCATGATCCCGACCAGGGCCGGGGACAAACCGCAACTGAGGTAAGTGCCCTTGGCTGGAATCGAACCCAGGACTCATTGGTCCGTGGGCCGGTGCTCCACGGTTGAGCCAAACCAGCCAGGGCTCAACAATGTTTTTAGTGCACATTAGCTGGCATTAAGTGAGGAGATACCACTGTATTTTTAAAATTTTTTTCCAGAAAAGAAAGTCTCTAGACTTAGACTTTTGATCATGGCTTTGGTTTTGTACTGAACATCTACACTCAGGAGGAAGTTAGGGTAAGTGATCACACCCCTCTGCTCTTCACACAACCCATGGCAAGTTGTCTTTGTACATGTGGACAACCTAAAAATGCTTCTCTACCCCAAAATTGTTTTGTGGTCAACTGAAGAGGAAGGTCCATGTGACATTTAGGTAAAACAAACTGATGACGTTTAACAGGAGCATGAAAGCTAAGGGTGAAGTCACAAGTTGGCATTTGAAAGGGGAAAATGATAATATATATTTGGAAAAGGTCATAGTATTCACCTAGTAGAACAAAAGGAGCCTCGTCATTGTCCAGCAGAGAGAAGGGGAGGGTGTAACATTGAAGACTGAAGAGGGTTACAATATTTGTTCAAGGTAGTAAAGCATTAGGGGTCTTTTTTTAGTTGAGGTTTTAATTTAATATGTACTATGCAGTTCTGTTGACTGTGGCAGCTGCTTTCCTATTCTGAGGCTTCCAAGCCTTCAAACCTATCTGGAAGAGCTCAATGCCAGTCCCTGGGGAGAATGCCACAATCCAAGATGCCCCACTTAACCCTGGGGGGACCATCTTTAACTTCTGGGAACCAGCAGACATGTCCTCCAGATATCTAAGATATAGCTCTCCCTGTGTACTGTTCCTATTGGTAGCTTTCCTGGTAAATGGCATAGGGATGGGGGTGCAGGGGAAGTGGGGAAAGAAAACAACTTTTCTTCAACTTTGTGTTCTTTCAAATACTTCTCTGAGGTCATCTGGAGTGAGAGGGTTGCTTTTCTTATTTGTCCACAATAGCATTAGCTGTGTCCCCATTCTGGTCACAGAGGAAAGAATATTCTCAACCTCAACTCTTCTTTTGAGCTCATGGCCAACTTCCCTCCTTCCAGCCACAAGTCTGGGCAAAATGAAGTCAGCAAAAGTTGTGTTTGAGATGGGATTGCTGATGAAGTGGCACGTGCTAGTCACCCAGCACCACCACTTCCCTTCCCCTGTCATGAAACGATGGTTTTGTCATTATGAGGCCTTCATCATAGTATTTTGCAGTGATAACCTGCTGGAGAGAGAATAGAGACAGACATATTCATAATATGCACATATATCTTGATATATATCATTGAAGAATGAAAATGTATAAATATGCCAGTGGTTGGACTAGTTGATGGTTGTATGCTGGGAAGTGGGTGACTTCTGACAAGTATGAAATTTGGAACAGAGATTGGGGCTGGGGACATTATTTCCGTAGACCAGGCCAAGCAGGCCACTGGCCAGGCCCTGTGCCTCAGGGGCTCTGGACTTAGGATTGACTTTGCCCAGCTTTGCTAAGTGCCCCTCTAGAGACAGCTGGCAATGTCAGTGCACCAAGGATGGGGTCATCCCAAGAGGACTACTCCATTGTCTAGCAGGGTCTTTCTTTTTCAGGACTGTGTGCAACTGAGCCACCAGAATGGTGCTGGCAGCCTGATTTGGGGTGACTCAAATTGTTTATAGAGACAGGGATTGGCAAAAAAAAAATTGCCCATATCCCAAATGCCCTAGGGGTGGCCCTGGCTGTAGACACACATTTGAAAATAGTTTGTTATTAAAAGTCATGAAACTAGATGAGATCATCTTGGAGTGAGAGTAGACAGAAAAGGAGCTCATACCAAAAGTCCTTGGGATTGTGGGGTCAATATATCAACATTCTTACCCTCCTGTGTTGTATACTTTTGATAGAGATTTGCTCTAGCAGTGATGGGCAGTTCCCCTTTGTCTGACAAGGGTTTTCTTACACGATGGGCTGCAGTACAAAACGAGGCCTTCATAGCAAATGCAGGCAGGCACAGAATGCCCCCCTTCATGTGGCTGCCTAGTCAGAAGGCTTCAAAGTTTCATTACTGTTCCTCCTCCTTTAGTGTGGGTAGACAGAACCAACATAAAATGACGTATAGAAATAATTATTTAGATAAATTGTACTAAGATACTACCACTAGGAAAAAGGAGGCACGTTTTCTAGGGGAAAGAATAGACTGATGAATGTCTGTGTGTTCGGGAGGCAGGGTGTGGGTAGGGTGGGGCTGCTTTTTTCAGCTTTTCCGTTTACGTCTACTTATTTTGGTCCATTCTGCTTGTATGGTTTCCTGGAGCCTGGATTTATTATCTGCATGGGCCAAAACAATTGAATAACCAACACTTTACTTTTGGCTTTGTAGATATAGAACTGGCATTTTTATCTGAATATTTTTTTAACATTAAGCAGTTCCCCACTCTTCCTTCAATTGTAGAGAAATTTTAGTTTTGGACCAGAATTATCAACACTTGCCTGAATTCTTTCCTTGACTACTTACATTAAGTAAACACCTTCCCATCTTCCTGTTTCCTAACATAGGGGCTTGAACCAAGAGTCCTCAGTTAAGATTTACTGATATTCCCGAAGGCTGTGGTTTGGTCTAGATTAAACACAGAATAGGAATTGGAGAATGACAATTTTCTTGAATTTACATCCATAAAAGCCCAAAACATTAAAAGGATCATCCTCCCCCATGAAGGCAGAGCCCCTTGAATTAAATAGGTCAAAAATATCTTCTTTGTAGCCAGTGGTTTTGTACGAGATGAAGTTAATTAGAACAGTTTTGGCTTTAAACTCAGTGAATTTGATGCTCTGGAATAATGCTTGAGGAGGTTTCCATGTCAAATAATTTATTTCCTTCTCATGAACTTACCCTTAGATTCCCCTGCCTGTCATCCTCTAAGCTTTCCAAGATGACATCTTAGCATTAGCGGGACAAGGAGATTTACTGCATGTGAATTGAATGCATGCAGAGCTGTCCGGGAAATATTAATCACTCCAGGACGTCCCTCACTGTCCACTGACTGGGTCACACACACAAAGGATCTCATGGGCCACTCCAAATGGGAAGACAGGCACTAATAGAGCATAATACAAGGCCCTTTCCTGAGATAGGAGGGTAGAGGCTACTGCTGACAGAACTCTGGGTATGATCTCAGGCAAAGGGGAGGACTTGCTGCTCATTTGTTGCCAAGTCCAAAGAATTGTGTCCTTGGACAAAGCTGCTTGAAAATAAGAGGGAGTGGACATGGAAGAATAACAGGTTTTAGGAGGATGGACCGAGGCAGACTGGGTTGCAGTCCTTATCAGATTCTCAATATAACATAATAGACTTGCTGCTTTTTTGATATGCAAGTCGAACCCACCACTCTAGGTGGCTAGAGGCTGAGCTAGTCATTGATCTCTTGTGAGCTGTGGGCTCTCCAGATCTGATCCTGGTGTAAGAGGGTGACAAGGTGATCCCGGTGTCCATCACCTAGGCAGTGTATCATATGATCTTATATAATTAAAACTATATTCCCTACTCATATGTGTTAGTGCTTTGTTGGTGTGTGTGTGTGGTGTAGTGTAGGGATGTCTGAATTACCAGTCTGCTTAGAGCCTGCAGAAACTCCAAGTAGCATGAGGATACCCAATATCTTTGGGCCCTGAAAAGAGGCTATGAGTGTATTGGGGGTGAGAGGTTGAGGAAGAGGAGGCAGCACCAGAAGGACAGAGTTTTCCTAATTTACAGATTTGTCTAGGTCCCCCCCATTGGGGGTCAAGGCTTCCTAGATGAGAAAGTCCTGAGGCAAATAAGCCTGTGCTGTTAAAGCCATTTTTTCCCCAGGTGGATCTTTATTCATTTTTGGATTTTACTCTTGTTGTAATTCTCCAACTAAATTCTTCTGAGTTGAGATATAAAGAAACAAGAGGTAAGAAACATCCAAGAGTGAGCTTGGGGAACAGTAGTTTTGCAACATATTGAAAAAGGGACTTCTGGGGATGTTACTCTGTTAAAATAAACCCAGCCCTGCTTGCCTTTGTGATAAACACAGTTTTTTCCTGGTTGCTTTGAAGACCTTTAGCTTCAGGTTGTCCTGGAAATCATGGTGGACGTTTCACATGGAAAATATGTAATTTCTGGTGGGGATTGGGAACACAAACACCTTTTTTCAGCCAACTAATCACATCAAACCTGGCTCTGAGAAGCTCAAAACATAAAAACATAAAAATGATTTTATTTCCTTTAGGGGATCTATAGTTCTGGAAAGGACCCTTCTTCCTAGGTGGGTGATGTGTTGGAGGGCAAGTTTATGGGCTGTGGATTACGATAGGCCTGATCTGAATCCTGGCCTCACCACTTAAGTCTGACATTATGTCTGGCCCCTCTCAGCCTCAGCTTTCTCATCTGTAAAATGAAGGTCATGATACACTCTTAACTGTGTCATTGTGAGGATGAAATGAGATCATGAGAGCAAGAGAGAGAGACTGGAGAGTGACAGGCTAGGAACATGGACTGTATCCTGACCCTATTACTAGCAAGTTCAGGGACCTTGGCCAAATCACCTAATCCTTTCCTGCCTCCCTGTCTCTCTGTAAAATGATGACAATAGTACCTACCCCACAGGTTGTCAAAATAAATAAGTTCATAGATGCAGAGTACTTAAAAGCCAGACTCATAAGAGTTTGCTGTTATTAAAATAGTTTTCACACAGGAGTGTTCAGTATGGGATAGCTATTGAAATTATTATTAAATGCAGATAGGTTTGGCATCTCTTTTGCTCATTTGGGTTGCAATGGTCATTTCCCAAAGATCTCCTTTTGCTCAGAATTTCCACCAGGTCAGCCATGGATTTTCTCCGACCTTTGCTCCAGATCACTGCATCTTGTGTTTGAATGACCTCATCTCTGCTGCAGGTGATTGGCAGTGGCCTCTGCCTTCCTTTCCAGGATCTTAGAGCAATTGTCCTTTCAATGTCCCACCTCTAACCTTGTAAGCAATAAACGTGCCATTCACTTCTGAGCCACACATTGTTGAGTCCTATTCCTCCCCATCCTGTCCTTCCCTCCCTCTCTTCCTCCCTATTTGTTCCCTTGTCATCTTTACAATGCCTCTGCCTAATAAAGGGGCTTGAAAGGCAGCCCCGCCAGTATCTCCAGAGCTCTATTTTATATGCAAAAGACAAAGATTACTTCCTACAGCACAATAATAAAATCTTCCACTCATTGATTGTGACTGATTTGTGGTCCTTAAGTACCAGCCATATATTTTGGTACTTTAATCTGTCACTTCTTCAAACACTGTTCCCTTGGCTGCATTACCTTCTGTTTATTAAGACTATGTAGGAGATTAGTGAGAGGCGACAGAGCCTTTCTTCCTGGAGTCAACACCACCCAGAAGTGTAAAGAACCATTTTACCAAGGATGGGGGTGGCCCACAGCTTTCTCTGTCACAGACAGACTCTAGAAATTCCAGTCCTTCAGAAAGAAAACCTGGGATGCTAGGGAGTTAATGTAGAAGATAATACTGGGTAAAATGCACTTTGGAAATTGTGAGTGGGGGTCTTCTCATTTCTTATATTTGTTTTGGAAAACAATGGGTGGAAAGTTGAGAAATGAAAATGTTCTTGCGTAGAAAATGAGAATACCTGTATTTGCGAAGCATAGGAGGTTACTCACAGGTGGGGAGGGGGTAGGCAAGTTACTTAGTACTTTTGAATGTTATTTTCCATTTGATAATATGAGGATAATAATATCTGCTCAGCTTACTTTTGAGAATTAAAGTTGTATATATATAATTTATTATTATATATAAACTATATTTTATATTTTAAAGTTTTATAACTGTAAACTGTAAAGTCCCATTTAAATATAAGGAATTACATTTTTCAAAGTACTTTCTCATACTTAATATGTTTTGCTTTCTCCCATTTATTTATTTGACAAATATCTATTGAATATCAGCCATATACCAGGAATTCTGCAAAGCACTCATGACACCAATGTGGCCCTCCAAGAGCTCATGGCCATGTGTGTGTGTGTGTGTGTGTGTGTGTGTGTGTGTGTGTGTGTGTGAGACACAGATGCATAAAGAAGCACTTATATACTGGGAAAGTACAGAGTATTGGGTTTCTCTCAATTATCTAATTTTATAGATGAGAAAACTTGAGACACCACAGGCTGGAGCTGAATTTGAGCAGATTTCCTGGCTATTGGTATGCTTTTCTATACTCTCTCATGTTTCCTCTTGAGTTTGGGCATGGTGAAGACACAGAAGGACAGTGTCTGGCTATAGATCTGGATTCGTTGACAGGAGGGAAGGGAAAAGAGAGTCCTCCCATAAATAAATCTAGGAGAGTTGTCCACTCTATCTAAGAGTGTTATCCCAGATAGAACACACCTGGGAAGTACTGAGCAGCGGGATATCCAGAGGGCATTTCCAGCATGACCACTTTATGATAGCATTATGAAATCTCTCCCTGTTTCCAGGTACAGTGACTCTCTACCAAGGTCAATCTGAAGGGCCTGGAAGAAGTGTTACTCTAGGTGTCTCTAAGGAAGCAGATCCTCTGGGGGAGCAGAGTTGGGTTCTAAAATGTGGCCACATTGGTTTCTAAAAAAGTTGAAATTCATCCCATACAATTATTTGTATATAATTGCGAGTATATGTGTTACAGCTTTTCCACCTATAAGATTGGCTCAGTAATTATCTGTCTCCAACTCTCATTATCTCATCCTGAAAACTAATTTTAAAACTAAGCCATTAGGCCCTGGTTGAGTAGCTCAGTTGGTTAGAGTGTTGCCTTGATATGCCAAGGTTGCATGTTCAATCCCTGGTCAGGGCATATACCAGAAGCAGCCAATGAATACATAATAAGTGGAACAACAAATCAATGTTTCTCTCTCTCTCTCTAAAAAAAAAAATCAATACATTTTAAAAAACAAGACATTATTTTATGTTTATAATTGCACCCTGATAGATTTCTTTATTAAAAACATTTAACTATTACCATAGAAAACATTAGAAATGTTGAGACCATTCTAAACTGCTTCCTCCCATTTATTGTTTAACAATGTCACAACTAATAACCATGAACATAAAGGAAAAAACAAAACAAAAGCATGTGATCAACTCACAGTTTTACCAAGGAGCAGTCTGCATCCTTGCTCATTTCAGATGAAATTATAATCACTTAACAAATAGTCTTAAATAGTCTAGCCAGTGTGGCTCAGTGGTTGAGCATCCACCCATGCACCAAGAGGTCACTGGTTCAATTACCAGTCAGGACATGTGCCCAGGTTGTGGGCCCAATTCCCAAAGGGGGGAATGCAGGAGGTGGCCAATTGATGTTCTCTCTCATCAATGTTTCTATCTCTCTCTCTCTCTCCCTTCCTCTCTCTCTAAAATCAACAAAGGGAAAAAAATTAAAACAACAACAAAAAAACAAATAGTCTTAAATAGTAAGAGAGGTGAAACCTTGTGTTTAGGGCTTGAATAATAAAATGCCAAGTGAGATTAAATGGCACATCTTTTGTGGATTATGTTCACGAATAAGGATTCCTATCCTTGCATGCTTCTGACATTGACATTTGAGCTGCAGATCCCATCTTAGCTTCAGTGAGTCTTAGCGAAAACTCATAGCCCTTTGCAGGGAGGCTTGCCAGGACATAGGTGGTAACTCCTGAAATCAGCATCCATTTAGGCTTGAGACTATTGCTGGTCTGACCTTAGCACCTGTGCTGGTTATTTTTTGTTGACCTTGGCTTCATTTCTGTTTCACAAGGGGCTGGAAACTTGCACACTACATTTCTCCAACTTCTTTGCCAGTGGCTTTTAGTTAGTTCTACCAATGGAAGGCACAGTGGGAGATGAGAAGGCAGAAAGAAGGAAAGATAGATTTCCCTCTGTTTCCAGCGTGGTGTCTGCCATTGGCATTGTCAGTTGCAGGAGAATCTGAGCTCCTAGCTTTCTACTCAGGTGATTTGGGCAGCAGCAATAATGGCAGCTGCTCTAGCAACCTCAGTGGTAGAGTGTCCATGGGCTCTGGCCCAGAGGTGGCAACATTAGTAGTAGCCAACATTGGGCCCTGGGCTTCTGCAGCATTGAGGTAGTAGGACGCCAACTTCTGGGAAGATGGCAGCAGCTACAGCGTTAGCTCTTACTCTGTTCTAGCAAGCAAGGTCCCTTTTTCCTTTTGTCTTCTGCCCCTGTGGGTTATAGAGGATTTATACAGTTACCAATCTCTGGATAACTTCACCTTTCCCATTTATGCCCTTCTGTTCCTTTAAACACTTTGATAATCAATTCCCATATTAAATTTCCTCTGTTTGAAATATAGAGTGGTTCCTATTTTCCTGACTAAACACTGAACTTAGACAGCCTCTCAGACCTACAAGAACTAGGTTGATGCTTTTTTCTTTCCTGTTCTCACTGTTATGGGAATCCCACTCCAGTTTTTTCAAGTGATTTGCTTGTGTATTCTTGAATCCTGCCCTCCCTACCCTGCTGTTAGTCATGACTTTTTAGCTGCTTATCTTGTCCTGCTTGGAAACTTCTTGGGTCTGTTGTATAGTTTAGTTTTTTTTTTTTTGGTACATTTCTTCTATATTACTTTATCTTTTCTTTTCCTTTTCCTACTTTCCTTCCTTCCTTCCTTCCTTCCTTCCTTCCTTCCTTCCTTCCTTCCTTCCTTCCTTCCTTCCTTTATAAGTTTCTGATAATATCTGAGTCAGTGTTCTGTCTCATATGCTTTCATGCCCTACTTAGAATAAAGGATTTCCAGGCTTTTTGCCTCACTTCCTGTGTCAGCCTGGATTTGAGGACCAAGTGTATCTTACTCTGCCCTTTCTAATCACTGACAGGGTGGGTAGAGAATAAGTTTTAAAGTGAGACAGAGAAACAAAACACTTTTAGGGGAAAAATCAACAGAAAACTACATTATAAAGTTTATTACATTTTCATTATAAAAGCCATATGTATTTTTTTAAGTTGGAGGCAGAAAACATGGAAATAATTTTTATTTATTTATTTATTTATTTATTCCTCACCTGAGGACATTTTTTCCATTGATTTTTTAGAGAGTGGGAGGGAGAGAGGGAGAGAAACATAGATGTAAGAGAGACAGTTGAACCTGCAACCCAGGTACATGTCTTTGACCAGGAATCAAACCCATGACCCTTTGGTCCTTGGGTCGATGCTTTAACTGCTAGGCCAAACTGGCCAGGGTGGAAATAATTTTTAAAAATCACTTAGAGTAAACACATGTTTTTTTTCTCTCATTCCTTTTTTATGGTTTTATGTGTATGTATATATTTGTATTATTATTGTTATAATGAACTTTCTATATTGCTTTTTTCACTCAGAATTACTTATATGTTCTTGTACAGTATTTTAAACATAATTTTAAATGAAGTTATAACTGACCCTTGAGATTTTGTCAGTTGTTCTTTTTTAAAAAATATATTTTTTTATTGAACATTATTTTTTATATGATATCCTCTATTATTATTTTTATTATAATAAACATCTTTGGCTATAAAAAGATTTCTATGTTTTATCTTTAGTGTAGCTTCCGGATGTGAATTGCTGGCTAAAACATAAAACATTATCATCCAAGAAATGAAACTTGGAAAACAGAATGTGACTGATTCCTTCACGTTTGTCCAACATGCAGCTATGGTAAAACATGCTGATTAGTGTGTCTAAAGCCAGACTGCCAGTGTTCACATCCTGGGTCCCCCTCTCTCTGTGACTTTGAGTAAGTTACTAACTTCTGTGTTCCTCAGTTTCCTTATCTGTAAAACCCTTGTAAAGTTCTTATGAAGTTTAAATGAACTAATTTCTACAAAGTGCTTAGAAGGACGTCTGGCACACAGTAAACACTATATAAATATTAGCTATTGCTATTATTAATATCAAACAGGAACTATAAACAAAAGGTTCTCCTCTAGTCCTGACATTCTCAGAGTGCCTGGTTCTGGTAGATAAAACCTAGAAAGAGCACACTAGAGGTGTGGAAAGTACAGAGGGCACCTTTGAAATAACAAGGGGTGGAGATATTTTAGACGGCCAGTGGTGACAGAATCGTAATATTTTTCATTTGTGGAAGCTTTATAAAATGTTTTGATGTTATTATTCCAACCCCTCACAGTATCCCTATGAGGTGTAGGTCATGTATGGTCTATTTGACAGATAAGAAAACAGAGGCTTAGAGCCATGAAGTGATGGCTGAACAAGAGTCCACACTAAGTAATCCAGGACTTGCCTTCTTGTCTTCTCCCTTGTATTATAATAGGTGATAACAACACAGAATCAGAGTCTAGATAGGTGAATATAAATGAATTTATATACATTCCAGAATAATTGAATATAAAAGAGAAGTAATTTTAGGACAAATAATAAGAAGTTTTACTATCTGCTTACCTATAAAAGTAGAAGATGCTGAATTTATAAATCAATTCCCCAAAGGATATATTCCTGAGGAAATTCCATAAATTATATTGTTTCACATCAAAACACTTTAAGGGCAAATTTAATTATCTAAATCCTTTGTGTGACAGCCATAACATGCGATCAGGTCTACTACAATTTCTTTTTTTTTTTTTTTTCCTTTATTGATATTAGAGAGAGAGGAAGGGAGGAGAGAGACATAGAAACATCGATGAGAGAGAACATCGACTGGCTGCCTCCTGCATGCTCCCCACTGGGGATTTGGCCCACAGCCTGGGCATGTGTCCTGACCGGGAATCGAACTGGCGACCTCTTGGTGCATGGGTCGACGCTCAACCACTGAGCCACATCGGCTGGACTCTACTACAATTTCTTACCACAAAAGTTGGTGCTCCCAACCTTACACAGGAGTGAAGGTCATACATACCTGACATGTCCTGTGTTAAATTAGACACAGACCAAAGAGCTCTTATTAATTGCTAAAACTTTGAAACTAAGCTTCTTTATACCTTTTTGGGAGATTCAGCCAGAAGGAAAGGCATAATAGTAATTTAACTCATTAAATTGTTCCATCAGGAATTCATGGAGCACTTTCTGGAGGGGTGTGGCATGCAGTGTCTTATGAGAGAAGTAAAGGTGCTTAATGATGAACTTTTCTGGGCAGGGAACCAGTGTATCTTTCCAGATGATGAATAGCAGAGTCTGTGGTGGGCAACACTGCGGCAATTCTATGCCTGACTTTGTCTTTATGGAAGAACTTGGAAAATTGGGTTTGAGGGGGGTAGACACAAAGTTTTCATTTGGTTTTATTTTACTGAAACCAACTTAATTCTGATGTGACCTTTCCAGGGCTGAAATGCTGCTCCCCTGCATGGCCTCAGAGTGGCACATTGACCATCTGTGTTACATTAGAAGGAAAGACCAACATTTTTTGGCTTCATGTTCATGGTGGCTTAATTTTCAACAGAAAGGGAAGATTTAAACAAAAGATTTCTTGTAAGGAGAGCTCTTTCCTTCTTTATTGTTACATATTATAAAAATATGAGCTTTTCCTCAAGTTGGTATCATTGTATACCACCCTTAATAAAAAGAAAGCAAAATAGAAAACCCAAATAGCCCTATATCTATTAAAGAAATTGAATTTGTAATGAAAAACCTTCCCAGAGAGCAAAGGGAAAAGGACATGACTTGATGAATTAACATTTTGCTTTTAGAAACTGGTTTGTGTATTTTGGTAGTTAAATCAAGTTTTGCTCAACTTTGGAGCAAAATGAAGGTCCATGTAATGGCAGCTAAATGGAGGTGTGGACTCTTAACTGAATGGGAAACCCTGACCTTCACAGAGGAAATCTTCCACACTTAGATTTCAAGATGGCTAAAATGATCAACTAAAGTGTCCATCTATTTTTCTTTTCTTTTTTTTTTTTACTGAATTGAATTAGTCACTTTAGTATATGAAGATGAGGATCAAATGTCCTCAGGAAAAACTGTGCAGCACAAAGATAAAGAGACTTGACTGCGAAACTGACATCTTGAACTGTGACTGAGCCTGAGAATTCTGATGCTCAGTGTACATGAGGTTCATGAAGGGCTGGGTTCACACGGACTGACTGACTTCAGGAGAGCCATTTCTACCGCCTCCACCTCAGCTTCAGCCTTTACCTCCATCCTGAACATGCCCAAATTTATAGTCTGTTTTTTATTCTTTCTCTCAAGATTTGTTTTCTTGTTGCATATTTTTTATCTAGCTATCACACCAGACCTTAAAATCAAGATGTCTAAAACTAAAGTGTTCATTTCCTCCTACAACTTTTTCTCTTCTTGTAGTAGCAACTTCACTCTTCCAATAGTCCAATTTGGAAATGCAGGCATTGCCTTAGCCGTGTCCCGCTTAGCCAGCTTCCAGTCAGGTGTCAGGATGTACTGGCACCTGCAGAGCCTTAACATTGGCTGGAAATAGATTCTTAAGACTTCCAGAACCTGTATGTCTTCAAATAGTAATGTAAATATTTTTGTTTCATAAAATGCAGCAACATTTAACTTAATGCTATTAAAGACAACTAAAGAAAATAAAAAGCTGCACTGAGGGCAAAAGATTGAGCAATCAGCTGGTCTTATTCACTGGCTAAACAACTCCTTCCAACACAATTCTCCTGAGTTAAGTCGCCAGCTTAGCAAAATGGTACATTACAGGGAATCCTTACAGATTTCACTTTCTGGGCTTGGCTAAGTACTATGGCCCTGAAGGTTCATGAAGTATATTAATTTTGCTAGTCCAACAGGACAAAAGCATTTCATGAAATGACTCCAGCCAGTGTTCCAGCCAGTATAAGAATTGTTCAACAGGGGAGGGGTTAAACTTCAGTCAAAGTGGGAAGGTGTGGTGTGAGGATATGCATAGGAAACATACGATTCTTAATGGAAATAGAATGTGGAAAAAAGCCAGCAACATATGCAAACATTTCTATGAAGGGCCTAATAGAATTGCTTCAGTTATTTCATTTATATCTTCGTGCTTTTAAGGAAGAAATTCTATGCAGGAGGTGCATTGGTGAATATGTCATTCTTGAATGTCTAGGGATAGAGTCTCTGTGAGTGGTAAGGGTCTACAGAACTATATGTCATGAATCTTCAAATTTATTTATTATTTATTTTTTTAAATATCTTTTCTTTATTGATTTCAGAGAGAGAGGAAGGGAGAGGGAAAGAGATAGAAACATCACTGAGGGAGAACATTGATTGGCTGCCTCCTGCATGCCCCCCACTGGGGATTTGGCCCACAACCTGGGCGTGTGCCCTGACTAGGAATTGAACTGGAGACCTCTTGGTGCATGGGTTGATGCTCCACTGCTGAGCCACACCAGTCTGGCTTCAAATTTATTTATAAATATTAAGATCTATGATATGTGAAAATAAATGTGTATATATAGCCATATATATATATATATATATAATACATACAGGGTGAGACAAAAGTAGTTTTATGGCTGTGAGTGTGTGAAACACAGTGTTTATTCTTTTTTTTTTTTTTAAATCCTCACCTGAGGATATTTTTCCTTTTCTCTTCAGATAGAGTAGGAGGGAGAGAGAGAGAGAGACATCAATGTGAGAGAGACACATTGATTGGTTGCCTCCCTCACAACCCCTACCAGGGCCAGAGACTGAACTGCAGCTGAGGTATGTGCCCTTGACTGGAATTGAACCCACGACTCTTTGGTCCATGGGCTGACACACTAACCACTGAGCAAAACCAGCCAGGGCCAGAATTTATTCTTTTATTATTTTTATTAATTATTGTATTATTTTCCATAGGAACAACTATAAACCTACTTTTTCCCCGTCCTGTATATGTACACCAATATGCATGGATTTTCTTGATTTTTTTTTGGTACTTTTATTGTATTGTTGGTAAAAATTCTCAGTCAGTCCTGTGACCTAGCACTTCTGATATGTATCAATCCTGACATAAAACAACTCTCCCAACAATTGTAGCTGTTTATTTTCCTTGTTAGAAATTGAATTTAGCCCACCAGTACATTTCATAAAGATCAGCAGATGGTAATTACTTTCCGGCTGAGTTGGGTTGGGTTTGAACCAATGACCTATGTGGTGAAAGCTTTTCCCCCCAGTCTCTTGATTCATCCATCTGCCTGGTTAAAATCTCAAAGTAGAAAAAAATATCTTCAGAATACTTCTGTGGTTGTCTTGATCATCAAATTGTGTGTCCAAATATAAAATTAATTTACAGAGCAACTTTGCTGAAAGTATGTTTTTACTCCTGATATTTTATAACATTTTTAAAAAGCAAGTTTTAGGGTAGGAGTTAAGAAGTTGGCAAGTATGACTTCACACGTGTTATGTAAAGTGTCTTTTCTTGGTAGGAGGGATAGATTTTTTTAGTCTACATATTTTATCCAAGTGCTATTCTCCATAAACAATTAAAAGTTTATTGTGCAGGAAACTAAGCTTCCCAAATGGAGCATGGGTATCTCTAAACAATGAAATTCACTGAGAATTTCAGGTCACTGTGAAATCTCAATGTCCTTCTAAAAATAGAAATAAGAGAAAACTGGTGTGATGGTGGTCTTTAAGTATTTTCCCTTTGGTCTGAGCAATTCCCTTGGGAAAAAAGAAAAAACAAACACAAGAAGACTTATTTTCTATGGCTTGTCAATATGGATATCAGAAGCTTGATTGATTTTTGTGGGGATCAATGAGGTCATGTGTAAAAGGCTGATGGATTTCTAGACCTTGTTGCTTTAAACATTATGTAAACCAGGCCATATGCTTCCCCAGAAGCTGTAGGCTGGTTATAATTCAAATCCTCTGTAATTAATTTATGACCCAACACCATTTCTGGTGGAAAATTGTGCTCTTCCGGTTCTCAGTGAGAAAGCACTCTGGAATGACTAACTTGGGTACACTGAACAGTAAGGTCTCCGTGGTCTTGCCTGTTCTTTACCTGCTGCTATCAATGCTTGTTTGTAGCATTAATTTCAGCAGTGTTTCCTTTATCTCAGCTTTTCATCCAATTCGAGTCTTCCTTCTTCACTTCTGCTCTCCAGTGGCCCTGCTATCCAATCCATCAGAAGGTTTATAGACTCTATCTCCAGTAGAGATTCTCAGTGGTTAAATTATCTCCATTTTCACTATCATCACCCTTGTTCAGGCCACCATTTTTTTTTTACCCCAGGTCACTGCTGTAGCTTCCCAACTGGATTCTCTATTTCCACTCTTATTCTTGGCAATCTATTCTTCACACAACACTAGTCATCTTTTTAAAAAATGTACATCAAATTATGGTTCTCTTCTGCTTCCCATCCCACTTGGCTTAAAATTCAAATTTATTAACCCTGCATGATTTATATCCTACCTCCTACCTCACCTTGTGTCCCTTTTCCTCTTGGATCACTGTGCTCCAGCCACTCCGTTGTTTTTGTTTTTTTCCTCCTCCAAACCATTCACTTAAATCTAGACCTGTAGACTTGGCTTTGTCTCTGCTAGGGAATGTCCTTAGCTTCTACCACCTCCTCTCCAGGTATTGCATAGCTTGCCCCTGCTAGCCATTCAGATCTTGTGTCAAATGGTATGTCCTCAATCAAAAGTCTTCCTCTGACCACCCAATCCAAAGAAACTATCAAGTTACTCTCAAACAAGTCATTCTGTTTTAATTTTTTGCATAGCAATTAACACCACATGATATTTTTTTGGTCTGGCTTTCTCTCTGTGCTATCATGAGTCTATTTATTGTTTTTCTTTCTCCACTGGAATGAATTATAAGCTCCAGGAGAGCATGAATCTATCTTTAAGCTTCAGTGCCAAGGACTGTGAGCTTGGCACATAGTAGGCACTCAATAAATGTTTATTGAATAAATGAATAAACTTGTAGCGGCTAGGCTAGTCATTAGTCATCAAGGCTAGAAAAAATAAACTAACTCATTTTTTTTTGCCAGAACCAAAAACTCGGTTGTTGTTTTCTGTTTTTTTAAATCTCCATTGTCATCTTTTACCCTCTTTTCTAACTCTGTACTCTGTTCCAGTCCCTTGTCATTTCTAGTCCAGGGTATATTACCAGCCTCTAATGTGGACTGTATGACTTTAGGCTCTTAATCCTTCACTCAATCCTGCTTTCATTATATTTATTCCATGTTAAAAAAAAACTTTAACATTATCCAGCTCTTTAATTAAAATAAATTTATTAAAATACTATTAAAAATGTTAAAACAACATTGAAAAAGCACATGGAAAAAAAATTACACAATCAATATCCTAATAGGATTGTCTTTCCTTTCTCAATATTCATGTCTTAATCTTTCCACATATGGTATATTCTTACATGGCCATCATTGGTGTGTATACAATTCCGTGTTCTACATTTTTACTTAATATTTTATAAACAGTCTCATGTTATTCCATAGTTTTTCTATTTTGTTTGTAATGGTTACATAATGTTTCATTGATTATGTGCCATAATCAAATGTCCAATAACAACAATGGTTGGACTATTTCCAGTTTTTTGCTAACATAATGGCTATGAATGTTGTTGTACAAATGACTTTCTTTTGGAGAAATTCCAAGTCATAGAATTAATGGGCTGAAGGTTATGATGTGTGTGTGTGTGTGTGTGTGTGTGTGTGTGTGTGTTTGTGTGTGTGTATGTGTATATTTGTGTATATTTCTAAATTCTCTTCCCAAAGCTTTTACAAATTTTCAGTGCTATAAACTATGTATAAATACTATGATTTCTCCTATAATTTGCCTGGATTAGGTTTCTTCTTTTATAAAATTTTGGTTAATTTAACTGTTTTATGGTTGTTTTTACTTGCAGTTTTATTTCTTAATTACAAGTTGTAAGTTGGAATCCATTTCCATATGTTTGCTTCTTATTTGTGTTTTCCCTTATGTGAATTCTCTGTTCACACCCTTTGCACATTTATTAATAAAGGTCTTTGTGTTTTATATTTATATTAACCCTTTTTTGAACTCAATTTTTGCCATATTTGTCTGCTTCTGTCTTTTCTCTAAGCTTGTTTATTCTTACTGCTGTGCCTTTTGCAATCTTGTTTCATTGGATGTAAGTGAAGTAAATTTCCCCCCTTTTTTAAGTCCTTTACACCCACAAACTCCAGAAAATGAAGACTTCCCTCACTTCATTCTCCTGACTTAAAAAATAAAAATTTCCCCAAACTGACCAAAATCAGCTTTATTTATGTGAAAGGCTCCTTTTGGTCTGTGTATCTTGTTGTTTATAGTGTATTCTGTCATTTATAGTTCTCCTACAAAGAGCACAGAGGAGGAAACTACCCAGACCTCACCTGGAGCATTTTAGCAAATGGAACCAGTCCAATCATAAGGACCAAGTGGAAGATCCGAGGTTAGTCAAGCCTGAGGTCACCTGCTCTAGCCCGCTCGGTGACCAGTTGAGTATAAGACCCAGAGAAGTCAAGTGCCTTAATATAGATCATATAATTAGTGAAAAGGGCAGAAATAACAAGTATCCTGTGAGAAGGGCAGAAATACAAGTATTCTAACTTCTACATGTTTTTTTTTAACACTACAGTATACTGTTTTCTATTTTTTAAACAATTTATTTCACAATAAAGAATCTCTAGTTAATGGAAAACAATTTAAAATTCATTAATATCTCTTTGTTTAAAATGTTCCAGCTATGAATGCCAGGAAGACCTCAAGGCCATTTATCAGGCCCGGTTATTAATGTGTGTTGAGGATCCCTAGGGTCACTTGACCTTCATCATTGTACCTCATGAGACAGATAAAACTGCTACTAACGGCTTGTAAAACACAAGCGGCCATGCACTATTGCCTAGGAATTTATAGCCTCTATTGGAAAGAGAGTCTTCAATAAATTTTAATTGTGAATAATCATTTGCCAGCTTTTTACAAGTTGGAGAGCACCCAGGTCCAACTGGGTGAGCACTTAGAGAATAGTCATTTATTTCATAGGATTATAAAAGGTTGGGGCAAATGTTTGTTGCTTAGAGAGTTTGAGCTGCTGGGTTTTCTTTGCAAAACGGAATGAGTGGACTTTTCATCTCTCTATGGTATTGGCTTCCTCTCCTCTTTCAAATTAGAATATAGATTAATCAGGTAGATTATAGATCAACCAGATAAAAGAGACAAAAATATATGAGAAGGTGTTTGGCTTTTTGAGAGAGATTTTAGTCAGATCAAGTAGCTGTGTATATATTATTTTCTATTTTGTTTACAATATCAACGCTGGGGATTTTCCTTCTTGAAATAAAAATTAAATGCATGAAGAACAAAAGAACTAGTTTTTAATAGATTTGCTGATGTCTTTCAGCCTCTCTTTCTGGATGCCAGTTCATGTTTGAGGTGGTCTGAGGTACTTGGAAGAAAGGAGTGGTGGACCAGGACACAGTCCCTAATTCTGCTTACTGTCTAACTTTATACAAGTTTGCTCATCAATTAAGTAGGGCATGAAGGCTGACATTGCACGGTTCTCTTCCCACTGGAAGACCCAGCGTATTCCAGGCGTGCAAGTGCTCAGAGCCTGGACCCCAAACATCCGGATGTTCTGACTTTGAATCCTGGAGTATACTAGCCTGTGGGTGGCTAGCTTCATCGTTTCCTGGGCCTCGTAGGGAGCAAGGATATTCTGACTCCATTGGTTCTTTGGAGAATGGTGTTCTCTTATAGCTCAGTTTCTTGGTCATGGACGCTGTCATTGTCTTTTTCCCCATGATATTTCCCAACAGTAAATATATTTTTTCCTTGGCTTAATTATTGAGTGACATGACGAAGATGGAAATGTAAGTTGAGAATGTTTTTCTGTTCCCCAGGGTTACTGATTAGTGTTTTATGTTATACTCAACAGCAAATTTTAAAGCTAAATTTAAGAGGACATACCCCCTTCTTTTTTTTTTTTCTAGTTGTGGTTTTGTACTTTTCTTTCACTGTTTTTCTGTAGTTAATATCTCCCATTGTTTTAGTTTCTTCCGTTTCCAGGTTTGGTTTATTAGACAGATATAATAATTAGTAGCATCTAACATCTTGACTATAGGAGACCTTGACATATATACTCAGTATATGACCTTATTTAACTTTAATTACCTCCTTGGTCCTCCACTCCTCGTATCCACACTTCATATTATTTGAAGAACTTGAGCAGCTATCCCTGATAGCTGGAGAAAGGAGAATGTTTCTTGGCATATAGTTAGCTATTTACAACAGGTTTTGGTTTTAGTCTAGGAAAGGCACTAGAAAGTTACTGTACAACTTTTACTTGAGGTTGTGTATGGAGAAACTGCAGCTTTGCTCAAGATCAGATATTACTGGATGAAAACAGCTTCGTGTAGCTATCGAGCATATTTTGTCGTTTAGGTTTCATTCCCAGGACTGCATTAAAAAGGATCTCCATTTAAGCTACTTGTGCTTCCTGTCTATAGCTGGTACATACACCCTAGCAATGGCAGTTCCAATGAAGTCAAATGTGTCATGGGTGTGAGGCAAGGTAAGTTACTGGAAGAAGAG
Organism: Tadarida brasiliensis; assembly: GCA_030848825.1. Classification (NCBI taxonomy): domain Eukaryota; kingdom Metazoa; phylum Chordata; class Mammalia; order Chiroptera; family Molossidae; genus Tadarida; species Tadarida brasiliensis. Next base: position 54,403,918 of record CM061258.1, read on the forward strand.
AGACATGGGGTGTTGATGAAGCACATGTTAGCATCCCAGGACCGGAGTAGATCAGAGGGACTGTATTAGTCTTATAGAGCTGTCATAACAAAACATTACAGACTGGGTGGCTTAAACAACAGACATTTATTTTCTCACAGTTCTGGAGACTGGAAGTTCAAGGTCAAGATGCTAGCATGGTTGATTTCTGGCTGCAGACAGATGCCTTTTCACTGTGTCCTCAAGTGGCCTTTAGTCTGTGCACACACACTTCTGGTGTCACTCTTTTTATAAGGATGCTAATTGGATTAGAGCCCCATCCTTATGACCTCGTTAATTACCTCCTTAAAGGGCCTATCTCTAAACACAATCACATTGGAGATTAGGGATTCAACATATAGATTTTTGAGGGGACACAATTTAGTCCATAACAGCCAACGTTCCCTCCTGGTTGTATCGATAGTTGCAATAACTTTGTCATTCAGCTATAACCTGGTCAGGAGTAACAACTAGACTTGCTTATTGTATTGAAAAATTAAGCCTGGAGGATAATCTTTCTCAAGTCAGGAACTGAGGCCAGGCAGCCTCAGTAAGTTTCAGGGAAATCTTCAGGGCTAGAGAATTCTGTTTGAATTAGAAATCCTACTGATTTTCTGACACCTACAGCCAGGAAGAAGACTCTGAATCTTACCCAGTGACCAGCTCGGTGGAGGTAAACACCCCAGAGTAACTACTCAGAGTGTGACAAGACAATCATCTAGTTCATCATGTTGCTTCTTTCTTGTGTCCCAAGCCAGGACATATGCCAGTTTCAAATGAGGCCTTTTCATTGAAGCCTAGCTTTGTGGGTGACTGATCACCTCACTGAGGGTAAATTTAGGATTCAGTAGTTCATTTTAGAAATAGATGATGGGAAATTAATGTCTGCTTTAAAATATGTGGCAGCTAATTTATATAAATCATTATAGCCCATTGAACATATATGTCAAGGTCTCCTACAGTCAAGATGTTAGATGCTACTAATCAGTCTTTTGATATTTGAGAGAATGAAGACAGGCAATCTGTGTAATTGATGATGATTACTTAAGATATAAGGCAACACTTTTGTGTTTTCATTTAGATTTTTTTACATATTCATGTAGTTAGGTTATAAAAATGCCTCCTTTTAAAATAACAAAGCCCTGTGCATATACAGGGGCGGGCAAAAGTAGTTTACAGTTGTGAGTATGCGAAACACAAAGTTTATCCTTGTATTATTATTTATTTATTCTTATTATTAACCTACTTTTGCCACCCCTGTATGTGTAGCACATTTCTTTAATAACCTTTTAAAACAAACCTATTTCTGGAGCTTCAACATTTTTTAAGGAAAACACTCTCAGATATACAACTTTGGTCAAGCATTTATTCTTCGATTTAACAAATATTTATTGTGTGCCTGCTATTGGTCAGGCACTGTCTCTAGTGCTGACAAGATTGGATAGACAAATTGCTTATTTATGTAGCTTACATTCTCATTTGTGAATAAACATTGAACAAATAAATAAATACACAAAGAAAGAGTTAACAATAGTTAGTGCTATGCAGATATTTAAAATAGGGCGATGTGGAAAGTGGCCAAGGGATGTCTATTTGAAGAGGAAATGCCTAAGGTGCCAGACAAAGAGACCAGCAGGTGAGAGGTCACTGCAGGTGAAACAAGCATGGTGTGTTTAAAGACCTGAAGGAAGGCCATTATTGCTGTAGCACAGAGGGTGAGAAAAGAGAGTAGTATAAAATGAGTTTAGCAATATAGCTGCAACCAAACTTTGTAGGACTTTGGAGAAGAGGTGAGTTCAGATTTTGATCTAAGTGCCATGGGAAAACACTTGAGGTTTTTGAAATACCACTTTGTCTGCTGTGAGGAGAATGGATTGGAGGGAGCAAGAGTGAACGCTGCAAGACATGCAGGTGGTTATTGCAGTCGTCCAGGATGGAGCTGACAGTGGTTTAGACTACCATGGCTGTATCGAGGACTGAAAGAAGGTCGTGGATTTGGGTTACATTTGGATTATGTTTGGGTGAGGGGAGGCATCTTTAACTAAACTGGGGAAGTCAGAAAGAGGCGCAGATTTAGGAAGAGAAGATGGAGGGAGTGAAAATGAGGATTTATGTTTTCCTTTACCAAAGACATTTCTCTCCATATCCTGCCCTAAAGTTTAACATTTTTAAAAATCTTGAATTTTTGTTTTTGAAATTGATTGCTACTAATCAATACTCTTGCACTTATTTATTTATCTATTGAAGCAGAAGGAATTTACTACAGTGAACTGGTGACACAAGAGAGGAAAGAGGCTGAGAAGACTACCAGGGAATGGAAGGCACCCCAGATATTAGCAACAGCAGAGAGCTCTTAGGACCCTCAGGCTGGAGAGCTAACAGGAAGAACTGATGTTAGGGAACCCCAGGGCCTTAGTTCTGTAGGTCACACATCCAAGTACAGTGTGGCTCAGCTGGGTTCTCTGTTTAGAGTCTCATAAAGCTGAAATCAGGGGGTTGGCAGGGCTGCATTTGTTTGTAGAGGTTCTAGGGTTAAATCTGCTTCTATGATTGTTCAGGTTGTTGGCAGATTTCAGCTGCAGGCAGGTCTAGAGAACTGAGACTCCTGTTTCCTCATTGGATGTCAAACAGAGGTGATTCTTAACCTCTAGAGGCTGCCCACATTCCTTGTCTCATGGCCTTCCCTCTTCCTCTGTCTTCAAAGCCAGCAATGGTTAATCAAGTCTTTTTCATGTTTTTAAAAATAATTAAAATTTATTGGCTCTTCTGTTATTTTATCTTTCCTGTCAATTTTAAGTTTATTTTATGCAATTAACCCTTACTACTTAACCACCATCAACATAAAATGGCAAACAACCTCCATTAAAAATTCAGTTAGCCCTGGTTGGTTTGGCTCAGCAGTTAGAACGTCGGCCCATGGACCAAAGAGTCGTGGTTTCCATTCTGATCAAGGGCATGTACCTCGGCTGCAGTTTGTCCCCAACCTGGTGGCAGCCAGTTGATGTGTCTCTCTCACATCAATGTTTCTCTCTCTCTCCCCCCCCCATTTCTATCTGAAGATAAATAGAAAAATATCCTCAGGTAAGGATTTTTTAAAAATCCAGTTAGAGCAGCATTGAGTTTATTTATTAATTTTGGGAAATATAATCGTTATTTTATTTTATTTATTTATTTTTTTAAAAGTTTTATTATTTTTTATTAATTTACTTTTGTTACAGATGTTTCTCCTTTTTTCCCCCATTGACACCCTCCTCCCCCTCCCTCCCTGCCCCGTCCCCAGTTTTGTTGTCCATGTCCATTGGTTATGAGTACATGCGTACAAGTTCTGTGTTCATCGCTCCCCTCCCCCACCCCCTCTTCTGGCAAATGTCAGTCTGTACCCTACTTCCATGTCTCTAGGACTACCCTGTTCCTCACACTGTTATGTTCATTATATTCCAGAAATAAGTGAGATCATATGATATTTGTCTTTCTCTGCTTGGCTTGTTTCACTTAGGATAATAGTTTCCAGGTCCTCCCATGTTGTCGCAAAGGATAAGAGATCTTTCTTTCTTACAGCTGCATAGTACTCCATTGTGTATATGTACCACAGCTTTTTTATCCATTTGTCTACTGATGGACACTTGGGCTGTTTCCAGATCTTAGCTATTGTAAATAGCGCTGCTATGAACATGGGGGTACATGTATTCTTTCTGATTGGTGTTTCAGGCTTCTTAGGGTATATTCCTAGGAGTGAGATCACTGGGTCAAATGGTAATTCAATTTTTAATTTTTTGAGGTAACACCATAGTGTTTTCCATAGTGGCTGCACCAGTCTTCATTCCTACCAGCAGTGTACTAGAGTCCCCTTTTCTCCACACCCTCGCCAACACTTGTTGTTTGATGCTTTGTTGATGGCGGCTATTCTGACAGGTGTGAGGTGATACCTCATTGTTGTTTTAATTTGCATCTCTCTGATGATTAGTGAAGTTGAGCATTTCTTCATATGTCTCTTGGCCATTTGTATGTCCTGTTTGGAGAGGTGTCTATTTAGTTCCTCTGCCCATTTTTTAATTGGGTTCTTTGTCTTCCTTTTGTTGAGATGTATGAGCACTCTATATATTTTGGAAATTAGTCCCTTATCTGATATATCATAGGCAATTATGCTCTCCCATACAGTGGGTTGCCTTTCCACTTTGATGGTTGTTTCTTTTGCTGTGCAGAAGCTTTTGAGTTTGATGTAGTCCCATGTGTTCATTTTGGGAAATATAATCTTTTTAATATGTTGTTTTCCCATTCACAAATGTATTGTGTTTTTCCATAAAAGTTGATTAATAAAATTTTATAATTTTCTTCATGTAGGTTTTGTGCTTCTTTTATTCAATTTATTCTTATTTTCAGTATTTGTTGCTATTTTGAATATTTTTCTGAATACTATTTTTCTTTCTTTAGGTGATTTATAAAGAAAAAAACCTATCACTTTTAAAGTACTTTTATTTAATTTCACACCCTACAAAATTGTCTTATTAATATGATTAGATTTTTCCATAAGTATCAAGTTTTCTAGTCATTCAGTTATATCAACAAAAAGAGATTTTAAAAAATCTCTTCTGTTCTAGTGCTTATACTATTACTTCATTTTCTTGTATTTATTAGAAATTTTGAAATGCTAAATAATTATGGTGATAGCTGATTTTAATTGGAACGATTTTAGTGGTTCAACATTAGCGATAATGTTCTTTGTTTTGAGTAAATGTCTTGATTCTAGTACATTTAATTTTACTGAGGATTTTAATAAGGAATGATCATTGGATTTTATCAAATGTAGTTTCAGCATTTATTAATATAATATTTTTTCAATTTGTTGGTATAATAGATTATGTTGATAAAATATGTTGCTTTCTTTAAACAAAAATATCTTGGTCACAGTATGTTAATCTTTTAATATGTTGCTAAATTTTATTTGTTAATACTTTATGAAGCATTTATATATAGTAGACGTCAAACTGGACAAATATGAATAAGAACAAAAATGAAAATGAATAAGGACAAAGAAATTCTATACTTAAAATTTTGAAATATAGTCTAAAACTGTATTGAACATGTTTATAGAAAGAACCTGACACACCTCAAACATAATATACATTATCACAAATATAACCTTTGAACATTAATAAGGATTGATTGTGTACCGGGCTAGAAATTCTAAAAATGTCAGTATTTTAGAGGCTATATTTTTACTTCATAAGCTAATGAAATTAACATGAATAATTCAGCATAATTTAAAAAATTCTCTTATTTGGGCCCTGGCTGGGTGGCTTGGCTGGTTGGAACATCACCCCATTCACCAAGAGGTTGGGAGTTCAATTCCTGGTTGAGCATGTACAGGTTGCAACTAATAGATATTTCTCTCTCACATCAATGTTTCTCTCTCTCTCTTTCTCCCTGCCTCTCTGTCTAAAATCAGTGAAGATGTCCTCTGGTGAGGATAAAAAAAATTATCTATTTGGAAAACAGAAAGCACACTACCAGATAACCTTTGAATCAATTTTTAAATCAAAATTATAAACTTCTGAAAAAAATTATAAACTTCCGGAAAGCAAAATAAAGGAAAATACTTTATACAAAAAAAAAATACAGTGAAGATGGACTTAGAAAACGTTTTATAGCTTTATAGCTTTCATTTTTAAAGAGATGAAAAATAAAAAATATCATATTACACCATAGAAATTAAGAACACAGATTTCCAAGATGTATACTTTGTTTCCTCTTTCTCTTTCCACTTTTCATCTTTTTGGATTTCTGTGCTGTACTTTATAATGTATTTTCTATATACTGTTCCACATCACTAATATAATCTTCAAAGGGACTAATTTATCTTTCAAATCATCTACTGAGTAATTTACAGATGTTTTTCTTTATGTCTAGAAAATATTTCATTGTGCTGTATTTGAACTTGTTTAGGTTGCCGTGATGAGCTCTTTTAATTTCTGTTTACATTTACTGTACTTCTGCTACTTCCTGAGTGGGAATTCTGTCCATTCTGACTGGTTTTCTCTCTGCTTGCTGAGCCTCCAAGCAGTCTTCAGCTCAGAAGAGGTAGATACATCAGACTTGGTAGTGGGGATAAATGAATTGTGTTTAGGCTGCCTTTTTTGTTTAGAATCCTCTGTTCCACTTTGACTTAATCTATCTTGTGTTCAGCATTTTTCTTTATGATAACCATGGTAAAAGTTACCAGTCAGTTTTTCACCTATGATGGAAGCACAGTGTCCAGGACATATTAGAAATTAATTACAGTTGCTGCCAAAGATTTTGGTACATACATAAGGCATTTGGAAAAGATGAAAGATCAGTGCACCTTGGATAGTGGGTAAAGCATAATGGAAAATATGGAACTTAAGATGGCAGGTATAAAGAAGAAAAGGGATACAGTTGATAGATAGGGACAAATAGTATTATGGAGAATATTTAATTCTAGGCTGAAGATATTTTCTTGATCCTGGAGGTCAAGAAAATGTCTTTAAAGTTTTGGTTAAGCACTATGGAATCAATATTTTATAGCACTGGTAAGATGGACTGGAGGGAAATGAGAATGAGATCAACACTTAGGAGGTGAAGGGGAGGACTCCAAGTTGAGTCTAAGGATTAAGTCTGATATCTCACAGACTGTGTATTTTTTTTTCTATTGAGGAATATCTATTTAATTTTATTGAGAATATTTTTATAAACCAAAAGATTACAGGGGAGGAGTTCATGGCAATTCACAGTGACCGTTAGTAAAGGGGCTGGAAGTGGGAGCCAGCAATGGGGTTGGGGAATGAATCTTATCTAGTATGAATAAGGAAAAATACCCTTTTGAAGAGAGCTAAAAAAGAGCCAAAGTCTGGGAAGTCAAAAGAAGCCATCCGAGGTTCTAGAGGTTCAGGAAGACCACTCCTTTTCCAGTCTTAGACTTGGTATTGAGCCGATTCTTTGGTGGCCAGCTTCTCCTGTGAGCTTAGAAGATTTTCATGAAAAGAGAGAGTCTCTTTGGGAAATAAATGCCCTTTCGCAAGTTCACTTCACAGGAAAAAGAGAAAAGTATCTATGTCATAGGCACCAAGGAATCACCTTACGATTTGTCTTATAGAGGAAATATTAAAGGACTCCTAATACACCTATAGCAAAGTACTATGGATTTAAAGAATTGAATATGAAAATTGTATAATGTTTCAATTAAGTGATTTTTGAAAACTCCCACAAACCATTATAATAATGCTTGCTTGAGTGATGTCATGATCGATTAAAAAAATATATATTAGACATTTTATTTTAAGTGCGTAATTTTGCAGGCTTGGGTATCGATGTGGACAAATTGATCACTTTTTTCCCTGAAATCATTTGTGCTTTGGGGCATTAATAAATCATTTCCAACTCTCAGTCAAAAAGATATTCCACATTTTTTAATACATTTTTATAGTTTTGTTTTTCACATTTAGATCTTCAATCTACTTGAAATTCAGTTTTTTATTTTGCATGTAGTATGAATGAAGTAGAAGTTTAATTTAATTTTTCCCCTGACACTTTTTATTGTAAGATCCATTCCTTTCCCCAGTGGTTCAGATATATATAAACCATATGATACATTCCTCTGCATACATGGGTCTATTTTCTGGGCTCTGTGTTCTGTTCCATTGGGTCATTTACTATCTTTGTGCCGATACCACATCATCCAAATTACTACAGGTTTATGCTATCTTGGTATTTGATATAATAAGCCCTTCATTTTGTTCTTTATCTTCAAAATTGTTTTTTTTTTCTGTTTTATTCATAAACTATTGCCATATCTTCTAATTTCTTTTTTCTTGGAAATAAAGGGACAATCATTCTATCATTATTGAAGCAAGCTGTCCTAAATTGTTTAAAACCACCACTCATCACTTTTTTAACCTCTTTAAGATTTCTGATCTGTAAATAGGAAAATTAAGAGTACCACCTTCAGAACTTCTGGTCAAGATGGCTGCCTAGGTAAATGCACTATCGCGTCCTCCCACAACCACATCAAAGTTACAACTAAACTACAGAACAACCATCATTCAAAACCGCCTGAAATCAAGCTGAATGGAAGTCCTACAACTACAAAATTAAAGAAGTAGCAGCATCGAGACTGGTAGGAGGGGCGGAGGGACGATGGGCTGGTCCCACACCCACGTGTGGTGGATAAAAATCAGGAGGATACCTCGGCTGGGAAGGTCCTCCCTGAGGACTGAGGGGTCCCCATCCTACACCAGGCGCCCAGCTCAGGGTTCCAGTGCCAGGAAGAGAAGTCCCCATAACTTCTGGCTGTAAAACCAGCGGGAACTGAGGCTGAGGGAGGCTGAGGCGGCTGGAGCCCCAGGCAGCTCCTCTTAAAGGGCCGCGCAGGGACTTACCCAGACTCACACCCTCCAGGCTCCAGCATGGGGGAGGCAGTTTGAAAGGCCCCAGAGACATATGGGAAAGAACTGAGTTGTTTGGCATTGGAGCGAGGGCTGGGGAGGCAGCTTTCTCCTGGACAGACGTGCTGTCAGAGGCCGTTGTAGACGCCGCCATATCTGGGACTCCAGCAACCTGGCTCACACTGTTTGCCCCACCCTGGTGATTCCCTGAGGCCCCGCTCCACCCAACTTTCAGGCCCACCCAAGCTGTTGCCAGTTGCTTTACCATAGGATTGGCCTGTCTTGGATTCTGCTTCAGCTTTTCCTAAATTCTTTCAAACAAGCAGCATCTGGTCTCAGCTAGCCCCATACCTCTCGTTAAGTAATACATAGAAACAAACACAGGGAGGCAACCAAAATGATGAGACAAAGAAACAGATTCCAAATGAAAGAACAGAACAAAACTCCAGGAAAAGAACTAAGTGAAATGGAGATAAGCAACCTAACAGATGCAGAGTTCAAAACACTGCTTATAAGGATGCTCAATGAACTTAGTGAGAACCTCAGTGAACTTAGTGAGGGCCTCAAGAGCGTAAAAAAAGGACCAGTCAGAAATGAAGGATGCACAGTCAGAAATGAAGGAGGCACTAACTGAAATAAAGAATAATTTACACAGATTCAATAGCAGAGTGGGTAAACCCAAGAAACAAACCATCGATTTAGAATATAAGGAAGCAAAAAACACCCAATCAGAACAGCAAAAAGAATCCAAAAAACTCAGTTAGTGTAAGGAGCCTCTGGGACAACTTCAAGCGTGCCAACATTCGCATCTTGGGGGTGCCAGAAGGAGAAGAGGGAGAACAAGAAATCAAAAACCTATTTGAAACAGTAATGGCAGAAAACTTCCCTAACTTGGTGAAGGAAACAGACATACAAGTCCAGGAAGCACAGAGAGTCCCAAACAAGATGAACCCTAAGAGGCCACACCAAGACACATCATCATCAAAATGCAAAAGGTTCAAGACAAAGAGAGAATCTTAGAAGCAGCAAGAGAAATGCAGTTAGTTAACTACAAGGGAGTTCCCATAAGACTGTCAGCTGATTTCTCAAAAGAAATTTTGCAGGCCAGAAGGGAGTGGCAAGAAATATTCAGAGTGATGAAAAGCAAGGACCTACAACCAAGATTACACTATCCTGCAAAGCTGTCATTTAGAATTGATGGCCATATAAAGAGTTTCCCAGACATGGAGAAGCTAAAGGAGTTCATCACCACCAAACCAGTATTATATGAAATGTTGAAGGGTCTTCTTGAAGAAAAAGATTAAAAAGATGAACAAACAAAATGGCAATGACTACATATCTATCGACAATTGAATCTGCAAACAAAATGAACAGGCAGAACAGAAACATTCTCATAGATACAGAGAACATTTTGTTGGTTGCCAGATGGGAGGGGGGTTGGGGGAATGGGTGAAAAAGGTGAAGGGATTAAGAAGTACCAATTTGTTGTTAGACTGACAAACCTCAAAGGGAAGGGGAGTTGGGGGGTGGGAAGAAATAAACAAAAGAACTTATATGTATATAGGCATAGCCAATGGACACAGAAAACAGTGTGGGGAAAGGCAGGAGGAGGGCGGGAGTGGGGAGGAGGGGGTCAACGGGGTAAAAATGAGGAACATTTGTAATACATTCAACAATAAAAATAAGTTAAAAAAAAAAAGTACCACCTTCATACAGTGGATGTTAATGAATTTAAAGTTAATGTTTCTCACCCTTTTGAAACATCAATTCCCTCATCTGTAATATATATTATTTATTAAGATTAAAAGAATTAATATATCAGCATACTGGCACATAAATAAAAGTTTTTTTTTTAAAGTTATACATATTTTTTTTAAAGCCACTGGGATAGGAAAACTGAGGCATGCACAGAGGTTGTGTATAGGTGACCATATGGTAAAGACTATTGATGTAGAAAAGTGGAAATACATAAATTAGAAAGGAAAACTGGGTCAGAGAACAAAGGATGTCCATTGTTAGCCAATGAGAACAAACATGTAGTAAGCCCCTGGTCTTTGCTTACGGCTTTCCGTGCACTGTTTATTTATTCCTCTCCTTGCTCTCTGAGGTGGTGATCATACCCATTTTACACATGACATCAAACAACTTACTCAAGTCATTCAGATAATGAGTGTTCAAAACAGGTGTGGGCCTGGGTCCGATTTTAGAACCATTGTTCTTCCCTCTCTTTAAGGCTGAGGATTTTGGACTTTATCTTAAAGGTTTTTAGGAAGAAGGAAAATGTAACGGACAGAATATTTTCAGAAAGATGGGTTTGGCAGTCTGTGGAGATTGCCACATAGAGTGTGCTGGAAGGTGACAGCGGGGCTGGGAGAAGGGCCAGACTATTTCAGTCATGCAGAGGCAGAGGGAGGAAGGCTTAGGCTGCAGTAATGATGGGGGCGGGGGCAGGAGAGGGGGTGCAGTCCTGTCAGATCTCGTCCTTTCTGGCCTGGTGTTGCTTAACACTGGGCTAACATCGTATCATCTACTCAGTGAATGCCTTTGGTGTAAGCTTTTTATTTTAAGATTCCTTTTAAACTGGACTTTATTTAAAGTGTCTTTTGAAACTTTTCTTTTAAAAGAGTAGCCAATATTGATTATTTCAAAAAAAAGGAAAGCTATTAAACTAAATTATACTAAAATATTACTAAATATGAGCAGTACTAAAATCTAAAAATTATTCATTTCATGTAGTGTAAATCATAAGAAAATGAAAATTGTGTATAATATAAAATATCTGTGATTAGTATAATATTTTAAGAGCATTTTAAGATCCTTAGAATACTTAGGGCATTTTGTTGGTTCAGATGATCCAATATTTACTATTTGAATTAAAGAATAATAGGCAGATTTTTATGGGAAAATGAATACTTCCTTGGTTTGTCGCTCATTTTGATGCATGTGGGTTTGCAGAAATGTTGCCCACTAGAAAAGCAAAGCAAAATAAGTTGTTGTGACTTATTGTCACAGACTAAAGCAAGGCAAGTCTCACTGAACTAATTTTGGGTTTAAATAATCACCCTCACATGGGTCTCCTGCAGTTAATTGTAGATAATCAAAATTAAACCAAAACAAAAACCAAAAACCAAAACAAACCCTAACACCTAAACTAAATTAAATTAAAACATTGATGCTAATAAAAGCACTTAGGCTTTCAAAGACTTGTTTAGTACATTTTATACCACTTTCATTATTAGTCAATGAATTGAGTCACTTTCTGAAGTAGAATATTTGTACTGTTCAAACTTATTAATGATTTTTATAGAAGCTGGAAAAAAGCTCCAAGGGAGGCTGAGAAAGGCTGGAGGACTGAGGAGGCAGGGTGAGCACTGCATTTCACTTTCCTATAAAAATAAATTTGAATATTCTTTCAATATCCTTTTAAATAATATTATTATTAAAGAAAAAATAATAAAGATAAGAGACCAAAGTTGAGCTCTGAGTGAGGAAGTTCTGCCAGGCAAGGAGTCTGCCGCCACCCCAGCAGGGCCCAGACCCTGGGGGAGACTGGAGTAGGGAGATGGCAGGCAGGCCTCTGAAAGCCAAAGGACCACTATTTCTCTCCCACATTGAGAGGCAAGGCCCTTGCGAGTTGCTGATTGGCTGGAGCCACCTGGGCTTGCAGCATGGACAGCTCTGAGCTGCCTGCAGGTGGTCTACTGTGCAAGGGGGACTGTGTCTGGGGATTAAGGATTCCTGGAGCCTCTGTCAAGTATGTGAGGTACCCAAGTCAGGATAATGGCCCCCAGCCTGGTCTGCTCTGCTGTCAGCAGGCGAGGCTGGTAGAGATTGGTCATTATCTGGATGTCTCATTGTGGGCTTCTTTGTGAGGGAACAGTGAACTTTGGATAGTTTCCACATTCTAGTTTGTGTCTGAGCACCACATATTCTCCCCGCCTTCATTTTTAAAAAAATCAAATACATGATATCTTCATTAACAACTATAAGTTGCTTCTCTTATCTGTGGAGTTCTTAAACATTTTCATTTTCCTCAGGCCGCTTTGGCCCAGTCCCTATCCCCTGCACGCCCCTCCCCACCCTGCCCCTTCTCAGTCTCTGTTACTGAGGCTCTCCCAGTTAACATGCCACCTTTCTATGTCAATATCTCTTGTATCTTTTAAAAGAAATATTTTCTTTTTTTATTGTATTGAATTTATTGGAGTGACATCGGTTAATAAGCTTATATAGATTTCAAGTGTACATTTCCGTGATGCATCATCTGTACATTACATTGTAGGTTTACCACCCAAAGTCAAGTCTTTGTCACCATATATTTGACCCTCATTACCTTCTTCTACCTGTATCTTTTTTTTTTTAACTCAAAATCTCCTATAATTTTTTTTCCTCTTTGTTCATTCAAACAAAAAATGTTAGAAGGTCAAAACCCAAGGACTAGATGTATATATGGAGAGCAAACTTGTTTCCCACTTTCAGTGAGATTATGGGCTAAACAATGACACACGACAAACAGCTAAACAAAGAGAAAAATTCATAATAAAAAATTGTGAGAACTGCTATGAGGGGAAAGACCCGGGAGCTATATGTAGGGTAACTGCACAATCCATCATTCAAACTAGGGCACTCTTAAGAGCGAAAGGGGTCATTATTAATTATTATGTCACAACAACAGGTGAAAAACAGGAATGTGCCAGGCAAGTTGGTACATATGGTCACCATACAGGGATTCCAATTTTCAGTGGACTATACAGGGAAGAGGTAAATTAGACCCAAAGGATCAGAAGGACCCAGAGAAACAAAGATCCTACAGAAGGACAATCTGAGTAGATGAACAGAGAGTCTGATGCAAGAAAGTTTTGTGTACTTGAGGAACGGAAAGAACAAAAGTGACTGAGGCAAAAGTGGTATAAGGTGAGGCTGGAGCCAGGTCATTCAGGGTCAGCTTATGAAGCTTAGACTGTTTTTTTCTAAATGCAATTTTCAGAGAGTGAAATATTTTATTAAGCAGAGGAGGTGATGAAATCTAGTTTCTGTTTGTTAAAAGATCACTCTGCTTATTGATATAGGATGACATTCACAATTAAATAATAATCATATTGCAAAAAATTGACTGCAGCCCGGCTGGTGTGGCTCAGTGGTTGAGCATTGACCCATGCACCAAGAAGTCGCCGGTTTGATTCCTGGTCAGGGCACATGCCCAGGTTGTGGGCCAAATCCCCAGTGGGGGGCATGCAGGAGGCGGCCAATTGATGTTCTCTCTCATCAATGTTTCTATCTTTCTCTCTCTCTCCCTTCCTCTCTAAAATCAATAAAGAAAATTTTTTTAATTGACTGCATAATATGATCACATTTATATGTTTGTTTGTATATATATTAATATATATATAACAAACATATAGCAAATGGCCTGGACAGAGATATAGGAATATGAGATTGCCCATGCTTTAAAATAATTTTTATCCATATTTTCTAAATTTTGTTCATTGAATATGGGTTAAATTTGTGATAATAGTTATAAACTAGAGTAAAACAAAACCAAGAAGGTTATTCTGATTGCTTTGTGGAAAGAAGACTGGAGGGAAGTCTTGGATTCCATATTCTTCTCACAGATCATCTGGGATGTTGCCCATCAGTTATTCCTCCTCTTGACTATAGCTTTAATTTTCCTCTTTCATGAGGCTCATTTTTCTCTGCCAATGCATACAATTAGATTTGTCCTATCCTAAAAGAATCTTTCAATCTTGTTTACCTGCTCTCTTTTATTTCTCCCCTTACTAAGTGTCCTGAAAGAAAGTCTATACCCATTGCTTTCACTTTGCTTCTGTTGATTCCTTTGCAATAAAGCTTTTATTTTCCTATTCTCTTCTTTTCTCCAAAGTCACCAGTGACATTTTAGTTGCCAAATTTGATAACTATTTTTTGGTTCTTATATTGCTGGAGTATCTGACATTATCAAGTATCATCTTTAAAAAATGCATATTATGGAGAATTTCCAAAATGTATAAATGTAGATAGAATAAATGACATGGAGAATAGAAAGAGATGGTCTGCCAAACACCCAAATGCCATTCCAGAAAGAAAATAGGAAAAATTAGTAAGGGAAAACATGCAAAGAAATATACCCGATAATTTTCAAAAATTGATGAAACCCACAAATTGAAGAAATATAAAATAACATGTTCATCTAGACATAGTTTAGTAAAACTGAATAATATCTAAGACAAAAATCTTAAAAGACAAACAACCTACATTGACTATAGAAGGCAATAATTTTAAGGTTTAATTTTGGAGTTAAAGAAAAAACAAGAGAGATAAAATACTAAAGAAAATAAATCATGTGAATTAGAAGGAGGGATTAGGTTTAAAACATTAAATTCCATGTATTATTTGTGAGGAAGGAAAAGTTATTTATTACATTTAGATTGTATTAAGTTTGTATGTTAAAACTTGCATGAGCATCAACTGATGAATATAAATATAAATAGGGCATATCTTCTAAAAAATAGAAGGAAAAGTGTAATTTTAAAAAGGCAAGAAGCCCGGCCGGTGTAGTTCAGTGGTTGAGCATTGACCCACACAACAAGAGGTCATTGGTTCGATTCCCGGTCAGGGCACATGCCCAGGCTGTGAGCCCAATCCCCAGTAGGGTGAATGCAGGAGGCAGTCAATCGATGTTCTTTTTCATCAATGTTTCCATCTCTCTCTCACTTCCTCTCTCTCTAAAAATCAATAAAAAAAAAAAAATTTTTAAAAAAAGGCAAGAAAACAAGGCAAAAGCCAAAGAAGGAGAGAAAAATGAGACAAACATTGAGACAACAACAACAAAACTCAAACAACTAAATTGGTAGAAATAAACCTGACTACATTAATAATAACAGTTATAAATGCATTGAGCTCTCTAGGAAAAGGCATAAATGATCAAGAGTGGATTTTAAAAGTCCAACCATATGCTGTTTACAAGATCATATCTAAAACACCAGAAAAGATTTTTTTTTTTTAAATCCTCACTCAAGGATATTTTTCCATTTATCTTCAGACGGAGTGGGAGAGAGAGAGACATCAATGTGAGAGCGACACATCAGTTGGTTGCCTCTCACATGACCCTGACCAGGAACTGAAACACAACCGAGGCACATGCCCTTGACTGGAATCAAACCTGTGACTCTTTGGTCCTCGGGTCAATACTCTAATCACTGAGCCAAACTGGCCAGGGCTAAAACATCAGAAGAGTTTTAAATACAACAATAGAGAATTATACACCAATCAAATACAAACTAAAAAGTTGGTATGTTATAGCAGATAAAATAAACTTAAATTTAAGGGGATAGCATTAGTTGAGTTATAGGGTCATTATATAGTAATAAAAGTTTTAAATCACTGGAAGAAGGATTGTGATGTGCTACCCACAACCCTCTTTAGGATTAAAGGTTTTATCATTTCAGCTCTGGGATTGTCACCTATAGATAGATAGCCCTCAGTTGTCAGTCTCCTAGGGAGATTGAAACCTCCTCAACCAAGTTCACACTCTCTTCCCAGGGCAGCTCAAAATAAATGACTGATAGACCAACATGGAACACTCTGGGTGAATCTACTTCAGAACTCTTCACATGGCCTCTTCATAGAGACGTTCCACTGAGACCATCATCACATCTTGATATCTCTTTCTGGTCAATCCCGCTCTTATCCCTTCCCTTCCACAGGTGTTGAATGCAAGAGCGCTCCCTAATAAACCTCCTACATTCTAATTTCTGTCTCAGAATCAGCTTCCTGGGAAACCCAAGTTGCAATAGATGGTGCCAGAGTGGCCCAAGAAAGCAAGTGTGGGATGGGATTTTGGACCCCTTTTACCTACTCTCGGTCAGTCCTGGAGACTGTAAAACTGATGGTAGGTGAAGCCCCTGGCATAAGATAGCAAACAGTGCAATTGCTAGAACTTTCCCTGGAGGTGGATTGGAATGGTATACCAGTGGAAGAATATGCATTAGTTCATGTATGTTTCCAGCATTTGAGAATTATGGAAAAAATAGTAACTATAAGGACTATGGGATTGTTAACCTCAGTTGATGCTCTGGAAAAAGATAACAGGAAGTTGAGAACATTTAATTAGCAATTAAAAGCTAAGTGTGAAAGCCAGAGGGTTTCCTTGGCAGCATATAAAACAATGCTCACCTCTTATAGGGGAAGAGCAGAGAGAGCCCAACCAGCCATGAAAACAGTAGAACTCCAAAGAGGATTAAGTGCCCAGCCAAAGCATATCTGCCATGGTGAGACCTCAGAACAACAGAAGCAGGGAGATGGTATATATATTTGTGGACCCAAATATTGTAATGAGTGGTAAGACTGGAGGAGCAGCTACAAGATCTGACCCACAGAGAGTTTTGAAGATGGTTAATAGCACACGGTGTCCCTAAAGGCTAAATCAAAGGGCAGACAAAAGGACATTACTGAAGCTGTGCTATCAAGAGAAATCAAGGATAGAGGACCAAGTTGAGGGCACTCACCCCCAAAGTCATGATCCCTCGCACAGTTTCAGGGCATGAGGCAATTTTTGGACTCAGAACCAATTAAAAATCTATTTTAAAAATTCAAGAAAAGGTTTCTTCATGTTTGGTAGACCATAAAACTACTAGTTGAGCACCAAGCCTTTCACTAATCAGAGCAGAAAAACCATATTCTTCTTTTTTTTTCAATAGAGCAGTCAGCACATTCAGCATCACCTTTTTGTGCTTTGGGCAGCCCTAAAAGAACGTTTCTTCAGAAAACTGTTTCTGAGATGTAGTCTGGAGGTTTATTTTAGATGTGACCACCTGTGTGAGGTGCAAGGGGTATTTTAAAAGGAGCTCTTTCATTTGTCTTTGTGGGAGAGAGGTTGCACCAATCAAAATGACATCACATTCGCGGGGCACCTGTGAAGCTATGCAGAAGTTGGCTCAAGTACAAAAGACTTTGTTTTCCTTTTTCTTTCCTAAGGTAGTTAACTTGATTTCTTCTCTCCATAAATTCTTTAATTGGCTTAATAAAATACACAACAAACTGAGTACCCTTTTCTATTAGTTCCATTGTGAACATTTATGTAGTGAAGTTTAACTAACCAAAACATTACATTTTATGCAAAAAAAAATTAAAGGTTTCAGAACAGCTAAAAAATACTTAAAAGAAGAGAAAAATTTCAAAGTAGTAGGGCTTTCTTTGACAATAATTCTCACATTCACATTAGTTGCTCTTAAATAAAACCTGCCGTGGCTTTCCATAGGCAATAAAGAAGGCATAATACTTCTTTATTTTTATTTCTCTGTAGCACGTGGAGCTTTACTAGTGGCAGTGTTAAGCTAATTTTTAAAGACAGAAACAAGAGAAGAGATTTAATATTAACTGTGCTGTGCCCTAAGGCTAATCAGGCAGCTGGGATTGGCCCAAATTGATATGTGATTATAGTATTTTTCCAGAAAAAGCTTAATTTTTCTTTTGAGAGAGGGTCTTATGCAATGATAGAAGCAGGGAAGAAGTTCAGAATTACAGATCACCTCCATGGTCAGATTCATCACTGACCCTTCAAATGACTTCAGGCAAGTTTCAGTTATTGTTAAAAGCTAAAATGTACCAGTTGAAGGGGCATAGGGAGGAATAGTGTAACCAGAGCCTGGTGGGCTTCACTGTGGGTAAAGCCTGCCTATAAGAATGGTGGTTTTGGGGGTATAGCCACTGCAAGGATCCTGGCTTTGAAGTAAAAAGAGTGGAGAAAGAAATACCCTGATACCTCTCTCTACTTATTTTCTGATATTCCAGAAGCCAGAAGGCAAGGGAGCCTGGGTGATGCAGTTGTGACTGCCACCCCCCAGGACACACAACAGTGCAGAAAATGTGGGGCATGGCTATTGGGAATGTGTAGTCATATTTCTTATTTCTTTTCACCCTGTGTATTAGTTTTCTATTGCTGCTATAACAAATTACAAACTTACTGGCTTAGAAAAACATACATGTATTATCTTACACTTCTTGAGGTCAGAGCACTGAAATAGGTCTCACAGGGCTAAAACCACAGATGAGTCTGCATTCCTTCTGGCTCTAGGGGAGAATCCATGTCTATGCCCTTTCTAGCTACTAGAGACTGCCTGTCTTCCTTGGCTCATGACCCCTTCTGCCATCTTCAAAACCAGCAATATTGGGCTGAGTCTTCTCACAGCCATGTATCTGGTTCTTCCTCTTCTGCCTCCCTTTTTTACTTATAAGGACTCTTAGAATTACTTGGATCCACCTGGATAGTCCAGGATACTTTCCCCATCACAAGGTCGTTGGATTAACAGCCTAATTTCCCTTTGCCATGTAATCTAATATAGTCACAGATTCTGGGGCTTAGGGAACATCTTTGGAGGAACCATTATTCTGCCTATCCCACACTATTAATTCAACAAAAGTGTTTAGGGATATTATGACTTTCCTTATACTTCACAGTGCTGCAGATAAAGTAATGGCCAAAAGGTCCAACTAACTACACTTTTAGAATTCTCATACGTTCTGGTATCTGTTTCTGCATACAACCTGAAGATGTCACGAGTGGGATGTATATTGTCACAGATGTACAAGGATTCCATTTGAACAGTTTTGAATTCGAATTTATGAAATGTTTTCTTATTGGAACTCCTTATGATGTTTCAAAATGTCTCAGGTTCTTATAATGGGAAACGATCACATTATAAGACAATTCCCTCAATAGGTATTTAGTGAAGTCTCTAAGGGAAAACCAAACTATATAGTAGACCATGCATCTCTTTCTTGAGTAAGGGAGGGAAATCTACCACAACCACTTCATATTAGTGTTTATGCTGCTAGGATTTGCAGCTACTTTGCAAATTACAGATTCATTTGAGGATCAAAGAAAATGCCTGATTTTGTCCATTATCTGTATTACAGCTGACTCCAATCAATTTGAATATACACAATTCTTTCGTTCCTTTTGGTAGATTGTGGTAGTCAGCTATGGATGCAGGTTAGCTTTGCCCTCAAACCTTTGCAAAGCAAGACTCAACTACGTTTTGCCACAACTAACAGATACTTGTTAAGTCAACATCCATTAGCAAGCTAATCTGAGACATTTTATAAACCTGTTCCTAAGGTGTGATAAAGTTCCAGGTTCGTGTTCTTTACGTGCCCCACGAAAACCACACAGTGTGTAGACAGTTCGTTTGACGTGGCTACAACAACATTTCAGAGGCCGAAGTCTTGCCACTGCCATCAGTCAGCCGAAAATCCTCCTAAGAAAATGGCTGGACGTAAGATTGTTAAGAGATCAAGCCCTGAGGTTCATCCCTAAGAGTGGAGGCCACAGCTGGTGCTAGCCTCTTACATCCTGTTTTAAACTACCTTAGTCAATTGACATATCTTCAATAATTTTAATTTCACCAAGGAAAGCCCACTTTTAATATCCATTATGCTAGAAAAGCAGTCCATTCTTTCCACCAGGTGAAATTTGTTTCTGACATTCACTCTGTTAATCATCAATGCCCGAGGTGTTGATGGCGGTTGGATTAGCAGAAGTCCTTGTGGTAGCTGCCGCCGAAGTTTGGCCTTTCCATGTGTCCCTAACTGTCCACTTCTAGACTGTTTATTTTATGTTAGGGCAACTGTCTCCTTCAGAATGTAGTTCAGCTAACTGGTACGTGCATAATATCACACTGTATCTGTTGAAGTATTCAAAACTTTATGACAGGTATCATAAAAATCAGCAGTGAAACTTTTAAAGCCCATTAAAAAAAGTTGCAGAGTTGACTTTTTTGTTGATCAAGAGAAAAGAATTTGTGGCCTGTGAAGTTGGATTTTCCTGGTTAATGTAGGTTTACTATACTATAAATATGACATAGTAAATGGAAGCTGATTAGTATTCAGTGAACTTTAGTATTGGGAATAGTTTGTTGTTTGGATATTGCTTCAATGTAGGAACCATCCCAAACCTATGATTAAATAAGTATCAGGAATTTTAAGGAACCTTACAAAGATCATCCTTTGAACCAATTGAGAATTAAGATAAAAAAGAATATGGCAAATGTATCTCCTTCAGTACTTGTGATACATGGAATAGTGGTTAGATCATGGACTCCAGATCAAGTCTGCTACTTCTGGCCCTGTAATCTAGGGAAAGCTGCTTACACTATCTGTCTCATATTCTTAAGTAAAAAATGGGGATAACAAGAATATACCTCCCACAAAAGATTGCTGTGATAATTGATTTATATTTTTAAGAAAAGGAGGGGGAAAACAGTGCCTGGCACATAGTAATCAGTGTGTAAATACCAAGTATTACTATTGTTATTATTTTTTTTTTCAAAGATAGATTGGATGGCATAGTTCTCTTGGTAGGAAAGTGGGCCCACTAAATTCTAGAATTGAGGATATGTGCCCCTCTCCCTTGCAAGTCATGACAGGCCTGGACCAGGCAGCCCTCACCCACAGAATGCCTATTTAGGCAAAACTTGCATCAGAGAGGCTTGGAAGAGAATTCTCCTCACGGCAGGCTGCTTGACCCAAGAAGACAAAAGAAGGTAGCTCAGCTGAGCATGCCCTGTTCACTTTTCTCAAATTTACAAATCCGATGAGTTGATCAACATTCCTTGAAATAAAATGAATAAAGGCATCGAGAGGGGCCAGCAGCGTTTAAGAAAAACATCCCCTCACAGAAAACAAAGTAGAGATATCATCCTTACAGTTGATCTTTCCCACAGGACAATGTGAAGGCCCTTCCAACTGAGTGACAACCAATTTTAACACAAGTATAAAATGAGATTTTAAACTCATATAACTGAAATGAATTGAGTCAAACAGGCCTCAGGCATGAAAAGTACAGATATTTTTAAAACAACAACTATCTGCCTCTGTCCATTTCTCATTCCTGCTTGACTCTATTCTGGTTCATGTTCTCCTTCTGCACACAATTTTCTCCACATGGCAGAGAAGAAGGCCACTAACAGCTCCCGCTTCATACTCTTCCAGCTCTGTGACACAAAAGGCAAGACCCCTCTCCTTTACCTTGCAACTGAAAACCCGGAGGAGATACTGTGATTGGTTGATTTGTCACATGCCTGCTTCTGAATCAGTTTCTTGACCAGGGGAAGGATTAGGCTGGGTCACCAACTGTTCCCTGTAGTTAGGCAATAGGATTTTCTGATTGGTAATTACAAAAGAATTACATTAGTATAGAAGGCTACTTAACTTTTTCCTAGGTTTCTTGGAGGATGCCCGGTCTTCTCCTATTTGCTTATGTAGTGGCCGGCACAATATTGAATGAGTGAATGAATGAATGAATGAATGAATGAATTTGGCAATGTCTGACTCTCTCAGTAGTTTTGATATTTTAGGCTATTTGTTCTCTATCTTCTTAGCCTTTAAAATGTGTTTTTAAATATGTTTTTCTGGGTTTTTAATAAATAATCATAATTATATCTTTTGAAGTATTTGTAGAAATAAACAATAAGCTGTTTCTGACATGGCCTGCAGCAACCAATTAATAATTAGGAGCATCACTGGGTTCCTGTAAATATAAATCAAGGGAGCAATTTGGCCAGATAAAAGGCCAGGAGAGGCCAATGTAATTCAGGAATAATGGAGAGTGTTGCAGTGTAAACATTAGCAATTAAGTGGCGACTATTAAAACAGCTATTCAGACTAGGGGAACTGAGAGACTTATAAAATGAAGTGTGTTTATTGTTTTTCATGGACTTTTGAACTTGTTTATATTTTAGTTCCAGCAGCTTCTCCATATACTCCTTGTTCAAGTATAGTTTTGGGGCATGGGATCAAATAATGTTCAACCTATTATTTGGTAATCAATACACTGTAATGCTTAACTTAAATCTTTCCTTACAAATGCAGAGGAAAGATTTTTACCCTATAATTTAGATACAAGAACAGAACCTGAGATTAAGAATTGCAGGGCACCCCTGGCTGGTCTGGCTCAGTGGTTAGAGCATTGGCCTGCAGATTGAAGGGTTGTGGATTCAATTCCCCAACAAGGGCATGTACCTGGGTTGCAGGTTTGACCCCCCAGCCCTGGTCGGGGTCATTCAGGAGGCAACCAATTGATGTGTCTCTCTCATATCGATGTTTCTCTCTCTCTCTCTCCCTCCCTCCCTTCCACTCTCTAAAAAAATCAATGCAAAATATCCTTGGGTGAGGATTAACAACAACAACAAAAAATTGCAGGGCAGGTGCTTTACTTGGGAATTCGATCCTAGGGAGCAGGAACTTGGGGAAGGGGGAATAACAAGGAAACTTTCTTATAAAGTTTCCCACTGCTACAGGTGGCTCTCCCTTCAAGGGACCCTTTTGAAACGTATCTGGGAGTCCATTCCCCATTGACCAAGGCTGGGCCCTAGAGCATTTATTTTCTCTCACTTCTTATGTGCACATATGTGAGTTCTCAGAGGGTTTTCTCTGGGATGTCAGAGAAATCCCAGGCAGGAAGGAGAGGTGTACTGTGCAAACCCAAGGAAAGACTCTGTCCAGTTGTCCCTGTCAAAGCTGGTCAAAGACTGTGCTGCCCTAGTCACCTTAGAAGCAGCAGGAATAACAGGTATGGTGGATCAGAAAGACTTTGAAGCGGTACTTAAGAGGTGTGTGACGCATTGGCTGTCTGCTGCTGTACACTTTTTCTAATGATTTTATTTAAAAGCCAACAGCCTTCCTCCTGACATTGTTAAAATCTCTCTCACCCTCTCACCTGCAATTGGTGTATATGCCAAGAAGTATCATCTTAGGAAAGGACTATGCCTAGATCTTGTTCTCAGAACTTCTTTGCAGGCCCCTCCCTGGAATTCCCAGAATCTACTTGGGGTTAGACTAGGTCTCTTCTAGTATACACCACCTATGATGGTTAATTTTATATGTCAACTTGTCTGGGCCACAATGTCCAGATATTTGGTCAGACATTATTCTGGATGTTTTTGTGAGAATGTTTTTGGATGAGATTTACATTTAAATCAATGGACAGAATGCCCTCCATAATGTAGGTGGGCCTCATCCAATCAGTTGAACAACTGAATAGAAGAAAAGACTGACCTCTCCCCTGAACAAGAGAGAATTCTCCAACACATTCTCTGTAGACTTCATCTGCAACATACACCCTTCCTGGTTCTACAGCAGATTGCTTTTAGACTCAAATTGCAACTCTTCACTAAATCTTCAGGCTATTGGCCTCCCTCATCAGATTTTGCCACGCCTCTGAAGTTGTTTGAACCAATTCTTTAAAATAAATCTCCTTCTATACATATATATACATCCTATTTGTTCTGTTTCTCTGGACAACTCCACTGATACACTAGTCCTCACAACTTCACAGAAAAAAAGGAAGTTTTTACAAGACCTAGTGAGTTGAGATCTCAAAGTGACGCTGTCCTGTTGCCTAGAGGTCTTCATCAACATGTGGTAATTGGTGGTGGAAAAATGTCGCTTAAGCTGATCCATTTTATATAGAGCCAAAATTTTATAGAAAATATTTGTTTTAAATTTGTTTGGGATCTACCTTGAAGAAAACTAATCTAAAATTATAAAAACAAATCAATTTAATATCAAATAAAATTAGACATAATTATAACTATACATTATTAAAACAAAGGTATATTGTTGAAGGTATATTTTTTCATAATATATAGAACTATATTTGTGGCAAAAATATGACACTATATGCTGATTTAGGCAGCACAATGACTACTACAGACATTTCGGCAAAAACAAAAACCTTTTGACACCACTTTTCTCAAAGACCCTCTCAATCTATTTTTTTAACTTCAAAAAAAATTATCTTTATTGTTGAAAGTATTACAGATGTCCCCTCTATTTTCCCCATTGACCCCTCCACCACACTCCCACTCCCACCCCAGGCCTTCACCACACTGTTGTCTCTGTCCATGGGTTTGCATATGCATATAGGTCCTTTGGTTAATCTTTTCCCACTCCCCTCCCCACTTCCCTCTGAGATTCCTCAGTCTATTCCAAGCTTCCATGTCTCTGACTCTATTATATTCATCAGTTTATTTTGTTCATTAGATTCCACATGTAAGTGTGATCATGTGATACTTATCTTAAGCTATTTGCAATAGCTAAAATCTGGAAACAGCCCAAGTGCCCATCAATAGATGAGTGGATAAAAAAGCTGTGGTGCATATACACAATGGAATACTATGCAGCTGTAAAAAAGAAGGATCTCTTACCCTTTGAGACAACATGGAAGGACCTGGAGAATATTATGCTACAGGAAATAAGCCGGTCAGAGAAAGTAAAATATTACATGAGCCCCTCAATCTTTTGTTCTTCAAACCATCGTCTTTTAAAATCTTATCTTGACTTAACTAACCCTTGTTGATTTTCTCTTCTTCAGTCGCTAACCAGTTTAACTGCCCAATTCTTATTTGTCAATGTCTTATGTAATACTTAAATGTTTCTCCAACATCATGTAAATCGGCTTCATCCAATATTAAGTTTTTGAAAGCTTTGCAGTTTCACTTGGAGAATAATTCGCCATACTTACATTGCACATTTGGCTGTTGCACACATCAGCAGTTAAAGACTGTCTAAGGACTTTGGCATGAGGGGTTGAGAAAGAAGCCAATGTTGTTGAAAGGGGGTTGGGGTGGGGATGCAGGAAGAAGGAAATGGAGTGGCGCTGGTTTATCAAAGCTCAGTTTCTTAGTGTTATGACTTTTGCTCCTCTCTAGAGCAAGATACAACCTGTAACTTCAGGGATTTAGACAGGGAGAAGAACAAGGTTGCCTTTTATTTATAGCCCACTAGAGGACCTTGAATCTGGGTCTGTCTCTCTAGGGCTCTCCAAGATCAGCAAAACCTAATTCCAAATCATATGCCACATGGGTTACTGACCCTTGCTTCAGCTGTTAGCTTCCTAGAGAGAGAATTTTATGGCTATAGCTCCCATTCTGCATTAGCTTGTAGTGGCTTGACTGTAGTTCACATTTTAAAGATGTGTCAAAAACGGATGGGTCATGTTGCTTTTGGAACAGTTTACGAAATTCTGCTATTTTATCTGGGATTTCCATAGAGATTCCTTCAGACAAGGGCCTGTGTACTTAGCAATGTTTGTTGAGCAAGTTGATAGAGTTGATGAACTCAAGCTGCCACTTTAGACAGTTTTTTTTTATTTTCTTTGCTTGGATACAAGGACTTTCATCTAGAGCACACACAGTATTTAGAAGCTTAAAGCCTGTGATTTCAGCATAATGGTTATTTCAGCCAATAGCTTTGAGAGCCTGAGCTAAGATGCCCTGAGACAAGGTGACAGGCAAACATCTGCTGGTTGCTCTTTTTGGGGTGAGGTTCAGCTCTGTGAGGAAGTTTTTCCAAAGGTCTGACTACACAAAATTATCTGTGTATTTGGACTTAGGTATGGTATAGTGATAAAGTGTGGTAGCTTCAGAGTCAGAAAGAAGGTTGGGTTTCAACCCTGGATCTATTACTTAGACATTTTGTGATCTCAGTCTAGTCCTGTTGCTGCTCAGCTCCTCAGTTCTCATATCTGTAAATTGGGAACATTAACAGCACTTAACTCTTTAGGTTACTGCAAGGATTATGAAAGATAATACATACAAAGGGATTATACCAGATGTTACCAAACGTTTTCAGTTCATGGGGCCCTCAGGGTCTCAGTAATTTTTCATGATGTTCTCAAGCCAAAAGAAATACCCAACAGCACAGTGAAGATGTACAGGTGTACCTCAGGTATGACTCATTATGGAAATATGTGAGCTGAATCTTCAGTTTATTTATTAGTTAGGTCCACACAGCTTAATACATATTTATATTCTAACAATTTAGTGACTAATTGAAAAGTTCATACACATACTTTAAGAAAAAAAAATTTTATCTTTCTTTTTAATTGATTTTTTTAGAGCAAAAGAGGAAGGGAGAGAGAGAAAGAAACATTGATGTGAGAGAGAAACATCGACTGGCTGCCTCCCGCACACCCCCTGCCAGGGATCGAGCCACAACCAGGGCATGTGCCCTGATCAGGAATAGAACTGGGACCTCTCAGTCCATGGGATGATGCTCAATCCACTGAGCCACATTGGTCAGGCAAAAAAATTTTTTTTTTCTTTTTAACCACCAAACCAGTATTACATAAAATGTTAAAGGGTCTTCTTTAAGAAGAAGGGGACAAAAAGATAAAAAATATGAACAATAAAATGGCAATAAATACATATCTATCAAAAATTCAATCTAAAAAAAACAAAATAAAGAAACAAACAGAGCAGAAACATTTTAGTGGTTGCCTATTGAACACTAAGTTTCTCAAACTTTGAAATCAGATTGGACGTTGGCACTCTCATTTCCTGTTCTATGTTGATTTTTCTGTAGTACTTGCTTTTTTATCACAGTGTCTGTGGAAAACCCAGGTTCACAAAGAGTTAATGTCATTAAAAGGAATGCTGTGGGACCTGATGTTGAGAGTGCGAACTATGTCGAGTTAGCAGGCCATGCGGTGTTCTATAGGTGGAGAGTATCATGGTTTCTCCCATAATGCAAAATATCCCCCAGAGCTCCTCTGAGCTCACTGTGGTGCTCTGAGGCAGGACACCATTTGGCAGCTTTCCTACCTTTCCTGCCTCCGTTGCATGTGTCCTCAAAGCTCTTCCAGGTGATTTACACATGTAACATGCCTGGTTTGGGAGGGATGACATTTGAGCAAACCTAATGACAGGAGTATGTTATCTGATGAAATTATCATCACTCAATGTCATCTGTGGGAGAACATCTGGGTTGCTGCTTTGCACAGCACCATTCTGGATTTTCATTTTCTGTGTATGGCACTCCTGAGAACACAATGTGAATGATGTCCCTTAAAGTTTACCAAGTGGAAACCCTGGAGAACAGGGTACAGGCATAGTGCAAAATGCTTCCTATGGGAGATCTCATTTAATCCTTTAGAAAACAAACCTTCAGTAGTCTTGGGAGAGGCAGTATGCCTTAATGATCAACTTATTTCTGGAGGTACAAAGCTTGCATTAAAATCTTGGCTCTGTTACTTACCAATAGTGTGACCTTGGTAACATTGCTTAAGCTCTCAGTATCTGCTAGACCTTAGGGATATATAAGGAATAACTGTTTGAGGGGAATGTGAGCAAAGGTTGATATTGTGGGCTAGAGTGTCTACATATGTACATAAGACATCTGCCATGCTAGATGGAGCCAGGAATGAGAAGACAAAGGAAGAGGACCCTGGCTCAGGTGTTCTATACAGCTAAGTGCTGGCAGGGAATATTAGAGAACCTGAGAAGTATACATGTGAACCAGGCATTCCAGATTACGAAAGTATATTTGTCAAGATAAGAAAATAGAATATATTTAACAGATTGTTAGCGTGATTAATAGAGTTCCAGAAATTAGGTATATAGTAGGTGGACTTCCATTTCTACCCCTTCCCCAGGCCTTACAAATGCTGAAGTGGGAAGTCGGGGGCTGGCTGCATGACCTTTCAAAGCATGATTTAGCAGATGAGTAAAGTGATCAGCTTTGTATTTCAGGAAAGTCAGGCAGCAGTGAGACTAGTTAGTAAAGGGTAAGTTTGGAGGAAGGGAAACAATGGCAGGAAATTCAGACAAGAAATGACAATTCATTGCTATGACAATGGGTGTGAAGAGGAAGGGTGGGTTTGAGAAATATTTAGAATGTACAGTCCATAGAACTTATTTACGACATTCGATTATCATTCAGTTAGAGATACCCAGTACCCAGTTGCATATTGGGGTCAGGATATTGGGAGAGAAGTTGGGACTCAAGCTATGAATTTGGGGGTCACAAGTGTTTGTAGTGGTAGCTAAAGTCATGTGTGGGGAATGAGGTAATTTGAGAGGCAAGCAGCATAAAATGAGAAGAGTCCTGAGACCAAGTCCTTGGGGAACAGCATTCAAAATACAAGCAGAGGGAGAAGAACACTTGTAGGAGGCTGAGAATGAACACTAGAGAGTGGGGAAGATATCCTGAGGTATGGTGTCAAAGAAGCCAAAAGGGACATGTCTTTAGAGAAGAAAGATCAACAGTGTCTTTGCTGTAGAATCAAATAAAATATCTATGGAATAGTGTCCATTGGATTTGGCAGTATTCCTGGTTAATTTAATAAGTTCAGTAAATAGTCTTGAATGACTTGAACAGCAAGGATAAAGTAAATATGTAAAGGAACAAGTGATAAAAGTCCACAGGATGTTAATCCAGCCATGCTCTTCTAGTAAACGAACTGAAATTATTGTTATAGGGTCAGACACTTGTCACCAGCCAGAAGCTTATCACAACCCCAGATATTGTGGAGATGTTAATATATGGAAAGATGTTAATCTGTAAAGAAGGGGAAAATAAAATAAAAACAGATGAAATAAATTGCTGTGGCAAAATTTTCTAAAATGTCATGTCAGTTGGTGTCAACTGTCCCCATAGTTCTACCTGAGCCGTTGCTCTCCAGCAAACCGAATCCTACCCTGCAACCAGCACCAACCCTACTCCTCCCAAAGCTTCTTCCGATTTGCCCACCGCGCATTTGGCTTTTCTCATCTACATTTCGTACCTTTTGGACAACTATCCTACACTAGTAATCTATGTGGACTATCTAATCTCCCTAATGACATTTTATGAGCCTTGCCATCTTATCTATTTTCCATAATAGAATCGTGGTTAGTAGATTCTCAAAAAATATTTTTGAAGGAATATTTGATTGGTACAGGGCAGTCAGTGTGCCAAGTGAATGATGCCATTGGAAGCAATAAGGGCTACTCCTTTGTCTTAGAAATGAATAACAATATAATGTGAGCACTGGAAGGGGTCTCGTCTAACTCCAAAGATCATTTATGACCTTCGTCAGATGTTCAAAGTGAACATGTTGTGAGCAGGAAATTGAAGCATTGTTTTTATGTGAACTTCAAGTAGGTGGTAGCTTAGGGACTGTGACAGTCGGTCATTGGCCTCTGCTCTCACGTTCATTCCTTGTCCTTCTGCGAATGACTGGAAGGCTGACCCGTATAGACTGCATTTCCCAGGCTTCCAGCTGAGTTTAGCCAATGGGAAATTGGAAGGTGAAAGAGAGGAAACAGCATTTGCCCTGGCTTTGCCCTGGCAGATGTTTCCAGCATTGATTCTAGCTCCTTGTGGCTTTCTAGTCTGCTGGATAGGCTTCTGTGTTCCAGCTTTCCTGCCTTCTGGGCCCTGGGAACCCTGTGTCCACTCGTGGTGGTTATGGTTTTCGGCGTTGCAAATCTCTGGGTTACCTCACTGATACCTCTTTAGCCTCTAAACTGTTCCATTACTGCCCTGGCTGGTTTGGCTCAGCTGTTAGAGCGTTGGCCTGCGATCCAGAGAGACCCGGGTTCGGTTTCTGCTAAGGGCACATACCTCGGTTGCAGTTTGTCCCCGGCCCCTGGTTGGGTTGTGCGGGAGGCAGCCACTCGATGTGTCCCTTTCACATCGATGTTTCTCTCTCTTTCTCTCTCTCCCTCTCCCTTCCTCTCTCTCTAAAATCAATAAAGAAAAAAAATTTTAAAAATAAAAAATAAACTGTTCCATTACTGAGAAACCAAATTTCTTTCATTGTATCCCCCTTGTTTGAAATATATAACAGAAGGACACACACAGAAATAAAAATATAAAGGAAGGGGGAGGGGGTTGAAGAAGAGATGAAAAGCAAAGAGAAATGAATGTTCTTTCCAAGCTGTGGGTTACTAAGGACAACACGTGCAAAAACACTGAAAACAAATGTGAGACTTCACCAGAATTACTAGCAGCAAAAAGATTTTATCACTGGAGTAATTTGAGAATCGATTCCTTTGACTGAGCTCAGTGGAGCCAGAAAGGAGACAAAGGAGAGCTTGTGATCTGATGGAGATGAGCTGGGAAAATTGACTTTGGCACTTTGGCCCATGGAAGGAAATGAACCATACATAAGTACATAAGTAGTAAAAAGGGAGTGAGCTGCTACTTGGATGAGTCTTGATTTTAATTCAGTGCCGCTGATGGGTCTTTGACATCATAGAGCAGTTTCTAACTACACCAGATTGGCAATGCAGCGGAGCAAATAACTGTGAACAATTACTGGTGACAGAATGAAATTTCTAGATCGGCATGCTTTTGCCTTATTTGTGTATAAATCACCAGTGGATACATTACCCACCTAGAAAACCTCCTACATCTAAAGGTGGTCTTCAGGCTCTGTGATTTCTCTGCTGTGGCCAATCCCTGTGCTAGTATCTTTTTTTCTTTAATGGAACTAGGAGTTCATGCTCCTTGAACTAGAAAGGTGAGAGTATCCCAAGAGCCCCAGAGACCGTACTCTTGGAGGAAAGAGAAAAATATTCTCATTTTTAAAAAATTCTAATTTATCCCTTTATCTAAACTTCTCTCTATAATTAGGCTCAAGGCTGTAGAAAGTTAAAGAAAATCCCAGACCAAAGAAGGATTGCTCTGTACATGACGATCTGAAAATGTAGCCAAGAAGTTGGAAACTGGGAACAGGCTGACTTTTCAAGGAACTGAAAGCTTTTAGTCTTTGTAGTTTGTCCAATGTCTGCCTTGACATTAGTTTTTCCAAATGCTTTTGTTTTCTGGTTCTCTTGGGGTGGTGAGTAGTTTGCTTGTTGGATTGGGATTAGGTCGTGGGCTTTTGTGATGTAAATAGTTAAGAATTCTGCCAAAGGCCGCCTTTATATTATTTAACCAGGTTTCCTCAGGATTCCCCAAAGGAAGCCAGAGACCTGCAAACTGTCACCTTGTATCAGAGTGGGACTTTTTGTTCAAAATTTGGAAAAAATCAGTCATTGCTCATTGCCAGGGCTTTCCCGGTTTTGTGGACACTGATTAGTTAAGAATTTCCCAGAAATCAAATCTTGCTTTGGTATTCTACTTCTATCTCTTATTCTTCTTCTTATTATTATTAATTTATTTTTGTTACAGATGTTTCTCCTTTTCCCCCCCACAGACGACACCCTCCTCCCTATCCCGCCCCCCCACCCTAGCATTGTTGTCTATGTCCATGGTTATGCATACATGCATATAAATTCTTTGGTTTATCTCATCCACCCCCCCTGAGGTTTGTCAGTTCTTCTTATTTTTTAAAAGCACTATTCAAATGCGTCACAAACTTTCTTTTGTCCTCTTCTAACTGAATTTTTATAGGGAGGATTTATAAAGCTATAAAATTTTTAGATTTATCTTCCCTTTTCTAATTAATTTTCTTTTTTCTTTTCTTCTTCTTCTTCTTCTTCTTCTTCTTCTTCTTCTTCTTCTTCTTCTTCTTCTTCTTCTTCCTCTTCTTTTGTTAGAACAACTCAGCAAAGTAAAATTCTGGTTTATTGTTGGACAACATTTTTTTTTCACACACACATCAAACCGGCCTAAATAAATAAATAAATAAATAAACAACAACTTCAAAGACAAAAAACAGGAAAAAAAGAAACCTTTTATCTTTCACCTTTTTAACCATCTCATACAAACCAACTACTTACAGTACAACTAAGTACACACAAAAATGTTACTGGAATGCTCGGAATATGATTTTGTTGTTGTTTTTGCTTTTTTTTCCACCAAGGTTTTTCTTCTCCTTTGAGATTATACTGAACATGGTCATGTTGCCAGAGATATGAGTGGGTGGAATTTCTCTGTCACTAGTGGGAGTAGGGTTCTTGTGATATCTTGAGAAAAAGAATGTTCTAAGACTCCCATGTGAGAATGAGTGATATTTATTTGCATAGAGTTATGTCCCTTGGTTGTTGTTTTTTTAAGTCCTCACCCGAGGATATTTTTCTATCTATCTTCAGATAGAGTGTAAGGGACAGAGAGAGAGAGAGAGAGAGAGAAACACCGGTGTTAGAGAGACACATCAATTGGTTGCCTCCTGCAGGACCCCAACCAGGGCTGGGGATCGAATCACAACTGAGGTACGTGGCCCTGACCGGAATCAAACCTGCGACTCTTTTGTCCGCAGGCTGACGCTCTAACAGCTGAGCTAAACTGGCCAGGGCTGTCCCTCAGTTTTTAAAGTCCCAGTTTCCTTAAACCAGTCTTGAAAATTATGCAGCTGTGGGTTCAGTAGAGCTAGAAGTAAAACCAGTGTCCAGAGTTGTGTTCCATGGTGGAGTTGAGTCGGC
This sequence comes from Tadarida brasiliensis, assembly GCA_030848825.1. Lineage (NCBI taxonomy): Eukaryota > Metazoa > Chordata > Mammalia > Chiroptera > Molossidae > Tadarida > Tadarida brasiliensis. The sequence continues at coordinate 54,436,460 of CM061258.1, forward strand.
ATAGCATCAGGCATTACAGTCTATTAGTACATTGTGTGAGAGCCCCATGGCCGTGAGCCACATGGGTGAGTGCAGAGCCCTGCAAGCCAGGAGTCAGGCACAGGCAGCAAGGGGTCCAAGAGAACAAGAGAGAGACTTCCTTTATTTAGTAGTTATCTCAGATTCTGCACCCTTGCAGTGGCCATGTCTATTCTGGCCAATTATCTGCTTCCAGGTAAGATAGACAGGTAAGCATCTTCCCACATCACCCAGACCTTACTGGGCATGTGTCTATTGTCCAGTTCCTTCCCCTAGCAATCTTCAGGGAGTAGACCTGGAGAGTGTTAAGTGCAAAGCTGTATAAATGGCATGCCTGTATTATCTAGTCTCCCCTTTGCTCCTTTCCTGTTAAATAATAGCCAGGTTATTATAATGGTATCAGTCATACTACAAGTCAGAAGTAGGACAGAGAACACTCCTAAGGCTGGTTTGGCCATCCCGAGATTATTAAAAATGGCTACACCCTAACAATAAGTACAAAGATATAAAATGGAAATAAAAAATACAAACAAATTTTCCTTTTTAAAATGCTTATTTAAAAAAAAGCAGGGCCATGGAAGTTTTAGTTCTTTTTCCCTCCCCTGTTGCAAATTCACATTGTGGTTTTGGTTGGGTGCTGGAGAGTGCGTGTCATTTGCAGTGGTGCTGTCTGTGGTAGACAGGTGGGAGGGACTCTTTACTGGAAGGTGACCATGTTTAGAATCTGAGACGGGAAGTGGAAGGTGAATAGATCATGACACCTTTTTTTTTATTTTTTTAAGTTTAACTTTTTTTTTTTGCTGTCTAGTCCTCTTCTGCTTCTTGGTGTCAACATCGTCATCCTCATCATCTTCTAGTTAATTTTCAACCTGCAATATGATGTCAAATACCAAAACGAGCCTGAAGACCTTAGTAATAGCAACAGACAGGTTTCTAATTTACCAATCATTTAGATTTTCCTTTTATAACCTGTCAGATGGATTTAAGAAAAAAATTCCATAAGTCCTGAAAAGACCAGGGACCAAGGTTGTATATTAATCAATAAAAGTGGAAGTGGTGAGGACAGGTGTGTTCCAGTCTTTGTTCTCTGAGTAGCTACTCTAAGAGAGAGGGACTATGCTAGGCACCAGGAATTTAGAGCTGAAGGTTCTCAGGAAGTTCAAAATGGAGACAGAATCTAAGAACTAAAATTCCAGTTGTTTGCCTTCTTCCTGACTTAGTTTCCTCATTGGCCAAATGAGTCCTTGTGAAGTCATAATGGTAATAATAGTTAACATTTATTGCATATTCCTCCATGCAGTGTTTTAAACACACTACACAATTAATTCGTTAAATCTTCCAAATAATTTTCTGATATAGGTCCTTCTGTCTTCCCTCCCTCCCAAATCTCTTGAGTGCTTATTGCCTCTGTGCAGAGTCATTCTGGGTTCTCCTAGGCCTGATGGAATGACTTCAGGCTATTTTTCACTGTGGGCAGTGTCTTCTCTGACCCACGTAATTTTCTGAAACTTACCTCTGAACTTTGGAAGGACCATCATGTACAGGCATAAAACCCTCAAGAATTCTTTTAAGGAACTTTGTGTCAAAAAGATAATGAAAATACTCTTGGATTTAGTTACCTATGGAAAGGTCCTGAGTACTATATAAGACAATAAATTTAAGATCAGTTTCCAGCTATATACTATACAAACCTATACAGATCTAATCTCTTCTCGTATCTTTCAGGAAAGCTATGCTTCGAAAGCTTAGCACTCGGTCCATGGCTAGCATGGGACCACAAAGCTGTCTAACCTCCAGACTGGGGTCTCGGCTGAACAGAAAGTGGGCCATAAGCTGACTCAGCACAAAGCCTTGCTTTCTACACCAATGATGACTGTTAGCCAGGCTTTCAATTACAGTATCAGCTTTCTGGAAGGAGACTAGAAAGGAATCACACTCCCCTTTATTCCCAGATAGATCTAAAATAAGGCACAATGGTAGTCATTAACAACAAAGATGGGGTTAATTTGCTTTCCCTCTAAATCTGAATGCTACTGTAACCATTTAAATAGTGCCAACAATGGAAATAAACAGAAGACCCAGTTAAACCACAAATGTACAGGCCCATACCACTTGGCAAAACATAAGAGCCAGCAGTGCTGAAATAACAGCAATTAATGCCTACATGTAAAATGAATCGTGGGACTGGTTGGGGCCTGAGAAACAGTTTATTAACTTGAACTAGTGTGACACTAGAGATAGGAATATGTCCTATTTGAAATGAGGGAATGTGTCCTACCCAGGTAGTTTAGTTGGTTAGAGCATTGTTCCAATATGCCAAGGTTGTGGGTTTAATCCCTGATCGAGGTACACAAAAGAATCAACCAATGAATGCATAAATAAGTGGAACAACAAATCGGTCTCTCTCTCAAATCAATTTTAAAAATTAAAAAAAGTGCCCTGGCTGGTTTGGCTCAGCGGTTAGAGCATTGGCCAACAGACCAATGAGTCGCAGGTCTGATTCCGGTCAAGGGCATGTACCTTGGTTGTGATTCGTCCCCAGCCCTGACTGGGGTCGTGTTGGAGGCAGCCACTCAGTGTGTCCCTCTCATGTCAATGTTTCTCTCTCTCTCTCTTCCTCTCCCTCCTTCCCACTCTATCTGAACAAAAATGAAAAAATATCCTCCGGTGAGGATGAACAAATAAAAAGCAAACAAACAAGAAATGAGGGAATGTGATTCCACAACATTTCTTAGAAATCTTCTGAGTTCTAAAAACTTTTATTGCCCAAATCTCTTTCCTTGTTTTCCACAGTCTGCCAGTCCTTGGAGTACAGAGAGGTTAGAGAGACCCCCAAGGTGAACATGAGCTGCCCTGAGTGGAGGAGAGGAAGGTGACATAGTGAGGAGCCCTCCAGCCCGTCCTGTGTCTCTGCTGAGGAGTGAGGCCTTTCTTCTGCTTGGCATGGTTTCTACAGATTTTATTAATTCTAAATTATATACTACTCTGCTTGTTCCTATAAGGTAGACATGGACAATGGTTTCTAGAGCATTTCTCTGCAAATAAATGAACTCTGTATGTCATAGTATAACACAGCATTTTCCGCTAAGCCTCACATGTCTTGCAGTGAGCATGCCCAATTCTTGTGCTTCAGTCAAGTGTGCACTTCACCATGCGTTCAGCTCTTACTGCTAGGGGAGACATTGTGTGGTAGTTAGTGCAGCCACTGGGAGCTGTGCTGATGCCGTTGGGGCCAGTCACCTGCAGCTTGCATAACTGTGCAAATTATTTGCTTTCTCTGTAACTCAGTGTCATCATTTGTAAAATGGGTGTGATGATCCTTACCTCATAAGATTATTGAGAGAGTTAAATAAGATTGTGTGTGTTTATGCATTTTTACCTTTCAGTGCATCAGGCATTAATTATGTATCAACAAATAATACCACGCTATTATTACTGAGACCCAGTGCTCTGCCCCACAGACTTAGAGTCTGGGTGGAAACCTAGGATATTTATGTATGAAACATTGAGTAAGCAGGGCTTCTTTTCCGTGTTCTGAAGCTGGAGCCATTTCTCTCTTCTCTGTGTCCCTGTGCCGGTTTGTTGTCATCAGAATGAACTGCTGGAGAGCCTTTGCGCAAGGGACTCTTACGGGTAAAGGACTAAGAGTGGGACGTCTAATTCTCTCCCTGACTTTCCCATTTCTTTGTTGGTTGGCCTTGGCCAAGTTCTCTAACTCCTTGGTGTCTCCATTTCCTCATCTATAAAATGGTGAAAATACCATAATTCCCTCCCAGGACATTTCAAACAAATCACGAAATACTGCAATGTTGAAATTTATTATAAAAACAAGGTGTTATTAATATTGTGTTGTAGTTATTTATAAATGTGTCTTATGCCTCAAAGTAGACAGAACGATTCCTAGGATAGTGGCTTGAACAGTTTCCAAAGGCTGTGAGCTAGGGAGGGAGACTCTGTAAGAAATATGACTGAGCAGCTATTAGGTAAGCATGCCTAGTACACACTTTATCTGTTGAGACCTGCCTTTTTCCATATATATTATTCTGATTTTTCCAAGGAGGATCCACTGAAAGGGAAAATGGACGGTTGGGATTATCAGGGAAGATTTCCAGGATCCAGGAACAGGAAAGGCTGACAATAATGGACAGACAATCAATAATAATGAAAGGCTTACCTTACTTGTTGGCTTGTTGGGGGGTGAGTTTTGAGCTATGATGGTATATGCAATGTATTTATCCTCTGTTCCCAGGACAAAAAAAAAAAAAAAAAAAAAAAAACAAACAAAAAAGAAAAACCAAACTAAACAAAAGAAAAAGCAACCAATCACCAAGAACCAACCCAACCATCAGCAACTCCCCTACTCAACATCATAAGAGCCAAACCAAATCACAAGTAGTTTTAAGTTGCAGTTTCCTGGATGGCACAGAATTAAAAAGATCTCTCCAATGCCTAGGTCTAAAGCCTTCTATTATGGAGAACCACAATCTGCAACTCTGACTACATGTATGTCTGGCACCCTTATACTAGGCACCCAAGAGAAACCAGTAATGCTTATTGACTGACTGACTATTGCATATTCCTTCAAAGACTAGGGTCATTCTTATTACCACCCATTATGATTATAACAGGGTCCTGACTTGGGGTAACCTCAACCCCAAAGTTGACTGATTATTTAGAGTGATGTCTTGTTAGAATGTATAGTGTTCTTATTTGAAATTCATGAGCAAAACTAATTTATACGTAAGCTCCAAAAGATCTGCAAACATTATGTTTGCCTCTAGACATGTTGCTAAGGAAAATTATTAACCATTGTTAAACATACAGTTTCCCCATGTGAGAAGCCTGTTGATTACAGATTCTGAGAGCTTGTGTTTGTGCTTTTGGATTGGGGCTCATATTAAAATCATAGAGTCTTAAGATGTCCTCCAGTTGAAAAACCTACTGGCCTCTAGTGTCCCAGTTTCAGCTGTCTTGGGAAACATGAATTCATTCCTCTGAGCTCTCTCATCCCCAGGCCCTCCAAAGTGAATTTCTTAAATACCACGTAGCTTATGATTTAAGTCAGACCATCCCAATATACTATCCACCCAGTGGTTTTCACATGATGTAATAACTCCAATTTTATTTGTGCAGATTTCATGAGTTAAAGGACTCAGATAACAGTTTGGTTTTGATAAAAATGACAGAATGGATTAGTATGCAGCAAAGAGTAACTGAATGTCTACTAAAGCAGTGGAGAATTTCACATCAATACACTTCATTTTACAACAATCTTGTGAAGGACATTATTTTTGTTCTATTGATAATAAATATGAGACTCAAGGAAGTTAAGTAATTTTTTCCAGAGTCACATAGCTGGTTAATGATACAGCTGAATAATCAAATCTGATTATGAATCCACTGTTTCTGGAGAGAACAGTTCTTTCTGCTTTTATCTTGGCTTTTAAGAAGCACCTCAGAGATTCCACACTGACCTTTAAGCAGTCATTGAAGGACTTGCATTATTCCAAAACACTGTGACTAGTGAGAGGCATATGCAAGACTAGTTACACTAATATATAGATATAGATATAGATATAGATATAGATATAGATATAGATATAGATATAGATATGTAGATATATATAAAAATTAAAAAATAGTCCAGCCGGTGTGGCTCAGTGGTTGAGTGTTGACCCATGCATCAAGAAGTCACCAGTTCGATTCCTGGTCAGGGCACATGCCCAGGTTGTGGGCCAAATCCCCAGTGGGGGGCATGAAAGAGGCGGACAATTGCTGTTCTCTTTCATCGATGTTTCTCTCTCTCTTTCCCTCTCTCTTCCTCTCTCTCAAATCAACAAAGAAAAAAAATGAAACAATATATTTTAAAATATGTTTTTATTGATTTTTTTTCTTTTTAGAGAGAGAGGAAGGGAGAGATAGAAACATCGATGTGAGAACAAACATCAATCAGCTGCTTCCTGCACACCCCCTACCAGGGATTGAGCCTGAAACCCAGGCATGTGCCCTGACAAGGAATCAAACCAGGACCTCTCAGTCCATGGGACAACACTCAATCCACTGAGCCACACTGGCCGGGCCAATTATATATATCTCTATATAAAAGAGTGTCACCCGGGCCAGTTTGGCCCAGCAGTTAGAGCGTCGGCCTGCAGTCCAGAGAGACTCGGGTTCGGTTCCCGCTAAGGGCGCATGCCTTGGTTGCAGTTTGTCCCCCAACCTGGTTGGGTTGTGTGAGTGGCAGCCACTCGATGTGTCCCTTTCATGTAGATGTTTTTCTCTCTTTCTCTCTCTCCCTCCCACTCTATCTGAACAAAAAATGGGAAAATGTCCTCGTGTGAGGATTAAAAAAAAAAAGTATCTACTTTGTGGCTCTTTTAACCTGTATTTTTAGGAAACCTTTCTTTTTATTTGCCTCCCACACATTCCTGTATCTGTAAGAAAGGCAATCATAGATTAGTTTTTTAACTAATCAATTTTAAAAAGTCCACCTCCACTCCAAAAAGGCAGTCATGACTTAACTGTAGGTAAAATCCAGTGTGCCTAAATACAAGCAACTTGAAGCCTTGTAATTTTTTTTTTTTTAACATTGTGAGCAGCTATTTTTTGGTTAAATAATTTTTCTGGAACAAGTGTATTATTGTATAATGAAGGATTTACTTCAAAAATGGGATTATTTCCTTCAACAAAACTCTGATTTATATAATGTTTAGCAAATGTAGTATCATAAAACAGAATATTAAAAAAAATTTTTTAACAGGGTCTGGAAGTATTTCCTGAAATACTCCATAAAATTTTTATTTGAAAACTAAGCCAATACACTGTTTGGTAAAGGATGTTTCCCTATGTTTGCATAATTTAAGACATTGCAGGAAAAAAAAAAAATGGAATCCTTAAGTCTGGGAAGCAAATCCTTTTCTCTTGAGCCAGCCTTATTTTGGTGGTCAAAGGGCCTTCCTCAGTTTCCTAGTGATTGACATCAAGAGATGCCCTGGAGTCATCTCTGTGGGACATTCAAGGTCAGATGTACACAAATATAGAGCTGAAACCCTCTGTGTTTTAGCAAACTTTGGAGTCTTTCTGTAGGCTAATTTATCATCATTTCTATCAGTTCTCACCAAATGCATGATGAATGAGGATGAGAATCATACTGAAGTGTAAAACTGCTCTGCCCCAAATTGTGAATTTGGTCAAGCTTGTCCTGAGTTCCTCTCTCTTCTCTTTTCCTGCAGTTTTTTCCACTGTCACCAGTTACCCAGTCACAATGTTGACCCAGGGTTCCTCTACTTCAAGTCTTACCCTGATTTACTAGGATAGAGCTGAATTCTTCCCTGTCTCCTGTGTCAGAGTAATCTGGAAGGAAACTTACATCCTTTAGGGAACTTCTCCAAGCCAGAACCTTGATGTAATTTTATCTTCTCAACAATCTCCAAGCAATATTAGAAGATATTGTTCCCATTTTACAAATGAGACTTATATGCATCAAGCATATTGCCCAATTCACATCACTAGTAACTAGTGGAACTAGTTATATGAACCTTGGTTTGACAGACAGCTCATGTGCTTACCATGACATACTGTTTCCCAATCTAACTTACTACTGCTTCATCTTTACTTCTTTAAAGGCCAGCAAAGTATCTGGTAAGATAAACTCATGAACCAGCTCCAGATCAGGTGATAATGGCTAATGTCAAGTCAGTGGGAGTGTGGAGAAGGACCACCATTCTGCTGCAAGTGGTACTTCCTCTTAAGGTCAGCTGTTTACACCCTTGGGTGAAAGGCTGGTGTCTATAGTTGAACCTTGATCTCTGAAGGTGAGCCTATGGCCCTTCACCCAGGGAGGAATTTCATCTTCTCATTTGCCCCTTCAAGAGTCCTTATTTGGTAAACATCTTAGTCAAAGTATGTTTCTCTTAGATAATATATGTATTTTAAATGCAGCTTGAGAGACATCAGCAAAATGGAAGAATAGGAAGTCCCAGCCCTCATCCCTCTATAGAAACTGATTTAACAACATCCTGGATGAAAATACCTTTATGAGTGCTCCGGAATCTGGGTGAGAGGTTAGAGCATACTGGTGGAGCACAGAAATGAGAAAAGATACATTGTATACATTAAATATGTATAGCTTTTCATATTCAAGATATATTTCAATAAAAAAAGTTACAAAATAAAAGTAGTCTTAAATATCTTAACCCAAGTGGTAGGGTGATGTAGAAATTTTAAGTATTGGGCAAGAAAGAGAGCAGATGCTCCTAACTCCTCTCCTCCCTTCTCATCCCACAGAGGTGACTTTCATGCCACCACATAGAAAACCAGCCCTTGCATCATTCTTGAAGCTCCATCAAGCCTAATCTCACTCAGCTTCAGATTAATGACTACAGAAATGTGAATGTGGCAAAGACAATTAGTACAAAATAAATATTTCCTGTGCTTTTCTAAGTCTCCTGTCTTCCCTACCATGTAACCAGTTTAGGCCAACAGACTATGAGTAGAAGTTAAAAGTCAGTGATCTTTCTTCATCTCTTGTCCCCTGCTTAAGGAAAGGTGGAGGAAACCTGGATCCCTGATTTACCAAAGGAAGGAGAGCTGCCCTGGAAAATTTGCCCCACCCACATCAGACTTTACCTGAGAGAGAAAAAATAATTTCATGAAGCCACTGAAACTTTAGGGTTTATTTGTTACTGCAGTATAGCCTATCATGTTCTGAAGTATACAGGAGATTTTGTGTTACATGATCTCATTCTCGGGATATATGTTCTATGAACTGACCTTGCAGAAACAGACTTGCTATTTGAAGGAAAGTCCTGCCTACAAATTTGGAATTAGTTTCAGTTTTATAGTAACAGTCTTTGAGAACTTTCAAACAGCAATCCAGTTTATATGACTATTTAGAGGATTAAGTATTGATCGAGGGTATTGTGTACTGAGGAACAAAGTTAGTTGCAAAAATAGCTTATAGGTAATAACTGTGGTTCTGCTATAGGTGTTGTGATTTTCTCCATTCCAGCAGATCAGCCAGTGAAGGCTGATGTTTTACATATGATGCAACATTGCAAAACCACTTTCCCACGTTGAAGTAGTTTGGATGATAGAGCCGCTATTTCACAGGAGATACTACTGTGGTCTATAATGGGTAGTTCTGGCTTTGGCACTGATTTATCTTCTTTCTCAGTAATTTCCAGGATTAAAATAGATGCTACTCTCTATATTATTGTTACAAAATCAAGGATAAAAAATTAGATCACTATAAAAGAAGCTTATAATGTTGCTCCCAACCCTCCCTGAGCCACTTGGCCAGAACATTCCTGTGTGTTTGACGGAGGCTGTCTGTCTCTCTCAGCCTCCAAGCTCTGTGTCATGATCCAAGGAATATGCAGATGGCAAGGATGCCAGAAGCACCAACCACATTTTTCTGGGTTGAAGACCTTGGGAAAATCGCAAACAACATATTACATATTTTTTCTTTCTCCCCATGAAGTTCCTCCTTAATTATTTTTGTTGGTTAAGGCCCTCTCCTATTCTCATTTTGGTGCTTTCAAATTCTAGAATCTTTTTTCTTAGACATTTTGGGCTTTTCTCTGTAATGTTTTTTTCTTTTTTATTCTTTATTGAGTTTTAGAGAGAGAAGAAGGAAGAGGGAGAGAGAGAAACATCGATGAGAGAGAACATTGATTGGCCACCTCCTGCATGCCCCCCACTGGGGATTTGGCCCACAACCTGGGCATGTGCCCTGGTCGGGAATTGAACTGGCGACCTCTTGGTGCATGGGTCTATGCTCAATCACTGAGCCACACCGGCCAGGCTCTGTAATGGTTTTAACCTCATCTCTCAAAGGATGCCTTTTCTTTAAAATCATTTTTTATTTTTCAATTAAAGTTAACATACAATAGTATATTAGTTTCAATTGTATACCCTGGGATTAGACATTATATAACTTACTAAGTGATCATCCAATATATCTTGTACCCATCTAACACCATACATAGTTGTTAGAATATTATTGACTATATTCCCTATGCTGTAATTTACATCCCTGTGACTATTCTGTAACAACTAATTTTAATCCATTCACATTTTTCACCCTTTCCCCCAATCTCCCTCTCATCTGGCAACCACTAAAATGTTTCTGTTCTGCTTGTTTCTTTATTTTGTTTTTAAGATTCAATTGTTGATACATATGTATTTATTGTTATTTTATTGTTCATATTTTTTATCTTTTTTCTCCCTTCTTCTTCTTAAAGAAGACCCTTTAACATTTTATGTAATACTGGTTTGGTGGTGATGAACTCCTTTAATGTTTTCTTGTCTGGGAAGGCCTTATATTTCCTTTGATTCTAAATGATAGCTTTGCTGAGTAGAGTACTCTTAGTTGTAGGTCATTGCTTATCATCACTTTGGATATTTCTTGCCAATCACTTCTGGCCTGCAACATTTCTGTGAAAAATCAGCTGACAATCTTATAGGAGCTCCCTTGTAGGTAACTGCTTTTCTCTTGCTGCTTTTAGGATTCTTTCTTTGTCTTTAACCTTTTGCATTTTGATGATGATGTGTCTTGGTGTGGACCTGTGTGGGACTTTCTGCACTTCTTGGTCACATATGTCTATTTCCTTTACCAGGTTTGAGAAGCTTTCTGTCATTATTTTTTTTTAAATAGGTTTTCAATTTCTTGCTCTCTCTCTTCTCCTTCCAGCATCCCCATGATGTGAATGTTGGTACAACTGAAGTTGTCTCAAAGGCTTCATATACTATCCTCATTTTTTTCAATTCTTTTTTTTCCCTGTTTTTATTGGGTGTTTTTTGCTTCCTTATATTCCAAATTGCTGATTTGATTCTCAGCTTCATCATCTTTACTGTTGATTCCCTGTAAATTATTGTTTATTTCAGTTAGCATATCATTCAGTTCTGACTGATTCTTTTTTTAATGGTTTTCATGTCCTTTTTTATGCTATTAAAGTTCTTACTAAGTTCATGGAGCATCTTTATAACCAGTGTTTTGAACTCTGCATCTAGTAGATTGCTTGTCTCCATTTTGTTTAGTTCTTTTTCTGGAGTTTTGTTCTGTTCTTTCATTTGGGACATGTTTCTTTGTCACCTCATTTTGGCAGCCTCCCTGTGTGTTTCTATGTATTAGGTAGAACTGCTATGTCTCTCAGGCTTGGTAGAGTGGCCTAATATAGTAGGTGTCCTGTAGGCTCCAATGGCACAGCTCTTCCTTCACCTGAACAGGGCAACCCAGCTGCACCCCAACTCCCTCCTCATCACCTCCCCTAGGTGGGCTGTGTACACCCTTCTATGATAGTTGAGCCATTGAGCCTTGATAGCTCTTGGCACATCAATGGGAAGTATTTACCTCCAGGCTGTTCCGGTGCAAGGACTGGCTGCAACCACTGTGGAGGATCAGCTGTGCAGGGCCCACCTCATGGAGCAGGACTTACTTCAGCAGGCCTCTGGTGCCTGCTGAGTCTCCCCCTTGAGTGTTTCACTTATGGAGGTGGTTGGTGACACTTCTATGTGGTCTTAGGCTGTTCACCAGATGCAGTGGTCCTGGGGCTACCTAGGAGGTCCAGGTCTAGGTCAACCACCACCTGCTTTCCACCTGGGACCTCCTGGCATGAGCTACAAAGTGATATGTGGATGACTGTTACTTGTGTTGAGCTTGGAGGTGCTCAGGAGAGACCACACTGAAAACTAAGGCTGGCTGCTGCTCGTGCCAGGCCTGGGGCCACTTAGTGGGAAGCAGGGCACACCGCTGAAGCCAGATGCTGCTTGTTTGAGAGATTTTAGGAAAGTTTGAGGCATGAACCAAGACAGGCCATTCATATGGAAGAGCTACTGGAAACAGCTCAGGTGGGCCTACAGTTGGGTGGAGTAGGGTCTCAGGGAATCACCAGGGTGGGGCAAACAGTGATATCCAGGTTGATGGAGACTCAGACATGGTACCTACCTGCCTGCCATCTCTGTAGAGAAAGGGTTCAGTGAAGGAACAATGGACTCTGTCAGCATTTCTGTCTGGGAGAAAGTTGCTCCTTCAGTGCTTGCCCTGATGCCAGACAATTCAGTGTCTCCTTGTATGTCCCTGGTGCCATTTGAGCCACTGCCCCAATGTTGGAACTCAGAGGGTGAGTCCGAGTAATTTTGTGCATAGGCCTTTTTAAGAGGAACACCTGGGACCCTAGTAGTCCTCCATCTCACTCAGCCACAATGTCCGCTGGTTTTTACAACAAGAAGTTATGGGGACTTTTCTTCCTGGCACTGGAACCCTGGGCTGGGGGCCTGGTGTGGGGCTGAGACCCTTTCCACCTCAGGGGGGACCCCTGCAGCCGAGATATCCCTCCTGATTTTTATCTGCCACACATAGGTGGGGTCCAGCCCATTTTGCATCTCTGTCCCTCCTACCAGTCTCGAAGTGGTTTCTTGTATATATCCTTAGTTGTAGGACTTCTGTTCAGCAAGATTTCAGGTGGTTCTGAATGATGGTTTTTCAGTACTTAAGTTTTAATTTTGATGTGGTTGTGGGAGGATGTGAGTACCACATTTACCTACACTGCCATCTTCAAGGGATGTCTTGTCTGCCATGACATAGTCATGTGTTCTCAACAGGCTCAGCTTTTGAATTCATTGCCTCATTTGTGTTGAGATTTATTGCACCAACATGTGCTGTCTATTTTTTGCTTTTTAAATCTCTTGACATCTTAGTTATCTTCACCAGGATCTAGATACAGCTCCCTTACATGTGGCTCCATTCTGACCATGCTCTGTTTAACTGTGTGAACTCTCAGGTTCCATCTGTTGCGTCTTTGGAGGGAGACAACAAAAGCGAATCTCAAACAAATGTGGTAAGGCCACCTCAGCATCCAAATTTGGTAGAGTAGCCAGTAACTAGTGTTACTGTTTTTTGCTATTACCATCTAAACCCTGCCTCTTTTTGAGAGCTATTTAGGAATTGCACTGATGCGGTTTTAAAAGCAGGGAATTCACAGTTCTTGTGAAATGGTATAAAGCTACTCTGAGGGCTGAGTGGACTTGATGCTTTTCTTTCACTGAGGAGAGACTACGTTACCTCCAAACACTCCCTGTCCTTCAATTACACTTCCGAACCTCTGTTAGGATGGTTCAGACCCCAGAATAACCAGGAGGTTGCAGGGAGAGCCTGAGAGAGGAGGAGAGGTGGTTTTCCTGGTTTGACTATTTTTATGTATTGTTTCATGATGATAAATTATCATGTATGTCATGACAGGTCATGAACTGAATGATTTATTAAAACCCTGATCAAGAACGGATTACATTGGAATTACATGTTAGAGAGAAAATTAAATTCCAAAGGCAGTGAGTAAATGAAAGTCACAGAGAGACAAAATAATTCTTGGAAAGTTATAAGGAAGATGCTCTGTTGGAAACCAAGATAGAGCCAGTTTTCCCTCTGATCTCCAAGCAGATGAGCACCAGATGAAGAGATTGGCTTGTTTTTTGGGGGGGATGGGGTAGGGTGGGGTGGATGTGTGGGAGGGGCATGCTATTCCAAAAATATGCATTTTTAAATACTCCAATCACACTTCAAGGGAAAAGCAGATTTGCCTCTCCTATTTTGGGGGCATTTTCTCATTGAAGGGAAAGCAGGAAGATTGCTCTCAATTGCAAACTCAATCCCAAAATTTGTATGCCTACATTTGTGTAATTTAGATGCACATATGCTGTGACTCCAAAGTTGTTCCGAGAAGAAAGGTTGCCAGTCCCCAGTTTTGATAGATAGGAAGGAAGTGCCAAGTCTATCCTGTTGGATGTCACTATCAAGGACAGCAGAAGTGTTATAAAGAAGAGATTATTAAACGTGTCCACAGCCAGGAGACAGAACCTCATCTTCTGAATGACCCTTTGTTCATACAGAGACTACTGAGATGCACAAGAGGGAATGAGGCTTTTGTGGAGAGACTGTAGTTAACTATATTGAGCTGAAGGTCTAAGTAGCTGAGCTGTTACTAATTGCCAATTCAGCAGGGGGACAATCTAGGAGGAGAGGAAGGGTACACTCTCCTAAAATCTGAAGAGCTCAGGTCGGGCCGAGGGTGTCCGAAGAGCCGAAAGACCTTGATCACCGTGATGTCAGAGTTCTCAACAGGTAACTTTGTGAAAAGCAACAGTGGCAGGGAGAAATACCTGCATTAATATCTGGAAAATTCTCACCCTGGCCAGTTTTGCTCAGTGGTTAGAGTATCGGCCCCCGGACCAGAGAGACCCGAGTTTCGTTCCTGCTAAGGTCATGTACCTCGGTTGCAGTTTCTCCCCGCCCCGGTTGAGGTCGTGTGGGTGGCAGCCAGTCGATGTGTCTCTCTCACATCAATGTTTCTCTCTCTCTCTTCCTCGCCCTATCTGAAGATGAATGCAAAAAGTGTCCTTGGGTGAGGATTAAAGAAAAAAAACACAAAAAACCTGGAAAATTCTCTTCCTTGGAATTTTAAAAGTTTCACCGAAACAAGTGTATTATTTTGTTAGTGTAAGTAACTTTGATGATTTCCATTGTAACCAGTAGGATCTCTTTTCAATACTTTTCCTCTATCCAGAGTAGTTGCAAGTGGCAGCCCTGAGCTGCCAAGAAGAGATATTTTGACACGTTTCTGGACAGGACTTGAATGAAAGAAACCTGATTCTCTTATCCAGAGGCATTTCTGGTAAAATGTGGGCAGGGGAAATGGGATGCCCAATATTTGCAAGGCTGCCTCAGCAGCCACATTGCGATTCAAACCCTGACTAAGAGGGATTGCTATTTTTCTGATAAAGAAACCTGAGACAATATAGTAGTGAACTCTGATGGTCTGACAAATCAGTGGCATGGGTGCCATTCACATGTGCCTGGTAATGTCAGTAAGCCAGTTCGTAAGAATCACACACTTTCTTTTATATTAAATAAAATGTCATCAGTTTAAATGAGGGAAACCAAAACAATTTATTCATGTATCAGGAGACCCCAGATTTAGTTCTGTATTGCTAAAACCTTAGTGAATTGGTGGTGATGGGGGGGGGGGCTATAACAATTCCTTGTGTTTTTTCCTGTATAACATAATTTGATGGAGAGCGGAGTGGTAGAGAGGTGTGTTGACTAGCCTAAGATCAGTTGCTGGGCTAGCATTCTGTGGGTCTGTGATGAGCAGCTCTCTTTGCATGGAGCACAAATGAAATGTGTTCTGAAACGTGTTCTTTACTTATGGCTCTTGCTAGCGCATTTCTCTGTTGATAACTATCGTTCTGTATTTTGGACTATAGTAAATGAAAACATCCATGTGCTCTTTAATAATCCCTATGCTAATCGGCTTCTGCAGACCAGTGAGGCTCCAGAGCTGGAGTTTGTGAATGATGCAGGGCAAATGTACAGATTAGCTGCTAATGCCAAGTTGCAAAAGAGAATGAGTAAAAATAACTGAGTACTGATTATGCTAGGCGTTCTACTAATTGCTCTACCTACCATCTTTTTTTAATGCTCACAATAACCCTATGAGTTTAGGATTATTTTGATCTAATTTGGTAAATGATTGTAGTAAGGCGTGGAGAATAACTTGCCCAAGCTCACAGAGCCAGAAGGTGGCAGAAGCTAGATTTGAACGCAGGTTGCTTGTTGCCGGGAAGGCTCTTTTAAACATAGTGTGATGGTCTGTTGACTTTTTATGTTTATTGTAGTAAACTCTTTTCTGCAGTGCTTTGGGAAAATTAAAAATATCTTAAAATGCTACATGTGATAAATGTTTTAAAATTGTCATCTGAAAACAAACATGTAACTTAACCAACCATTAAAAAATTTATATAAACTTACTGTACAATAAAATGTTATTCCAATTTTAAATTGAACCGATTAAAATAAATATCCAGTTTAATTCCCAGAACTGTCAGCTACTCACGATCTGTTTAGTCAGTTAGACATTATCAGCTATTTGTGTGCTCAAGAGTTTCATTGCGTTGCCCACCAGTCTTTCGGTGTTCCGAGTGTTACTATGGATGCCATTAGTTTGTTCTGCTTTGAGATGCTGTCAGAAAGAGCCAAGCACACACCACTGATTTCATGCTTTCTCCAATGAAAAGACTTTCAAATGGAGGCCAACTTACTTAGTGCTTAATTACTTTTGATGAAGACTATGCACACAGTGAAACTGCCTCTCATATTCTCACAAGTAACCTTATTCTGCATGTATATTAAAAAATCCCAATCAAAGTCAATGTCAGCAACAATATTCCCCTATAGCCTATTTCTTTCAGGAACTGTCCAGAAGACTCATAAAACTGAAAGTTTTTCACAACTGAGTTTATACATTTTTGAGGAACCCTGAGAAAGTCTAGAAAAGTATGAGTGAGGCTGGGAGGAAGACTGACTATTTCTTATTTTTATTTGTCTATCCTTCCAAATAAGTATTGTTCATGGGGGACCTCTTCCTTGAGCGGGCATGGTATTGTCTTACATATTATTCATAGTATGGCAAATATTTACATTTTTTTACTGAAAACGAGGGAGCGTTGTCACAAAACACACAAAGGATGTTTTGGTTTTTAGCTGCGATAATTTAATGTCCCTCCTTCCACATGCCACAAAAGCCGGCCCCCACCTACTCTGTGGATTTCAGGATATCCCCTGTGTTTGTTCTTTTTACGATTAGGGATGTGTGAGATAAAGGGGAGATAGCTTGTCTCACCATGAGCCACACGGCCTTATGGATCCACAATAGTGTGGGTTTCTAGGAAAATGAGCTTTACGTTCTCAAACTTCATAAATGTTTTCCCCAGACCTACTCTCTCCTTCTCGTTGTTTCTGCTGGCTTCGAGCCTCTCCTCTCTTTCCCTTGGCTGCTCCTGCTCTGGTTCTCTCAGCGCACTGGCTGGTTAGCATGTTAAATATCGTGAGAATAAGCTGCTCCCTGTCCTGGCATTGCTTTTTGAAGGAAACATTTCCTTCCCTTGTGCAAGCCAAGGAGTTCCTTCCATGGGGAGAAAGTTGGAGTGCTGATTGGAAACATACATGATCGCTGGTTTAAATTTGGCTTACTTGCAACCGACAGAGGTTGGGAGAGATAGGAGAGAGGGGTTCTCCTGGTTCTGAGGTGGTTCCCACATCTGCTTCTTATTAGGAGCACCGTGGAGAAAAGATTGGGAAATTAACTTAGTTGTGGAATAATAAAGTAGACCTCAATATGGGGCATTATAAATGATTACCCTAGAAAATGAAGGGACAACTTCTCATCCCCTGGGTCCCTTATTTTTTCTGAGGTGGTTTGGCACTAACTAGAAACTGGAGAGGTGTCCTGTACCCTCTCCATCCCCAGAGGATGAAGGTAATATTTTACTCCCTCTTCCTAAAGAGCCTAAATGCAGGCTTTCAGGGCACAGAGTGTACAGCCAGCCAGGAGCCATTCACCCACATGTCCCCAGGCCTCTGGGACCTACAGCAGGCGAGGGCGTTCTTAGTGACATAATCAGATTTGTATCTACGAGGAAGAGGCAGACCTGCTAGTCTTACCTGCTCTGGAGCTCTCAGGTGGTGCTCTAGAAACAGGCGTTGAGCATAAGTCTTCAAAATGAAACCAGTATCTTTTAAAAACTTTCTTGGTTATCTTTCTCATCATTCCAGCTCCTGACCTCTATAAAGGTCAACATCATGACCTGAAGAAGGTACTCAGCCCTCATAAATGCTATTCTCTGCATATTCTCATATAGTCGTTTGTTTTTCTTTTTCTCCTCCCATATTGAATGTGAGAGCTGTAATAGCAGAGATCTTGTTACTTACTATCTTATTTTTCTTGTGCTCAGAGCAGGGTTTGGAATACAATCAAGTGTTGCCTGAGTGAATCAAGGAAGCTATGATGGAAACTCTCTGCCTATAAAGGGTATTTCTTGATGATGTCTTGGATCCTTGATTTCTTAACTGAGGTGGCTCTGTATTGGGATTGAAACCACCCACCCCACCCCACCCCAGAGTTGCAATAAATCTTTCTAACCCCTCTAAGGTCAGTTCACCTACATTTTGGGGTTAGGCAGGTAGATGACCTTCCAGACCACTTTCCATGCCACGTTCAATTACCATGATTTGGGGATCTTTTACATTCACTTGGAACACCCACATCAGAAAACTCTGAAAATTAGGGCAACCATCATCCATTTAATATGGTGTAAGTTTGTAGGCAAAGGGCTTAATTAGTTCACTTCTTCAACAACCATCTAATTCTGTAATTTTTTTTCATTTTCCCTCATTAGAGTAAACCTGGATTATTGATTTTAGAGTTATTTTAACTAGTCATTTTTCATTTTAAGTGTCTAATCAGAAAATCACTGATTGACTCAGGAAATGGGGGTTTATGGATTAAGACAGATTTTACATCTTTGTAAAATTATTGCATTGTTACTGTGTAATTTCTCTGCTGGAGAGTGAATAAGGTCATCTCTTCATGCCTCGACTGAGAGAGGAGAAGTTCAACAGAAATTGAAATAATTTCTGTTGGTCATCTTAAGTCTGAAAGAGAGAGGCAGATCGTTCCAAATAGGAGAGCCCATGACAGGCCATGTTCAAGTGTAGCTCTCCCAAGGCAGAGATGTCTCTAGTCTGCACTCACACATTTGAAATGGCTGTGGAGAAAAATTTCACCACAGAGGGCTGTGACTAAACACAACCGTGTGACTAATAACTCACTAGTTCTAATGTTATCTTCTGTGGAAAACAAAGGGGTCTTTTTGAAATAATCTTCTAAATGATCTCTGTCTCAAAGGGTTCCAAACCTTTTATTTGCTAGCTAATAGCAAAATATGTAATTAATGTGATCCCAGGAAAGAGGAGTATGTCTCCCTAATCTTTGAATAAAATCGTTCTAAATTTCTTGAGATTGCATGTAATCCACCATGGCCTTTCCAGCTTTTCTGCTTGTAATGACTATATACCTCCAAATTCTATGAGTAATTGACTTACTTTCTCCTTCCAATTCAAAATTTCCAGGCATTCAGGCAGTCTTATTGGTTGTGGTCAATTAGTTCCAACAGGGCATGGCCAGCATCTGGATTTCTCCCTATAGGCCAAGAGACCATTCTGGGTCTGTCAGCGTTGGTTTCCATGAATCTGCCCCTGGAGAGCTCTAAACAGAGAATTTTTTCCTCAGAAGGAGTCAGGGAAACAGCAATATTTCAGAACCTTGGCATGTTTGGGACGGAGTAGAATCAGAAACCTGGCTTGTTTAGTACCATCAATTCTTTAAATGTCAACTCATTAAAGAATAACAAGGAAGAATTTAGCTTTCATTGATGCTGAAAGCAACCTTGGATAGTACTTAAATGAATACCACCATTTTGCAGATCAGAATCTGATGCACAACTGACCTGGCCAAGATCACAAAAGTAGTTTAGGGCAGAGCTGGGAGAACTCAGGTAGACTCACTCGAGGAGTGATGATGTGATTCTGGCGAATTATCTCTGAAACCTTTGCTCATCTACACCCTTCTGTAATAAAGAGAAGAGTTTAATTTCCAAATAAATATGTTTGAAACATAATTAGAAAATCTAGTAAGAAAGCAAGAAATAATTTTGCCCATATTTTGATAATAGTGTTAACATTATTCAGGCTCTTTGACGTCTCCCTATAGAAATCAATACTATACTTCTGACCTATGTTAATGGAGGAAGTGTGTAGAAAAGATTCATACTGTATTAGTATTAAAACAAAAACTCTCATTTATTTAAGAGTCCAAAATTGGTAAAAAAAAAAAAAAAGAAAGAAAAGAAACAATTTATAGAACAAAGAAACACAATTCATTGACTTCAGTGAATAAAATGAATAGGGCCAGGCCAATAATATATTTATCTAATGGAGTCCTAAGAGATCTATGATGATGACTTCTTAGTATATTAATTTTTTGTGTTAAGTTGTGCCTCTGGAGTGTATATACATTATCCAGAAGTAGGGATATTACAAACTTCATTCCAGACCTTGTTCTAATGAATACCTATTCTTATTTAGTATAGCTGAATTTAAAAGTTCATATGGTTTTGAATATTTGAGTTTTGAAATCATCTCTTTCTCTGAGATCTCAAAATGTTTTACCACAATTAGGTGAGCACAGTATTATCTGTGGACTGTATTTTGATGATGGAAATATGAATCTCAGGACTAAGGAGTCAATGGTAAAGGTGATATTCACTGAAAACTGATTCTTACACTAATGACTGCCTTAGGCAAGAGACCACTCCCTGATGTTCCCATTTATTTTTCATTTAATTCTCTTTTTCCCATCACCATTTATCCCCGCTAAGCCCTCTTCCACCTCCACTCCCCTCTTCCCCCACAGTCACCACACTGTTGTCCATGTCCATGAGTTCTGTCTCTCTTTTTTTTCCTTTTTGCTCAGTCCTTCCATCCTCTTCCACCTGAGCTGTCTGTTTGTTCTCTACCTATGAGTCCGTCTCTATTTAGCTTAGTAGTTCAGTTTGTTTATTAAATTCCATTTTGTATGGGAAAGTAGGAAAAAAAATGTGATAAGGGCCATTTATCATTAGAATCTAAATATTTTAAAGGAAAAACAGCCCCTTTATGTCCTTTGGTCATGTGGCATATGTTAAAAAGCAGGAAGAGCAGTGCCCTGTAGATTGATATTTAGGACCTACACAATTCATCTTCTCTCCAGTTCAGAATCATCTAGGTCTCTGCTGGTCAGAGTGAAGCTCTGGAAAACAACCCTGTCACTGTCTTTCTGTTGGGGATGGCTGCCTTGTTATCCTTAGTCAGTCTTTTGGGGAAATTTAATTTTGTTGGATTTGGCAGGTTAGCTTGATGTAAATGCATTTCTAAAAAATCACAAGCAATTTAATCATTAGAAGTAGAAGGTAATTTCCTAATGGTTGCTGCTGTTGTAGAAGCAGTCATAACAGCTTTCTTCATATTTTCCATTTTTTACCATTTTAGATAATCCAGAAGAGAAGAGTGACTGGGCTGCTGAGTGTACTGCCAGCGAACCAGACACTGAAACAAAGAACATCAGTGACATATCAGTTTCCCTTGGGAAAGCCAGGCTGCTTAAAAAAAACAACAACAAAAAACATGAGCTTGAGAAACCTTGGTGAAATCCTTGAGGAAAAGCTTATCAGTATTAAAGGACATTTTGAAGGTTGTTGGAGATATTTATTTTATCCTTTTTCAAAAGACTTTATTGACTTTATTCTATTAATATTTTACTTGTAGAGTCAGTGAAACCAGTCTCATCCTTCCCTCCCCTGTTTCCTCCAAAAAAACCTATCAGAACTCACTCTACCTCAAATCACTACAGAATAAGCTACAAAATCTCAAAAGAAAAAAAACAACAACACAATATTGAATCATGCTCCCTGATAATTCACTTCTCTCACTCTCAGGTAACACATGCTCCTAACAAAGCATACAGGGTCTTTTTTCAAACCATCTTTAAGATATGGAGAAATAACATGTGCCACTCCAATAGCAGCTGCAGTGACCAGAGAGTCATTGCTTCTGTGGGGGAAGAAGAAATTTTTTCTACCTTCTAGGTTCTTCCAGATGGTCTAATAATTAAATTGACATGAGACAGATGAACAAGAGAAAATGACTAAATTTAATTACATACATACATATGGAAACCCCACATACATCAGAGTCAGAGACAAAAGGCATTCTGAGCGAGGATGAGTTTAGGCACCCAAGGCTTCAGAAGCGAGGACCATCACTTGGAGATTGATAAGAAGAGCAGATATTCAGTAACTAAGTATTTTCCCAGCCCCATAGATAGGTCATACAAAGTTATTTCAGTGATAACTCTTATGATAGACAAGGCTCCAAATTTAAATTCTTAAGGGAGAGGTGGAAGTTTTTCTCGAGTCTGCAAGTTCTCAAATGCCTTCAGCTCAAAATAATCCACATGCCAAAGTAGTACATTTTGGGGAGGCCTGTTCTGAACCCCTTTCCTTCCTTCCCTTTGTGGCTGTGTTGAGTCATCAGAAAGTACAAGTGAAAAATCAAAGCCAGATGAATGTGTTGTATAGGAAATGCTTTTTAAAATTCTGGTACGGTTAGTAGGATACAGGCCTTTTCACAAAATCAACTTTCATCTATTTGTTCAAAAATGTTATTGAGCACCAGTGTGTGCTAGCCATTAGGTTAAGTAGTATAGTGCAATGAAGAGGAAAGCAATAGTGGGCTCCCTTCCTCCCTTCTTTCAATTCTTTACTTATATTTATTATAACACTTAGTCCTCTGCTGGCTATTCAATCCATAATTACTCCCTCACACACACATTTCTTATCACCTTCCTCTGTGTTTATTGTTGTTAGCCTTTATTGCTATTTAATAGAGGATACATTTTACTCGTTTATTGCCCGTTTCCCCCACTATCATATAAACTTCATGAAGCCAGGAAAATTATATATATCCAGCACATAAAACAGTGCTTGGAAATGGGCACTCAATAAATATTTGTTTAATCAATCAATGAGTGAAGCAACTGGAGGGAAGGACCACAGAATGGCAGTAAAGGCCCCGCCTGTTTTTGGTTTGAATCTACTAATCACTATATATTACATTTGGTTTTTCAACTTCCTAATCATTTTATCATTTCTTCTCCAAAAATGTCAGGAATGACAGTGTCTAAAGACTTGGTGAAAGCACAATTAATTATGTCTGTGGTATTCCTCTGATCTACACCTCAAACATGCCTAGCAATAAAGGCAATCAGGTTTGCCTGGAAGAAACTTGTTTTTGATAAATTGATAAACATATGCTTGCAAAGGGACTCCAAAATCATCTGCCAAAACTTATTAATTGGGTTGATAATACCTGCTTTCCTGGGTCCTATGAAAAGTATATGAGATAAAGTAATAAAAAACTTTGAAATCTATATATTGGATTTGACTAAAAGTAGAAGTAGTACTATTCATCTGTTTTATAATTTGGTCAAGGATCAGTACCAAAATCCCTGGTTTACAATGCCTGGCAGAAAAGGTCAGGGAGATACCGAAGAACCAGCAAAGGAGACTGAACAGAAGAGCCAGAGAGTGCAAACCAGGTTATAGTGGTGTCCAAGGCTAAGTGATAAACTTTATCAGCATAGTTGACAGGTCAACAAAAACAAAACATTAGCTAAGTTAAGGTTATGGATGACTTTCATAAAAGCTACTTTGGTGGAGTAGTGAGGGAATAACTTTACTAAAATAGATTCAAGATAGAATGGTAACAAAAGTTTGGAACAACAGGTATAAACAACACTTTTACAAACTTTTGCTATAAAGGGAAGCAGAGAAAGAAGGGATGAGGATTTTTTAAATGGTGCCCAAAATAATAGCCTGTTGATGTGGGATGATTCAGTAGAAAAGGAAAAAATAAAATAAAATTATATATATAATTTATAGAAAGGCTAATTTTGGGATTTAATGGACAGGTAGCAATATTGGCCTTAATGGAACAGAAGTATCAATATTTTTGCCCTTGCTTTGGAGGAGAACATTAATAAATACTGAAAATTTGGTATAGATAGCTGATAGAGTAGATACTAAAATTGGAATTTAAAGCTTATTTCATAGGCCAAAATGAAATAGGCTATACCTTTTGTGAAAGAATGCACTTAAAATTTTACTTTACAAAGGGAGATACCAAGACAACCTGACTAATAGGGAAAATATTATCTGTGATGATTCATAACCTCATCTGAGTTTAAGGCTGAAAGCCAGTTAATCTGTGTGGTCAGAAAAACTCCAATCTGAAGAATTATTTTAACATAGCCACAAATTAGTAGCACTTCTAGGCACCAGTCAAAAGGAAATGAACATTTTCTCTGGAGGAATCCACTCATTACTCAAGCCTCATAGAACTTCCACAGATAAATTCCCACTGGATAAGTAATCACAGTGAGAAATCACAAATGAGGCACCATAAGGGAGAATCAGCAGAAATAACAGCAGAACTAGACCCATAAAGATTCAGTGGTAGAGTTGTTATTTGAACATGGACAATCTAACTTTAGAGCCCAGCTCCTAACCACTACGTTATATTATATTGTTTGGTGTTCTGGATGCATATTTAACGTGTTTAAATACATGAAAGATGGAATTTTAAATGCAAGCAAAGAATAAGAAAAAGAAGGAAATGGAACCTCTATAAGCTAAAAAAGAAAATTGTGAAGTTAAAATCTCACTAGAGATTTTACAGATTATCCTAAACGTCAGCTTAGGTATCATTGGAGAAAATTAGTCAACTGCAAGATAGAGCTGAAGAAATTTCTCAGAATGTAACGGAAAGACAAGGTGATGAAAGATATGAAAGAAAGTTTAAAATAAAAGAGGAAAATCAAATTGTTTAACATATATCTAATTGGAGTACCAGACAAGCCAATTAGATAAATAATGTGAAAAGGCAATGGCTAAGAATTGACAGCATTGATAAAAAGCACCATCAACAAGGTTGTTCCGCTAAGGAGGAATAACCAGAATATCCAAAGGTCTTCAAACAGTGACATAAAAATATTTAGTTCTGTTAAGAAGAGACTTTTTCTTTAAGGGAATTAATGGTCTAATAATTTCTTCAATTTAATAGTCCTCAAATATTTTAAGATTTATTGTAAATGAGAGAGATTAAGTGTACTATTTATTTCATGTGAGAGGATTGAACCAGGACTGTGGGTATGAGTTATAGGAAGGTAGTTTGGGTTATTACAAGGAAAATACTCATATAAATGGTGTGGCTACATTTCAGATACTGAGCTCTCCTTCACTAAAGGTTGTAAGATCATCTGTCAGAAAAATTTTTGGTGGGTAATTCCTGCATTGGGTCAAAAGTTGGACTAAATAACTAAATAAGCTCTCTGCCAACTCTAAGACTCTAAAATAGTAATAGTAGTAATTTATTCAAAATGTTCTAAGTATCATAAAGGCATTAATTTATTCAAACTTTGAAACAACTCTGTCAGTTAAGTACTATCTCTGTTTTGCAAGTGAAGAGCTAAAGTTCATAGAGTTTAAGTAACTTGCTGAGGATATGTAGCTTTCATGGGGTATACGAGATTTCAACCCAGGACTGCCTTACTTGGAGGTGGAAACTTCCATGATGCCTCACTAAATCCCAGGATAAGGAGCATCTATTCAGTTTAATCTTGTCAAATTCTCACAGAAAAAGTCCCCTCTGTCTCACAATATTTGTTTAAGAAATCATAAACCAAAATTGACAAAAGCAGACACACACACACACATACACACAGAGAGAGGCTAAATTCTTCATACAGATCTTTGGTGTCGCCTTCTTTCTTAGAAAGCTATGTATTATAAGTCACTTAAAAGAAGCCTTCATTCATAAAAAATACACTTGTCAAAGTAATTTCTAGGGTAATTGGGAGATTCCTTTTAATAAATCAATTGACATGAAGGGTCATTTAAGAGGGCAGTTAGGTAGAAGATTAATGGACAGAAATTATTTTAGAAAGAATAAAATAAAACTGAACATATTTAAAAACTGAATTTGCACTAACCTAAAACTCTAGTAAGTGCTAAATGTTGAAAGTAACATCCACTGTATTCCTGAACTGGAGATACACAGAAAAGAGACATTCTGTTGTCCTGATCTGAGATGCACTATTTCCAGGATATTTTCCACAGACTTGATCTAGACTGGGAGCAAATTTTCAAGTTAGCTAAATTTGATGGTATTTGGTTGGCTTGGATGAGTTCCAAGTAAATAGTCCAAATATAAATCCTTCTCTAAACTGGCTGGTAAACCTGTTGGGTTCATAGGTCACTGGTGAAAACTGACATCATTTGAGGGGATAGGTTTTGCTAAAGCTTCTAGTAGTTATCTCTGGGCTATGAAGAGGCATGGAAAATTTGGCCCCAAAGGAAGCTGTGAAAATGCAGAGCAGCACTGTTGGGACCTTGTCACCTCCTCCAGGTCTTGCTCATGTGAAGGAGTGTGGACTCTGCCCTTCAGTTTCACAGGGGTCGAATTCCAACATCTACAGCTGGCATCTCGGTATGTCACGTTCACTCTTCTTTTTAATTACCTACAGGCAAACGTTACTCTTGTTGAATTTTAGAACTTGACTTTTCCTTGAAAACACAAGTATTATTGTGGGAAGTAGGGATGGTGGCAGGGCTGCTCATCACCTTCTCATCAATTAAAATATGGAGGAGGGCCCTGGCCAGTTTGGCTCAGGGCTTAATGCATCCACCTGCAGACCAAAGAGTCATGGGTTTGATTCCAGTCAAGGGCACGTACCTTGGCTGTGGTTCGGTCCAGCCCTGGTGGGGGTCATGCGGGAGGTAGCTGATTGATGTGTCTCTCAGGTCGATGTTTCTCTCTGTCTCTTTCTTTATCTCTCTCTCTCCCTCCCACTCTCTATGAAGATAAATGTAAGAATATCCTTGAGTGAGGATTAAAATATGTATATATATGGAAGAAAAGGAGAAGGGAAGGGGAATCTGGTTGAGACACACAGTCCATTTGGCTTGCCCAACTATAAAAGAGGTTTCTCAATCGTGTGTGTGTGTGTGTGTGTGTGTGTGTGTGTGTGTGTTGGGTGCGTTGCATTGAAGCTCTCTTCTGAAGAAATATTGGCATAATCATACTGAGCCTGTGCTTGATATAGTTTCCTGAAGGAGTGTCCTGAAGGAATGCCTTAGGTTCAAACATGTGGTTCATTAAGACCTGCTGTAAGGACCTGTTGTTTTCATCTGCGGACACTCCTTTCTTGAGAGAGGTGCACCTTTCCTGCTTTATGCAATTGGGGAGGGAAAGACATGCTCAATTATGAGCAGCTAAAACTAAAATATACCTCTCTCATTGTATGTAGGTGGGCTAGGGAAGCTAATGTTAAATTAGGACATTTTGAGGCTGCATCTGTAAGTAGTCATCTTACCTTCCAGGTGGAGAGAACCCATACACAGAACAAAGTCAAGCAGAGGATTGGAGTTGAGATACTGAGAAAGTCTTTGCATACAGTTTTGCCTAAATTCAGTTTGGTCCCTTGAAACCCCAATTATGTGAGCTGATAAACTTACTTCTTTTGCTCAAGTTTAATTTTACTTACATTTTGTCACATGCAGCTAAAACTGTACTAAAATATCCATACCTTTCATGATTCAGAGTAAGATAGATGCTGAGATATCTATTTCATTTGAATGGTTGTTATGGCCAGAAATTATCTCTATCCAGGGCCCCAAAACTGGCATCGCTAAGCCATCGCGTAGGATTTCCAAGTGAACTCATTTTGGCATCACTCACAGAAGGTGGAGATTAAATCATCAGTATGACCTGAAGCTCTGTGAAACACCAGACACACAGATATCCTCAGAGGTGCTGCCCGGATAGCCCCTCAAAACAAATGTGTTCGTATCATAAACTGATGAGGAGCTGTGTGGGCTACTCTCCAGTCATTTTGCTTGAGTGGGATATTTATTTACTCTTTCTTGACACACTGTTTAATGGCTCTTCTGTAGGATCAGATACTATATTTTATGTACTGATACATTCTTCCTGAATACATTATGCTCTTAGTAAAACTCTCCACCAGTCTTCTCCCACTTACTAGGTAGGCTTTCTTAAGGAAAGATGCTCTTTACATTTTCTTCTGTGTTATTAGAATATTATAAACGTGGAATGCTAGTTAAACCTGACATTCTTCCCCTTAGCTCACTGAGCTCTGCCCTTTTTATTACAAGCACATAAGTTAAGCAGGTGCTGTCAGCATTAATTGACTTTCCTGAGTCATGCTTATGATTTAACCTGATTCCACAACTGGAGTTTCAGAAAATGAGTCCCACAGCTATCTATACAAGATATGTGTTTATGCTCATATTCACTCTCACCAATTCCTCACCAGCACGGCAGGTTTTCATTCTGAGTGCCATAAACATGCAGTTGTTTTAGTGGACAGAATTACTGTATTTTAATGATGCTGTTTTTATTGTTGTTGTTTGGTGTCCAGGCCATTGCTCTAATTTTCCAGCCCAGTCACGGCTAGGCAAACTAAAATGTTTTAGGCTGTATTTAGGGTGGCTTGACTCCGCCATGCTAAAACATACTGGTAATATTACACATTCTTGTAACTTTGAAGGTTTTTCTCAATGTGTGAATTCAGAAGTGTGGAATGGATTTTGCTTTGGGTGGTTTTGGAAGGGAGGCCATGCAAGAAATTGGCTTCAAAGCAATCACTCCCACCATCTGTGCACCAGAAAACACGTTCCAGGGGCTGATCGCAACCCCTGGACACCGCCAGCAGCAACATGCTCAGGAAACCATTGATTCGTCTACCCTTTCAGGAAACAAGTTGGGGGGAGAAATGGCTTTACAGAATTGACTTTGCTTCGTGGAGGGCATCTTAAGGCTTTTAGGATAACGCTTATTTTTGTTGTCATTGTTTACATAACATGACTTACTGCTACCTTACTGGCAACGTACTGTCTTCCCTTCTCTTATTCATGAAGGATTTATACCTGCACTATTTGGTTCTATAAAAGGTCTAAATGTTTAAAAGAACATGGAAAAATATGAGTGAGTAAAGGGCATGGAAATTTTGAATTTGCAAAGATAGACTGCTTTCCTTAGGTAAAATATCTTCCTAATGTCAAGCCCTCTCCAGGGGTCTAAGGAAAGCTTTAAATATCCATTCAAAATTCTTCACAGCCAGACATCTCTTTTAAAGGAATTAGGTTACATCAGTTGATGTAATTAACTCAGATTGTTTGGGCGACTCAGATCCCAAAAGCAGCAGTACATCTGTGCGGCATACACATTTCCCCTCTGTGCAAAGGCGCCAGTGGTTTCGATCTGGGGTGTGTATTTGAAGGGGTTGAGGGAGTGGGGGCAGGAGAATGAGCTGGTGAAAGGTAATAGAGAGGGAATCATGTACTAAAAATGTGTTTTGATGCTATCTGATTTCCTTTTAAATTATTTTTTGAAAAAGAAAGATCAGTTTGGAATCTGTTTGTGGTCAACTATATTAAAATAAAACATCTTTTGTTTCATTAGCCAAGTTATTCTTTGCTCCCCTTTGAACATCTGGCAAACACTGTAGAGCTGGAGGGAGGTGAAATCTTTTAGCCAATTGGTGAGCTGGAGGTTATACCATTTATTCACCTCTGACTTGCAAGAAGGGGGCCGAGAATCTATACTTTCAGAGCAAATCTAGTTGCTTTATTTGATATTTGAATTTCATCTCAGTAGAACCTTTAAGCTATAAAGGCATATTCATGCTTAAATATTTCCATCTCCAGAGGGTGTTGCACCAGCCTGATTTTATAGTTTCTGTCTAATTCTTAAAGATATGCCTCTCCCATCCAGTATATATATCCCTCCAGGGAACCTTCCTAATTGGTAATGGTATAGCAAATTCACTCTTAGTCCTGCAGTTATTCAATGTTAGCATTGGAAGTGTCTAGGGATCACTGTCTAACTCTTTGTTTTGTAGGTGAGGATACTGAGGTCCAAAGAGGTGAAGCACCTTTTCTACTGCCACACCATGAATTTGTCAGAACTGGACTGAAGTCTTGCTGTCCATGAGATTACATATTAAGTCTCTGGAATCATTATTCTACAAAGATTGGTAGGCTTCCTTTCCACATATCGATGGTTATATATTCCTGTAAGTTTTGGGACATTTGAAAGATGGGCATCAACCCTTCTGTGTGATGGTGGCATAACAGACAAATCTGATTCTGAGCTAATAGACACACTGCTTAAATGTGACCAGTCTTTAGTTTATCAGTGTTACTGCTTAGTAGTTGCTAGAACTTTCTGGAAACAATTTGCTGCAGTCCTCCAATTGGGCAAATTCAGTGCTTTCATTTGCTTGAATCAATGACCATTTTCCCTTTTAACAGATGAATGAAATCACAAACCAATTTAGCAAATCACAACCCAATTTAAGTAATGACAATTAGTTAGGCAAAGTAAATATAATGTCAACAAACATTATTTTTAGTGCAGTCCTAATGGACTAAATTTCCTCTTCAAATAGTATTTCATTTTTGTCTGAGCTTCTCGTTCAGCAAATGCTAAACAAGTTTAATTATCAAAACGACATTGTTCTTTTTCCTCTGCAGAACAGTATCAAAACATTATTCTTTTTAAAAAACTGTTAAAAACACGATAAACATTGATACAGAATTTCACTCTAGGAATGCACTCTAAATGTATAATCAGACAAATCGGAGAAAAAATAAACAGAGATCTTAATCACATTGCTGTGTAAAATACTAAAAATGTGAAATAAAATGTTCAACACTAGAGGACCAGTAGAACAAAACATGGAATCCACAGAATGATTACACAATTCTTAAAAATAAATATACACACAAATATTTTTGACATAAAAGATGAATCAGTAATCAGTAAGTTTGTTTAGAGAGGGCACTGTTTGTGAATGTGGTATTTCACAGTTCCCTAAGGCATTTCAGTATCATCCCAAGGTGAAAAGATCCATAGACTCAACTTCTTTTGCCATCTTCTACCCGGCATTTTTTCCATCTGTGCTTGTGGATCAACAGGGATTAAATGCAACTGTTAAATGCATCTTTTCCCATTATCTGGGGGCCCTCAATGGCTTAGAATAACAGGTGTCACTATCCATATGGGATATATTAAGAATGTAATGCAGTCAGATCGATAAGATTATGATACCAGTTTTTTTGTTTTGTTTTGTTTTACCCTGGACTCAGAACACCTCTTGAGGTTTAAAAGAAGAAGAAGAAGAAGAAGAAGAAGAAGAAGAAGAAGAAGAAGAAGGAGGAGGAGGAGGAGGAGGAGGAGGAGGAGGAGGAGGAGGAGGAGGAGGAGGAGGAGGAGGAGGAGGAGGAGGAGGGGGGGGGAGGAGGAGGAGGAGAAGAAGAAGAAGAAGAAGAAGAAGAAGAAGAAGAAGAAGAAGAAGAAGAAGAAGAAGAAGAAGAAGAAGAAGCAGCAGCAGCAGCAGCAGCAGCAGCAGCAGCAGCAGTTGGGGACATCAGAGACAATTTGTTAGCAGGAGATGTGGATGTGTTATGTGTTCCGAATGGTCAACCATTTCCAAGGGGTGGGGGAGGTGGTAAGCAGTCTGCTTTCCCCAGTGATAACCCAAATGAGTGCAGCTGCAGAGAACAACTTGGATAACTCAACATTTGTCTTCTTGAGGACTGATTCATTTCTGAAAAAGTTTAAAGGTGAGCTGCTGACTTGTAGCTCTCCTGGTGGAAGAGGAAAGAGTAATGACTATTATAGAGTGAGCTGCACACCCATTGGCAAAGAGATGAGGTGTGTTTTACCCAGGTGTCAAATCTTGAGAAATGGCATCATTCATGACATCACGTAAAATGGTCTCCGCCCAAGAGGACAGCAGGGAAAGACTGGAGATGGGTCTCTCAAGTCAGGGGCTGAGGGGGGTGTTGTATGTGACCCAACACAGAAAGCCTCACTCACACCAGAGAACTGCACTCAAAGCTTCCTAACCAGATGGGGAGGTAAAGCATGTTTATGGTACTCACAAAAGTACCCCATTTGAGAAAAGCCACTGTTTTGCTGTGTGATACACAGAGAACTCTGATACCAGATTACAAATGTCCTAACCATGACCTCTGGATTTCACTCCCCTCCCTCTCTTAGTAGCAACCTTGGAGGGGCCAAGGGTATCTGAGTAAAAAAGAGGAACTGTGGGAGCAGCATGGAGAAGTTGTGAAGAAGTTGGCCCAGCTCACTCCCCTTCTGCCACTTCAGCCTTCTGAGCTAAGGAAGGGGAAAGTTTTAAATTGGGTAAGATATTGAAGCTTTGAAATTAACTGGCTGTGGCTTCTTAACAATGCAATGGTCTCTTCATGAGGTTTTATCCAGGGGTGGGGATAAAATCATTGATAAATCAGGTCAAAGGGGAGATATGAGAAAGAATAAAATTATTTTCTGCTTGTGCCTTATTAAAAATACTCAATAAATTAGTAATACTTAGAAAATGTTCTCTGATAAGTAACTTACAAATTATGAAATTATTTTAACTTTTCAGACTTCTCACTTTTAAGAAGTCATTTTTTTGGTAACAATCTGAAAGCATTCCTCAAATAAACTTTATAGCTTTAGTGCAAATTCATCTCCATCCAGAATGAGACATATATATGATAACTCTTCTTTATCCTCAAATTTCAGTTCTAAGATATCTCTTATTTTAGGTAAATGTCTCTATTTCTTTTACCCTCCTGGTCTCAGATCTAAATATATTAAATGGTAGTACCACACAATGTAATTGCATTGGGAAACAATTCTTAGTTGAATTTAAAACGTAAAGGGCTTGGGATAGCTAAAGATTTAAGCTTTGCAGTGAAAGACTGGTCTCTCTGCACCTATGATTTGGGGAGTAACTCTGTTCCCACACACAAGAGAATAATCCTGCATGTGATGGAAGAAACCCTTCCTTTGTTTTTGTTTTGTTTTTTATTTTTGTAAATTTCAGGTATGATTTGTTGGAGGGTTAGTGAAACAGGCATCCTTGCTTCCTTGGCTTCATGGCCATGGCCATCTCGCTGATCCCCACTACTCAAGAGCTGTGAATCATGTACTGATCATGAACTGAGCAGCCTAGCTGAGAATCGTGAAAAATGCAATCCAGACAGATGTGTATCTTGCTTCGATTCTTTTATTATTTCTCCAGATTGCAATTTTGCCTCTGGCTTTCACTGAGCAGTTAGCTCCAGCAGATGGACATTTTTGGCAGTGCTGCTAGGAGCGAAATAGAGTAAGGATTAATTTTGGGGGTGATTCCAAACCATAGTATTGGTGGCAGATTGCCAGCCCTTCTGAATGCCTTTCCCAAAGGCTCAAATAGCAAACTTTTGGCTGTTATAGTCAAATAAATGTTGCAGTTTTTAATGGTACCTGTTACATTAAATCATATATTGATGGGGAAAGAAAGCAGAAACATCATGCCATTGTTTAAAAAACAATGAGGTCTAGAAGGTTTTCTGCCAATAATAGGCTTTTTTTATAAGTGAGAAACAATTTTGGGGTTTTAAGATACTGCTGTTTATTCGGGTGGAAACAAACAGAATATTTCATATGTTAACATGAGTTTCTGTGTTAGCTCTGAGATTGTGCTTTCCACACTCTCTAGGTGTAGAAAGCAAATAGATGCATAGAGCAGAGCCCAGAATCCTAGTTAATTATGCACTGAGCTGGCAGACAGATTACTAACAATAGTGTTACCTTCGGATAAACCGGTAAGTTATCAGCACACTCCTGGATGTGTGAAGCATAATGATACAGCCCAGACCTAACTTATGTTGGGCAGTGTGGGTTGGATTTATGGTATTCAAAGACATGCACACTCCATCCTTGTAACCCATCTCCTAGGTAGTCAGTGTTCTCACCTGGCCCATTTTCATGGCCACACTCACACACTATTTTGATTATTTATTTCAAAGCTTGGCTGGTGTTATTCCTGCCACTTGGAAAACCCCAGCCCTTCTATCCATCTTCAGACTTCTTGGAACAGTCATCTTCACTTCACCACTTCCTCACCTCCCACTCACTCCTCAGTCAACTCCAGTGGAGCCTCTAATGCCATCACCTGATCACAACTGCTCCTGTGCAGGACTCCAAGGCCCGAGTAGCTGTTTCGAAGAAATGATGTTCAGTTCCTTGTTTCCTCTACCCTCAGGCTACTGTTCTCCATTTCCCTTCTCAGTATCACTTTCTCTATTTGGACCTTAAAGATTTGAGTTCCTCAAGGCTTTTCATGGACCCTCATCTTTTCTCACTTTACACACACACATGCACACGTCAATCTCATCTGCACTAGTGGCCTCGTTTGTTATCTGCCTATGTGCTCTCTGAGGGTCCAGATCCATATTTCCTGATACATGCTTCTTCTGGTTCTCAGCTGCATGTTAGACATCTCTGCTTGGTTTCATGATAGAGATGTCACAAGGGTACACCTGCACTTATGGATTTCCCTTCCAAACTAACGCCTCCTGCAGCATTTCTTACTTCAGGGAGTCATGCCAACAGTCTTCTTTCCCAAGCTAGAAACCTTGGAGACATCCAAGCTCTTCTATCGGCCCCTTTTTTCTTTTGTCAATGTCTATTTTAAGACTACAAACAATTTTGATCAATTTTACTCTATAAAAATCTCTTGAATATATCTACTTCTCTCCATATGACTACGTCCACTCTAATCTAAGCCACTGTCATCTCTTAATAGGTGAATTAGCTCCCAATTGCTGCCAAACATGTTACTACACACTTCGTGGCTTAAAATAACACAAATTATCCTCTTATAGTTCTGGAGGTCAGGAGTCCAAAATGGGTCCCAAAAGGGCTAAATTTAGAAATGAAGAAGCGGTTCATCAGTCCAACTTTAATTAAATGGATTAATCCAGATCAATAGTAGAATAATATATTATATGTTTCCTATTTCTGCTATTAAAAATTACCACAAATTTAATGGCTTAAAAGAACACTAATCTATTATCTTACTGTGGAGGTCAGAAGTCTAAAATGAAACTATAGGCTGTTTCTTCTGGGTGTTATAAGAAACTCTCTTTTTTCTTTTTTCTTGCCTTTTCTAATCTAGAGGCTGCCCACATTCCTTGGCTCGTGACCCTTATCCTCATCTTCAAAGCCAGTCATGGCCAGTCAAGCCTTTCTCAGATTGCCTCACTCGACACTAATTCTCTTCTGCTGCCTTCCTTTGCTATTAAGGGATTACATCAGGCCCAACCAGATAATTCAGGATAATCTTTCCATTTTAAGTCAGTTGCTTAGCCAACTTAATTATATTTGCACTTCTAATTTCTCTTTGCCTTATAACATAACATATCCACAGGTGTCAGGGATAAGGATATGACACCTTTGGGGGGGTTGGTGGAGGTATTATTCTGCCTGTCTACCACACTGGGCCTATATAATAGCATCCCAAATTGTCTCTCTGGCCTTTCACCATCTGGCTCTTGCCTAGACTTCCAAATATATATATATATATATATATATATATATATATATATATATATATATATATATTTAGCAATAAAATACACATACTATAAAATTTGCCATTTTAACCATTTTAAAGTGTGTATGCTACAGCCACCATCACTATCTAGTTCCAGAACACATCATCCTTCCAAAAGGAAACCCTGTACCTCTGAAGCTGTCACTCCCCATTTTCCCATCAGCCACCACCATGTCTGTCTCTATGCATTTGCCTATTCTGAGTATTTTATAAAATTGGATCATACAATATATGGTCTTTTGTGTTTGGCTTCTTGCACTTAGCACAATGTTTTTGAGGTTCTTCCACGTTGTGGCATATAACAGTACTTCATTTGTGTGGCTGAATAATACTTTATTGTGTGGATAGACCACATTTTGTTTATCCATTTTTCAGGTGATGATCATTTGAGTTGTTTCTGGCTTTGGCTACTGTGAATAGTTCTCCTAGGAACTGCTGCCACATTTGATGGTCTTCTCGCCCATGCTCCCCACATCCTTGTCATATTGAGCTGTATTCAGTTTCTCCAGCAGGCTATGTGTACTCTCCTCCAAACTCCCCTCCTGCCTAAAGCACTGTTCCATTCTTCTCTCTTCACCTCGTGAATGCCTACATAACTTCATGGTCTCATTTAGAAATCACTTCCCCACTGAAATCCTCCCTGATCCCCAGCAGGGACAGATCCAGGTGTATGGGGCTGGAGTTTTTAAATTTTCAAGGGCTCTTTTTAAGAAAAAGAACCCAAGTTGATGATACAAAAGGAGACACAAAATTAAGTTTTTAGAATAAGAACAGAAGTCAAAACAAATGATTTTTATAAAAAGCTAAATTTACCAAACATTATCTAATCCAGAAAAATACTATATTTTTATTAATTTACTGCCTGACACATTCACTTATTTTTTCTAAACACTTTTTGGCTTAATAGTTTTTAATCACTCTTTGATTATATTTGTAACATCATTTACTATAAGGAAAATAGAAATATAATTCAACCTTTCCTCTAATGTATTTGACTGAAAAATTTGTTTCATAATTTGCTCCCAATGTCATGTACATTTTAAGGATTATCATCAAATTTGGGAAAACCTCTATCATAAGCTATAAGACTTCTTATGCAGCGACTAATCTTAAACACTCTTCAAACCGATAATTCACATTCATTTGTTTTATCTAATGTCCTTGTTGTAGTACCATATTAGGAGTATTGTATTAAATACATTGATGTCCCAATTTTGGGTCAAATCAGCAACAAATTTGATTATTTTTCCAATGTGCTCATATGATATCCTTCTATATAATACTATCAAACAATCTGAGAACCTACGCATTGCTTCATTTAAAAATTTTCTCTTCCTCTTAATAAATTGCTTTTGATTTGACTTGAAATTTTTTTACTGTTTGCATCTTGCTGTCAGAATGATTTATACTGATTTTATTGATTATGTCTATCATTTTGTTTTATATTCCATTCATCTTTTTCAATATCCTTTCAATTCTTTAATAAATAATATTAAAGATAGAAAAATAGAGTTTCCTTCACAAGCATCCAAATCAGGAGTCTGTGACACATTGATTTGTTTCCAAAGCATTTTTTAATCCACTGTCCTATAACACTCTGGAGTCGTACTTAAGGGAAGTGTTCACAAATGGAGAGCCTGAGTGTAAGATTGAAGATCATATATTTTGTTAGTGGTGTGACTGAGGAAAGCAGCTACATTACTCAAATTATTCTCTACTTTTGTTCTTCCCAAGAACAAACTGTCAGTGCGTTAACCATTGTCATTGTTCAGAGATTTTAAAATTACAGTGCCTATTTTTCATTCTATGGGGCTTCTAAGATCTGAGATATTAACCTAAAAGTACAAGCTCTCACAGGTCATGATACAAGATGATAAATTAGTCTAGAACAAGTTCTAGTTTTGCAGTCTCCTTGTTTCACAAAATATGCGCTAAGAGGACATTGATTGAAAGGTTTTCCCCAATGTGAAGCCTCAATATATTATTTACACCTAGGAGCAGCTTTTAAAGATGAAAACAGACTTTTGAATATGAGTAAGTTTTAAGTAACACAATTGTTTAAATGGTGATCTGGAATATATATTTTTTCATGATTCTAGTTTTTAATGCTTTTAAAAATGATCCTTTAAGGTGAATTTTTAAATTTTCTCAATTAAAGGAATAATCACTAAATTTTGAAAGAGAAAATCTTATTTAATGAAAATAATAAAACAAAGACAATTGTAAGTAAATATTACATGGGAATTTTTATTAACCATTATACATTTGTTATAATGTGGTTGATTCATCAATGTAAAAATAGAATGGGGGAGAGAGACACAGAGATGAGACAAAGACCGAGATGCAACATATATCCAACACACAGGTTTCTCCTCAGTTAGACTTACTGATGCCACTGATCATTATGTGTCTTTGTGGGGTTTAAAATAAATATTTTGAACTATTGAATTATCTACTGATATTTGGGGTAAATTTCCTTAGAAACTGTGGAAAGAAAAAGCATTCATTGAACTTCTTAGCATGTATTTTCTGAGGGACTCCTTCAGCACAAAAGAGCTCAAGGATACTTTTTCCAGGCAGTAGTAATTGGCCCATAGCAAGTACTCAAGAAAAGCTCAATGAATGAATAAATACTACATCTGCCCTCTCTCCACCCCAAGCATATTTTTAGTTATACTTTAACACACACACCACTTCAAAAAGTCAACTCACTTTCCTTTTGGATAGTTTCAGCTATTAGGAAAAATGTATTCAATGTTGAGATCAGAGTTGTCTCCCTATAACTTTGACCAATTGACCTTTGTTCAAGCCCCTGGGATCAAAGCTAGAACATCTAACGTTTCTTGCCCATTCTAATGTGAGAGGCTAACTATTGTGACCTCTTGGACACTTGTTGTTCCTTGAACTGTATACACAGTGTAAAGTTTAAAATCTTCACTCCAGAAGAGTATCTTAACCATATTAGAATAAGATAGTTTTTATGCAAGCTTATACTGAAGGCAGGCAAACTGAAGCTCATTTTCCTTCTATGTTATGAGAAGCTCAAGCACCACCACCACAGTTTAAGAGATTTAGAGGCTGTAGGAAATGATATCTTACATATGTAGCTACATCTCTCTATAGTGTCATGTAATATTTTAATTGGAGACTGCTCAGAGCTGGCTGGTTTAAATGTCAGATAAATACTTCCTCTCCTCAGCATTTGTATTAGAGTGATTTTGAGGTTCTCAGTCCAAAGGGGTTTGGTTTGCACTGTAGAATGTTCTCAGACTTCAGAAAAGATTTTTATACAGTACGTTCTGAATACTTGAAAGGACCCTGGAATAGATTGCCATTGAATTTGTTTAGGACACTATGAAAATTCTGTGAATAAAAGGAGGGCTGAGTTCCAATTCAATTAAACTAGATTTCATTGAGCTAAGAAATCATGTTATTAGAAATTATATTATAATCACTAATTGTCCAGTAGTGGCCATTAGAAGAAGAACAGAGCAATGTGTTTTAGATAATCACGTGTGAGTAGAATATCGCTGTCACGAAAGTGACTAGTCTGACAGGACATGTGCAAAACGTGTCATGGACATGCAAGAAATGTCCTAGAAATGCATGGAATTTAAAATTTTTTCTTCTCTTTCTCTCTTCTTAGATTACACAAAAGCAGAAATGTGACTTCCGGTCAAGATGGCGGCATAGGCAAACGCGGTATCGCGTCCTCCCACAACCACATCAAAGTTACAACAAAACTACAGAACAACCACCATTCAAAACCGCCTGAATTCAAGCTGAACGGAAGGCCTACAACTACGAAATTAAAGAAGCCCCATCGAGACTGGTAGGAGGGGCAGAGGCGCGACAGGCTGGTCCCACACCCGCATGTGGCGGATAAAAATTAGGAGGATACCTCGGCTGGGAAGGTCCTCCCTGAGGACTGAGGGCTCCCCGTCCCACACCAGGCACCCAGCTCAGGGTTCCAGTGCCAGGAAGAGAAGTCCCCATCACTTCTGGCTGGAAAAACCAGCGGGAACTGAGGCTGAGGCGGCTGGAGCCCCCGGCAGCTCCTCTTAAAGGGCCCGTACAGGGACTTACCTGGACTCGCACCCTCCAGGCTCCAGCATGGGGGAGGCAGCTTCAAAGGCACCATAGTCATATGGGGAAGAATTGAGCTGTTTAGCATTGAAGCGAGGGCTGGAGAGATGGCTTTCTCCTGGACAGGCGTGTTATCAGAGGCTTTTGTTCCTTTGGTGAGCCCTTCCCTGGGCCTGCAGATGCCACCATATCTGGGACTCCAGCAACCTGGCTCACACTGTTTGCCCCTCCCTGGTGATTCCCTGAGACCCTGTCCCACCCAACTTCCAGGCCCACCCAAGCTGTTGCCAGTTGCTTTACCATAGGATTGGCCTGTCTTGGATCCTGCTTCAGCTTTTCCTAAATTCTTTCAAACAAGCAGCATCTGGTCTCAGCTAGCCCTATACCTCTCGCTAAATAATACATAGAAACAAACACAGGGAGGCAGCCAAAATGAGGAGACAAAGAAACAGGTCCCAAATGAAAGAACAGAACAAAACTCCAGGAAAAGAACTAAGTGAAATGGAGTTAAGCAACCTAACAGATGCAGAGTTCAAAACACTGCTTATAAGGATGCTCAATGGACTTAGTGAGAACCTCAGTGAACTTAGTGAGGGCCTCAAGAGCATAAAAAAGGACCAGTCAGAAATGAAGGATGCACAGTTAGAAATGAAGGAGGCACTAACTGAAATAAATAATAATTTACACAGACTCAATAGTAGAGTAGGTAAAGCCAAGAAGCAAACCATCGATTTGGAATATAAGGAAGCAAAAAACACCCAATCAGAACAGCAAAAAGAAAAAAGAATCCAAAAAAATGAGGATATTGTAAGGAGCCTCTGGGACAACTTCAAGCGTGCCAACATTCGCATCTTGGGGGTGCCAGAAGGAGAAGAGAGAAAACAAGAAATCGAAAACTTATTTGAAACAATAATGGCAGAAAACTTCCCTAACTTGGTGAAGGAAACAGACATACAAGTCCAGGAAGCACAGAGAGTGCCAAACAAGATGAACCCCAAGAGGCCACACCAAGACACATCATCATCAAAATGTAAAAGGTTAAAGACAAAGAGAGAATCTTAAAAGCAGCAAGAGAAATGCAGTTAGTTACCTACAAGGGAGTTCCCACAAGACTGTCAGCTGATTTCTCAAAAGAAACTTTGCAGGCCAGAAGGGAGTGGCAAGAAATATTCAGAGTGATGAAAAGCAAGGACCTACAACCAAGATTACTCTATCCTGCAAAGCTGTCATTTAGAATCGATGGCCATATAAAGAGTTTCCCAGACAAGGAAAAGCTAAAGGAGTTCATCACCACCAAACCATTATTATATGAAATGTTGAAGGGTCTTCTTGAAGAAAAAGATAAAAAAAAAGATGAACAAACAAAATGGCAATAAATACATATCTATCAACAATTGAATCTACAAACAAAATGAACAAGCGGAACAGAAACATTCTCATAGACACAGAACTTTTGTTGGTTACCAGATGGGTGGGGGCTGGGGGGATGGGTGAAAAAGGTGAAGGGATTAAGAAGTACAAATTGGTTGTTAGACTGACAAACCTCAAAGGGAAGGGGGGTTGGGGGGTGGGAAGAAATAAACCAAAGAACTTATATGTATGTATGCATAACCAATGGACACAGATAACAGTGTGGGAAAAAGCAGGAGGGCAGCGGGAATGGGGAGGTGGGGGGCGTTGGGGGAAAAAATCAGGAACATCTGTAATACATTCAACAGTAAAGATAAGTTTTTAAAAAATTAAATTAAAAAAAAAAAAGCAGAAATGTGTTGCCATGTGCTATATATTGGGGCCATCGAACCCAGTAACCAGATTCAATAATTTGTCTAGGTTTCACTAATACGTGTTTATAGGACTTGGTGGAAAGGCAGCACTGCTTGGCGCTCCCACAGAAGACGAGCGGGTTGTCACAAGTGTGCAAAGGCTTCTCTATGATGCTTACTTAGTGAAGGAAGTTCCTTCCTCTTTTCTGATCATTGTATATGTGCACTTTATACAGCTCTAGGCCACGTGGGGTCTAGGCGGAAACATTTGGCTTGGTATAGCTGACTTTCTTTCCTGACTGATGCCCTCAGCAAATGCAGCAGAGGGAAGAAAGCCCTGCATGCAGCCTTGGCCGGTTTTGCTCAGTGGTTAGAGCATCGGCCTGCGGACCAGAGAGTCCCAGGTTCGGTTCCCGTTAAGGGCATGTACCTCAGTTGCGGTTTGTCCCCAGGCCCCAGTTGGGGTTGTGTGGGGTGGCAACAACTCAATGTGTCTCTCTCGCATCGATGTTTCTCTCTCTCTCTTCCCTCCTCTCTCCCTCCCTCTCTATCTGAAGATAAATACAAAAATGTCCTCGGGTAAGGATTAAAAAAAAAAGATGTAAAAAAAGAAAGCCCTGCATGCCGTCTGGATAAAGGTCAATGTTTCTCTTCAGAAATAGGCCAGGATGTGGAAGAGTTTATTTCTCTTTCACATCCAGGAGATGCTACCTTTCCTCTCTTACCTCCTCATCCCCATGAAATCTCGCACTTTCCAATGAGAACCTTAATGACCAGAATGAAAAGCTTTCCCTAAGTCAATGTCATTCTGGGATCATAGGTGAATACACTTCCCCAATGTGCCTGTAGTCCAGGAGCTGCCCTTATGGCTTTGGGGCAAGCTATCCATGATTATGTCGGGAGATGATGGGTGGAGTGGACTGACCACAGATAGTGTTTTGCTGTTAATTCTGCAAGGAGACTCTGAGAGGCTGTTTGTCTATCTCCTAATTATCCTAAAATGCTACTCAGTGTAATGATGTGTTGGGAAATGGAAAATGCTGAGGGGGTCATTTAGCAATCATACCCTAATAGTTTCTCTCAGCAGATTATAGGTTCTTTCCTCCCTCTTTATGGTAATAGATAGAAGTAAATATAACAACTTTTCACAGCAACAGCAAATTTGTATTCAGATGAGAACAGGTCCTTATCAATTTTAAACAACTAGGGAAATTATATGAGAAGAGACCTCTTTGAAGTGTTTTGGAGATTTTCATGAATAAAGCCCGGGGGGGCGTACATTCTAGTTATCTTACCCACAAATACAGTTTTTTAGTTTGCCAATGCACACAAGTGTATATGCCTGAACCCATACATTCTTCCATTATTTCTCACAATTCCCTGTCATAATTACTTTGGAGAATAAGAGAAGGATGTAATTGTGTAACTTTCACACGTGGTTCTTTTTCAAGGCTGTCCATTTTGATCAGAGCTTGCTTAATTATTCAAGACTATTTCCAAGTCTGAAACCCTGCAACACTTAAGGAGGACAAGCTGAAGTCTTAACTTGTTTAAAAGTGAATGTCTTGCCCCAGTGGAGTGGCTCAGTGGGTTGAAATATTGTCCCATACACCAAAGGGTTGCAGTTTCAACTTCCAGTTAAGGCACATAACTAACTTGTGGGTTCAATCCTGCTGGGGTTGCGTGCAGGAGGAGGCAGCC
Organism: Tadarida brasiliensis; assembly: GCA_030848825.1. NCBI lineage: Eukaryota > Metazoa > Chordata > Mammalia > Chiroptera > Molossidae > Tadarida > Tadarida brasiliensis. The sequence continues at coordinate 54,478,995 of CM061258.1, forward strand.
AATCAATGTTTCTCTTTCACATTGATGTTTCTCTCTCTCTCTCTCTCTCTCTCTCTCCTCCTCCTCCTCCTCCTCCACCTCCTCCTCCTCCTCCTCCTCCTCCTCCTCTCTCCCTCTCCTTTCCCCTCTCTAAACATATCCTCCTTGGGCGAAGATTAAAAGAGAGAGAGAGAGAGAGAGAGAGAGAGAGAGAGAGAGAGAGAGAGAGAGAAGGACATTGATGTTAGAAAACTTTAAAATTGCATTTAAATAGGTGTACAGCTCTGTTTCATTATATATGAGTTAATGATGCATTTGAATTTAGTTTTGCCTAAAAATAAATGTTATTACTATTGGATAAATAATTTTATTATTTTTAATCACTAATATGAAATGAAATGTGTGGTCAGATGCCTGTCTGGAATATCTAACTCAATTTTTTTCTTACTTAGTTTAAATCTGTTTTTAAAACAATACATTATAACAGGTAGTTTTACTTTCCTTAAATTTCATTTAAAAATGTTTTTCCATTTTCTGAAACTTGATCAAGTATCCTGTGAAAGGACTTTAAATCCCTCTCCACCTTGAAATGTAGATAAAAGCTACAGGGATTTCCTTCTCTATTTGCTCTTGTAATTTTATACTGAAATCCCTACAGACCGCAGTATTTATTAAATCAGTTCCTCAGAATAATCCATTGTTTACCATGGCAGGTAAATATGGTTTCTGTAGTTAGTATGTACTGTGTGCTGAAGGGAACCACCATTTATCCAGTACAGCAGAGTGACAAGGGGTACCGTATATCACTTGAAGAAAAGTTTCTCACTAGAGTACTAGGTTTTTGTAATTTTTTTTCTGGATAGTGGGTGGGGAGAGTTAATGGGCTGGAGAAAGGTTGCAAATTCAATAGTGTTTATTGTGTAAATAACTAAAACATATTGTTTGGGTTGTGAAACACCTATAGAGATTTCATTATTAAATTAAGAATTTGTCAGTGTTTAAATGCAAAGTGGCAACATTTCTAAACAGATTGGTCATACTTATATGTGTTGATGTGAAGCTACATGGTAGAATGTTCAACTTGTTCATTTTCCCTTGTCTTTCTGTTAGATGATGATGGTGATGGTGATGATGATGACTTCAACATTTACTCTTCCTGGGCTCTAGATGTATTATCAATTTATTTACTCCTCTCCAATCTATTTTTAGTCTCATTTATAGATGGGAGATCTGAGTTGGTTGCAATTTGCATGGAAAAGAAAAAAATCTTCACACTCTTCCTGAATGCCCAGTCTCTCTACCCTTAATTCTCCTTGTCCATACATAAGAACATTTCCTAACATTTTGTTTAACATACTTTTTGTTTGCTGATTTTATTCCCTCCTCTTATGTGCTCATTCACTCCCGAAGTCCACTGCCCAGGAAAGTTAGGGTACATAGACCTGATTGCTGTTCCAGGCTTTCCCCTTCTATTCCCACCTCCCACAGCCAGCTCAGCAGCCGTGCTGGCCCTTCTAACTGAACAATAGAAGATTGTTTTACTAGGGCACGGCCATTTCTTGGCTTCACTTGATTGTCACCATAGGATAATGTTGTCATAGTCTTGGTTTTTAAACCAGAGAATAGAAATCTAGGTTATTATGCAAATGTCTCTGACATTAAAATAGTGTTTCAAGTTTTAGGGGGGAGAAAACTATGAAAACCAAAATAAAGATGCCAGTGGCCATACCTAGAGTGTAAGTTTGAAATTTTGACTGCAACAAGTTCTTAGTTTATTATTTAACTGTAGGTGTTAAAAACAATTTCTACTTCTGTAATTAGAAAACATTCAATCCCACAAATTACAAACCTGAAAAATCTTAAAGACACAAGGCATTATAAAAGTCACTGACTACAATAATTAAGAAATTAATCTAAGAACATTATAAATCTCTGTTATAAGACTTTTGCTTTCTCATTCTGCTTCTCCCATGATATTTCTTATTCTTTTAGTTCTTTTAGGAAAACTGAACGTTTAGTTAAGAAGGCAATCACAATTAAAGAGAATGCAATAGCTTTTAAAGGGAAAAGCAAAGAGAATAAAATATTCAGTGATTATGATTTTATTTGATATCTGCTCCACTCAGAAAAATTTGAAATAAAACTTAGTAAGTGCTCACAGGCATATCAATTGGTCCCTCTGGCCTTCAGTGTCCCTTCTGTCCAATGACGGTCTCACCTGCCCCTTTTCTTCCATCATATCCACAAGACCTCAAAATAACAGTAAGAATTATATGTAGAGAAAGATATTGTTAATTTTCATCAGGACTCTTACTCAGAGCTTTCTGTCTTTGAGCCTCTGGCTCCTACGAGTCCTTTCAGACTCCCGTGTCTGGAACTGGAAAGGCTAATAACGCAAGTGCTTGATATTCACCATCTGTCTTAGTCGCCTGGGGAAACTGTAACAGAATACCATAGACTGGGTGGCTTAAAGAGCAAACATTTATTTCTCACAGTTCTGGAGGATGGAAGTCTGAGATCAGGCTGCCAGCATGGTTGGGTTGCTAGTGAGAGTCCTCTTCCTGACTCATACATCACTGCTTTCTTGCTGTATGTTCACGTGGCAGAGAGAGCTCTGATCCCTACTTCCCCTTAGACAGGCACCAATCCCATCATGAGGTCTCTACCCCCACGGCCTTATTCAAACCCAATCACCTCCCAAAGGCCCCACCTTCAAATACTATCACATTGGGGTTAAAGCTTCAACATATTAGAGGAGGAGGACACAAACATTTAATCCATAGCACCTTCCATTGCAAGGTATTAGAAACATTAAATTTTGTTGCTGTGTGAACTTGGGCCAGTTACTCAACTTGTCTGCATCTCAATTTCCTCATCTCTAGAATGGGGATATGATATCACTTACCTTATAGGGCTGTTGTGAGCTCTAACTGACTTAATCCACGTAAGACTCCCTTAGAATAGTAGCTGACACAGGTTAGTATTTAATAAGTGTTGGCTATTACCCACAGACCATAGGGAGAGAATGCATTCCCCCAACCACACATCAGAGATGGCATCTCCCTTCATCTTTTGTGCACAGCCCAGGGAAGCCAAGTATTTTAGGTCATGGCAAAATATTGCTTTTGGTGGAAACCTCTAAATCAATGTTTGCAATCTTGGTGGGACTGAGAAAGTGTTCTGTGCTTCACTGGCCTGTTTAAGTTTACACTCACATTTATAAGCCCTTAGTGCTGTCTCACTGGCTCTTGTCCAAGTCGCTTTGTGCAACAGTTAGACAAGTCTTCATTAGGAGTCGCTCACTCAGAGAGTGTGAATTCCAGGGCAATCACGAGAAGAAGGTGGGCATGAGCCTTTGGGTTGCAAGGTGGACGGGTATTGAGGCTGCCACTTCAAGGCCTCAGTGCAGATTGCACAGACCTTTTTGTGTACCTAAGGAGAGGGAGGAGCAGCAGGGCATGAGAGAAAGAGCGAGATGTTAAAGGAGGAACATATTCTTCGAATTTCTCATCAGCAGACTTTCTTCCAGAGAAAGATCTGACAAGGCAGCTATTAGAACTTGGATAACAAAAATGGTGCTACTGATTTTCAACATCTTTGGTATCTTTGGCAATTGAATTTTCTTGGTCATGGCAGTTTTTTAATAAATGTGCCTCTGATTTTTTCTAAAAAACTAGAATGCAAATGAAGTATATTTAAAGGGGCATGAACACTATTCTTTAAAATTTCCCTAAAAGACCCTTTGAAAAATAATGACTACCAGAAAAATTTTCTCTAAAACCTAAAATGTTTGAAGAAATATGCTTAATGATGCCATTCTTAATGCATGTCAGTAAATTCACAGATTCTATGCAGTATGCTCATTTTCCTTATCTCTGGGATACAAAATAATAGAATTGAGGAATTTTTGGTTTTATTTCTTTCATTTTCCAGAAAGGTAACATTGAGGAAAGTATAATCTGGAATGGAAATCACACATCTGACGTAGTTTGAAATGGCTGGTTGATCGTTTTAGGTAGGTTTGGACAGAGGTTGAGGAGAGGAGATGTTCTTCAACACACAGAGTTAGGAGGCCTCTGTGGGAAGGAGAAGGCATTGCTGTAAACATAAAAGCTTTTGGGCTGTGGAAATTGTCAAAATTAAAGAAGAATAAAAAGATCGAACAACTAAGGCAACATCAAACACTAGACTGGAACCTATAGTGGAAGAAAAAATGTAATAAAAAATAATAATGGATCAATTGAAAAAGTAGAATAAGGGAAGCAGATTAAATAAAAGAATTGTATCAATGAAAGAAGGTGAAGGGATTAGCCAAAGAACACATATGCTTAATCCATAGACAGACAACAGTGTGGTGCTGGCCACAGGGAAGGGGAGGTGAGGGCTGGGTGGAGATGGGCAAGGGGGGCGTGTAATGGGGACATCTGTAATAGTGTCAACAATAAAATAAATACATAAATAAATATTTTATAGTATAGATTCCTTTAAAAAATATACTGTGATTATTATGTAAGAACATACCTTTATTAGGAAATATGCATTGAAGTGTTTATAGGTAAAAACTCAACTTACTTTCAAATTGTGTAGAAAAAATATTGTATCTATTTTTTACACATAATATGTATGGTATTATATAAAAATATATAAATACATTCACATTTATAAATACAAAACACACATACACATGCTCACACGCAGAGTCTCAGGCTGTGCGGGCTGTTATAAAGAAAACCCTATAAACTGGTGACTTACAAACAAACATTTTCTCTCACAGTTCTGGAGACTGGAAAGTCTAAGATCGTGGCACTGACAGATCTGGTGTCTGGTGAGTCACTATCTCACTGTAACCTCACATGGTGGAAGGGGCAAGGGAGCTATCTCAGGCCTCTTTTTAAGGGCACAAATCCCATTTTTTAGTGCTCTGCCCTCATGATCTAATCACCACCCAAAGGCCCCACCTCCTAATACCATCACCCTGGGAATTTGGATTTCAACATGGGAATTTTGTGAGGACACAAACTTTCAGACCACAATGAGAACAAACGATAAAGCAAATGGTACAAAATGTTATCAATAATTAAATGTGGCTAAAGGCATACAAGTCTGCTGTGTACTATTCTTGAAGCTTTTCTGTGTTAAAGTGTTTCTAAATAAAAAGGTTAACAATAAATAAAAATTCCGCATCAACCAAAAAAATTAGAACTTTCTAATTTTCAGCATCCCGTTACTTGGAATGCCTTGGGGTGACACAGTGCACTTCACTGTAAACACATTGTCTGAGAAAATACTACAGGTGGAAAGCAAATTTCAATTAACAGTATAAAGAAAGGCACTTTAAACAGGCAAAAGCACTTGGCTGATGTTTACAAGTTGGGAACAAGCATCCTGTTGTAGAGAAACTAACAGACTTGAAGGGGAGCCAGGGCAGTATCTAGGCAGAGGGGCTACCTGTGCAGGGACTGAGGTCTTCTTAGATGTCTCTGGTAAGCCTAAGGCAAAGGCCAGGCTGACATGTAAAGAGAGAGGAAGGAGAAAGGGAAAGGAACAGGGAGGAATGCTATGAGTGAAAGAGGAGGGAATTATAGTAATAGCTACTATTCACTGAGAGCTTACTATGTGCTGGCTTTATTTTTTGGTTGTTTTAGTCTCATTCCATTCCCTCCTCCCTCCCCAAGTAAGCTTATGAGGTTTAGTATTATTATTGTTTCCATTTTACAGATAAAGAACCTGGGACTCAGAGAAGCTTCTGTATAGGTTAGACTGTGGCAGAGTTGATATTTAAACTGAAATCTGCATGACCTCAAAGCCATTAACCACTACATTATATGGTCCCCTAGTGTCTCTTATGGGGAAGGGTAATGAGAGTGCCTCAAAGGTCTGTTGGCAGCTCCTGGGCTGGACCATAGGTGTCAAGATGTTAAGAACGTCCACCTTGACTTTGGCTGTTCCAACCTTAAGATCTTGAAGTCAATAAAGAACTGTTGGCACATCCCAGGGAGTAGTTTCTTAGACTGCCTAGCGCCTAGTGCCAAGAGAAGCAATTCCATTCTTATGTTGGCCCCATGTAGTTCCAACTCCCTTTCCTTCTTGCTATGTAGACATGCACTGTGAAGTGTAAGAAGTGATTTGGGGGCCAAATACTACAGTATAAATGGAAAACTCTTGCCTCATGCAAAAGCAGCTGTGGAGTTCTTGGTATTATTCCTTCTCTGTTTGTTAAAGAAGCCAAGTGAAAATGTACTCAATAGGATGATAGGCAGTTTGTTTAAGGAACTGCACACATCACAGAGATATTAACTTGTTCACTGGATTTTCAGTAGGTGGATAGTAGATTTCCAGATAGAGCCAATAAATGAGCACATTTATGGATGGAGACCTTCAGCATTCAAATTCTATTTTTCCTACTCTCCAACAAAACCAAATTGTGATTCAACCTTGCTTATGAGTTCATTTCTCTTTTTCAAAGACCAGGGATGCCCAAGTTTAAGTGGGTAATTACTTTTTAAATACCGCTAATTTTGCTATTACTTCAAGGCTAACAGTAAAGATCATCATTCCTAAAGTGCAGGCTAAGAAAGAGATTGGCTAAACCAGCTATTATGGGGTATGTAGCCCATTAAAAATGGTCTTGCTTACAAGAAGCAGTTAGAACTTCCTTAGTCTTGCTTCTGTTCCATTGCTGAATTTTAGATCTTTGTGTATAAGTAACATAGCTCATATATCCAAATGAAAACATTCCCCAAGAACCAAATGGTCATAATTATTAATCCCCAGTATAGATAACCCCAATTAATTTGTCTTTGTTTTTTGTTTGTTGGGCATTTATTTATTTATTTTTATTGCTGCTAGTGACAAAGATTAAACAGTACTGTTAAGTAGTTTTATAAAATGTACTGAACATTTATTCTGGGTCAGATATGATGACACTGAGACATAGTGTGTGATCTCAAGGTTCTCATAATCTAAAGGGAGAATCTGGAAAATGAACAGACAAACACCACGTGGTGAGGTAGATATCCATCACCCCTGCCCTTGAGGTTGGCTATTCCCTCCACTTTATCTCAGTGAAAATGTCTACTTCACACAAAAGGACACACTCAAAGGCAGTCTCTCCCTCTGAATATGTACTTCTCATGGGAAAGGAAATCGAGAGGAGATTTTGGGGCCAAAGGAGGGAACTGACTTGATGTTGTCCCAGGCTCGTGCTAAGGCCTGGGAGTCCACGGTCAGACAATGACTTCCAGGAGACTCTTTTCCTTGTTTGGAGCAGCACAGCTGCTGGAGAATGGTTGCAGTCAAATTGGTGTACAGGCAGCGCATGGCCCCATTCATTTTAAGCCAATTAAATAGGATAGGAAGGTCAGGAACACCTCTGAGTACTTGATAATTGAGATTGTTCTTCTGTACATTGGGTGCAGAGAAAAATGGATGATGAAAAAAGAAGTGTAGCTCTTGGGGTATGATTTTTATTTGCAGAGCTAGAGTAACTAACTTATAGAGAAGAGTAAGATACAGCCAATTTTTTGCCTTCAACAAAACAAAGAGTGATTTTCTACATATTTATTCCAGGTGGAGAAGTATTATTTGGAGCAGTGCTAGAACTCCTTCACATAGATCTCTATTTGATACATTTGCAGAAATGTGGTTTTGCTGTATGGTTCTTCAGCCAAAAAGAAGGTTGTATTTGGCTTCCTCAGAGGTGGTCGAGTGTGGAGATGAGTGAAGGAAATTTTAAGTCATATTTTTGGTTATTTTAAATTTAATTGATAGAATCATGAACTGAATTCAAAGGCTATTTAGGCCAATGCTTTCTGAGAAATTCACCAGATGTTATGTGGTTATATGAGAGCACACCTGAAAAGGATTTTGAACACTATTTAAAGTCTGAATCCAAGACTATTTCTTAACATTTTTAATTTTTCTTAAAAAGACTCTTAAGACCGAAGAATAATAATGTTTAGGAGGTGAGCTTACCAAGGCCCAATCAGTGAAGCCAGATCTGCATGAAGCCCCAAATCAACTTCTGCCTGGTGGGGTCTTACAATTGTCTTAAATGAAAGGGGAAAATGTCCAGAACTGCAAGTAGAAGTAGTCATTAAGACAGGCACAATCACCACCAAAATAGCCCACTTTTTAACTTAAGTGTGTTTCATTATTGGACATTATAATAAACCAGAACTGAACACGATCACTTAAATTTACCAGATAGTTCATTTCCTGAGAAACTCCTTACTTTCTTCTCCATTTTCTCATACTCTAATACCTGATTATGGGGAATATTATAGGAAACAACTAAAGAAAACTCATCACACAAGACTTGAATCATATATGGCAAGTAAGATGTGATTGCCAAAGCTTACAGGTTTATAATTGCCCTGAATATACTTGTGTTATCAGCTAGAATCATAGGATACATTTACATCCCTGAGGATGTAGGGGAGGCAAAACTTTACCTATGCTCACCCAAATTTTTAGCTGGGACTCTTTAACAAAAAGACAGATTATTAAGAGAAAATAGTTTATTAAGTAGTGTAGCATGCATCACAAATTGCTACACCAAAAGCTACTCAAAATGGCAGCTTTGAAGTCCAGTTTATATTGCATTTTCAACAAAAACCAATAAATTTGTAGAGAAATGACAAGACAAAGGAAGGCAGTTTTCGGCTTTCAAAGATGGGAAACTGTGGAAAGGTAAATATAAGTCAGGAAACTAGTGGAGTTAGATTTGTTGGGAGATTGTTCTGGTGCCATCTCTGGGCTGATAAGTCTGTCTCCAGTTAAAGAAGAATTTATATCCTGCATTTGGGCAGAAAATGGGGAAGTTTTTATCCCCCTACATTTGCTGCTTCTTAATTGCCTTTAGCTCAAAATAAAGTCAAAGAGGGCTATTTTGGAGTGACATATTGTGGTTTCCTTCAAGCACCACTTAGCAAGGGCCTTCCCTAGCCAGAGACTCTTCAGCACTTGCAATGACATCCTCTTTCTTCTTGTGTCCTCCCTACTTGTAACCATGTTCGTTTTCTATTGGAGTCTCAACAAAGGAAAAATAGTCCCATGCCTTTTTTGTAACATTTTATTTTTAAATCATACTGTACATACAGAAGATTTGCCAAGATAGAGTATCTGCACTTAACCCAGCTTTCCCTAATATTAGCTATATTCTGTGTATTGCTATCTTATTGTGGTTTGAATGTACATTTCCCTAATGACTACTGATATTGAGCATTGTTTCATATGCTTATTTACCATCCATATGTCTTCTGTTCTGAAGCATTTGTTAAGAAATGTCTTCATTTTTTAAATTGGGTTATACGTTTTTTATTGAGTTTTGAGTGTTCTTTATATATTCTGGATATAAGTTAATGATCATACACATAATTTGCAGATGTTTTTTCTCAGTCTTTTGTGCTCTTTTTTCTTTTTGTATATCCAAGTTTCAGTCTGATATATTACTTCTGCCTGATGGGATGTCCTTTAACATTTCTTGTGGAGTAGATCTATAGGCAATGACTTCAATCATTTTTTTTTTAATTTGTTTGAGAAGCTTTTCTTTTTCTCCTTCAGTTTGGAAAGTTATTTTCACAAGTTACAGAATTCTGGGTTGGTGGTCCCCACCCCCAGCTCCCACATCATCACTTTAAAGACGTCTCTCATTGTCTTCTGATTTACTGGTTTCTGATGAGAATCCTGTTGTCACATTTACCTTTCTTCCTCTATATGTGATCTTTCTTTTTCTTCTAGTTGCTTTCAAAATTTTACATTTGTCTTTTGTTTTCAGCAGTTTGAATATGGCATTTGAAGGTGTGTGTTAGTTTTCATCTTGCCTGGTTTTCTCTGATCATCTTGCTCTTAGTATCTGCCATCAAGTTGGAGAAACTCAGACATTTTTCAAATATTTTTTCTGCCCTGTTTTCTCTGTTCTTTTTAGGATTTCAATTACATGCATGTTATAGATATTTGACATTGTCCTACAGCTCTTGAATATCTTGGTTTATTTTTCACTCTTTCTTCCTCTTAGTGTTTCACTTTGGGTAATTTCTATTGACTTCTCTTCAAATTAACTGATGCTTGACCCTTTTTTTTTTTTTTTTTTTTTTTGTAGCTTTAAGGTCTGGTGAGCCTATCAAAATCATCATTTGTGCTTTTTGTTTTTAGCAACTTCATTTGATTCTTTGTCTGTGATGAAATTACTCATCTGGTCTTGCATGTTGCCTACGTTTTTCTTTAGAGTCTTAAACATATTAATGGTCATTATTTTAAAACTTTCTGTCATATGGTTCCCACAGCTGTCATAGCTAAGTCTGGTTCTGATGACCGCTTTGCTTTTTGCCTTCTTTCTTTTCTTTGCATAGACCTCATAATGTTTTTTGAAAGCTGGTGTAGGAAAGATTGATGTGGTTTCACATTGTCCTTCCAGTTCTGCCTTGGCCTTCACCAATTCATCAATTATTTTAGCTGAAATCTTACTGGTGTTTAGTTGCTTTTAACCCTAGTGAGTGCTTACATCTCCTCTCTCCCAGTAGATGTCTGTTTCTCCTCAAGTTTTGAGCCAGTTATTCTACAAATTCAATTTTCTGATGAGTTCAAATAATATAATGAATTTGAAGCTGGTTCAGCTCTTTTTCATTGTAAGGCTGGGTGTGATATTGCCTCCAGCTAAGCTTGCCAGACAAAATATAAGACACCCAGTTAAAGCTGAATTTCAGAAAAACAATGATTAAATTTTTAGTATAAGTATATCCTGTGCAAAATTTAAATTTAACTGGGTGTTCTATATTTTTATTTGCTAAAGCTGACGACTCTACGTTGAGCTCCTTGTATCCTGATATGGAAGTAGAATGTGTGTGTGTGTGTGTGTGTGTGTGTGTGTGTGTGTGTGTAAGTCCCATTCTAAGCAAGTTCCATATTTAAAGAATATTTTAAAACACACACACAGGTAAAAACATTTAGCAGTGGAGCTCCGATAAAATATAATGAACATGAAGGAATCAAGTAACGGTGGCATTTTCAGTTTCAATGGAGAAGATAGTTTTTACTTGGATTTTTTTTTTTAACCTCCTTGCAACACTTCCAATCATACCCTATAAACTGAACTAAATTGTAGGTTTAGTGAATAGTTTTTTTTTTTTCATTTATTAGTTAATGATGTGATTTTTCTTACTTTGGGATCATGGAGTTCTGTGAGAAGCTGTTGATAGTTATGGATGCTCTTGAGAAAACTTTTTATAACACTTCTCACTTACGATTTCAGAGGTTCACATACCCTGTAAAGATCTTATACAAAACCTTTGATGAGGCTGAGATGGAAGAAATATTGAATTCTACCTTAGGCTGTCAGTGTCATGTCAGACATACAGGGTTATGTTATGTATTATGAAATGTATGACAGCATCCCGAGTGGGATGTTATCTATTTTGGTCAAGGAGATACTTATTTTAGAAATAGTTTTATTTAACCATTACCTGCATAAGCCAATAACCCATTTGCATTTTTATTTATTTCTGTGTTTGACACAGCTATCAATTATACACAGCAGCACTTTTCATGAATTTTCAAAGTACAGCAGATACACTGTGAAGCTGAACTTGGATGATCCATCAGTATAGACAGGCCCTCATTATTTTTAGTTGTTTCCTGTTCTGGAACTTTTCCAAAGTTATGTGCTTATTTCCTTATGTACCACAAAGACTTCTCTTTCAATATATTTTAATGAACTAAAATATATCGGTTGAGTCATTGGGACAAAGGATATTATAGAAACAAAAAAGATGGAACATTTAAGATTATTGTTCTAGACAATGGGTTGGAAAAATATAGCTGACAGGCTGGCTCTGTTTTTATAAATAAAGTTTTATTAGAACACAACCACACTTATTTTTTTATGTATTATCTCTGACTATTTTCACTCTACAAAGGCAGATTGAGCAGTCTTGACAAAGACTCTATTGCTTACAAGCCGTATTTAGTATCTGGCCCTTTAAAAAAGAGTTTGGTGTTTTAGACAAAAGACAAAGAAAGAAAAGAAAAGAACTAATTTATACATGACTGCAAGCTGTTGTGTGATTCATTTAGTTTCCACAGCAAGATTGTTGTGTGAAAATTGCTTATTTATACTTAAATTCTTTAGAAGGGCCCAAGTTGCCTTGAGATGCTCAGAGGCAATTGCAATAGCCTCTTTAGGCTAGTCTGGGCAATCTCCCCAGTTCTCCCTTCTGCTTTCATTTTTCATTAGTCTTGAAATAAAAACCAAGTAGAGTTGAACACCAATCAACTTGGTTTTGGGGATAAAAACTAAGCAGAGTTGAGAGAGAGAATTAGAAGTTTTATCTCAGCATAAGATCAGGAAGGGAGAGAGATATATAATCCAAGAATAAATACATTTTACTTAGGAGTCTCTTTTATTATTCTTGGAAATTTTGCCAATGAGTTTCAATGAAAACTAATTTTCTTTCTAAATTAAGAAATGCTGAGAGAGGAATTATATTTTTCTTCTTAAAAAATAGATCTGTGGAATTTATTGAAAGGTCAGTTGGAAAGTGCGCTCCCTCTCTCTCTCTCTCTCTCTCTCTCTCTCTCTCTCTCTCTCTCTTTCCCTCTCTCTCTCTTTCACACACACACACACACACACACACACACACACACACACACACAGCTTTTTCAAAACAATATCTGGATTCTGGAGCAATAACCAGGGGGTTAGGAGCAAGGACCTGACCTTTCTCAGAGGGCTGTCAAACATTACACAAACTACAGGAACCAGCATTATTTGGGAAACTGTCTGAGATGGATGGATATCCAGGGGCCCAGGTGTGGTTGTTGAGAGATCTGATTTTAGCAGTAATCTGAGGTGTTCTTTTACTCATATTTATGTGAAAAGACAAAGGAGTTAACTAGGAGCCAAATCTACACAATGAAATTAACTTAAATATATTTGCTAGGGGTTCTCCATTGGTTTATGTAAGCTGATGCATTGCAAACACTTCAAGTTGAGCCAGTACATTTTTTTTTTATCCTCACCCAAGGGTATGTTTTTATTTTTGAAAGAGAGGAAGGAAGAGAGAGAGAGAGAAATATCAATGTGAGAGAGAAACATCAATCGATTGCCTCTGGTACATAACCCAACTGGGAATTAAACTTGTAACCTAGATATGTACCCTGATGAGGAATAGAACCCCCAACATTTTGGTGTCTGGGAAGATGCTCCAACTGACGGAGCCACCCAGCCAGAGTTGGGCCACTACATTTTGATCCCAGTGTACAGTGTATTTGAGTTGTGACTTAGAGTTCATGCTGTTATGATAATATTTGTCAGAGAGAATGTTGGGCTGAACAGATTTTGTGTTTGTGAAGTGAGAAATGCTATGAATAAGAGATAAGAGGCATCATGTAATATTAAGCCAAAGAGAGTATGGGTTTACTGGAAGATGCTAGAAATTTGCCTCTTTAATATAGAAGAAATAGAACCATCAATATCTTAGCAACTCCTTGACCTTGTAACACCATGCTAAAAGGAGACAAAATACCTTAGCTTGGGCTTCTACTTCCCAACCAAAAACAGAGCCTGAGACAAGGACTTGAGAGCAGGTAGTTTATTTTGCAAAGTAACTTCTCTCTAAGAGGAGGAAAAGCCAATGAAGGATGCATAATTGAGTTGATCACTGCTATGAGGAACTGTTGCTCAATTGCACTGGGGGATTCTGAGGATTTGTATAGACTCTCAGAATTGTTCTTCCATGCAACAGAAAAGGGAAGATGTTTCTATTGCACTGGTCAAAAGTTGCCCACAAGAGGTAACTCCCTGCACTTTCAGGTTGTATGTACAAGTTTTCACAGGAATCCTATACCTGTAGTGTCAGAAGGTTCAGGGCACAAAGTGAGAAACGAAGAGTACAGCTAAGGTAAGCTGCTGTCAGCTCACACCTATGAGGAGCTGGCTGCCATAGCAACAGCTGGAATCAAGGTGTACTGTGAGGATATTAGGCAGGAAGAGGAAATAGAAGTGTGTATTGGAGTTCTATATTGCTGTGTGACAAATTATTTCAAAATGTAATGGCTTGAAACAGCAGCATTTATCATCTCCATTTCAGTAGCTTAGGAATCCAGGTGCTGTTTAGCTCATCTTTTGCTTCCCTCATAGGCTTCAATCAAGGTCTTAGCTACAGACATCTGAAGACTCAATTTGGGAAAGATCTTTTTCCAAGCTCACTCACATGGCTGTTGGTAGGATTTGGTTCCTCTCAGGCTGTTGATAGTCTATGTTATATAATATGATAAGGTGGAGCATTGGAAGGCAGATAGTTATAGGAATAAAGAATCCCTCACTTTATTTCCACTTTATTAACTCCTTAATTTTGTCAGTCCAGTTGTTGCTAAAAATAGTCTCAAAGACATTTTTCTTGTATGTCATAATCAGGAGAAATGAGATCTAATCTCACTCTCTAAAAATTGTATGCTATTAATCTAAATACTTTCTCTTATATTGAAAATATGATGGAATTTTTCTCTATACTTACTTCTTCTACTTACTTGTATTTCAAGGTTTATAATACATCTAACCAGAGATTTTTCTTTGTGATTCACCCCATTGCTACTTAGTTCTTGAGATAATGCCCATGAGGACACAGCATCCCAGTCCAGATTGTCTCCAGGTAGGATTTTAGCAACACTAGTCCTGTGTTTACAGTTGGCTTTCCAGAAAGAATATCAGTTGTCAGGCACAAAGAATATAGAGTGTTCAAAATCATCAATAAGGCCAGATGTCTGAACAATCTGCGTCCTTGACTTCGACCTTGTGGACCTTTCCAAAGCCAAAGTGAATGTGCCACATCCCTTCTAAACAATTGTTTTGGATAGAATTTTATATGGACAATAAATTGAATTTGTTAGTCCTGTATATACTCACATGGAAAGATCTCTATGATACATTGATAGAGGGAGCACATTGTAAAATAATGTACAGAAAGTGGTCTCATTTCACACTAAAATCAGCATTAAAAACTGTGTGAATATACAAGAGTAAACAAAGGAGGTTATGATAAAGTGGATTTTCACCTTTCCTTAACTCTTCTGAAACTTTGGAGATTTTTATGTTATAAATTACTCATGTAATCAGAAAAAAATAAATAATTTAAAAAATATCACAGTTGCCTAAACATTGTTTAACAGATAAATTTCAACCTTCTCAGCCAGACCCAAGCACATTTCTGGATCTGGCTCCCACTTACCCCTGGTCTTATCTCTCCTAATTCCCTTTCTGCAATGGTCACGTTCTAAGCAGCAGAACTATATCCTGAGGATGACATTTTTTCTGTCTGAAATATGTTTTCTCTCCTGTTTGCTGAATGAATTCCTATTTGTCATTTAAAGCCCATCCTAAAAGCATTACTTCTATAAAGCCACTCCTGATTTCCCAAGCGTCATCCTCCGATCTCGGAAATGTGTCTTACACCCCTTATCCCATGGGATTTTTAACTCTTCCATTTCTCTCCTTCTGGATGGTAACACAGGAATTTTGTATTTATTCTGAATGTTTCCTCTATGATTGGAGAGCACAGATTGTCGTGTTTGTATGTGTTTATGTCCTTTTAAGCTGTGGTATTAAGAGCCATTTTAGCTCTAGTGACAACAAACTCGGTTTAGAGTGACAAAAGTATAAAGTAAAAAGAGTAAATATTTTCCTATCCTTTCAAATTGTCATTGTTGTTGGATTTGTTATGTGGAATTTTAAATATATATCTAGAAGTAACTTTACAAGATAGGAGAGTAAAAGAAAAAATTGGTAAAATATTATACAAAAAGTAGGTCTACTTATGATACAGGGGTGATTTTCTTTTATTCATTTTTAAAATCTTTATTGTTAAACATATTACAGATGTTCCCCTTTTAAAAATCTTACTATACTCTGAAAACTTCTTTTTATTTAACAATCCTCGATATGTATATGTAAATATAAATAGTTTAAGTTATAGCTAATTTCTTCATAAGACACCGAAGGCATGGGAGAAGGAGCTGGATTCTGTTGCACTAAACCAAGCTGACAGCTCTGGTCTGAGCCCAGAATCTTAAGGGCTACAGAGAGATAGAAAACAGCCCCACTTGCAGCTCAGACCGCTAGTGAGATTGCCAAGCTACAGGTTAATAGCAAGCTCTACTGGGTTTATAAACTGTCCAGACTTGGCACACACTTCACTCAGTTTTATTCTTAGTCTGTTCACACTTCAATGTCATGTTTTAGAATAATCCAAAATATCATGCTTAAGGAGAGCAATACAGTCTATGTAACGGTTCACTGAGAGATGGCATCTCCCAAATGACAAGGGGTGTCTATGTTTTAATGACCTTTCTCCCCAAGGCATAACAAATGCTCCAAAGACTGCAAATGGAAACCCCAAAATAATGTTCACCCTAAATGTTAGGTAACCATTCTTTTAGGCTAATTTCATTTATACTTCAACCTTAAAATCAAAATGTCTAGCTTTTAGAACTTCTCAAAATGTGAGGACAGAGGTCTGCATTGTTTCACATGTTAAACTTAAACAGAGTAAAAAGAAGTGTCTAATTTGGCCAAAAGCTGCCAGTACTAGCCAGTGGTTAACAAGACCCCAATGTAGAAAAATATTAATCAAGACAAAATAAGAATTAGAAGGAAATAGACCAATTTATTATTAACAGCTGAGTGCCAATAAAAATGAAAAATAAAAATGAAAATGAATCAAAAAGAAATTGCCTACAAAAATCTCTGGAAAAAAATAGACTATCTGTTAAATCATATTGTTATTTCTTTATACTCAGCTCTCCAATGGGAATGAAGAATAGTCCAGTTTATATGAAACGTTTCTTGGAAAATGATAGTACCTACGCTGGATAGTTTTTGCATACTGGCCCCTCCCTACATTAGCTCCATTCCATGCTGTTCTCTGCTCTACTCTGGGCTGCAAGACACTGACCCCTGAGCACACTATTACCAGGACTCCTTGATGAATGGCCTTGGCCAATGACAGGAGGTGGGAGGGTGCACAAGAGAGAGGGTAAGACTTTTTTTTTTTTTTTTTTACTTAATTCTATCTGCTTTGGACTGTGTTTTCTGGCATTGGGTGTACCCCTCCACCATTATAGGTCCTTCTAGATGGATCTGCCTCCATAACTTTTTCTCTCATTGGGCTTCTCAATGCTTCTTTTGGGCTTCTCTTGCCTCTTCAGACCTAGGAGTGATAACACCTTTCTATGTGGCTAGTTTCAGGAGGATTCCAACATTGCTTTGGGCTCCCTTTGCCCTACCTTCACCTCTGTAAATGGCTCTTTATTAAAGTTTATTTTTTTATGTGAGTTGAATGCTATTTCCCTTGGGAATTTAGTAATATAGTGCTCCTCTGAGCCTTGAGAAGTAAACTTACTTCTGAAGCTTGAAGACAGCTGATTTTGAACCCTTAGTTTTCCTTGCTTACACTCCTGCAGATTGGCTTCAATTGTGTAAGAAGATGTGCTTGTTGGTTGTCAATACCCCACTGCAGTTCTGATGAGTTCTACTCATCAGACTTCACCTTGACTCACCCTTATTGACATCTTAAAAATGCCTGTCACTTACATCTAGTCATAGTGCTGCCCAGATCATCAAACCACAAGCCAGCCTTCCTCCAGTGCTGACCATATGAACAAGATGGCTGGGTAATTGTTGTCTAAAGGGGTGGGAGTGGCATTGTTACCTATTGGGCTTGTGTGGGAGGCATCATTAAGGACGAGTGGTGACAAGACTGCCCAAGATGAGAAAAGTGTGTAATAAAATCTTTTCTACCCCACATTGATATTTGAAAATTTGTTTAAGTGGCACTTCAGAGAGAGGATAGATTCTTATTGCTAGAGGGGGTAGAATTCATGTAGTCCAGTGACTTCATTTCACAGGTGAGAAAACTGAGGTTCAGAGAAATTAAGCAACTTTTCTGAGGTTAGAAAACTACTTAGTCCAGAAGCAGGACTAGAACTCCAACTCTGTGTTTTAAAGAGTGTCTTGTGTTTACTACACTGTTTAATATGTAATTGTGATCTCATGTACTCACAGGCTATGGGGTGGACAAAATAGTGTGCCAAAGTTTGCAGCAAAAATCATTTATATTGATCAAAGAGAAAAACAATTAGAAACTGATCTTTATTTCAATCAATTATTGGGTTGAACTGCCAGGAGATAGAAGATGAAATCTTCATTTCAGTCTTGCTGTATTTTAAAATGGTTTTGTTAAGGAAGGGTGCTAATTTATTAGAGACTGAACTTCCTGAAAAATAAAAAAATCTACATTTTACATATTTATTATCTCATCTTTCAAGCAGACATTGTTCAAGTAGACATGGCAAAACACACTGATTTTCTTCATAAGACAAGAAAGCCCCTGGCTTATTCAATATGGCCTCAAATACTAACTAATTTTTTAGTCATCCTTTAGTCTAAAGTTTGAAGTATATACACACAACCATAAGTTTTTCCCTTTATTCATTTAAGGCTTCATGTCTACTTGTAGACATTTTAAACCTACTTTTTATTATAATACATGTCCCCTCAAAGTCTAAGCAGTATCATGTAGTGATCAGTTCATGGGGTTGGAGTTAGATGGCCTGGACTTAGGTACCTCCTCTGAAATTTCTACTAACTGCGTGACTTTGGGAAAATACAAATTCTCTCTGAGCCTTAGTTGTCTGCTTTGATAGTCAAATGGGGATGATAATAATAGTGCCTAACTTTTAGGGATGTTAAAATTAGATTTTTAAAAGTGTAGCTATTAATACAGTGCCTGGAACATAGTACATTGTGAAAAATAGGATAATTATTACTATTAGAAATAATTATAACTACAATTATTCCTTTTCTTACTTTTTAATTTCCCAATAAACAAGAAAACATGAAGCAGAATTATTGCTATAGATATTATATTTTATTACTGATACAGTATCTAGTTCAGATAATTAATTGCTGATGATTTCATCTAAATTTTACACTTCTATACAAGTAATAATAGTAATTAAAGGGCAGAGTTGTCTGTTTAGATTTAACTTTTTTTATTATATCAAAAACAAAGAGTCCATTGAGAATGTTATCCAGAGGAAATTACCTTTGCCTCCTGTGTGACTATGAGAGTTCTTTTTTTTTTTCCTTTGTGAAACTAATTCTATGGTTTAATTTATTTTCATCTTGTATTGAAAGTTTTAAAGGTGAACAAGAAAAGTGTCTAGTAATGAAAATATTGGCCTGGACGATTGAAGTGCACATCTGTATGAATCAGACTATGTTCTTTCTCTCTTCCCACTATATCCAAGTATTTGAATAAAACTTGTGACTGTTTTTGGTAAATTGTTCAATATAATGATTGAGATTTTTAAAACAGACTATGTAACACCAACAGAAGATAAAACCAACAAAACTAAAGTCATTGCAAAGATAATTACCCAATAGTTACTAGTTACCACGGAAGTTTTAAAGAATCACCTTGGAGGTGCTTATTTTTAAAAACTATATAGATAATGCCCTTTTGTTAGTCATAATGATCAATGAAGACTATTTCATAAGCACTATGAATAGCGTGCATTTTAATTTCATTTTGGTTTATGTTGATTTCACTACTAACAATTTTAGTTTGAGATCCTAAAACAGAAGGTATATGTGTAACCTCCAACCAGATTGGCCTCTTCTGGTTGGTCAAATTACCAAGTTGGTTCATCATTTCAAGACATCTTATGAATCTCCCACTATGTTTTCCTCAGTTCTAACTTCATCCTTATTCCTGTTTCTAAATTTGTACATGTAGGCATATAGCATCTCTATTATATCTTTACGTATTAGTCAAAAATAGTCTTCTTGATTGAGAGTAAGTATGGAATTATTATTGGTTGCTTTTAAATAAAAGCTAAACTATCTCCTTAAGTTCAGCCAATGGGGTTTGAATCCTTTTCATTACCAACAGTATCAGCAAGTATTCGATTCTGCTACCAGTAACAGAATATTCAAACAGAAGTGACTTCATCACACAAAAATTTATATTTCTGAAGTAGTAAGATGTCCAGGTAGGCATTTGCTGGCTTGGTTCAGCTTTCTCATTATGATTCCAAGCTGGATGCTGGAGACCTTATGATAATTTTCACTTCACTGCAAAAATGCTTTATCAATACTTTCTGCTTGTATCTCATTTGCTCCCTTTATCCGCAAAGGAAGCAGGAACATAAACTATTTCTAAGAAAAAAAGAAGGGAAGAATAGATGTTATGTTGGCACCCCATTTAGTTTTAGTTGATATTCATTTTTCTATCTACATCTTCTTAGGGTATTAGAATTCTATAAGCATCCTTACTTAAAAGTATTTCCATATTTTATATTATTCTTGCATATTTGTTTGTCCCTAAAATCTATTGCCCATACTTATAAGGTTATCCTCAAAATCTTCAAAAACAAAACAAAACAAATATAGACACAACTTCAGTGGAGAAGGAGAAGGACCAAACATGTTGCTTGGTCACAGATGAAAAATAAACTGTCAGGGGAATCAAATGCATCCACTCTATTGGATAACATGTGTGCAGTGGGAAATTAATGACTAATGATACACAACAGATTGCTCCACCAGAAACCTCAAAAATCTTCTTGGGGTTAGAGGGGACCATTGTAATTGTTTGCATCTTTTGTGCCTCGTGCTGCTTCCGATTTGACCCTGCATTGCATGTGTTTTAGGCTAACCTGGCTTTTGTGTGTCTGGTAAGCAGGCTGCAATTCATGAGCTCTACAGAGTGACTGGGTCTCTTTTAAGTTGTTAAATTCAATCAATGAGTATACATTCATGAAAAAGCCAAAACGAATTTCAAAATAACAACAGCAAAAGTATTAAAATAATTTCCAAGTGCCAGACAACATCACATGCTTGAAAACTCATTGTTAAGGTGGGAAGTCTGGTTAAAATGGGCAATAGGGCATTAGAATCAGGAAAATTGAACTGCTGAGATGTAATTAGATATGGCATTTGCCACACTGGCTTTATATACAATGAAAGCTATGTGCAATGCTGAGGCTGTGATAGGACAAACATTTTCCTTATACAAAAATTTTTAGCTTTTAAAATCTGTAGTAGTTGGAGCTCTTGTTTCCCTTGAAACGTCCTCAGACGTTGCAATATAACTGTGCCACAATGGGATTCACAGTCTACGTTTTATTGGAGATTTTAGGGATTGAAAATCATGTTCCCTGAGCACCACCTATTAATGGCCTGTCTTTTGATGTTTTTCTATCATTTCTATGAAATAAGAAAGTGATGTACTTTGCATACCTGGAGTTCTGTTGTCAAGCTCCAAGTCATCTATTCAATAGATCAATGCAACTCATTAAACTTCACTGTGCTTACTGGACAAGGTACCATTCCCACCTTCAGGAAGCTCTGAATTGCAAGTAAATGGTGCTGGTCATCTTTCCAGCAGACACACGACTCTAGATTTCTGAGTAGCTTAGTTTCTTTGGGTGACTCTCTGTGTAGTCAACACCTTACTGATTCTTCAAAACCACTTTTATTGCTTGAACATTCTTGCTGTGACTGTTCTCCTACTAGCTGGCACTACTATTTCATTTCAGTGCTGTCTGTGCACTTTCTGCATTTGATTTGGCTGAATCTGAGCCCAGTGTCCCCGTGACATTCTCCACTCCCTTTCCAATGGAATTGGTAAAAGTGTTTGACTCTTTTTCTGTGTTGGTAACACCACTGAGCACTTTAAAGTAGACCTAAGGACAGCTCTGGAATTCTTTTTCCAGCACTGGATCTCTAGTGGCTGAAAAAGACATTTTCCAGAGCAGTTAAGACAGCCTCCTGGAGAAGCAGGAGCTGCAGGAAACGGTGCTTCCATGGTGGCATATGAAAAGGAAGTCTTTCATTCAAGAGCACGGACAATGGCACTTGTAGAAATGAGTGTAAGGCACCCTGCTGATAATGTCATTAAATAAGCTCTGTATAGACTTTCAGAAGTAGACCATTACAGCATGACGCAGCTATCACTATGTATTGAAGAAAAAGATGACATATTTCATTATATGGTTTCTATGTATCCTTTCTCTTTAGGAGATTAAGAGGGACTGGCCTCTACCTCTGGGAAGCACGTCATGAACTAAAGCCTTCCCATTATCAGAAAAGGACAGGGTTTCCTTTGGCTCTCAGGACACTGAGCACTTCTACTTGCCTCCACAACTCAAAATTCTACTTATCTTCACACTTTGACCATGATTTCTTGGACATTGTTCAGTGAATGGGTGGAAATTGTTTGCAATGAGTCTCACTCAGCAACTCAGGGTGAACTGCTCTGTGTGGTTTTGTCCTAGTTTGTGGAATAATCCTTAATAAAATTCACATGCCTAAGACCCTGTGGTTGCCTGTGAAACTATTTCATCTAACAATGAACTATTTGGATTGGCTGACGTGGACTACCAGCTGGCTAAACATTAGTGAAGCTGGGTGTATTGACATGGCGTCATTAGTAGAAGTTGGCATATAGCTCATGGAGATACAGCCGCTATAACAGGACTGTATCCAGCAAATAATGGGAAAGACTGTAAGAGTGAAGGTGAAACCTCAAGCCTACAATATTTATAAAGTGCTTTGCAATTGCAAATGGTTTTTCTAAAGAGTCATTTTTCTCCCTTTCAAAAGTTTACTTGTCTATCCAACATCATGATACCCTGATATAAAAGTAAAATATTCCTCTAAGGAAACAATGGTGGTTTGTTAAGGGCCCCAGACCAAATCTCCCAAGAGACCATCTTACTGTTATTGCTTAAGTCGTAGTGACCTGGGGCTTAGAAAAC
Organism: Tadarida brasiliensis; assembly: GCA_030848825.1. Taxonomy (NCBI): domain Eukaryota; kingdom Metazoa; phylum Chordata; class Mammalia; order Chiroptera; family Molossidae; genus Tadarida; species Tadarida brasiliensis. Next base: position 54,501,789 of record CM061258.1, read on the forward strand.
GCAATCTCAGAAGCAGTCTTTATTCCTTTTACATGTTAGCTGCCTCCTATGACAAGCCTTCAGGGTTACAAAAAATGTACAGTGAAAACTCTCATTGTTTGTTTTTCCTGAAGTTCCCTATAAAATGGCAGTGTCTTTGAAGGGGTTCTCCTTGAATTGAACTCCTGAGGTTGGAGATTTACCAGGTTGATTTAGGAGTTTGAAATCCTGGAGCGTTTCCATAAAATGAGGATTTACAGTTCATAAATATAATGACAAAAGTGTGAAGATACATTTTTGTTCTTGAAAAACTGTTGGAACAAAGCTACTTTTCATAAAAAGCTCCAGTGCTGCCATTCCTTTCAGACAGAAGTCTACTCTAGCTACGTGAAGTGGCTTTTTATTACCATTTGTTTAAGAAGGGCTCCCCTGCTTCATGGGGAGCCACTTCCTCTGAAGGTGTGCAGATGGAGAGCAAAACTGAACACTGGGACTTTTGACCAGTGACAAGTATGAAGAAATGGAAGGAAAACGTTGTAAGGTAGAGCACATTCCTTCTGTTTGCCTCATCCCTGATGGGGTTCAGCTTCCAGAGCACTTCAGTCTGGTTCTGATATTTGCTCTCAGATGGTTAGTTACATTATTTCCCGCATATGGCAGCAAATGCCTTGGTTATTAATTGCCATTAAATTGTCTACTCTGACTAACTGTTTGGGGAAAGAAAAACATGCCATGCTCTGGCCTTATACAATGTTATGGAGAACAATAAGGAAATTGTGTCACTAATGGACCTTCTCAATAGATGATAGAAGTGGTGTGAGACTAGCAGTTGCATAGCTGTGCAGAAGGCTTGGGTTGAATAATTGCAGTGGATTCATGAGTCTGGGGAAAACCTCTGGACTTTCTTTCACTTTAGTTGTAAATTGAATTGACATGATTTCCAAACCTAGGATGAATGTTGGAGCTTACCTTAAGGTTAAAGAAAGGGCAGCCTTCCCTTCCTTATTCCAATTTGTTTACTTTATCCCAATTCTTAGAAAGGGAGAATCATGGCTCCATTCTGCTGTTCTAAACATTCTGCTCTATAAATTTCTAGTAACCCAGAGTGGGGGCTATTTTGACCCCCACCCCTTTGATGTTTATGTTTGGTTATAACTGGAAACAAGTTGATGTTGCAGAAAGAGCATTAAACCATGAGTCAGATGAACTATGTTCTAGTCCTGTATTTCAACATTGACAATAATTCATTGTCAAACTGAGACACTTTGAGGATAGAAGGGGGTGCTATTAATACTTATACCAGGAAAACAGACATAAATCAAGACTGTCTTGGGTAAAACTGGGATATATGATCATTCTACCACTTACTGTATGTTTGGGTAAACTAATCCACCTCCTTAAAGTTTTAGTTCCTCACCTGTAAAATGGAAATAATAAGGCCTCTATTTTATAGGACTATTGTAAAGATATGAAATAATATATGTGCAAGGACTTTGTGAACTATGAAACCATATACAATGGAAAGGAAATCATAATAAATTTTATCAGCTGTAGCTGGGGAAAACACTCAGAGAAATATCTCTGGATATCTTCTTGAACAAGAGCAGAGAATTGGGAGCAATCATTGTGGAAACAAACTCAGATAAAATGAGGTTGCTAAGGGAATATTGAAGGAAGTAAAGTAGGATGAGCTATTTTGACAGTCTTCTCCTTTAAATCAATATAATTTTTAACAAAAAGTAGGACCAAATGTGAGGAGAGACCTGTGTTTGGGAAAGTATTAGGGAATGTTGAATATCCTGATGACATAGTTAGGCAAAACTGTATCTGTGTATATTCAGAATCTGACCTGAAATGTAAAGTTCTGATATTGCAGAAAATTAACTTTGCTCTTCAGTTGTTGCAACCCTGAAGATTAAAACTCAAGGACTCTTAATCTTTCTTCTATTACAATTTGATGATGTTTTTTGGCTTAAGTTTACTAATCAGCTTCAGGCCTTCCACCCCATTGGGATTTTGTTGTTATTGTTTGTTTGTTTAGGATTAGAAGGAATCAAGATGCCTTTTGCAGAGCTTCTGCCCCACACTGACAACTGTGTTCATGGTCCATGTAGCCCAAACCCCCTCAGCCATCTGCTCAGCCTACTGGCCATAGTTCTCCATTAAGCAACTGGAGGCCAGTCATTAACAAATACCTTCTGTTGGCTTACATGACCATGACCAAGAAACTTCGATTGGCAGTTTGAGGTCACACAAGGCACTTGATTTAGTAACCTTTTATGTAAGAATTTCAACTCATGAGCACTACCATGTAAGTAATATATATATATTGACTAACATAGTATGTTGACTAACATACTAATTCAAGGTCTATGGGCAGGTATACACAGAATAACTCTTTTGCCAAGCAAGGAGGTTCTAGCTGTATAAGCATCCCTTTAAATCACCCAACAGATATCTTGGAACATCTTTTAAGTAGAGAATAAGGCAATTTAGGTGATCAACAAAGATTTGTTTCCTTTCCATAGAATGCAGCTAGATGCTAGGGGGCTGCTGCCTACCCAGGGTCTAGATTTTCTAGTACACCTGGCATAGATGGGGACTACTTGGTAGTTCTTGACTGTGAAACATGAATGGAAGTGGAGTTGCTGTCTTCCAGTCTCATCTCCATGTACTGGTTGAATCAGAATGTCCCTAAGATCCTGGAGGAGGGAGGGTCCACAAAGTACAAAGAGCTTGGGTCCCTGACTAACTATGTAGAAAGCTATTCGTCAAGAAAATTAATGTGAATGAGAAATATAACTCTGTTGTGTAAAGGTTTTAGGGGTTTTCTGTTACAGAAGCTAGTGTGATCCTATGTAATATAGCTAGGCACTGGGATTCTATTAAAATATCCTCAGGTGAGGATTAAAAAAAAAAAACTATTTCACAAAATACTTGCGATAACCTACAAGATGATATTAATTTAAATAGGTAATAACCCTGGACGGTTTGGCTCAGTGTCAGAGCGTCGGCCTGCAGATGGAAGAGTCCCGGGTTCGATTCCAGCCAAGGGCACGTACCTTGGTTGCGATTCATCCCCAGCCCCTGTTGGGGTCATGTGGGTGGCAACCAATTGATGTGTCTCTCTCACATGTAAAAATATCCTCAGGTGAGGATTTAAAAAAAAAAAGAAGTATAAATGGGAAAATGTAAATTAAAATATAAAGCCAAGATCAGTAGCAATTTAGAGCAAAAGTATTCAGGCTATACACAATTATAAAGTTGAGGCACAACATTTGGCACTTGAATTTCTTGAAACCGAAGAAATAATAAAAACAAAAATTTAAAGATACAGAATTTACATTGTCTGTGAGAAGAAAGCATAGTAATTTCTGAGGCAAACCTTCAATTTGAAAAAAAAAATTGTATGGAGTATCATGTAGAGACTACTGAGTAACAGTGAACTATGTCCTCAACCGCATCACTTAGTAAATATAAACAGTGACATTTGTAGAGAAATTCCTTGTAAGCTATTGGTATCCACCATGGGACAACTTGTCAGTGTGTTCTGGTAATGGTGGCTAGTCAGAGAAAAACAAGAGAAACCATGACCTAGAGAAACTCACTTTCTAGTGGGAAAGAAAGATATGTTACACCGTAAATGACAACACAGAGGGGTAGATACTGGGAGAGAAGTAACCAACAAGTTCTGGTTATTTCATCAAAGTTTATTTCTTTCCTAAAGCTTCCAAGAATAACAGTCTTATTTTTCTTGGTTTTATTTATTTTATTTTAATAACATACATTTTCCAAGATGAGTATAGGGGACTTTCTAGATATGTGAGTTACTGCTAATGTGAAAACTCACAAGTTTCTGATTGCTCTCCTGGAAACAGCTCAAAGGGACCATGAGGAGGGGTAGGCAGAGGTGCAGAGAAGGCATGGGCCCTGGGGTTGAATTCCAGCTCTCACATTTATTAGCTATAAAACTTTGGACAGGTTACTTTATATCTCTCAGCCATATATTGCCATAAAATAAGATAATAATACCTACCTCAAAGGTAATGTATGTGAAGAATCTGATACTTCATCCAATCACGTTATAACCAATCATTTGAAATGCTACTCTGGGTAAAAGATGCTTTACTTAAATCTATCCCCCAAATCCTGCTTTCTACTTCTTTATTTAAAAAAAATTTTTATTAATTTATTTTTGTTACAGATGTTTCTCCTTTTCCCCCCCATTGACACACCCTCCTCCCGATCTCCCCTCCCCCACCCGGCCCTGTCCCCAGCATTGTTGTCTATGTCCATGGTTACGCATACATGCATATAAGTTCTGTGGTTTATTTCTTCCTTCCCCTCCGACCCCCTCTTCTGAGGTTTGTCAGTTTGTACCCTACATCTATGCCTCTGGGTCTATTTTGTTCATCAGCTTGTTTTGTTCATTATATTCCACAAATAAGTGCGATCATGTGATATTTGTCTTTCTCTGATTGGCTTGTTTCGCTTAGGATGATACTCTCTACTTCTTTTTAGAAAAAAAGAAGTGATTGGCAAAAAACTTGCATCCCTTAACTCATTGCATGTATCCTTTGGTCAGTTCAAACCCAACAGTGTTTCTCCCAGTGTGCTCGTCAGATAACCTGTAAAAAAATTCTCAGAAGGATGCTTGTTGACACTTTCTCTGGGACTACACTCTGTCTTACTGAAGCAGAATGTTTGGACAAGGGCAGGGAACCTGTTTTTTAAACAAAGTATCCAGGTAGTATTTATGTACACTGAAGACTGAGAGCCACTGCCTTGAAACATGTAGATTGGAACCTCTTCAGTTAGAATGGCTACCGGCATTGTAAACGTGGAAAAATGGTAAAATCTTAAATCACAAAAGAAAGGCCATTATATTCACCATAATTCTGTTTGAAGGCAGGGAAATTCTATTCCCATGTTGTTTTGATATTGGTATTAAATATAAAATATTTGAATATAACCAATGAATGGAGAAGCAGTCAGGAAAAGAGTTGATTTTTACAACTGAATGTTCAAAAATATTAATCTGACACATAGGTTACATAAAGATTATTGTACATAAATAATCCTCATAAATTTATGTTATTAGTTTTATTTTTCTACAACCACATTGTTGGCCTTTGGATAATCCTCCTGTGTCTATTAGAAGCATCAACATGGGCTGTTTGTCTTGATACCATGTATAGTTCATTCTCATCATATACACTGGTGGTTGTACTCTGTTACTAGATTAGTAGACGTGTTCATAAGATTTTTTTAATCCTCACCCGAGGATATTTTTCCATTTATCTTCAGATAGAGTGGGAGGGAGGGAGAGAGAGAGAGAAATAACGATGTGAGAGAGACACATCGACTGTTTGCTTCCCACACGACCCTGACCAGGGCTGGGGACAAACTGCAACTGAGTTTTGTGCCCTTGGTTAGAATCGGACCCGTGACTCTTTGGACTGAAGGCCAATGCTCTAACCACTGAACAAAATGCCAGGGCAAGAAGAAGAGTTTTAAGACTTAAGTCTGCAGCTGACAGAAATCATTGTATGTCTCAATCACTCCAATGCCCTCAACCTCAAAAACCAATTGCTGATCACTCCTTTAGTTATTAACAGAGTTACTTCAGATATGGATTCATCATCCATCTGAGCTATTTTTCTCCACCATTCTACCACTTGATGACCAAGTCTAATAAACCCAGTGCTGAATTGTACAGAACGACAGAACTTGTCAGAAAACATACAGGCAAAGAAACAATGGAGCAGCGTTTATAGAGTGCTAAAGTGAAATATTTCATCCTAAAATTCTATACCCACTGAAAATATCCTTCAGAAATGAAGGCAAAAAGAAGACTTTTTAGTCCAACCAAATCTGAGAAAAATTTATAGTCAGCCAGCCTACTCTAGTAAGAAATGTAAAGGAAGTCTTTCTCATGTTGAAAGAAAATGATACCACATGGAAATTTGGATCTTAACAAAGGTGTAAAGAGAACAGAAATAGTAGCTATGTATGTTTAAAAATATGTTACTTTTCATTTTTAGTCTTATTAAAAGATAACTGACTATGTAGAGCAAAAATAATAATGTTTTGCTGGGTTTATAACATATGTAGAATTGAAATATATGCCAACAATAACATAAAAGAGAAGAAGGGAGAAATGAAGGTATACTGTTGTAAATTTTTATTTTATATATATATATATGACATAATATTATTGGAAGGTAAACTGTGATATGTTAAAGATGTATACTGTAAAGCTTAAATCAATTACTAAAATAGTACAAAAAGAGTTATAGATAAAACGATCAACAAAAGAAATAAAATAATATCATAAAAATACACAGTATAAAGCAAGACAGAAAAAGAGGGAAAAAAGAAACAAAGAACTTCTGGGATAAATAAATATAAAAAACAAAGATGTAGATTAAAACATAACCATATTGATAGCTATATTAAATGAAAACGTTCCACAATCCCCTATTAAAAGGCAGAGACTGCTATTTTGAATGAAAAAACAAAAAAACAAAAAGACAATGATATGTTTTCTAAAAGAATTCCACTTTATATATAAAGTCACAGTTTAAAAGTAAAAAGATGGAAAAAAACTTATTATGCAAACACTAATTTAAAAAAAAAACAATAACTCAGAAGAGTTATATTAGTACTAGACAAAATAGAGTTCAGAATGAGAAATATTACCAACGATAAACAGGAACATTTTATAATAATAAACAGTCAGTACATCAAGAAGAAATAACAATCTTAAATTATGTACAACTAATGAAAAATGTCACATTTCATCAACTAAAACATGATGTTACTGGAAACAGAAATAGACAAATTCCATTTATAATTGGAAATATCAATATTCCTTTCTAATAATTTGATAGAAAAAAAGCAAGAATTCAGTAAGGCAAAAGAAGACTTGAACAAAACTGTCAAACAACTTGACCTAACTGATGTTTATAGAGTACTCCACCCAACAAAAGAACACACATTCTTTCTCAGTACACATGGAGCACTCATTAAATAGACCATATGCTGATTCATAAACCAAATCTCAACAAATTTAAAAGGATTAAATTGGACAGAGTATGTTCTCTGACTACAGTAGAATTAAGTAAAAATTGCTAGCAGAAAGATGTATAAAAATATTTCCAAATATTTGGAAATGAAACAACACATTTCTAAATAACCCATGGGTCAAACTTAGTCACAGAGAATTTATAACTGCATAATATAAAAACCCAACATATCAAAATTTGTGGGATAGAGCTAAAGAAGTACTTAGAATGGAATTTATAAGATTATATGATATTTTTTTAAAGAAAAAAATTAAATCAATGATTTAAGATTTCACTTTCAGAAACTATGAAAAGAAGAACAAATTAAATGTAAAACAAGCAGAAGGATGGAAAAAATAAAGAGTGAAATAAATGAAACAGAAGCTATAAAAAACTGGTTTTTGAGAAGTCAATAAAATTGATAAGCTTATATCCACACTGATGAAGACAAAGACAGAAGATGCAAATAACCAATATCAGAAATGAAAGACAGGATATCACTACAGATTTTATAGAATGTAATTAAAAGGATGATAAAGAAATATTTGAAAAAAACTTATGCCAATAAATGTGGCAACTTTGAGGAAATGAACCGATTCCTTGAAATATACTAGCTATCATAGCTTAGTCAAAAGTAATACATAACCTAAATAGTCTTATAACCTAGATAGTGTGGTATTGGTTTAAGAATAAATATATAGAAATAAAAATAGAGGATCTAGATAAAGATGTATTCATATATGATTAATTGATTTTTGACAAAGTTGCTAATATAATTTAATAGAGAAAGGATAATATTTTAAACAAATGGTGGTGTAACAATTGGATATCCAAGTGGGGGAAAAACTAACATGATACAAATATTAACTTGAAATATATCAAAATTCTAAACATAGGAGCTAGAAATATAACACTTCAAGAAAGAAGTAGGAGAAACTTTTGTCAACAAGGTGAGACAAAAATATCTTAGGAAACAAAATAGTGAACTATAAAATAAAATAAAGTAATTAAACTTCATCAAAATAAAAACTTTTGCCATTCAAAAAGTATAATTGCATAAATGAACAAGTAAGCCACAGACTGGGAGATAATATTTTTAAAGCATGTGTCTGACAAAGGATTTGCACCCAGAATACATAAAGAATACTTCTATCTCAATAACAATAGTAAAAACAACTCAATTAAAAGGTGAGCTAAACATTTGGACAGACACTTCTCCAAAGAAGATACACAAATGGAAAATAAACATACCAAAAGGTGCTCAGCATCATTAATCATCAGGAAAATGCAAATTAAAGCCACAATAAAATACCTGTTCTTTTTTTTGTGTGTGTGTGTACGTGCCCCTAGCGGGAACCGAACTCGAGACTCTGGTCCGCAGGCCGACGCTCCAACTGCTGAGCCAAACTGGCCAGGGCTAAAATACCTTTTCTTATGCACTAGAATAGCTAAAGTTAAAAAAACTAACAATAAAATTGTTGGTTAGGATACTGAGCAGCTGGAACTCCCATACATCACTGGTGGGGATGCAAAATGGATAAAGTTAGTCATTCTCAGAGAGTGAAGCAAACATGATGTGCATTTTCTCAACCAAAATAAAATAGCTATGTCCACATAAAGACTTATATGTGAATTTTCATAGCATTTTTATTCATAACAACCTTGACCCAGTTGTGCTATATCTGTACAATGGGATGCGATTCAGCAAGAAAAAGGAACAGACTGCTGATGCACCCACCAATACGGATACATCTCAGAAACATTTCACAAGGTGACAGAAGCCAAACATAAAAGCATCATGGGTGCCGTGTGATACCATTTACCTAAAATCTACTGATGGCAAAACTATAGTGACAGAAAGCTGATCAGCTGTTGCGAGGTGCTGAGGTGGAGAGAAGGGCAAGAGCAAAGAGGTAAAGGGAGATTTCTGAGGTGATAAAAATGACTTGAGTATGACAGTGGTTACAAAACAATATACACATTGGACTATATAATTTAAAATGCTGAATTTTATTGTATATAAACTATGTCTCAATAAAGATGATTTAAAAAGATAACCTGGAGAACTGGCTAATTCTATCACTATACAAAGGAGGATGTGGCAGGAGTCTAGAATGTCTTCTGTGTCAGAAGGTAAAGAAGTGTGCAAACAATAATGAGAGAATGTCAAAAGGACAAAGGGACACCTTTGAAGGTGCTCCCACTGAGCAGATCAGGGACAATTTGAGAATAAAAATAATGATGTAAAGAGTTTTAACTCACTGGATAAAGCAAGAGTCAACCAATCCACACTGTTATAAATAAAGTAATGAAAAAATTAAACCCATGGGAGCAAGGAGAAAGCTCTTTCTTACAGCTAGATGTGTCCGAGTCTAGAAGGAATGATGGAATTAGAAAATCAACAATGGAGAGTAATAATTGGCAGGTTCAAGTTTGACGACAGGTTGTTCGCATGGTCTCAAAGTGTCTCACCTCCCTAATGGTTCTTGTTAAAGGGAAGTGTAGTAACTTCACGGTGGAGAAAACTGGCAGACACTACCTTAAGCAAGCCATCAGAGCTGCATCATCAATGCTGGGACAGACAGACAGCACCTGTCCAGTGCTGGCTTCTGGGAAGGACGCAGCACACTTCAGTGGTCTTCCTGGCAAGAATGCACAACCTGAATTCAACAATTAGGAAGTATCAGACAAACCCAAATGAAAGGATAGCTTAAAAAAACAACAACAACAAAAACTGGATGTGTTCTTTAAAAATGCCACGGTCAAAAACAAGAAGAAAGGCCAAGGAACTGGAACTCGATCAGAGGAGACAAAAGAGGAAGGACAGCAAAACAGGAGTTTTGATCTTGAATTGGATCTGGGGTGAGGAAAAAAAATAGCCCCAAAAGACATTATTGGCAAAATGGTAGCTATACACAAATGGTGTTATAGGCACACTTTGAATATAGATTGTAACTTAAATAATAGTATATATTAATGTTAAATTTCCTGATTTTGATAACTTCACTGTGGTGATATAAGAGAGTAGCTTTGCTTTTGGAAAATACACACTGAAGTATTTAGAGGTAAAAGGGCATTATGTTTTCAACTTACTCCCAAATGGTTTAGCAACAGTAGGAATAAACACAGAGAGAAACATAAAGCAATACAAACAACTGGTGTATCTGGATAAGGGATACGGGAGTTCGTTGTAATAGGCTCACAGCTTTCCTGTAGGCTTTAAATTATATCAAAATAAAACGTTTTTGTTTTTTTTTTAAATAACCTGGTTTGTAAGGGTCTGGGTTTCTTTTTAGATTCATCTTTCATTTTCTTAATAATTTGACAGCTGGAAATCTACCTTGTGTCAGGAATGGTTCTGAGCTCAGTCAGCTCTGCAGAAACAGGGCTCAATATATTGTTTCTAATGTCAAGAAGTTCACTACCTAGTAAACAGAGAATGAGGATAAGTGATGCAACAGATTTGGTTCAGGACAACGTGAGATATGAGAGAGGCACCGATACAGATTTGGAGGCAGGAAGACATCTGGGAGGAGATGACCTCTGAGCTGCCCTTGGAACTTCAGTGGGAGTGAACCAGGTGCAGGAGGCTGGCAGGCAGAAGGTGCACCAGATACAAAGGAATCAGGGCAGGTAAGGACACCTTGTGTTCCAGGAATTGCAAGTTGGTTCCCTGTGAATGGTCACGTAGAGGTAAGAGGAAGGGAGGTGAAATGAGCAGAGAGAGAGGCCAAAATCCAATAATGAGAACCGTCAAAGCCATGTTCAAGATCTTTGCATTGAATTCTGAATGGGACATTTTGGGGAAATATTCAAGTGGAGATGTTTTTCAACATAGAAGAGTCTGTGACTCAGGAGAGTGGTGAGAGTTTAAAATAGACATTTGGAAGACATTAAAGGACAATGGTTGGTGAAGCCATTGGGGGCTGGGTGGGTTCACCAAGAGGGTGGGAGGGGAGCCCGCAGAAAGTAGGCCAGAGACATACTCTTGGTATCATCAGCATTTACAGGACACCAGCAGGGAAATGATACACACTCAGAAAAAGAGGCCAAAAAGTTGGAGGAAAACCAGGAGAGAATGAGATAGCAGAAATCAATAAAAAAGGGGGGGCCGGGTTGTATTTAAACAATAACATCAAAAAATCCCACAAAACTTAATGTTAACACTTTCATCCCCAGATGAAAATCCCATATATAATATCTGAACTAAAATTTCATTTTCTCAGTCATCTTTACATTCCTTGTAACGTCAATTACTGAGCTATTCGGGTAAGTAGGTCAGCTACCTTAACCCTGTTTATAGATGATCAGGAACAGTAAGGAACTGAACTAACTGACATCTTTTCTGCATTAAGCCCCTCTGATAGTACAGATGCTTGTTCAGGATTCAGAGCTCAGATTTTTCTATGTTAATAGAAAACAAAGTTAAATGTGTTTCATCTCTACTACGACGTGGCAGGAACTGCAGCTGGATATGACTTATTTCCAAAGAGGGCAGAGGCAAGACTTTGGAAGCATATTTCAAAGAATTCTAACAGTCAGCAGTCATGTGAAACTTCAAGAGTTTCAGAAGAAATGGGACTGCTATTTGTTAGGCCTGCTGGACCACATGGCTTCATTTACATCGTTACACTGGGCTGTGATGTGGGGCTGAGGTTAAAAGTTTAGTGTTCAGACAAAATAGGTGATTCAGATGTTGTCACAGATGAAGGGGCCCAGCCAGATACCCTCACACCGACCGTTTCTGCGTTTTACCAAAAAACCAGTTGTTCATCTACTTGGAAGTGTTTGTACACACATGTCATTTGTGTGTTTTTCCTGAATCGGTTTTTCCCAGCAAAGAACTAGAGAATGTGTACTTTGTCTAAACACAGTGCTGAACACTTCTGAGGAATAGAAAGAGGAAAACGGTACAGCCCCAGCCCTCAAGGGACTTACCATCTAACCAGGGCGGGCGGGCATATAAGTGGGTGCGCTCTCTGCGGTGAAACGGAATCCACGCTATGGCATCTTCCATCACAGACACAAATGGCACACCAGATCTCTAGATTTGGCTATAACAACAGAGGGCCTTTGAAAGCAAGAGATAGTACACATTTGAGCTTGGCTCTCAGCTAAGACATTTATTGGAGGTGATACAAACTTACCTGAAGACTGGAATTTAAAGCAGGATCGTTTCCCTGTGCCTCTTCCCAAGAGCAGGAAGAAGGATAAGGTAGTTTGGTTGTACATTGAGGCTCTAATATTTTGATAGCCTGTGAGACGCTTCTGTTCCCCTCGGTTTATGTTGTTTATATGTGAAGGAGGATTCTGAAAGGGCAAGACATTATATATTTAACAGCCACTTAAATAGCATTTATTTTATGCCAGGCACTGTTCTAAGTGACTTACAAATATTAACCTAATGCTCTTAATAAACACCTAAAGCCTTATTACTCCCATTTTTCAGACAAAAAATTGAGGCACCGAGAGATTAAGTAAGTTGCCACGGTCACATCAATTTGATTTCATCGTGTTGAAGTCTCAAAGGTAAAACTGGCCTACAACACGAAGAAGGAAAGGACAGCTCCTGACAAATGGCACCACGGAGGTCTCCGTCCCCAGCCCAGAGTGCTGATCCATCCTCATGCCTCTCTCTCCACTGCGATCACTTCAGAACCTGTCATTCATTTCTTACAGTGTCCCCGAGGTGCTGCCCTGAGACCGAGGCCACTGGGGCCCTGTGCTTTGGAGTGCCTTCCTCAGGTTTTCCTAAGTCCCACTCCGTTTCCTGGAGCTGGCTTGGGACGGGGCTTGTGTGGTCCCCGTTTCTGCCTCAGGGTGCTCTCCCTTGTTCACTGATGGAGCACAGGCCATAGTCCTCTCTTACATCCTCTCCAATCTACAAATCACCTTTCCCACATCGTCTCTCAGTTCCTTGTGTTACCACACGTTGTCTACAACAGGACTGAGCTCTGGCTGCTCTTCCGCATGTCTGTCCCTGTTCCGGCTCCTCACATGTGCTTTTCACATCCCTGCCCCACTCTGTCTCTCCCATTTCTCTCCATTAAAGCTGTACCCAGTCCTGAAGGCCTCAAAGGCCTTTCTTTCCCCAAATCTTAAGTCAGATGTCGTAGCCCCTTCTTTTCATCTTCTACGCTTCTTTGTAAAACTCTTTTGTGGTTTCTCTCTCTCTCTTTCTCTCTCTCTCTCTTTAGAAGCTGAGTTAAATGGCATGAAAACTAAGAGAATTGGCCAGGGTTAGGGTTCAAATTAGTCAAATACTTGTTCATATTGGCAGAAACATATTTTTACTGCTGCCAACCTTCAGCAGTTAGATGATTAGTTCTATTAAAGAGAATAAAAAGCTAGCTCTTAGTGGAAGCTGATAACAGGGACAAGCTTGCAGTCCTCAAGATGAAAAGCCCAAATGTTATTGTGAGTAAAAACTAAGAACAAAAATGGGCTTAACCAAGATGGTCAAGAAATCTTAAACACCACACATCCACAAAGACAATTTCTTCTTTTGGAAAAGAGTAGAGTAAGAAGGAGGCAGATGGCTATTCACTGCCTTTGTTGTCTTTAAAAAAATTTTAAATAAAAAAAACAGACCCAAAAACCAGATTCTGCCCAAACTTTAGCAGTCATGCAGATCTTGGCATCTGTGATCTCTAACAGGTTTCCGATGTCCAAAAATGACTTGAAAATCATATGTCCTCATATGAAGGGGTAAGGGGAAAAGCTGATAGGGAACCAGTGAGTTTTATGAGCTCTTGAAATTCTAAGAAATAAATATGCGAAACACTCATCAGAGAGCTTTCCGTCGTTCATCTTCTCCTTAGGACAATGACTGAGCTCATTATGTCTTTCAGAGACTTGGGAATAGCAAACAAGCTGGGCAATCAGTACAGCAAGTGGCACACATGCAAGGGCGTGGGTTAGACTGAGAACCAGTGTCAGTGAGAGCACAGCATTTGGGCAACACTGTCCCTGGATGGGTAAACTTAGATGTTATATTTTTAGTCTAAAGCACATTGGAAACCAGATGTGGATGTGAAGGCAGAGATATAATTAGAAAAGGCAGTTTGGTGATGGCTGTTCAGATCCCTAGCTCCAGCTCACACCTGTCACAGACGAGGAAAACAAGACCTCGGGATGGTACAGTGACTTGCTCATGTTAGCAGTCTATCTGGTGGAAAGTCCACAATTAGAATCCAGGTCTCTTGATTCCTGGTGCTCTGTCTGATACTTCACATTGTCTCTCCTTTTAAATTCCTTTCCATTTAGTTTAAGAAGTATTGTTAGAGCCAAAAGGCTGTGTTGATCTTCCTGTCAGGGATAAACAATTAGAAAACATATCAAAGTTGTATTTATTCCTATTCTAAAGTAACCCGCCTTCATGGCTTAAGGAAGCCCTTCCGCCACTGATGAATTAGGCAGTCTGTGATGGTGCAATCCAGGGTGGGCGTGCCATTTGGTTCATCGTTAGCCCAACCGACCTGCTAGCTATGACAACAGAAATATAAATAGGAAGATATTCTTATGTTTTGCAGAATGTTTATGTGTGTATGTATATAGTTTACATATACAAAGGGTATTTGCTGTATTTATTTTATTTGTGGAAATTAAGACCTGGTATTTCCTGAGACTGGTAGTGATTGTGGGATGCCTAGAAACAAAATACCACTACTTAGCTAAACATCTTTGGGATGTGGACTAGAGCATGTGGGAAGAACAAGGAAGAAAAGGCCAGATTGTAATCAATCAGAAAATTTGCGTTTTCTAGGTAAATATGTACCTGGGGCCTTCAAAGTTTTTAAGAAGGTGATTTAACATTACATTTTTTTCTTTGAAATGACATTGAAATTGATGTGTAACAGAAAAGCTTTCAGACAGATGCAAATGCACCACTTGCAAGAATTAGACTTTCTTTTAAAAAACAAGGGAGTGTTTATGTGGTTGAATATAAATTGCAGATTTTTCAAAAACTATCCTCAAGGCACTCTAGTTTCTAACTCTAAAGTAGCATTTGAGGGAAGATGTAAAACAGGAAACACAAAGATGTTTCTCTACTGTTCACTTGACCCCTGGAGTCCATCATGGGATCCACACTGCTCAGTGAACTCACTTTCAGAAGGGCCAGCCCAGGACAGGCTCCTTTGTTATGGAGATAGCCCAGACCATCCCAAAGAGATGAGCTCACAGGGCTAACAGTTCTTAGACCAAATATCTCCATTCCAGAAATCCATGCAAAGCCCTCATTTCTGAAGTCAGACATACCTATGTCCTTTCATTTATTTGCATCCTTGCCCTCCTGAAATGGTAGTGCAGTGGCAGGATATCCACATAACACTGACTTCAAGCAGTTGTGGGTCCAGGACGGTGTGGCTCCTACGTATTTCTTTTGAAAACTAGGTTAGAAAAGCCTGCAGCTCACAAAGAAGAGGGAGCTGTGAAAATCTGGTGCAGGAGAGCATGGCAACTTGCCATCCTGATGGAGTTGCTCAATCAGCTTCCCAGGACACTATTCTCTAGTTTATTTTAGGAACCAATAAGTTACACTAGAGGGCAGACTAACCTAGACTTTTTTTTTTTTTTTTAAATCAGTTCAGTGAGCGTTTAATGCATTGTGTTGGACATAAAGCATTACAGAAACAAAATCCTGTAAGTGAATTAAATCATGACAATGTTTCATTATCATTGATGGAGATTGTGCCTCAGATGGTATTTCCCTACTTAACTTTGCATTCAGGGCATTTAATGTCTGAAATGTTTAATTTAGATCAGGTTGAAGGACAATAAAAACAAATCAAAACAAAACAAAACAAAAAAACATCCTGACCCTGAAAAGAGTGGATAGCATATGATTATTACAAGAGATAGAAAACAAGTATCATTATGAGAAGGTAGTTAATGGTCAGGTACATACAAAAACCTTTTCCAAAGGAACAGGAAACACGAGAGACATCATACAATGAGAAAAATTGGACTCATAATGCCAATTTATGCCTAAATGGTGCTTTGTAATTTCTCATCTTTTAAACTACAAAATATCATTTCCTTTTCTTGTGTGTGACTGTGATGCGGTCTAGGAATGAAAAAGAAAAACTGTGTGAAAGTGCATTACCCCAGAAATAGCTCAGCATTGTTCTGGCTGGGAGGGTTATACAACCTAAGAATCTTCAGACCCTTTAGTCATTTTATGATGTGGTGGAGAAGGGCACAGAATGTTCAGATTGATCATTGGGCATAGATACTATGACAACCTGAATGATTGGCACAACTATTCATTAGTCACTTTAACTGACCCAACTAACAGTTATAGAATTAAATATTTTACATACTTAGTGTATCTTTTAGGATTATCCAGGGAAAGAGAACCAATAGGAGAACCAAATGATATTTTATGGTGCAAATAGGATAACCAATAGAAGATATATGTTCCTGTATGTGTAGACATATGATTTATTATAAGGAGAATTGACTCATTGACTCATGTGATTATAGAGGCTGAGAAGTCCCAAGTTTTGCAGTCAGCAAGCTGGAGACCCCGGAGAGCTGATGGTGTAGTTCCATTTCCAGTTTCTCATCCAGAAATGTCCTTGACACACCCAGAATAATGTTTAATCAAATATCTGGGTACCTCGTGCCCAGTCAAGTTAGTATGTAAAATTACCCATCAAGGCTAGTCTTTTGTGTCATCTATATTTCATGTTTTAGAGATTATAAAGTGCTTTGATAAACATCTCTTTTGATCCTGCCACAAACCTGTGAGCTAGGTAGGGCATACTGTCATTAAAATTTTCACAAGTGGTTATTGTGACGCCAAGTAATTAAGACACTGAACGATCCTCATGCCTTTTATACATTATGAAAATGAAGCAGAGATTTTGTAACTTGACAAACATACAGTTTGTATTAGGTCTTCCAACTCTTAGTCCTAGGCTCTTTTGAAATACATTTCACATTTATTTCAAAGTCTAAACAACAGATACAGCTAAATTTTCAAAATACTCATATTCTTTTTTTTTAATCCTCACCCGAGGATATATATATATTTTTTACATTTATCTTCAGACAGAGTGGGAAGGGGGGGAGAGAGAGAGAGAGAGAGAGAAACATCGATGTGAGAGAGAGATATCGACTGGCTGCCACCTGCACAACCCCAACCAGGGCCAGGGACCAACCACAACCAAGGTACGTGCCCTTGGCTGCAATCAAATGCAGGTCGATGCTCTAACCGCTGAGCCAAAATGGCCAGGGCAAAAGACTCATATTCTTACATACCAAGTAAAACTTTCCTTGGCCAAGTTTGTTCTGTGTTATAATGTACATAGGATACCTATAATAGGCTTGGTATATTAGAATAAGCATAAGTTGAACTCAGTGGTGGTAGTGGTTAAAGTGGGGAAGAAATAAATGAAATATGTATGTCAACATAATCAATAATCACAAAGCTACAGAAACTGCCCCTAACCAAAGACTTCTCCACTAATGACTCAAATTTGTCAAAGATTTCCTTTTGTTTGTTACTTTTCCCAGACAGCATTTCCTTCCTTGAAGTAAAATGTTCCTGGGACATTAAGCTTATAAGATGCTTTCATCTGGTGACAAGGACCATCAGGACACTTTAGGGATTTTGCCTACCAGTAATGACCGAGGTGATAAAAGGGGGCAAAGAACACAGACAAGAGGTGAGGAAAGCTGAACCAGACAGACCTTTCATTCTCTGGATTTTGTGAATATAGAGTAACCTTCAAGACAAAAATGTTACCTTATTAATTCGTGTAACTTCTTTATTCTCCTGTAAGTGAGAGTCAGTGGAGTCACATCTTACTTAGGGACAAGACCTAAAATTGGTACATAAGGCAAAAAACTCACACAGCCAGAATCACCCTTGAAAACCTTCAATCACCCTTGAAATGTAGTATGCCTAGTTTAACAACCCTGTTTAACAATTCATAGCATAAATGTGTAATATGTAGCACATGATAAAAATCATATGCGAAACTTTAAGAATATTGTTGTACAAAACTTACGTGTAGTAAAACACTAGAATCACACTCAGTGTGGCATGACTTGTACTCAGAGGGAGTGGTAAGAGGGTCTCACGTCCCATCCTCCCTCATTCCGTGGCCTATGCTCACTTAGTGAAGTGGCAAATTGAGTTCTAATTTCTTTTCTTTTCTTTTCTCTTTTTTTTTTTTTGGCATTATTTCAGACTTACTGAAAAGTTGCAAAAACAGTGCAAAGAATTTCCCAATGTTAACATGTTAAAAACACTGGTTTTATTTTTTTAATGTATTTTTTTCAGTATATTTTTAAAAATTGTTTTCCCTCATTTGTGCACATATTGTTAAATTCACATATTTTAGTTGTGTAAATGATGTAACCACATTCTAATTGCAACTCAGAGAAATTGTGAGAGTGATTTAATCAGTGTTGCTGGTATTCATGCGTGAGGAGCAGATAAAAATGGGTAAATCAGAACTGAGTGAAGTAAAAATGTCCACAGTGTTGATATGGTCAAAGAAAATGAATCTTAGCAACTGTAAAGAATAAAAAGCAGGCACTTCACTGTTGGTCAAAAGGCAATTTGGACTGAGTTATGAAACCATCACTAACTCAGAATAAGCTCTGCCTTTTTGTAATTTGCATCACTAATGTGCTATTACACTTCTGTGTTTTTTTTTTTTTTGAACATACAGACGCAAATGACATGTATGAGCTCATAAATAATTCAGAGGTCTTCTGCGAGTTCTCACCTCTGATTTTTATTGTTCCTTAGAAAAGGAGGTTGGTTCCATTACTGTCAGAGCTGGAAAAATTGTCACCGTGCAGTATTATTGTTATTAACATTGTTGCAAGTGATTATTGTGATTGCAAGTGATTATTCTTACAGTCATTATTAAGATCCTGAATTATCTGGTCTTCAAACATCAGGACACAACTGATGCATTTCAAAACACAACTCACTGCACCTTAATATCTGTTAGCCCGGGAAGCTGGTCAGTAAGTGATTACCTGATGGAAAGCTTCACTTTGTGCTCTTGTGCAGGCTTAGGCTGTAACTTACACTTTCCTAAACAATTAGTTTCAGATAGCAGAAAATGCTAAGACACTTCTGAGAGCAGAGTTAGGAATAGTCCAAAGAGGAGCGAACCCCAGTGAATAAGTTAAGTCAACTGAAGCCTACTGCTCCTTTACAAGTATCACTTTGTCAGCCAGTTGCCTTATGGTTTAAAGGATATCCTTGTAGTATGGTTTCCAAATCTGAATACATAGAACTAATCTTCAAGACTTCCCTTGTTTTCAGAACACTTTATTTTAGTTTAGTTAGCTAATCTCTTCCCTCCCATCCCCCACCCCCCAAAAACAATTAAAAAAAACAGAATCATCAGTGGTAATTCCAAAGCACAGAGAGAAACTAGCTTTTCAAATGAGTGCCTAGGGAATGTTGAGGAATACCAACCACCTGTTCTTATCTATTATGTGACATGGACTTTGGACGTATAAGTAATGGAGCTGCAGTAACGTGCCCCTTTAAAATGTGAACAGAATAAAATGCCTACTATGGATATGGCACAGCTCTGGCCATTGTGACAATCTGAGGCCTCAGAGAGGACATGGGTCTGGGTGCTGGATCTGCTATTAGCTGCGGGATCTTGGGCATAATACCTGAGGGAAAAGGGAGAGGAAGAAACCTGCTTTGAATGGAGCATTAACTGGGGACAAGAACGAGAGACAGATGTTATTAGCTGTATACTCTGTATCAGGAAACTGAAGCTCAAAGAGGTGAGTAATCTTTCACATTTATAGAGCTAGGCAAAGAAAGGGGGGAGGGGTACTGTAATGTTTAAGGTTATGAGCTCTGAGTCAATCAGACAGGGGTTAGAATCCTCCATTCTGGTTCTATCACTTATTGGTTATATATTTTCAGGAAAGTTATTTAATAAGCTTTATTTTTCTTATTTTTATAATTGAAATATAATTATACTCCTATTGCATAGGCTTATCTTAGTGCCTAAGCTGATAAAGTGTTTAATTATTTAATTATATTACTATTTTATGACAGAATTGGAGTTTCTCAAATTCAAAAGCCCACAGAAAACAAAAACGACTCTCCTCTCTTCCCATATCATAAGATTATTATGGGACTGTTTAAATAATGTGAAGAAAGAATCTTGCAAATGGGTGTGTATGCACATTTTTTAGATTGTTCTCTGTTTCTTAGAGTGTCTGGGGTCTCCAGGTACAACATAAGCTTCTGAAAAGCAGGAGTCATATTTTCATTTCTTTTGGACCCTATGTTTCTAATTCAGGTTTCTATAAACATAAAGTGCACAGTAAATCCTAATTCAGTAACTCTTACAATCATTTATCTGTAGCACTTTTACTCAAATTAAAAACTGCTTTTATTCAATATTTATTATTTTTGATGGAAAACTGTATAATTCAATTTGTCATATAAAAGAAGGATATTATTGAGACCCAAGAATGCTTTTAGAGTTCAGCATTCACACTTTTATGATATTATAAATCTCCCCCTTCCACATGTCTTGAATATTGTTCATAGTAACAGAAATCATTTTAAAGGGGCACGTTACTATTTTTAATACCCACAGGTGTTTCATTCTTAAACTCCTTTCTTGCCCACATTAATTGCTACCTTTACCCAGTACTGAAATAAATGCATATTAATTTTTAGTGTTGTTTATTTTATTTCTGCAGGTGCGTATTAATTTTGGAGTCCAGTTAAACCTGTCTAGACCTTAAATGCCACCAGATCTCTTAAACACACATTTATTTTTATTGTTTTTGTTACATTCTTTATTATCAGAATTAATGAATGTAGTTTTTATAAAGTTTATTACTTTCTTACCCTGAAGACTGTATTTGAACTGTGCTGTTCTGGTCTGCTGAGTAAATGGAGATTTAATTACAGATATTTAATTGCTTATTATGAACTTGGTGGACTGGAACTGAATGAGCCCTTCTTCCCCATTTTCCATCTTGAAATGCACTGCACAAACTCATCCTGGCTTAGCTGCTATTCTGTACAACCTTTACTACCCCTCGTCAGTCCTCACTGACTGGGTTTGATGGAAAATGTATGTATGTTAGACAGGAATACAGGGAAAGTCCCTGGCTTTTTAAAAGTATATGAAGGAGGAAATTTTATTTGAAAACAGAAGTCAAGGTTAACCTACAGAGAAATGCATTCATGAGCTACAGAGGAAGATAATCTTTATTTTGGAGAAAGTATAATTGAAATTTTGAAATCAGACAGCCCATTCAAATATTCAAGTGACATGTGGAATAAAATGAAATCCTAACATCTAACTATATTTATTTTCACAAAAAGTCATACAAGATGGGATATAATGGAACAGAGGGATTTTAGTGGTAGAATATAGTAATGAACTGTAACAGTGATTGATTAAAGTTCAGTTACAATTCCCTTTCTTCTTATTATTTTTTGGCACAATGCTATGAAAAAACTACATTTAATATAGATTTAATGAACTAAATTTTAGTCAATTTTTGCACTAGAAACATGTTTATAATGCAATAAAAAATAAACTTAAAATGTTTATGTGATCTTGCTGATTGATCATTATTTAAATCTGAACAATTTTATGATTAAATTTTCACTTCAAATGAAAACAGGTCTTCATATTTGTACTTAGAATCTGAATACCCTTTATGTTGGACTTAGAGCAGGAAGTTAAAAATACTTGGTTTTATAAAAAACAAAACAAAACAAAAAAAAACCTGTCTCCCAGTGTGGAGCCAAAAGCATTTTAAATTCACAAATAGTTTTTACTTTGTGTTCTTTGTTTATCACTGAGTTCCCTTTTCACTGCAAGCCGCTAACTCATGTCTTAAAAAGGGTCGCTCTTGCCTGGATGCTGGCTCCACCTTTAGCTAGGTCAGGGAACCTAAGAAGTGGGTGAACTTCACAACCATCTGAAGCAGTGTTTCAGAAAGAATTGCCAAAGCAGAAGATCTCAAGTCAAACCCAGATAGTCATGAACTTGGCCCTGTTCACCACTAAGACTACTTTTAACTCTGAAGAGCAACACTGCCTCCTGTTAAGCCCAAAGTGATGACCCAGGAGCTGAGCTTTCTGTTCCAGTGGTTGCTACTGAAGCTGGTGTAAATACCTCCCTTAGCCACAGTGGTTCAAGGATATGATACTGGCCTCAGGCAGTGATACAGCTCTTCATTTAATTACACAACCACATTCTCAGGGTACAAGCTGGCCCCCTCTAAGGTGTTGAATATGTTCTAGGGATCAGTTCATAAATGTGGGGTCTCCATCTCTCTTTGATCCCCTACTATATGCACAGTCAGACTTTATTCCTGTTGTTCATGGGGATTTATTGCGTGGCTCTCACTGCCCTTCCCTGCCACTTATCCTTTGTCAGGATGATCCTATTTCACCCTGTTAAGATTCCATATGAATCTTCTGAATCTTTATGGAGATCTACTGTCCTTCTGCCCAACAACCTTCAAGATCTCTATTCAACACAAAATATCAGTTCTGCCTTCCTGGAATACCCTCTGCAAATGTTTTCACTGAAGCCATTGTTTTTATAGAATATATTGTATTTCATGAGCCTTTCTATTTATAAAATTATAGTATTTTTGGCTTTGGATAATGACCAATTAAATTTAAAATTATCTGAAAGAATAGTAATTTAGCAGAAATGATCTTCATTTAAAAAAATGTATTACCATTTAAAAATTCTTAGTCTCAAAGAAGAAAATTTTGTAATATATTCTGAAAAAATCCAGAAAAACTTAAATACTTATGAAATATATTCTTCATTTAATGCAATATCCTTATTACTATTTTCTTTCTCATTTACTATGAGGGTGACAGAAAGAATATAAATAGTACTCACAAAATTTGACATATTCACTTTTTTTGGCCTTTAAAAAGCAGATATACATGATCAGTTAAAAAATAAAAATAAAAACAAATAGTTCTGCTTTACATATGGTCTGCTGAGCACAAACTCAAAGTCAGTTAGTGCTCCTCACAGATCCAGTTTGGGATGAAAATAAACTAAAGACCTAAGGATATGTGAGGAGGCTTTCAGAGTGTAGTGGGCTGGAGGGGATGGATCAGAGATAGGTGTCTTCAGGGTGACCAAGGATCAAGATATGAACATTTTCCTTCATGTACTACCCTACATGGCTGTAGGAATATAGTCTAGCTTTGGATGATTTAAAATATAAGCTAGACCTGTTACAAAAAATATTCAACAGTATTTTCAGAGAGTAGGGAACGGAAAAACATCTCCAGTTTAGTTTTTGACCCACTCTTAAAGGGTATCATGGCAATGACTACAGGATATTATAGGCAGTCAATGGCTGAATGGACCTGGGACATCTCAATACAATGATGTTAAGGTCAGTCATCAGCAAATATAAGCAAAGTCAATATTTAAAAACAGCAATTTTTATTGAACTAAAAAATTAAAAACGTATATGCTTTCTTTTACTTGAATAATACATTTGCAAAGAATTATTTGGTGGAACTTTTGTGGAAAAGGTGCATCAAACATCCCATTATCTCAGGGATTTTTTGAAAGAGTAGTTGGAGTCATTTTGTAGGAAGTGTCAGCAGAAGAAGGAGGTCACTTTCACTATCTATGATTCCTCTTGGTGGATATGTCATTGTGGACTCAGAATAGTGGGAGGGATTTTCACCTCGTATTTCTTCAACTCCATACATTTACACACAATTTTACTGATTACTCTTGGCTCTCTGATAACTGAAGGAAGTTTAACACATCAAAGTCACAGTCATAGGAATGAAATCCCATCATTTTTGGATAGGAGGGGGCCCTAGTGATTGTTTAGTCCACCACTTTTACTTTTGAGCTAAGACTCATACAAGTTATTAGTAACAACAATAGTAATAAAAACCAGCATTGATGGGCACTGTGCTAAGCAAATAACATGGATTATTTTATTTAATCCTCATGACAAACCGGTGAGGTAGGGACTATACTCCCCACTTTCTAGCAAGAAAACTGAGGCATAGACGGGTTAAGAATTCTGCCATGAGTCATGCAACTCATAAGTGCAAAAGTGAAATCTGATCTCAGTAATATGATTGCAAAGGCAAAAGCCTTACTACTATACCATATTGCCTTTTTAATTTTTAAAATCAAATTGCTTGCGAAATATTACATGTCAATTTAGTAGTATGTATGGATGAAAGTCAGATAGTGAAGAATACTGATAGGAAAAAAATGGATTCACTTGATATATGGTATTGGAAGAGAGCTCTACAGATACCTTGAACCACCAAAAAGACAAACAAGTGGGTCCTAGAGCAAATTAAGCCTGAAACATCTCTGGAGACAGAAAAACAACAACAACAACAACAAAAAAGACAAAACTGAAGGTGTTCTATTTCGGGAACATTATGAGAAGGCAAAGTTCTTTAAAGAAGACTTTAATGCTGGGGAAAATAGAAGGCAGAAGGAAAAGAGAGAGACCAAATATGTGATGAATTGACTCCAAAAAGAAACCATAGGCTTTAAGTCTATAGGAGCTGAGCAGGGCTGCTGAGAACAGGATGTTGTGGACATCACTCATTCTTTGGGTCACCAGGAGTCAGAGCCAACTCAATGGCACATAACACACACAATTTAGTAGAGCCTACAACCCAGATGTTCTGCTTCTCAGTCCTCTGTTATTAATGATTTGATTGAGCAGTGGTAATAGCCACTGGTTTTAAACATATTCATATATATATATATATATATATATATATATACACACACACACACACACACACATCTATATAATAGTCTTTACTTCATTGTCTTGCCCCTTTCTCATTTCTTGTCTGTTTCTTTCTTTCCCAGCTTTATTAATATATAAATGACAAATAAAATTGTATATATTTAAAGTGTACAACATCATGATTATGTGTGTGTGTATCCACAATCAGATTAATTAGTATATCTATCACATCATTTAGTTACATTTTGTTTTTGTGTGAAGGGTGAGAACACTGAAGATCTACTCTCAACAAATTTTAAGTATACAATACAATATTATTAATTATAGTCGCCATGCTGTAAATCTTGTATTAGTCTTAAAGATCTTTGTCAGGAGTTTAATTTACTCATCCTTAAGAATTTTGTACAACTCTGTCATCCAAGTAACTATTTGGAAACTAGAAGCATCTTTTTGTGTTTTCCAACCCAATTCCCACAGGTGAGTTCTTTTTCCATTTTTTCCCCTTTAAAGAAAAGACCCAACACAAATTCCACATTCTTCCAAGTATCTCTAGCAATTAATTAGATTTTAGACTTTTATCTTGTGAATTTATCATACATAAAGGTGTATTAACACAAGCTCCTTTACAGATTAATTACCATAAAAGGAAGCCATCCAGGTCAAGAAATGAAACATTGCCCACACTCAAAAGCTCTTTGTGGGACTCTCCCTCATTACAAGCTCCTACCTCACAAAAGGTAAACTCTATCTTCAATGTTGTGTTAATTATTTCCTAGATTTAAAAGAAATATATAATGTTACCATCCATGTGTGCATACACTAAGCCAATGTGATCTTTTTATTTTTTCTCATCATTTCCTCTAAAATGTCTTATGTTTTTCCTCTTATCAACTTCGTATCTCCAGGACAGGCACTCAGTTTAATCTTTACATGGTACATACACATTTAATAGCCAGTTTAATCAAGTTTCCATCATCTCTGCCACAACAGTGTGCATTCATTTCTTGTGAATTCTCTGCTTTCTCTTTTATTTATTACTTCATTTGTCCGTATGTTCTGTCACTCCCTGACATCCTGAAAAGAAAGCAGGAAATAAACATGTTCGGGAAGGAGAAGCGGCAGGCTACGGCACCCATTGTTTCTTGCCTTCACAATGAGTGTGGGTTCCACATTTGATGACCTCAGACCTGTAGTCTCCAAAGGCTCCACATCAGCCCTCTGACTCCACGAAGCAGCTGAATCAGTCCTTCCACCACCACCCCACCCTGTGAAAAACCCTAATGGAAAATGGAAAATGTAATATATAGAACAAAATCTAGGAACTACTTGTGCTTATTAGAAGAGGCCTATGATCTTATCCAGCCAAAAATATTTCAACATTGCTCCATTAAATAAAATGACTGTGGAGCCATCCCAAATTGTGTTTTGAAGACCATTTAATGATCTGGGGGAAACCCTCATACTATGGTAAGTGAAAAAGCAGGAACCCAGACTCTATACAGAGCCTAATCCCACTTTGGTGAAATAAAAGCATGGGGAAGAAATGGTGGAGAAAAATACTCCAAATCTTACAAGGTTTACCTCTGGGTGGTGGTGGGAGTAGGATTTATTTGTATTTTGTTCTTTAAATCTTTCTGTACACCCGGGTTTTTTAATAAGGAGAATTTTACTTGCATAACTGGAAAAAAAATGTTATGTTTTTTTTTTTTTAAAGAAAACTAATGACCTCATTAGGTAGTTTTCTGCCTTTTCTCTGACAATCAAGGCCCAGAGTGGTGCGCAGGCCTCAGTGTCCGCCCCAGAGGCAGAGCCCTGCTGTTTGTCAGTGTGGACCACTTCTCACCCAGCAAGACGAAAGGGTGCGGCCTCAGGAAACCAAGTCCCAGAACCGTCTGGCGGCTCAACCTGGAGCGGATATTTTGTTTTGATTGTAGACTTTTGGACTGGCCCTGCTGGCCCTTTCGGCTCCCATTCCTCAGGTGCCTTGATCTGCGCACTTTGAGTCCGGCTCAGCTCCGCGACTTTTCACCTTACACGCCCATAAGTGTTTCAGTATGACTTGGAAACTGCATTCCTCTGATAAGCGAGGAGGCTCAGGAAGAAGAGTCCTTTCTAATCATATCATCCTCACGAAGCTAGGCCTGCATCTTCATGGCTGTGGGGGACACGCGGGGCATCAGCACTAGGGGGCCCCTGAATGAGGACGCCTCCTCAGTGGGTTCCTTCTCTTCCCCTCTGAACTCGTGCCTCCCTCTTCACCAGGGCCTGCAAAGCAATGGGCACCCCCAGGAAGCAGATAGGAACGCTGGGTCTCTGTGAAAGTGGGAGTTTGGGTTGCAAAGTTAATTGCCGTTTTCATCAGGATAAAGATATCCAGATGTGAGAGAGAATTAAGTTCTTTCCCGTGCCATGGAACAGATGACTGAGCTAAAAGAAACATTTATTCTGTGAAGAAGGAAAATGAATATACCTGCACTATCTTCTGTCTATTCTCATGTTACTTAAATTAAATTAAACCATCACTCAGGTCATGCTCACTACAGAAACCAAAGCAATACTGTCCTCAAGTGTGTTTGACGTAAATTTCTTAATGAAGAAAGAATAAAAATACGTTTACATGATATTCATGGATGTTGTAAGCCTTGCAAAAGTTTATCCGTAACTTCCATTCCCAAACCTATCATACAAATGTACTGGCTCCATTCTGTACATTTCATCTATAGAACATTGGTGAGATGTCATATGTGAGAGAAAGTTTCAGGTGTGTCTTGGGTCTTATTACTTTACAGCAGCAACTTTCAACCTTTTTCATCTCGTGGCACACATAAATTAATTAGTAAAAGTCTCATGGCACTATGAAAAATATATTTTTTGCCAATCTGACCCAAAAAATAGGTATAATTTTGATTCATTCACACTAGGTGGCTATTGTCAATTTTTTATTTGACAATCTAAGGGAAAAGAGGTCAGTGCCCCTGACTAAATAGTCAGGTATTCCATGTTTTAAAAATTCTTGCAGCACACCATTTGAAAATCACTGCTTTACAGAAATACTATATATATTTTTTAACTAAATCAGAGAATTTTGGAGGTGGATCTCAAAGGTTGAGGTCATGTAGTTAAATTTTTACATAAAAAACAACATGGTCCAGAAATAAATATACATGTGTAGTGTGTATGTGCATATGACTGGAAATCTAAATTGAAGTTAGTAGATTTTTTTTCACTTTTAAAAATATCCTACAATTTCAACAATGTTATATTCATTTTTGTCAATTAACTAGTTGGTAGATTTTAACCATGATAAAAAATAATATTAAGCAAGAGAAGTAAAAGGGACTAAAAGAAAATTGTCTATCATGAAAGTAAAAACCATGGCTTGGCATATGAAGGAAATAACATGTTTTTATTGCTACTAGTTACACAGTATAATTTTTAGCAGTGTTCTCATCCCAAGTGACAGAAATCACCATCACACGCTAAATAACTAAAAGCATGAATTGTGGATTAAAAAAGACAGAGAGTGTGATGAAGTTTGGGCCAAGTCTCCGACGAAGAAGTTCAAATGTCTTATAAAGTATCAGACCAAAATGGTCTTTCAGAATTTGGGGCAGTTTACTTTTGGCAAAATCCAGTTTCCTGTTCCCAGAGCAATGGCTTCAGATTATATTTTGAACATCAAAACAGGCTCTTTTTCAGGACCTCATTTTGATGAGTTCTGATGGGTAATCAGAAATACATGGATTAACTCTGCTTTCAAATAAACAAGGGTTTAGCAATTAAAGAGAAGAAAGTTTGGCTCAGTGTGCTCTGCTTCTTGCCAAACTCTAAACATGGTGCTAGGCAGTCCAGGTTATTGGATGAAAACACGTGGTTGAAGGAGGCTTCCTCCAGTATTATCTTAATAAGCCACTTTCGGGTCACTCTCGGTTACTCAGCTCCATCCAAGGGTTTGAGAAAACTTTTGGTGCCAAAATATTAGAGACTGTCCATTGACAGCAGCAACACCTGTGTGGCGGAGATTCGGGTGACTGAGACTGTGCCAGCAACTGTCTGTGTTCAGATGTACTACAAACGTCATTAGCTCTCCCTTCAAAGGACAGCACAGCGTAGTGGGCAAGGACACGCGTAGTCTCGAGCCAGATTCAAATCCCAGCGTAGCCACTTCCTCCTTGTGTGACCTTGAGCATGTTACTTAACTTTGCTCATTTGCTTATCTATAAAACGGGGACAATAATACTGTCTCTTTCATAAGGTTGCTGTGATGATTCAATGAAGTAAGAAACAAGTGTCCAAATGATATTAGCCACTATTAGTATCTATTTAAATTCTGAGGATTTGACTGAATTTTTCAAAAAAGTGTGTTTCAGGCTATTAAGCATAGACCATGCTGTTAGCTCTATTGATGTGATATTTCCAGAGAGAGCTGGTTTAGAAAATGGTTAGCACTTCAAAAGGCCACATTTGATAAGGACAGATATGGGAATGCTGCTATTCTCAGCATTTTGGGGTATGGATTTACAGTCTTCAGGAAGAAATCAAATTAACTAGGTTATACAATGTCAACAAAAATACTGATAAAGTAATAAGAGTTTATTGGAGGAAGATATGGATTTTTCTTAAAAGCTGGTCTACATTGGTAAAGTAGATGCTTGATACGCATTTTGATAAGCATTTCCCAAAGTTTGTCCTATGGAACACCAGTCCTATGAGATGCACCTGGAATAAAAGGGTTTTATGTTCCAATACTAAGGATAAATGTTGATTTACATTATGCCACTGTTATTCCACCTCAGCAAATCATAATGTATCATAGCTTGTTAGGTGTGATTAGTCCTGCTATAAAAACAAAATCTATATAACTTTAACATGATGTTTCCCAAAGTTATCTGACTATAGCTTCTGCCATTTTAGGACACTTTGAATATACCTAAAGGACTGCCTTGCGCTGGTGCTCCGCCTCCCTCCATTCCTGCCTTCTCTCTCCCCCAGCCCTCCATGCCCACTGTGTTTCCCGACCAGGGGTCACATTTTTTGAGAAAGGCAATAAATTCAGGTTTTCCCAGTATACGTGTCTCCAAAGAAGGCTAAGTAGTTTAAGTCATTGTCCGTTGACTATGATCTAAGGCCTGATCAGTTTGTCCCTTCAGCTAGACAACAAGAACCTGTGTGATGAGAAAAATGATGAGATTTGCCAGAAAGGCTCCAACAAGGAAAAATTGGGTGCAGAGCACCTTTCTCTGGCTGCTTCAGTGATACATCTGTCAATATGAATTGTGACCCTGCAACAGGCTGACATGGAACCCTGAGGGCTGCATATAGGCCCAGGGAAAAGTCACGGTGACAAGTGGTCACCCCTTGTCTGAGTAACCCCTGAGCCATTCACAGAATTGCCTAAACAGATGGATGCTCAGATCTCCTAGTGGCAGGGCAGAGCAGAGACCTGGTTTCCTTCTGAATATGATAGTCGTCTTGTTTCTATTCTTTCTCAAATCTATATCTAACTTTTAAAAAACAGGACCAAAGAGTTATCTCTGCAGATGAGGTAACACAGATAAGGAGGGGTTGGAGGGTTTTGTTAGTTCCTGTTTCTTGTGTGTTTTGTTTGATAAGAGAGATATGGCTCTAGGCCAGTGTCAGTTCTCTACCCACTGATTTCTGTGCACAGAGATTTCTGACCCTGTATCCAGGGGTCTCTGTCCGGGCACTTCGGGACTGTCATTCACAGTGAGCTCAGAGTGCAGTGTGCCAGCCTCGCACTCCACTGGGCTCCAGTGAACAAACTGCTGTCCTTCATGGATAAGCCTCTCTATCCTTTGTCCTGTCCTTCATGGGTAAGCCTCTCTAGTCCTTCATCCTCACCCCCAGACAGAAGTGGGGAGTATCAGACCCAACCCCAGTGTTTGCACAGGTGCTATGGTGAGACGCAGCTTAATTGTAATGCAGTTAAGAAACACACAAAGGTACTGAGACATAGGGGCTCGTGAAAAACAGCCCACCCAGAGACAGGAGAGAAAACTTCTGCTCTCCAAACATTTCGTCATTATCCCTGATATTTTAGTGGGTTATCTCAAAACAGAAGTAGGTCAACTGAAAGGTGGCAAAACAAATATGTAACTCCTGAGTGCCTGATTTTATTGGGTGGTAAAATACGCTGGGTAATGAAAAGTGCCTTGGGTGGTTTGAACACTGGGCAGGTACCATGGATAATTTTGTCCCAGTTTCCCCTCCCCCCTAGATGTACAAACTGATAATTCCCTGGTGGGGAGAGTGGGGAGACTGTGAGTACCAGGACTCAAGTACCTTCTTGCCCTTTCAACTCTTGGAAAGTCATCAGTTGATTTGGATTAAGGTCTCCCTCATCATCTGAGCTTATAAAACCTTTCCATTTTAGAGGGAGCTCTCCCTCCAACAGGTGGGTCCACATTCTCACAGGTCTCTCCGTTACAGAGAAAACAGGTCCAATTTCACGTCTCAGGCCAGAAAGGCCATTGTTATTACTCTTACTGAGGGGGACTGGGACAGGGAAAACGATGGCCAAGTAGGAGCAGGGCTGGCTTCTCCCAGTTCTGGGAGAATTCGCTTGATGTCTGTCCATCAGAAGGCCTCGTGTTTTGTTCATTTATGCAGTCAGTCACAATGAAGACATTTTTCTCTTTCATATAATGTGGAACATTAAAAAATAATAGTCTGGCAATGCATTGGGGAGTTACGCTTTTCCTAGTGTGTGGTTCTTGGCCCAAAGTGTATGATGGTTGGAAGAAAATCAACACAAGGCTGCTCTGTATAATATTATGTCTCTGGTAGAGAGTGGTTTGGAGGGTTTTATGGAGCGCAGATCCTAAAGGTAAAACCTTTAGCGAGTCACAACTCTGAGAAACTGATGAAACTGTACATTCGAATCTTAGATAAATAAACGAAAACATTTCCAGAGGAGAGCAAGTTGCCAAGTGTTCACGTTGATTTGGATATTGCATTTACATGTTTTCCAAGGTTGATATTTTCTCCCTTTCTTTTGTAAGAAATCAAACAAACAAACATGTTGGTAATGCTTGCATCTAATTTATATAATATCTTGCTGTCTATTCGAATTTTGTTATGTCCCTTCTAAAATTATTTGTCACTCTTTAGTTCTCCCAAGGAGAACTGAGGAGAGACCCTCAGGTTTGCTAAGTATGCTTTGAGCAACCCTCTTCACTAAACTTCTCTGCCTTTTATATTTTATGGTCATCATGTGCCCCATGTCTTAGGTTATTTTCCCCCACTACATCAGCTATATTCAGAGTACTCTGTAAAGCCCATCACTAGTCTGTGGTGAGGAAGGCTTGGCATGCACATCTGGTTTTACATGTTGTAATAAAGGATTGAGGCAGACGGAGCAGATTCCAGGGTCCTGATGGCCCTCTGTAAAGCAGAATCTTAGTGTAAGAGTAGGGGATGTGCTAAGCGGCTGCATACTTGATTCTAAGACTAAATTGGCATAGTACATGATTATATTTGGCTTCCTTAAGTGCTATCTCTGCAAAGACAGGGATTTATTGTGAGAAACTTGGGAGTCATCCTTGACTCCTCCCACACTGTCATCATCCCCCAACATCTATTCATCTCCAAATTCTGATTCATCTAAAATATTCCTTGAGCCCATGCCCTTTCATCTCCCTCACATTAGTTGTCAGGTTGTCATCCAAAGCTGAGCTACTTCTAAGCTTGTTTGGCTGCCTTTGGTTCCCCTCCCTTTCCAGCCCATTGTCTGTTCTGTCACAAGGAGATCTAAGACTGATCATGCACCCTCCTTGATGGAATATTTCATTGAGCTCCTATTGCCCACTGACTGAATAAGAAATCCTTACATGGCCTACTAGGACCCATGTGAGCTGCAGCTCCCTCCTCCCACACACACACAGGCCCCACAGCCCCCACCTCCCTACCCCCGCACCAGCCCCATTAGCCTTCCCTCCTACCTCCATTTCCAGCCTAATCTCACGTTTCAGGTTACAGCAACATTAAACTGGATGCAAGTTCTGCCCAGATGATGTTGCTTCCATCCCTGGGTCTCTGCTTCTGCTGGGACTTCTGTTCTCTTTCCCTCGTCCCTAAGTGTTCCCGCCTATCCCTTTTCTCCCTACCTCTTTCTCATTACTTGAAACTCAACCAAAGGAACTTATTCTTTTGTTGTTGTTGTTAATCCTCACCTGAGGATATTTTTTCCATTGATTTTTAGAGAGAGTGGAGGGGAGGGAGGGGGAAAGTGAGAGAGAGAGAAACATCAATGTGAGAGAGAAACATTGATTGGTTGCCTCCTGCACATGCTCCCAACTGGGGCCAGGGGTTGAACCTGTAATCCAGGTATGTGCCCTTGACCAAGAATCAAACCTGTGACCCTTCAGTGCACAGGCTTACGCTGTAACCACTGAGCCATGCTGGCTGGGGCAGGACTGATTCTTTAGGAAGTCTTCCCTGAGCTCCTTCCCACCCACTGCCCCAGACTGGACCAACCACCTGTGCTTTACGCTTCCAGTGCTGCTTCTGAATTCCCTGTAATGTTCTCCTTCTTCACATACTTAAGACTTAGCACAGAGTAGGTGCTCAAACATGATTTGTTGGTTAAATGAATAAATAGATGAATGAATGAAGGACTGAGAAATGGTGACTAATTTTGATAGGCTAAACAGTGGTTTAGGAATAGGTTGTCTCCATTTACCTCATTTTATCACATTTGGTGACCACCCTGCCCTTAAAGAAAATAAAATATTACCTATAAATTGAAGATTCTGCATACTTCTCCCTGATCCCTCTCTTCCCAGAGGTATGAGTTATTCTGAATTTGGTTTATCATCTACATCAGATAATATAGATACATCAATAAATAATGTATTGTTTTGTATATCTTCATACTTTACATAATGGTATCACATTTAAGTGTCATGCTGTAACTATTTTCTTTAATCACTATTATGTTGTGGAGATTTATAAATATTAATACATGAGACTCTAGTTCATTCATTTTAATTGCTAGAGCATATAGCATTATATAACATGCTGCATTCCTATATTGATTAAACTTGTAAATACTGCTGTCTGAACATTCTTCATGCATCTAGGGTAAATATTCAGAAGAGGAAATGCTAGGCTGAAGAGTATTTACAGTGTCAGTTATACTGGATATTGCTGAATTATCCCACTAAGTTGTATCAGTGTTTGCTCCCACCAGCAGTTTATGAGAGTTTCCATGGGTCCACATCCTTGTTGGCATTTACTAACTATCAGACTTCTAAATAATTTTAATTTAATGAATTAAAAATGCATCATATTTTGTTGGTTTAATTTCAATATCTCTGACTATTTCTGGTATTAAGCATCTTTGTTTTATAGGTCATTCAGATTTTCTCTTCTGTGAGTAGATATCTCAGACAAATAAATAGTAAAAAGTAAATAATCCAATAGATTGGATACCTGATCAAAATTGGGTACTGTTTGAAAGGGAAGATGGAAGTTGTTAGGTAACCCCAGTCTCTGCTACAGTCATCAGAACATGTCAGTTACTGAAGATCACTTTGTGCTGATGGCCCCTGTGGGTCATCCATGGTTTGCTAGTTTCCCTGCTCTGGAAATATAAAAGAGGAGAAAAAGACATACTCATTTTTATAAATTAAAATATCTTTAGTTATAAAAGCAAGGTAACCCTAATGAGAGAGAAGATATTGGATAACAAACATGATATTTGCTTGACTTACAAAGAAACAAATAGATGCAAAAACAGGTACATAAACCCATATAGCTCCAGGCACAAGGCTAAGTTTTTATCCCTCCTAATCGACATCCCCCCTTCTCTCTCCTTGCAGCACTACCCTACAATCTCACTCTTGGGTTTTTGACTATACAGTGAGAAACAGAAATCCCTCAGGATCCATGTAAGGTCAGCAAAATGTCTAAACCAGCAATGTCCAGTAGAAATACAATGTGAACCTCATATGTGATCTTAAATTTTCTAGTAGGCACACTTAAAAAAGTAAAAAGAAAAAACTTAATGTGATATATTTTGTCCAAAATATAAAGATTTCAACATGCAATCAGTATAACAATTGAGATGTTTTAGATTGAGTATCTTCCATATTAAATGTTCATAAAAAAGTATGCATTTTATATTTGTTGCTCATCTCAACTTACATTAGCCTAGTTTCAAGTACTCAATAACGACATGGTCAGTGCCCATATTATTGGACAAAACAAGCCTAAATCATTTGTAGAGCATTGCAGTTGACCCAACATAAATTCCCATTCACTATTTTCTTCCCTCTGCATTACATATTGATATCCTGTTTTCTGCATTCTGGGTATCATTTCATATCAAGACTGGGCCTAAGGGATTAAGCAACCAGGGTTGTTTCTCTAGAGGACTGTGAAGCAGTATTTCTTTCTAACAAAATGGCCCCTGGATTAATTGCCCATCAGTCATTTATTTTAGCAGTTTAAAGACTCTTAATATGGGGTTTGGGGTAGTCACCTTAATTTTAGTTGCACTTAGAACATTTGCCTTAATAGTATGAAGCATGTGTTTAGAATTGAGGTTTCTGGACTCCTGGACCAGTGGTTATTTTGTCTGTTACTCAACATAAATTTTGATAACCAAGAATCAGCACTCTGAGACCCAGTGGACAGTGTTCTTGCAGCTCTCTAATTTCCATCAAAGGCATAGAGCATACATGACTGGTGAATGTGAATGCCACTTTGTTTAAATAGAGAGGCTGTGGGCAGCACAGTGTTAAGCAAACTATGCCCACAAGCAGCATTTCTTCTGGTATAGCAGAGTTTGGTGTGGAGCCAACCTTTAACAAAAATAAGGACTGCAAATGCATGCTTTTCTCAAGATAAAGATGTACTTTTCTCATGCACTCCACTACAATCTCTTTCTCCCACTTAGTTATCAGTGAAGAATCTCCATACACAGTAATGAGACTCCTTTTCATGAAACTAGCTGCTGTTCAACCCATGAGAAACACCCAATGTCCTGGTCAGAGAGGAAAAACCATCCAGCTACCTACATTCAGTTTTTGCTTTTGTTACCAGTTGTTTTTCTCTGTTTGAAAAACACCAGACCCCTCATTTGTTCCAGTTTGTGGTAATGTGTGAAAAATGCTATCATTACTGGCAATAGCTTCCCAGGAGCTCTTCTTATCCTGGTTCAACAGTTGCATATTAACTAATCTGAAAATTACTTCCATGTTAAGTTCTCTCTTTTATGTTAAAAATAATGAACATTAAACATGCCTAGAAACTATTTACTTAGTTTTAAACAGGCTTAGTGAACACAGGATCTTTAAAGGATGTGGATAATGCTCAGTCTATGCCTGACTTACTCCAAATCTTGGAGTGGGAGCATTGACTTGAAGAATTCAGACCTGAGCTGTGATATCGACATGTAGCTCCCATGCACACATGGAATATGCTTGTGCAGTCTGAAAGACATGGAATGTCATGATGGAAATACCTTGAAGGATCACTGGGGAGGTTTCTGTAGCAGTTCTCTTCCCTGGGGTGTGCCAGTGAAGCAAATGGAAAAGCAGGCCTGGAACATTAATCCATAAAAGTGTCATTAGCACTGTCCTCTAGGCCAGATGTTTTTCAAAGATTGCTATACAGATTTCTTCCAAAGAAGATTACCTGATGATTGACTATTTGGCTACTTGAATAATTGAAAACACATTTCTTTGTGGGCATGGTTTCCTTTGGGTTGGCATACTTGGAATCCTACAGTGTTAGTATCCTCCCGTTGCCGATGGTGAGCAAAGGGACGCAGAGACTTTGTGACATGGAAAAGGTCACTCAGTGAGAGAGTGGCAGAGCTGGGAATAAAACCCAAATCTGTTGATAACAGTTTCTCAAAAACTGAAAACTTGTAGTTTGCTACAGTTTGTTTTAATTTATCATGAGAGATGTTTTATGATGAAAATGTCAAAAAAGAATGTACCAAATTCTCCTCATTGGAAAGCTATCTAAATACATCTTAGGCATTACTTCTCTCCACAGTCCTCATTGACTATAACAGAAAAACCACTTAGAATTTATTATGTTAATTTTGGCTTTATGCCTTCACATCCTAGAACATAGATAAGCCATTGGAACCACAGATGAGAAACCAGTTTGGTCCCAGTCCAGCCAATCCAACCTGGGGGTAAACTAGATCTGGATAACAGCAATATGGCAGTATTTTCTGGCTCCACTTCTATGAAAAAAAAAAAAAAAAGAAAGAAAGAAAGAAAATGTGGGGCCTTTAGCCCCCTTAAAATTCTCCCTGAGCTTCTTTCCATATGTGGTCATGTAAACAATGCTCCTGGCCACTAGATGGAGTCTTCCATTTTCTCCAGCATGCACTTGGGGACGCTGTTCTCCTGGTACCTAAAAGTACCCTTGTTTCTCAATTTTTGTCTTCTTCCATCAGTCTCTTATAGTGATGCTGAACTCTCCCTACTCTGTCTGATCCTCCATGAGGCAGTATGTCCTCTGGGACTTCTAATCAACTCCAGATGTAGACTAGACAGAATAGTCAGGCTGCTGTGGCCGCTCCTGCTTTACTTCTTGCATTGGGTTTCCAAAGTCCCAGTTCAGCAACCTGATGAAGGGAAGAAAACTTCTGTAATTCATGCTACCCTACTCCATGACCACAAAGCCGGGCTGCTCATGCTGTCAACGTCAGATAGTGACCTTAGTGGAACTGCAAGTTTGCTCCTGCTGTTGCCCTCTCTCTTTCGGGGGCCTCCTCTGGCACAAACCTGAAGTGGAAGAAAGAGTTAGAGGGCAACATACATCCCCTCTGTGCTCACAAAAGCCCTCTTCTCTACACCACTGCCCTTGGTCCATACTTGCATCAATCATGTATTTCTCTCCTTCAGAAATGTTATTTCACGTGGAGTTCTTCACTTCCTCATGCAAACATGGTGTTTGAGGCCCCATCCACTGTGCTCAGACAGGTGTGCATTTGGGTCGTGCACAGAGCTCAAGTCCCCAAGTTGGGTACGTTTCCTTCTACAACAACAAAAGAATGCATTTAGCTTAAAGATGTACCAGAGGTCAAGACACAGAGAGGCTTTTAATCATGTAGTTAAGTTCGTTTCGTTCATAGTTATCTACAAAACTTGAGGTCAATAAGGTGTCACTTGTAGTACACCATATGGGCCATGGAAAAGTGTAGTCCCGGTGTGCTGGTAAATGATCAGCAACTACTGAAAGGCAAAAACCGTGATTTGTAGCATCTATCGATTTCCATGTTGTATTATAGATACTCTCACCAGTGACAGTAACACCAGTGGAAGTGGAGTGGGGAAGAGGTGCTCAGTAGCACACCATTACGTAGAATTTTTACCACACAGCTACAATAGTTATAAACAACTTCAAGGGCACATAATTAGTCAAATAATGAGGAAGGGGATGAATTTTGAATATTTGATATCTTTGCTTTGAATATAATTCATTTAATTGTAACTTTGTGTAACTTATAATAATGGCTGTATTGACTAAGCACTCACAAAATTCCTGAAAATTTAACAGTCATTTCTTACAAGCCAGCACACCCTGGCTCCAGCACTCTGCTGGGTGTACTATAATGAGGCACGTCTGGTACTCACCTTCAAGAGCTGTGTAAACTAGCACTGCAGGCTGTCAGGAGGGTGAATGAGTGCATGTGAATATCTGGCACATTGGTGCTCTTGGTAAGTTCTAGTGAATCCACAAGGAGAGTCTCAAATGGCAGGAGAGATAGGAGTTAGTGTGGTGCTCAGAGCAGGTCAGAGCTCTTGCGTTCCTAATTCTGAAACTGCGTGCATATTGTGTCCCGCTCAGGGTAGATCAAATCCTACAGTTAGAGAGGGAGAGGGAGGAGAGGGAGAGACCAAATGACATCATTTCGTTTATGCTCCTCAAATGGTCCTCATTAAGTTGACTGCACAGACTATAAAGAGGGATTTTTAAGAGCCTGGAAAAGTTGAAGGCAGACAATCCCTTGTTCAGAGGATGAAATGGGGTAAACCATAACATATGTACCAAATAATATAGTCTTTGTTTTATGTAATAATTTATTTTCCTCCCTCCCCTTCCTCTACATGGAAGAGACCTAACTCAAGGTCAGGTCTCAGTACCCCTGAAAGCTGAAGAAACAGCAGGACTGATTTGATGGCTTCTCCGCAGCACAGGCCTGGATCTCCCTGCTCGGTGGCAGCCTGGCCAGTTAAAGTATGATGACTGCTTTGAGAAGAGGAGGTTTCATGCTTTATGAGGCTGATAGCATTCAGCATTTAAACCATTAAATTTGCATCTGGGAAA
Source organism: Tadarida brasiliensis (assembly GCA_030848825.1). NCBI lineage: Eukaryota > Metazoa > Chordata > Mammalia > Chiroptera > Molossidae > Tadarida > Tadarida brasiliensis. The sequence goes on from CM061258.1 coordinate 54,540,899, forward strand.
ACCCTGGTCAGGAAAAGGTAAAAAGGTCAAATTTTCATAATGACTCTCAGAGCCAAAATGGTATCTTTCCTGAGGGGCTGGCTGGAAAACATTCAGCTTTTTGTTGTAATAGAGGTCTTGATTAATTGAAAATCAGTGAGATAAAAAGATCTTTTAACAAGAGTACTTAAACTCATTGACAGATATTTTCCTACTACTTATTGGGACTAGTAGCTAAATATACTTTGCTGCTATAAATGGAATGAATCTCCACATTTGAACTTGTGGGGATCTACTCCCTTGAGCTCTCTGATATTGTTAAACTAAGCAGACGAGTGCCCTGCCGCCAGGGAACTTCCTGCAGTACAGATCCAGATCAAAGTCAGTTTTTCAAAATTGTTTTCGGTGGAACCCCAGGATTTCTTTGAGATTTTATAATTTTATTGGGCCCATGACAGCTTATTTTAAGATAAGTTTGCTGCTTTAATAGTTCATAATTCTATTTATCCCAAGTACAATCAGTCCTGCTCTAATGTGACACCCACATGCCTGAAAACCACACACTATGCAAAATCGTTTAACAGAAACCGTAGGGCTTTGACACCAAAGCATGAATCATAAAAGGCAAAATTGATGAATCAGACCTCATCAAAGTGAAAAACTTTTGATCTGTGAAAGACCCTGTTAAAAACATGGAAAGACAAGCTGCAGACTAGGGGGAAAAATTTGCCATCCACTGGGCTGACAAAGGACTAGTATTTAGAATATATAAAGAACTCTGAAATCTTAAGAGTAAAAAAGGAAACAAGCCAATCTGATTAGAAAATAAGCAAAAGATAGGAAGAGACATTTGACTGAAGGGATATACAGGTGGTAAATGAGCACATGGAAAGATGCTCAACAATATTAGAGAAATAAAAATTAAAATCATAATAAGCTGTCACCACACACCTATATAATAGCTAAAAAAAAAAACCAAAACAATGACAATATCATATGCTGGTGAAAATGCAGAGAGACTGGGTTACTCATTCATTGTTGGTAACAATGTAAAATGGTACAGCCACTCTGGAAAACAGTTTGACAATTTTTTAAAATAAACTAAGCATGAAACTTCCATATGGCCCAGCATCTGCACTCCTTGGCGTTTATCCCAGAGAAATCAAGACATGTTCACACAAAAACCTGTATGTTCATGGATATTCATAGCAGTTTTGTAATATCCCCAAAGTGGGAACAATGCAGATGCCCTTCAAACCTGAATAAATGTGGTATATCCATATCATGAAATACGACTCAGCAATTAAAAGAAACAAATTACTGATACACACAACAACTCCGATGAATCTTCAGGGAATTATGCTGAGCAAAAGAAGTCAATCTCCAAAAGGTTATATACTGTAGATTCCATTTATATAATATTCTCTAAATGACACAACTATAGAAATTGAGAACAGATTAGTAGTTGCCAGGGGTTAAAGTTGGGGAGGGGGCCAAGAGAGAAATGGAGTGTCAATAAAGAGGCAACAGGAGGGATCCCTGTGGGGATGGAACTGCTCTGTGTTTTGACTGTCTCCGCATTAATATCTTGGTTGTGATATTGTACTGTAGTTTTGCAAGATGTTATCATTGAGGGAATTAATTGGGTTAAAGGATACACTGGATATGTCAGTATTATTTCTTACATTGCATATGAACCTATAATTATCTCAAAACAAAGTTCTACTTAAAAAACTACAAGGATTATGTGAAAAATGGGGTTAGGGGCACACTCAAAAATGTTGTCAGTGACATTTTAAAAAAATAGTAGAAACCTTATACAACTGGTAGCACAGTTTTACTCATGCTGAAAAGTTAAGAAATACATAAACACTAGATCAGAAATGGCACGTTACCTTGATGAAGACCTGAAGTTAGCTTGTGGAAGTGGATAACGCGAGGTTGCAGCTTGCTGCTGTGAAGCGGTGAAGGGAGGGTTATTTGACACAGGATGAAAAGTTGCAGCACCCGTGGTGCTGGTGTGGTTTACAACACACGCAGTGAACTGAGGGAGCGGGCAGATGGCTGAGAACTGAGATGTACACATGTGTGTGTTTTGTGTATGTCTGCTCATCTTTTTGTTGATCTAGGTGCAATGTTCTGTGTTCATTTTCTGTTTCTTGCAGTCAAAATCACACATAAACAAAATCAGTGTTATGCTCAAATCATTTCCTAATGTATCAATTGCTTTGAAACAAATCTGCATTTCTCAAAATGAGCAGAGACTTTCAATCTTGGTGATCCTACACATGTTTCTTTCCACACCTAGAGAGTGTGTTAACTTTTTGCCAAGATTTGCTCCTCTTTGTTTCCCCACTCTAAATTGATTAAACTTAAAAATAAACAAATAAAACCTTCTAGAGTTTGCTTTAAAGACAGTATTAGAGGAGTATCAGATGTGGGATGTTTTAAAAAGTTAAAAAAAAAAATACATAGGTTTGTCACAATTTTAGAAAAGAGATGGGGTGCAAAATATTTAAGCTTTTTTTTCTATGTTGTTGGTTATCTTACCTATACTTGGATTAACAAGTTAGAAAAAGAAAAGAGAGGAAATGATTTGAGCCAATATTTAGAAATCAATTATACTTAAATTGTCTTATTAAAGGAACTTAAAATTTATATATATATACATATATATATAGTTATTGGAAGTATTATACCTATTAAAGTAGATGGGAACATAAATAGATTGAATATTAGAGCATGGTACTTATGGAATAGGAAATTGAGCCCATGGTTGATTGGCTCATTCAGGTAGAAAGTGAGTGCTAATAAAACAAAGGGTATATGTATGACTCCTCTGGCCATTTAACTATATTTGTTTCTGTTGATAGGGGTGGCTTACCTACCCAGACCTGCCATCTTGTTGTACCTCCTATTGGTCTCAAAAAGAATTTATGAAATTATATATGAGTTCAAATCTGTTACCACTTGGAAAACCTATTGCTTATTGATCAATAGTATAAAGGAATTCAACTTAGACATCTAAGCAATTAGGCTGCCCATAAGACATTACTATCATCATGGATTCATTTTTGTATAATTGGTACCAGAAATCAAACACTGAAATATTATGTGATAATACAGAAATTATGAGAAGAATAGTACCAGACAATTTTGTTGTTCTCAACTTAAAGTTAATAACCCCAGAGATAGTATCATGAATGAGAAGCAGTTGTGGAGAAAAATTCTGAGCTGGATGTTGAACCATTTAAGAAGGTGCAGTGTTTTCTAGAAGTGAGAAGATAATGGCAACAGTGACTGCAACAGGAGAACGTACATGGGTAGGTCACATGCCGGAAGAAGAGGACACTGTGAGTTAAAATTCACATTCATTCTCCAGCCCAATTGTGAATAACAAATTAGTAAAAAATAGAAGGAAAAGATCTCTGTTTTCAACAAAACAGAGAAATAGCCACAACCTCAAACCACAAATTACTAAGCAAACCTTCCAAATCCGAGAAACCTATACCATGAAAACAGGAGGAAGCTGAGTGCCCATGCAAGCCTCTTCAGACATCAAGCACATTTCCTTAAAAGTCAGCTTTCCAGTCTTGAAAGACTCAGCCCATGATTCTTTCATTAAAGAGGCGAGAACTCCAAATTGTGGGAAAACCTAGAAGTGAGACTCTTCCTTGTAGACAGCTAGCTCATATAGCTCAGAATGTCCAGGAAGATCATTGTCTCTACTCAAGCCTTTTCACCTAAGTAAATGGTAGGGCAAAGGAGAAAATAATCTGGCATACAAGGGATTTCACTATGAGGAAGGCTAGAGTTTTGAATGCCAAACTTGAAAAAAAATATGCACCCAGAGAACAGGATAAAACAGACACGATGCGGAGGTAGGTGTTCAAGATGACAAACGTGGGCTGGAGAGCTATCGATCCATCCATTCATTCAAAAAATATTTACTGAGAGATTAACTGGTGCCAGAACCACTACTCCCTGTTGGTGATGTAGCAATGAAGAGGAGGAGCATCTCAATCTTCATGAAGTTACTTTCCATGTTTGCAGATGCATTTGTATCCTCAACTCAAGAACACTCTTCCTGATACTATTCTTCAGTGAAAAGCTAGCTCCAGTCAAAGATGAGTAACCATTAGAAAAAAATGAAAATGAATCCTATGCATGAAAACTGAATACAAATAAAACAGGACAGGATCTTAAGTCACAGGCTTAAAAATATAGTTTTACTTTTATCAATATAAATATTAATTCCACATCAATAAACAAGAGCATATTTGGAATTCTCAGGGACCACAGATGAAGATAGAATGAAAAACCTCTGCTAATGCTAAGGCAACCCTTAAGGTATTTGTCAGCACCAGAAACAAATGGCCATGGATTTTAATAGCCACATCCAAGATAGAAACAACACCTTAAGTCTGTGCAAGGTGGAATTAGAACTAAGAATGCTCTAGGGCAGGCAAGAAAAATATATGCCTTTCTGAAAAAAGGAAATAACAAAATTATTTCTCTTTACAATGAAAAAAAGAAATTATCCCTTGAGAGTTTGTAACCCTATGCCAGCCAATTCATGAGTTTGGAGTTTTAAATTTGGACTACCTATGCAGCCTAAGAAATCCATAATAAAAAGTGATCCTAAATGCTCTAGGGTCCCTAGAAAAAAACAAATGCAAAACTTTTCTGGAGGAACAACTCTTCAACTTAGGACCTTCACAATTCCCACATACTTAGATTACCAAACTAGGAGCATATAACCCAAATTATAAACAACAAAACAAGCCCTGCAAGTTAGCAGAAAGAAGCAGAGGAATCAAATCTTGGACTTCAAATTTTGGAAATATCATGTAAGTAACATAAAATGATTATATTTAAATATATGAATAAATAAGAGTGAAACTAAGAGACTATAAAAGCAGGTTTTAAAAATGATATTATATAAATAAAAATGAAAATTTAATGGACAGGTTAAATTGACTAAATGCAATTGAAGAAAGAATTAACAAACTGGAGGATAATTCTGAGAATATCATCCAGAATGTGCATCAAAGAGAAAGTGAGGGAAAAGAGGAAAATGAGTTGAAGAAACATAGGGAATGTGATAGAATGAGAAAGTCAAAATACACCTAATTGGAGTTTCAAAAGAGAAAAGAAGAGGGAATGAAGGGAACCAATATTAGAGATAAATAACTAAGAAGTTTTTAAAAGGTATGAGAAACATCAATCCAAAGATTCAGGAATCTCAACAAATCCCAAGAAGAATAAATTTTTAAAAGCACCACCACCATCCTACCTACACATTTTGCTGTGAAAGTCCAGAACACCCAAATCAAACTACAGATTTTAAGCAGTCAGAGAGAAGAAAAATTATATATAAAGGAAAGATATTTGTACTGACAACTGATTTCTCAACAGCATCAGTAAAAGTTAGAAGATAGTAATATAATACCTTCTAAGTGCTGACAGAAAATTTTTAACTTAGAATATTTTTCCTAAAGAACAAAATAAGCCAATTTCAGAGAGGTGCAAACAGAGATTTGACTAGCAATGGACTTTCTCAATAATATCTTCTAAAAGATGTACTCAAGAAAAAGAAATTGAATCCAAAAGGACTCAGATATAAGAAGGAAAGATGAAGAAAGACATTTTTAAGAATATAGGTAAGTCCTAAAAATTATTGAGCGTATAGAACAATAATGATACCTGGCTGGTGTGGCTCACTAATTGAGCATAGACCCATGCACCAAGAGGTCACCGGTTCAATTCCCGATCAGGGCACATGTCCAGGTTGTGGGCCCAATCCCCAGTGGAGGGCATGCAGGAGGGGACCAATCGATGTTTCTCTCACATCAATGTTTCTATCTCTCTCTCCCTTTCCCTTTCTCTCTCTCTCTAAAATCAATAAAGAAAAAATATTTAAATAATAATAACTTTTTTTTTAAAACATGAGTATAAGTATAGAAATATAAACAACAGATGTAAGCTGAAATTGGACTCATAGAATTAGTGTTCTTAGGTTTTTGTATTGTGTGGGAGGAAGATGGAAGTGATTAACTTAAAAAATTAGCATAACATTGTTAGGGGGTATCAAATTTTCCTATTGCTATTACTATGTAGATGCAACAATACTAGAAATACACACCAAGCAAATATGGGAGGACTCTGGAAGGTGGAGAGAAATCAGACCAACTGGGGACCTTGGGAATTATTCTTTCTATATTTAATTTTTTCCTGACAGAGTGCCCTTCCAAATGACAGTTTTCATGCTATAATGCATTTGAGCACTTTTTCCTTCCATTTGTGTTCTGTTCTTTTTTTCTAAGAACAACAATATATACACTGGTATTCCTTTTTCTATCTTTCATCTTTTAAAAATATCTTTTTCTTTTCCATTCATTTGGATGTAATTTTATGAAACTTTTCTTTTTTTTGTTTGTTTATCTTTTATTGTTTTTAATGTGGCTTTCACTTCTGTCACGGTTTTCTTTCATTTTTTTTTTTCTTGAGCTTTATGTGTTGGTCTTCTCCTACTGTGTTATCATCTCTTCTCTAACCTTTTATATCATTTATTTTTCAAAGACCATGTTTCAGTCTCTCAGGAAATTATGAGAATCTTTGTATGGATAATTCCTCTTTTGTTTTCTGGTTTGTTTTTTGAGTTGTATGTGTGCATGCATTGTGTATGTTTGTTTCTATGTTTGCTCCTTTCTGACTACTACTTAATGTTGGACACAAATAGCAAATCACCAACAAATGTGAATAAAGTGTTCCACATCATTAGTTGTCAGGGAAATGCAAATTAAAATGACAGTACAATACCACTACACATTCACACAAATACACACATGACTGACATTATCAAGTGTTGGAGAGCCTGTGGAGTTGCTAAACTGTCACACATCATTGACAGGAAGTGTAAATTGAAGCAAACGTTTTGGAAAATGATTGGGTTATTAACATTAAATACAGGGTGCCCCCCAAAAGTGTATACACACTTCAATAGCTGTTGACTCACTTAATTCTCACTCCTTTTCAGGTTTACCTGATTTGAAATAATGGGTGAAGCCAGACTAAGCTTTGAACAAAGAAAATTTATCCACTAGACTTTTTTATGGGGATATATAACAGATAAAGCTTATGGTAGAAAACCTGCAATAGTCCACGAATTGAGGGCAACTATTGAAAGAGAATTTGCACAAATACAGAACGAGATGATTCTTGATGTTTGCTATTCCATTGTTTTGCGTTATCAGTAGAATGGTCATCAGTTTCAAAACAGGCATTGACAAAAAAAAATTATTCATTTCCATAGATTCTTTTAAATTTTGGAAATGAACTGCTTGTTAATAAACACTGACTTTATACTCATTCAAATTATATATACATTTTTAGGGGACACCCTGTATATATATTTGTTTTCACCCAGAGATTCTGCAGTAGTGATTAGGTAGGGGCACAAGGAGGGACGCTAGTAATGTTCTGGGTGGTAGTTACACCAGTGGGCTAACTTTGGAATAATTCATTGTATACACTTATGAGTTATGCACCTTTGGTGTGTATATTAGAGTTCAATAAAAATGTTTATTAGAGAAAAATACAACCAATATAAACTTTTAAAAATTGGTTATCTGTTAGTGCAAAGAATTTGCTGTACTAACTTTATACTTCTCTTTCCTTCTTTCTTACTTTACTAGCAATAAAAGTGCTAAAATAAATGGAGAACAATAAATGAATGGTTCAGACTGTTTTAGATTGATATGTGAGCATGATCTACTAGATTTAGAGTTATTAGAATTTCAAGTCAGACAGTTTTGAAATATTTGTGAACTATTTGACACATTCTGTCAGTCTCTAATTATTGTATTATGAATTGCTAATTAACTGTTGGTTGACCGTAGCTCTAATATTTCTTACAGTTCTTAAATATTCAGAGGCTTACTCCAAATATAGGCAGCAGAGACAGGGCCCTAGGGAGAGGGAATTATTTCAGCACTTACCTGGGTGTTATAATAATAATAAAATATAAAAATATAAGAAGTCAAGGTGAAGAGTAGATTCACCTACTATCCCAGTCCAGTACTGAGTAGCAAAATATTCAGTCTTTATAAGGTAAAATTTTCCTATGTGAAAATTTTAATATCTACTTGCTACAACAAAAGATACAAAAGTAATAATTTGTTGGGTAAATCATGTCTTTATTCATGGAGTCATCTACAAATATTTGTTGGGATTGACCATGTTTCTCCCAGTATAGTTGCCATTAGGAGGAGCTAACACCTGATAGTAGGAGATGAGTACTGTAAATAAACACAGTGAATGTTGTGTAGCTGGGGTGGATGTGTGCACAGTTACAATGAGGGCACAAAGGAGGAAGTGGTTGGTCTTACCTGAGAGAATCAGAAAAGGCTTTGTACAGAAGTTACCTTAAGCTGAATATATATTATTATTTCTATTGATATTATCATCATTGTCAAAGCATAGAACCAAGAAATTTATAAACATGGCAAAAATTTCAAATTAATGGTTATAAAATGAGTACCTTTGATCTATAGAACAACTTCATAAAATGTGAGGACAAAGAAAGACAGCCAAAGAGGAAAAAAAGGGAATGGATCATTGTGGGGTGGGGTTTGAATCTCCTAACTGTGACGTTGTAGCCTTGAATTTGTGTGTATTTGCCATGATTCCACAGTTCTGACTAGGCATTGAAACATGACAGCTTTTCAGGACTACCCCTTTCTGTCACCCCTCACCCTGGACCTCTCTCCCCACTCCTTTTGTCAGATCATGAGTAGACCCAGTGTGCACACCTGTGAGATCAACTTTCCAGTCTAAATACCTTATGTAAAATCTTTTGAAAGCAACAGGGTGTACTCACTTAAAACTATAGGAATAGGAGCCAATTTTTAATTTGTTCCTCCTGTTTGCTGAAAATATAGTATTTCTCTTTCAAAGACTTTATTAGAAACCTGGCATTCTTATGGGAACACAGACAAGCAATTTACAGTGATGAATTAGTGATGATGGTTAGAGTCAAGAGGTTCTTCAATTATTAGAGGTTTGTAATATTTTAAAAAGGCATTAAAGTTGCACAAATATTTCAGATTTTAAAGAAGCCAGTTCCAAAAAGAGAATAAAAGCAGTTAATAATGACAGTCATGATGACAATAAGGACAATGATGACTACTACCATACCTGCTGATGTGCCAAGCATCATACAAAGCATTTCACATATATTATCTCTTTTAAGGATAAGTACAAGCAGTTGGCACAGTCTTATTAGAATTATGTCAGGACGTGTATTGTAAAAATGTTGATGGCAGAAAAAAACAACTTGTTTTAGATTCGTATTTTGAAGCTATAAAAGCAAAGGAAAAATAGGTTTGTTGCCCAAGGACAATGGTGCAATTTTGGAGATACAGAAAAGCTGAACTCTACATTTTATTTTGCTTCTCTCATTTCCATCAAGGAGAATTATCTTGAGATGAAAAATGGTGAGATGAATATGGATAAGGGAAAAGAAGCCCAATATATACAAAATGATTTAAAAAATATATCTATCAGCTCTAAAGGAGTCTACCTGATCGTTAGAATGAATTCAACTATATGATACAAATAGAACTTTTGAAGAAGTGCAGCAGCAATCTTGGAAGGCAGAAGATTGTTGAAAGACTAGGAATACATGTGTATAAATCTGCTATTTTACAACAGGAGAAAAGTATGCTTCGCAAACTGTGTTGAGGGGTACAATTCTGAGAGATTGCTTTATTAATTTTTAAGTTACACTTTTCTTTTTAGCGCATTAACATTTTGGAAAATGGGAGGAGTCTAATGATCAAAGACAAAGCACACTCTTCCCCTATCAGACCCAATATAAATTAATGCCTACACATGCACTAATGATGATTAATTACCACATGTTCTTCCATCAATTTACTTGCATTTAACACATGTGGTTGGAGTGGAACTCAAATTTAGATTATTTTTTTCATATAAAATATCTTAAAAACCAATATGATGTAGCATTAGAATGAAAATCTCTAGGGCATATAAAATATACATTACAAAGAAATAAAATTATGAGTGAACAGAATGATCACATATTCTGGAATAGATCATAGACTTTTCAAAGCTTGAGGAGTTTGGTGTGACCAATATATTTGATGTTCTCTCTCCACAAAAAACTTCAGGATATATCTTGACATTTTATTAATAGCCAAGACTAAAAGTAACAAGTAATCATAATTATAAGTGTGGGTTTTGAAAAGAATGTAATGGCAAGGTCAAATGATTCAAATGAATCTTTAGGCTCTGAATGTTAAGAAGGCTGAAATTTTTGAAAGGGGTACTGTACTTGTATGATAATTATGTGCTATTTTCAATAAAAAGAAAAAATAATGTAATTCTTCCCAAAATATATTATTATTTAATCTGATTTCTTAGCATTCTGTTTTATTATAATTAGATAAAATGGCATTAAAAATAAACTTTAACATTTATGGTCAAGTGGTTTTACACAAAACCAAGACAAAATTCAAATGTTATCTATAGAGTTAACATATGACCCAACAATTTCACTTTTAAGTATTTGTCCAAGAAAAATGAAAACACATCCTCAAACAAAAACTTGTACACAAATGTTCATAGCAGCATTATTCATAGTAGCTAAAAAATGGAAATAATCCAGACGTCTATCATCTGATCAATGGATAAATAAAATGTGGTATATTAATACATGAAATATTATTCAGCAATAAAAATGAAGAACCGATGCATGCAACATGAATGGACTGCCAAAACATTATAGAGAATGAAAGAAGCCAGTCACAATAAAACACATATTGTATAATACCAGTTTTAGGAAATGTCAGGAATAGGCAAATATATAAAGACAGAAAGTAGCTTGGTGGTTGCCTGGGCCTACAGAGAAGAGGAACAGAATTGAGGAGAGGGAAGGGAGTAATTGCTAACTGGTACAAGATTTTGGGGGGAGGATGATGAAAATGTTCTAAAATTAGGTTATGGTGATGGTTATATAACTGTAAATATACTAAAAACCATTGAATTGTACACATTAAAAGGGTGAACTTCATAGTATGTAAATTATATCTCAATGAAACTATTTTTAAAAGCATTAAAAGTGAATGGTTCTTTAACAGACGAAAGAGAAACCAGAGATCACAAATACCAGACTGAGTTTACTAAAAATAAGTCAAATTACACTTCCCCCCGCCACAGGTGGGGTTACTCATCTATTAGATCCAGAAATGCTGTAAACCTAGTGTATCTGAAATTTATTAAGGTATATTGTAAAGGTTTCTCATAATGTCCCATTGGGCAATTCGGGGAAATATTACTGAAATCACTGAGAGTTTGATGGATTCACAACTGAACAAATGTACCAAAAGGGGCTCATTTAACTAATGTATATCATTGTTAGACAGATACTTCATTGTAAGATGCACTATTATGTATCAAATATTATTATGATTGGCATTTTAATCAATTACTTAGTATATGATAAATTATTGGGAATAATCACTTACTGAATAATAGCAACAAAATGCTAAATATTCTTGACAAATGATCTCATTACACTCACTAATATTTATCTGGATACACCTAGTAAAAGAAGCAAGGGGAAAATGAAACAAAAGGCAAGACATGTTCTTGGGGGATTAAAATTTTAAAGATGATCATGTATTCATACACCAAGTAAATTTATGAACATTAAAATTTAGGAAAATGGTGTCTCAAGTTATCTAGCTCTATTATTTCTCCAGATTTCAATTCTGAATTGAGCAACTGAAGCCACTGGAAGGCACATGCAAGCTGAACAATATTGCTGATCTTGGCCAGCACAGACCCCCATGGATCTAGAGCTGTGCACTGGTCATGAGTACCAGGTTTTGTTTTCAGACGTAGAATTCACTTCCTGAGCAAGAAAAAGCTAAGAGACTCTTGGGGAATTAACATCCTAAAAGAACCCATCAAGTCTACCTTCTGCTCTTTCAGCAAGTTTGAAACAAATTGATGGTTCTGTGCACATTTTGTCCTTCACCTGGATTGCATGCTGGCTGCTCCACGGTATTTATTAAAGGTGGAAAAGCCAAGTACAGCATGTTTTGGAAACTAAATACCTGGTGTTGACACACACTTTCTGGATAAGCCATGAAGTTAGTGGCTTCCTCATAAACACTGGTCTGTTCACTCAGTGTTTACCGGGTAAGATGTTTTCTCCTTTTTTTTTTCTTTTTTATTGTTTGGTTAGGATATATTTTTTCTTTGGGGCTTTGAATGAAGTTGGAAGCCATAGTTCTGCCAAAACACAGGTTGCAAAACACTTCTAAGTGACCTAAGCTACTACGCCAAGCATGAATCACTGAAGTCCATGCTTTCAACACTTTAGTAGAGGGCTTTCAAATACAGTGTTTGGCCTATTCTCCAATGAAATGGATACTCTATGCTTTTCTCCCAGGGCTTCTCTCAGCAACCTACTTCCACAAACAATGCAAAGCAGAAAAGTGGTAGCATTTAACAGGATAAATGCTGAAGATTACGTTTCCTCTCTAAAGAACATATACTATGTGAGGGCTTTAATAATTAATTTAAAGTATTTCATAGCATTGCAATTTCTACCTAGAATTCTCTGATAACATCTCTTTCTTTAGTTATAATAACATAATTTAGTCCAAACCACATGATTGCTTTGGTTTGGGTACTGGATTACCTTGCCTTGAATCTAGAGTTTTTAATGACTTACTAAGCCTAACAATACGTGCCATTTATTGAGAAAAGTGCTAAGCAGTTGTGCCAAATATATGACACACAGCATTTCCAGACCTGTAGCATTCCTGTAAGATAGATATTACTGTTTTCATTTTCTGTATGAAGATATTGGCACTCAGAGTAATTAAGGAGCTTGTGCAGACTCACTAGTTTTAAGTGGCAGAGTCAAGATTTGAACCCATTTGCCTGACTCTCATTTATCACCCTTTCTCTTGAGTTGGTAAGCCAATCCCATATTCCTTTTTTTTCAGGTTTGCAAAGCTGTGTTATTGCTTAAGTAGGAATATGTCTATATGCTTGCAAGACTGTACTACATATTAAAAAGAGTATCAAATTTTAGATGAGGAAGAGAATATTCCACTCAGGGTTATTTACTGTACATAATTTTAAGCCTTCATTTTATAAAAGTTATGGTTATTACATCTGTTTCTTCATAGCATAGATTATTTTCTTAGTCTAAAATCCACCATTATTCTACCTATATGAAGTCCTGGGTCTTAAGGCTTACTTTTTTTATTATTTTTTTTCTTACCTTTTCTTCTTATTTTCTTTTGCTTTCTTTTCTTTCATTCTTTTCTTATCTCCAATTTCACATTTTTCTTAATTTACACATAAGAAAAATATGTTTACACACAAGGAAATCATAAAAGATGAGGCTAAAAAAAAAATCCTCTAATGTCTATGCATTTGTTTTGTCCCTTTTTTGCTGAGTGAAAAGAACCATAGCAGAGATGTTGCTTCTGTCTTATCTTATTTGTGTCTTGTAATCAAAGATCTACAAAGTTATAGATTTGCAGCATTTTCTAATTTAAAAAAGGAAAAAACTGATCTAGAGGAAAGGAGTAATAAGAACGGATTTGTGTTTTAGGAAGCACAGTCTGAAGGTACGGAGCATATTTAGGAGATTATTGTAGTAGTTTAGGCAAGAGTCAATGAAGTTTGAATCCAAATAGAGGGAGAAGAGGATAGAGAGGTATCAGATATGGGGGCTGCTAAGGAGTTATATCTGTTGAACTGGAGGACCTATTGGAAGAAGGGTATGAGAAAAAGAAAAGATCCTCAAGGAGTAGGTTTGGGAGGAAAAATGACACAAAAAGTAGAATTTAAAATCTATTTGCTTATTACTCTAACTGTATGAGCCAGCAGGACACAAATTAAGTTTTGTTTAATGTAATGCCTGATATTTAATAGGCACTCAATATAGAGTAAGTCCAATTTTGGTTATGTTGAGTTTTAGGTGCTCATGGGTCATATAGTTAGAAGTTTTAAGAGTCTTAAAAAATAACTAAAATTCTAATTTTGATTATCTTTGGTTGTTAGGATTATGCAAATTTTATTCTAAGTACCCCAGATTCATCATATTTTATTTTGAATATCCCAGATTGCTACAATGAACATATATTACCTTTATTTTTAAGAAAAAGTTAAAGCTTATCTATTATTTCAAAAAATAATAAAGTTGGGAAGACAAATGTGAAATCATCAGGGAAGTCCACAGGGACAAATAATACTTATCAAAGAAATGGTTAGACATTCGAACAGGAGCTTTATGCTAATTTATACTCCCATCCAAATTTTACAGTGCTTATGTCACCACACAATCGAACATGCGTGCCATAGCTTATTTTCAAATTTCATGTACTCCCTCATTATTTATTAGGGAATCAGTGTTCTGGGCTAAATCATTTGTCCCTTTAGACTAAAAAAGCAAATAGCTAGTAATACCCCTTGGTCATTAGCTCCACTCTTACTGCTACCCATTTGTCCTTTATTCTGAGTTTCTGAACAGTCTTTTATGTGAAGGAATAAATAGGTCACCATATCTGTATGTAACTTCTGCCAGGTGTCTCTCAAACCTATATTTTATTTAAAAAATTCTTACAGGAGGCAGACCATTTTACAACAAAATTAAGTATGAGGAAAATTAAATGCTACATGTATAAATTAGACATACATAAAACAATGTTTTGTTTTTGTTTTTGTCTTTGTAGTAGAGTGAAACTTTGAATTAAATTTCTCTGAAACTGAAAGGGTAAGACTTAACTTTATATGAGCCAGTAGGCTGCTTTTTGTGACAGCCTGTTAAAAAAAAAAAAGCCAGAGTTCTTTCAAAAACCACAGGAAAAGAAGAATGAAAGCATGTATAGTGGAAGAACTTTGACCCATAAAAGGAAGCAGAAAAATATAAGCTCAGCAAAGAAGAGAGTAAACATGAACACACATACTTTCTCCTGGCATTAATACATAAAATATTAAGAACTCATTGCAGATAGCCACAAGTGCAAAACAGAAGAGATGGAGAAGGCCAAAAAGAACAATGGCTGTCAAAGGTCATATTTTATTTTCTATGATTAGTTTGCATCATGTTAAACTTTAACCAAGTGTATGATATTCTGATTTTTTACTACAGGTCTATCTATAATGTGAACATCTATTTGCTATTTCTGGAAAACTTGGCTTTTATTATTAGTACTCTCTCTGCAAGATGTTTCTTGGAGGCAAACATATTTTTAGCGAGATATGACAGATTAATGATGTACCAAGGACTGAGAATAAAAGATCTAAAGGGTCTCTAATGCCCCAAGAAGAGAAGAGGAAATAAGACTATTTGTGGGAGAAAGAACCAGTCTCAAAACCATCCCCATAATTCAACATCATAATGAAGTTTAGAGAAGTTATCAAGTGCCCCCTTCAGGATTTCATTGTGGGCATTTTCATTAGAAAGTCACTTGGAATGTCATAAATGCCAAGTATGAAAGAACATGATATAAGGTTTAGAGAGTAGGGACATTCTTGACTAGCTTTTGAAAATCCATGTAAAGGGAAACAGTAAGAACTGCTGGCTTGAATATACCATGAGGACAAGGGTCTGTATCATTCATGTATCATTTGAGTGAAAGTGTTGCTAGCCAGGTCATCATGCTTAAGAGACATGGTGATCTTCAGAAGTCAGCTGTGCAATAGGTTCTAGACAGATTTGAGATATTTATAGAAGAATACCTCAAATATAATTGACTAGGAGAGACTAGTATAAACCATCAATCATGACTTTTTCACAATAGGGAAAACTTTCAGAAGATACATTTGTCCTTAGAACTCATTATAAATTTAAGTTTTAGATGCACTTAAATTTGACTTGTGCAAAAATTGGATGTTTCCATTGCAGTCAACAGAGGCATGTTATAATATAGAGAAAAATGTATATATTTTATTATTTGCTTGGCAATAAAGTTAATATTTATTCTAGATGAAAAGGATAAATAAAAGCAGTAATTTGGGTAAGAAAACTCATGAGAGAAATTGATAAATGCAGGAAAGGGAGAGGGTGGTACAAAGTGGCATTTAGAGGGCAAAGCACTTATATGCTACTATATTAAAATGCAAGAAGTTACTGATCCAAGTTGTAAATTACATTAACCTGGTAGAATCTGTGGCAATGATTATAAACGTGAACATGAGTGTGGTAACATTAAAGGTCCCAGTTCTTCATTAATGGTCCATGTCTTTTTTAAAAATATTTTTTATTGATTTTAGAGACAGAGAGGAAGGGAGAGGGAGAGAGAGAAACATTGATGAGAGAGAAACCTCAATCAGCTGCCTCCTCCATGCCCTCTACCAGGAATTGAGCCCAAAACTCAGGCATGTGCCCTGACTGGGAACCAAGGAAACTAAATATAATGAAATTTAGTTATCAGAGTATTTTTAAATGTTGTAATACAGGACTGTATGTGTTCTTTTATTAATGCACTAAATAACTGGGCAATATATTTAAAATATATGAAAGTTAAAGTTAAATATTACATTTCAAAGACATAGTATGAAGGTTAGAATGACAACATCAGGTATAGGGTGATCTTTAGTTTACTTCCTTCCAAGTGTTGACCACCAAGAATTATAAGTATGGAGTGCTGGAGGTAATCAAGATGCCTGGATTACCAGAGCTGGAATCCTCAGCTTCACCTCATTCCTGAACTACAAAGTAGCAAGTGCCCAGATAGGCTTCAATCACATGTGATCTATCACTGATTTTAAAGTAGTCGTGTATGTAAAGGATAGCTTGAAATACCTTTTCCAGCTGTACCATGATATGAAAACACCTGCTATTTCTACTGGTGACTGTTACGAACTGACCATGTCTCTCCAAAACTCATACATTGAAGCCCTAATTTCTCATGAGAGAGTACTTGGAAGTGGGAAATTTGGGAGACAATTAGGTTTAGATGAGGTTGTGACAGAGGGGTCCCCATGATGGGATTAGTGGCCTTATGAGAGAGGAAGAGACCCTCTGACTATGTGAAACTACAGCAAAAAAGTGCCAGCTATGAGACAGGAAGAGAGCTCTCACAACTCAACTATGCTGGTGCCTTGATCATGGACTTTCCAGCTTCCAGAACTTTGAAAAATAAATGTTGTTTTTTATAAGCTTAAAAAAAAAAAAAAAAGTAAAGGAATAGGAAGAGAGACCAAAGCTTTCTTTCTCTCTCTTTCGACCATGTGAGAACATAGGAAAAAAGCAACCATGTACAAGTCAGGAAGTGGTCCTCATCAGACACCAAATCTGCCAGCACTTTGATCTTGGACTTTCAGGCTTCCACAACTGAGAAATCTATGTCTATTTTGTAAGGCACTTAGTCTATGGTGTTTTGTTATGGCAACCCCAGCTGACTAAGACAGCGACAGTCTCAGGTATTATGCATCCACGGAGGTTTGTTGCACACATGTAAAATTAAGGGAAGTGTTTAGTTTGAAGTTATAAAATAAAGATATAAATTGGTTTTCCTATCCAAGTTCATAGATCTCCTGAATTAGAGTCATAAAACTAGGTTTAAATAAGGGCTCTCCCACTTACTGACTGTGCAGACTTTCATTTTTACTTTCCAAGCTTGTTTTTTTAATCTATAAAATGAGGGAATAAATATGTACTTTGTAGTGTTGTTTCATGATTGAATGAGATAATAAATATGGGAAGGTTCTGTAGACTGTAAAATGATGTTACCTAATTTTATTATGTCTTTACACTTGCATCCTTAAGGAAATTCTGAATTTGATTTGAATTCAAACTAAATATAATAACGTTTGAATACAGTTTGTTCTCTCACAAACTCAAAGGAGTCTCACTCTACCATCAGGCTTCTATTTAAGATTGAAGAGAAAAAGATGAGAGAGAAAAAAAAATAAAGGAAGCTAAATAAAATAAAGCAGGAACTAGAGAAAAGAGACAAATGAAAGCTAATTCTTTTGCTCTCTTCATTTTTAAATTGAGGTCAAACATGCATATGGTAAAGTACATAAGATGCACTAACCTTAAACTTGATGACTTTGTACTTATGTACAGTCCTGGATAACTATGATCTAGATCAAGCTATAGAACATTTTCAGGAGTTTCCTTCATGCCCTTTCCTAGGCAGTTTCAACCCTTACCCTCTGAGATAACCACTATTCTGACTTCACAACCATAGATTAATTTTGTCTGTTCTTGAACTTCAAGTAATGAATCATCTAGCATGTAGGCTTTTATGTCTCTCTTTGCTCAATATGTCTGTGAGATTCCTCCATTTGGTTGCATGTTATCAGGGTTTTTCTTGCTGTGCACAGCCTTCATGTTACCTTGGCTTTATCTTGCTCAGAATCCTACCAGTTCAACTAATAATCTATATCTCCACTTTAGACATGGAGCAAATATGATGACCAGTTGTCCTCTTCAAGGAAGTAGAGTTTTCAAAGACAGGCTTTCTTTCTCTAGGTCTGGAATGCATAAAAATGTAAATAATCTATAGTGTGAAATGAGATAAAATGAACATTTTTGTGGTGTTTTCTGTCACCATCTTTGAGCAATTTTACAATAGACCAAATCAACATAGAATCGATAATAACCATTGTTATAAGCTAAAGAAAAAGAGTATCCAGATCTAACATTAACAATAGAACAGCAGAAAATCATCTGTGAATCTAACATGAACTTCTTTGGCAATTTGTGAATATAACTCTGGTTCCATCATATTAAAGATTGTTATGCTTGTAGAAAAGCTGAGAGACTAGAATCTGTTTGCAATTACCAAATCAAAATGCAATTAACTAGTCACTGGGAACAAACAATGATGTCTTTAAATGCTCTTTTGGAAATGTAGAATTGGTAACCGGGATCAGATTCCCAGGGTTCGGATGTTTTCACTTATGAGCCTTCCTATGAAATGTCGGTCTGAAGACCACTGCAATAGTTTGTCTTAGGAGAGAGAGACAGAGAGAGATGGAAAATAGAAAGCAAATGGCATTGGGGCTTCTCTTATTCTCAGAACACTTCAAAGGAAACTTTCCCTCCATTCCCCGAGTCACTTTGTTTTGATCTCACTTTAAATGTATAAATACATTTCAAACTAAGGATTGAATTTTGCTGGCACATGATCTTTTTTCCTTACAAAATTATTACAAGAAGTGTCTCTGATATGGCTGAGATGTGTAATTGGGGTGGGGAAAAAAACTTTGCTGGTTATGAAAGTAAGAATAGTTGGTTTCTCTTTTAGTAGGGCATAACTGACAAGGTAGACATGTTCATTTCCCCCTTCTCATTTGCAAAAGCATTTCTCTAGTGTATGATTTCCTAAAAATCCATTTGATGTGTGTTAGCTATTTGTTGTTTCTCCTAAAATTGGTCTCTAGTCTGCTTTTGATATAGCTTTTAATGGAGGGCAAAAATGTTGAAATATATTCGTAATAGTGGTGATGTTAACATTTTTTATACATTTGATATTTGTCCATTATAAGGGACATTAATCCAGTGAAATTAATAGATGTTTTGTTTATATTTCTCCTGATACTGTACTGGTGAAGGCGGGAAAGGGCAGTAGAAGCACAGGGAGCTTGGATAATCCATGAGCTATTTCTTCTGCTGAGTTTTATTCATTAATGGTTCCATAATGACGGTCTCAGAGAGGAACATAGGGGCTGTGAGGATTCCTCTGAATTCAGTTGACTTCTGAAGCTCACACTCAGCTCACTTAGAAACAGTGGGCTGTAGGAGTAGATTAGTTGATTCCAAGCACTTAAAGCAAAAAACTAGGAAAAACATTTGGTTTTCTAAGGAGTGCTTCCCTCAGTAAGAAGTAGCTACAGGCTCACCCTAGTGATTGAAGGCTTGGGGTAAGAGTATGAATGGAGGTCCTATATGTTTGTCTAAATAATCATTGTACATCAAGAGTGAATACTGTTAAATAAATGTCCTAGCCTCCTGCCTTGACAAAGGCACCTTGATAACAAGCTGGAAGGCCAAGTTAGAACTCAGAACTCTTAGACTCCTCAGAGTCTGGGATGTGGCAGTGTAGAGGGAGCTGATCTAGGTTCTGCACCCCACCCCTGTACCTCCAGCTCCATTCCAAATCTCAAGGTGTCTTCTGAGTTCACATGTGGACATGCTAGCCCTCTGGGCCAAGCTCCATCCACAAGCCTGCAGTCATCCCATGCCAGCCTCCAGGCTGCGGAGTTCATATATTTTTGTCTTAGAGGGAGCCCCCAGGATATCAGACCTGCATAGAGGTCTGCTCAGGCCCTTCAAAAACTGTTTGAGGCCATCTCACAGCAAATTCCAAGGTCCATATATCGCCAGCCTGGTCTAGAAATAAGGAAGTGGTCCTTGTCCCCAGAGAAGCCTCGCGCCATTGGGAGGGGCATGTCTGGAGGAGACCAGAGCATAGCCCTTCACAGAAGGGTCCCTCTTGCTTGTGTCTAAGACAATACTGAATAACTGCTCTTGATTTTATGTAGCAATGTCAGACAGCCCCAAAAGCCGGCCCTTTAATATATCAGGGACTGTGCCAGATACTGCAGATTCAGAGATGAGTTAGTTACTACTGCTGAATGAATTACTCCCTTGTGAAAAGGCCACTGTGAAATGCAAACACTAACACGGACAGAGGGGACCACTATAATGTGACTTTGTCTCTCAGATGAGCTCATTATGCTCATTTGAAGGGTTGTACAGAAATCCAGACCCTGGTGGGTACAGCCACTGATTCATGTTTTCTAAGAGACATAGATGCTCCAATAAACAGCTCTCCACCTAGTCTGTGCTTGAATCCTAGCCCACTGACTGCTCCACACTCCTTGTCCTCTGACTGCAATTTCCTAGTCATAAAACGTTGAGAGTGGACCCTGCTGGCCAGCCAATGCCCATATTAGCCAATCAGGGACTTAGAACCTTCTGTAGCTCCACCTGCCAGAGTCTTCCTGAGCAGTGGCTACACACACCTGTGCTCTCCGTGGCCTAGAGGAGGACCCATGGGAGCTGGCCTCTGTGTCCCTTGATTTTCCATCCTCCCCACTTCCAACTAGATTATCTCAATAACCAGACACATCTGGAAGGCAAGACACTTTGCAGGACTACTGACCCTATCTCTTCAACAAATTGAGGTCATAAAAGTATAAATGTGCTAGACTAAAAGAGACCTAAGGAACCTAATAACCAGGTGCAATGAATCTGATCCTGGTTTAAACAAACCAGTTGTAAAAGTGTTTTAGGAACAATTAGGTAAATTTGAATATGGTTTCAGTATTAGATGAGATAAAAATTATAGAAAGGGGAAGACAGAGACTGTTGATTGGGGGGAAAACAGCAAATTGGCCAAAAAAAATACTTATTGAAAAATCTAGAAAATATGTCTAAGAATTTATGGTGCTGATCACTGGATGATGGTAATGTTGTGTTTTTGTTGTTGTTGTTTTTCTCATTATCTACAACATTTGCATACTTCTATAGTACAAGTATTGTTTAAAATAATTAAAAGATGTAATAATATTATGTTTCTATTAGTTTTGAAAACTAATACACACTTCTCAGCCTATCCTTCCACACCAGCTCAGGCCTGATGCAGACCTCAGAGCAAGTGGTGATATAAAAATCAGGAGTTCCCGAAGGTATTCTCAGACAGAACCACATTAAACTTTCACCCTCGTAAGTTTACTGAGTTAAAGTTTAATGTTATCCTTTAGCTTCCACAGAAAGATGAAATGGGAACATCCATTTGAAGAATGAATTGTGAAACTATAATAGAAGTCATTTTCTATTATTTCATGTGGTATCTCTTAAGCTCTTAAGCAAGTACCTAATTTATGAATTCTTCCTAGAGTTCAGTGCCTGCAAGAAAAAATTGCCTTTCCTTTTATAATTTTTTTTTCTGACAGAAAAGTTCTATAATCTATCAGGTTTTCCTGTTATCTTGGCTGCTGGAGGACTCAGATATAAATTTTGCATGTAACCACATTAACTAACTAATTACCTAGGAGCTTGAAAGAGCAATCTTTTTTCTCTTCACATCCAATTATTATGTCATAAAAATCTATTTTAAAAACAATTCTAATTGATCTTTTCTGCTCATACGATCATTTTCTACGCCACTTAAAATTTATTTTGGAAGAGGTAGAGTATAAAACAATAATAGGACTGCCCTAAGGTCTCTGTAGAGTCTGCCGGCAATTTAACAAATAGTAGACCATGTTTCAGAGGATCTGCCCAACCCACAACTCTTCTCACTTCCTCTGAGTAGAGAAGTCTATGGGGGTAAAACTCCCCCCTCCACAACTGGATTAGATGGACACACAACCACATAGGTGTGAGAGTCTCTATCCTGGGCATTTGGAATTGATGAAATAATTCTCTCTGGTCTTGACTGCTTACTTGGGATGCTGTGAGGCATAAATTAATCAATTAAGACAACACTGTGTAGTAGTCTCTTTTTATCTTTGAAAAGAAATACAGCTTAAAACAAAGCATGTTGAATAATCTTATTTTGCTTCCCCCCTCCCCAAGAGGAATATTGGAAATAGAAGAATATTCTGAGTTTTGAAACCAAAGAGAAGCAAACACAATAGTATAAGTCCTCTGCAGTATTCAATAAAGCAGCTTTCATGAGGTGGGTGGGGCAGGAGTAGATTGTCATCACCTGGGGAGTGACACCCATTTCCCTGCTACACCTCCCACTTCCTGTGGAGGAGGCGGGCTTCAGGAATGTTTGTTTTTTAATGGCTGCAGGTAATTCGGATGCCTACCTACTTCCCTGCCTCCTCCAAGAATGAATAAAGAAAGGATCTCTGTCCTTTTTGGTGGTGACTATTTCACTGAGCATCATTGCAAAGACAGTGATGTATGAGTGGCAAAGTCCCTGCCAAGGAAGTGTGCTTACTGCCTACGTGCCATTAGCTTTCTCCATCGACTCCACCTTGGCAGTTTCTTAAAGCAATTTTTGTTGTTGCTGGTACACTCAGTGGCATTGAATGTGCTGTTTTCCCAACTTAAGGTTTAGTATGATCACTGGAGTTGTTCTTCAGAAATTATGAATTACACCAAATCCATGTTTTGTCTCATCAGTTCAGTCTCTCTCACTAAGTGGGTTGGAATAAGAATTCTCTCTTCTCCCAAGCGGAAATAATAAGGTAAGCCTTCAATAAACAGTCACTGATTTTAATTGAATTAGAATTAAGATCACACTATTTTAGTGACCTAAGATAGCAACTTGTTAAATAAGTTCCATCTGGGGGGAAGTCAGTGGGTTTCTCAGATGAGATAGGCTCCATTCAGTTACAACTAAATCGGGGCAGTGAGAAGTGGCTAGAACTGGTCAAGGACCTCCTATGAATTCACCACACCCCACACACACTCCCAACCAGGTTCATTGTGTACAGAGTTCTGATCCCTTTATTTTCCGATTTCATATGTCTGTTTTTAAAAAAAAGTGATGTATTCTCAAAACAGACACAGATGTGAAATCTAATTTCTTATTGGAAGTGACAAAACATATAAAGATTTGGCAAGATACTTATTTCACATATTTCAAGATTTCAAAAATAGTCATCAAACAAAAGAAAAGCTAGACAGCAGGGTGGTCTTTCTCTGGTTTCTGTGTTCCTTTTTCTAAAATTCTCATGATGGTCTAATAAGATATAGAAAATACAGAAACTTCATATATAATAGAAAATATATAAATATATTTTCAGAAATAATGATTTAAGAGAAAAAACAGTAAATGTTCCTCTAGTTTTATTTTTTGTATTTGTAATTTTATAATTGTCAAAAAGTTTTTAAATCTTGTAATTACAGTTAACACTTAAAATTATATTAGTTTCAGGTGTATAGCAAAAACATGTTCTTTTAGATTTAAAGAATCGAATATGATAACTTATATATTTTAATCAGACTGTAAACTTTCATCAAATCACCTTTGACCAAATGAGCTTTTTCTATCAGAAAGAGGAAAAGCTCAGAAATAAGTAATTTTGCCCATTAAGTTCTAAGGGCAGTTGCTGCACAGAACAATGAAGTGGATGCCACAGCTTTTAAGAAAAAAAACTGTGAGGAGGCATGTCCTGATGAGGATGTGTGATTGTGGTGAGTACATTTGCATTTATATAACACCATTTTTCAGGTGAGACAATGGGTAATATATTTGCTACAGCGCGGCGCTGTGATGTAAAATCTATACTAGAAAGAACCTAGGTGGCTCTTTTACAATACAGGCATTTGGATCTGACCAGCATTTAGCTAGCACCTACAATGCACTAGGCATTGGGCTAGGGGTGTAGACTTTTTGCTGTCATTTAACTTTCCTAATAAGTGTGTTTGATATCAATGCCTCTATTTTTGAAAAGGAGGAAAGTGAAGGTGCAGGAAAGTGAAATAACTCAAAGTTACATATTTGATCACTTGCAGGTCCAAGATGGAAAAACTGACCTTTCTAGGTCTATTCAAATATAAGGATTTCACTACCCACCTGGTGAAATCAAGGGAAAATACTACACATTTTTAGAAATCCTTATATTTGAATAGTGCTTAAAGTTTGCAAATTAACTTTGCAACCTTTAAAAAAATAATCCTTAAAACAACTTGTAAGGCACACAGGACATCCTGGTAGAGATGAAAAATGGTTTAAAAGTTTCAGGGACACCAAAGTTTGTGTACGTTCCCGATGGAACAGAAGCTCGGCAGCGCTGGGGGACCTGGGTGTGTTCCTGACACTCCCCTCCAGCCAAACACAACCAAAAAGACAATATTGCGTGTGTTGCATGAAAAATGTGTTCTTAGCAGAGTGGTCTTCTAACTATGACTTGGGGAACTTGAGGGCTTCTGCGAAGAGCCTCAGTGGGAGCCTGGGCGGGAGAGGAAACAACAGCTAGAGAACTGGGTGGAATCTGTGCAAATGGGGCTTTAAGCTGCCTCTCTCATCTAATCAGAGGAGTCCTGCTTTCATTGCTTTGTATATTCATCTCCCTCATACAATTTTGCTTCAAGGAAAGGGTTCTAAAGAAAAGGCTTTAAACGTGTTTGAAAACTATACCTTTATCCCACATATACATTACATCATCTTAAAGTTTTTGTACTTTTTATATCCAGGCATTTGAGGAACCCAGTTGAAACCAGTGATGAAGAAATAGACAAGAACGAAGGTGGAGCAGCGCGTTGAAGAGTGCCTAAGGCTACACACTATTTTACATGTATGTCACAGTCACGACTTACCAGCTGGTTACTGTTGACCAGTCATCAGAAAATTAACCAACCATGTCTATGTGAGGTTTCTGGCATCAAACCTAATAGATGTTCCTACCGAAAGCTTGCTAGTGAGTTCCAACAGCTGTCTGTGGAGCCTGATACATAAACATAAGCAAGTGGTTAGACTTTCTATTTTTAGGGCAACTATGAGTCTTAAAACAAAAGTAGGATGTGCTAAGATTTCTCATGGAAGGAGACAAATAAATAGATCTCATTCTAAGCATGTCCTCCCAACTTATTAATCACTTGGGGGATACACACACACACACTCACAGCAACCTGTTTTCTTCTTGTCACTTCAGAGTCTTACACTCCAAGGGATTTTGCACATACCTCCAGGATAGCCTGTACTACATAGCTAGTGGTGTCTGTGTCTGTTTCTCTCACTGGCCTGTCAGTTTCTCATGAGGATCAAATCTTACTCATCATTGTAATCTCTGGAGTTAGTACTAAGCATGGCACACACATGCCCAATAACAATTTGTTGAGTATTTCATGACTATATTTTTAAAAAATAAATTTATCAATTCTCATTTTATCCTTATTAATGCAAAGAGAAATAGGTTTTCTCTTCTGGTCCTGAAAAATGTATGCAGCCTTACAACTTGACTATATTCACAGTTATTCCTATTTCAGAAGTATTTACAGTTAGGAATATTGGTCATGGAGTTAGAAAAATGACTTCTTTTTTTTTTTTTTTACCAAATCTTTTGTATTAGCATTTTCAAGCTTCATAAGACTAGTGGTAGAAGGAATGCATATATCTGAAGATAACTTCCAAAGTCAGTTTGCTTAACAGATGACTTTTTATAACAAGGGTTTTGACTGTTCAAGCTTTGAGGGAAGAAGTGTATTGGAAGAAATTCCAAGAGTCTTTAACATCAATATCAAGTCATCCTGACTGTTATACATTGGTTTTCTGCCATTTTTCTCTTACTTTTTTTCTCAGTTTTAATTGAGTTGAAGTAAAATGGTGTGGTATCTGTCTTGTGTGACTCAGAGAGTTTCTCCATTGACACTCCTGGGCAGTCTGAGCTCAGGGATTGATCCATATCCCTGGGGACAGCTTTCCCTCCTTGGCACCCAGAGAAACAAGGCGAGTCAGCCAAGAGCAAGAGTCTTGGGACATGACCCTGCACATTCTAACATTCTTACTACTGGGAGGGACCTCTCAGGTGCAACAGGAGCCATTGTGAACATTGTTACATCCTGTACCAGCTGCCCTTGGCATCTGCTTTACCCCTTGTTCAAATGTCTGTCCACACTTCCCTTTAGAAGATGAAGGAAAAGATGAATGCATCTACTTTTAGAGTAAGTTGAGTGGAAAAATGAGAGACCCTGTTTCATGGTAATTTTTTGCCTCTTTGTCCTTTAACTAACCTTTCTTCTTTCTTTCTAGTGTGGGAACTCACATTTCAATTATTTGCCAAATGTGTGCTTATAGTGTGTGCGTGCGTGCGTGTGTGTGTGTGTGCATGTGTGTGTGTATGTAAAAGAGAGAGAGAAGCGGGAGTGAGAAACTCAGAATTTGGGCTGACCATTAATATTTAGAGTTCCATAAATGTGGCTCTATAAAGTTCTGATAGCTGAGCATTCACTTTCCACACTGTTCTCAGGAGTGATTCTATTCTCTTTCAGCAGAAGGTAGCTGAGACAAATGCAGTGCCTTGAATCATGAAGCACTTTCTAACTTCCCAGTTGGGTGGCTGGAACATGGTGAGGAAGGTTGTGACGACACATCCTGGAGAAGTTCCCAATTTCCGTGGCACATAGGAGTGCCACCTGCACATCAGCCCAATTGCGTAAGAATCTCTGGGAGTGAAGCCAAGACATCAGAGTCACCTGAATGTTCCCCAGGTGATGTAAAAGCACAACCCAGAAACCGCTGTTCTAGAGAGCGCTATCACCTTTCAACAAGAACGGTGATTGGGGACAATTCATTAAACACATTTTATAGTTTGTTCCTTGTGGCCATAATAGACATTCTCCATATCCTAAATGCAAAATCCATCCTTTTCAAATCTAAGTCATCACAAGAAAATTTGAGCAAACCAGATTGTTTTCTTTCTAAATCAGGTATATCATGTAAACAGCATAGAATTGAAACACTGCTGTCTTAGATTAGTTCAGAGGCAGATAATACATCTTTATGAGAAAATAATACAACATCTAAATTTATGTCATTTTCACTGCCATCTGAGATTAATTGCTCAATCACTGATGATTTTAAGTGTCTTGATTCATACGAGATGATAGAAAACAAGCGTTGGGTGTCTGGTTCCCAAAAGCTTTTTCTTATAACCCATTTCTTTCATTCTTTCCCCTTCTGTGAGAATTTGATGATGGGATGAAGATTTATAAAAAAGTAGATCTAGAAAATCTAATGTCAGTCCAAGAATGATAGATGTTTTGAAATAGTCAGTGTTTTCTGTCATAGGTTTCAGTTTTAAATTTTCAGTCAATGTTTGTAAAGGCATGGCTCATTTGAATGTCCAAATATTTCTCTTTTCATCCAAGCCCAGAAATATTTTTTCTACTTTTTGAAAATGGACAGGGTAGGAATGTTTATTATTAAAAATACTTTTTTTCTGGTAAGAAGGTAAGGCCTCCATGGTTAAAATGGAGCAAAGAAAGATTCTAGAGAGTTGATGTCATAGAGCTATGAACTAGGCAATGAAGGAAAAGACTATTTTCAGATAGCATTTACAAAAGAAAGATAGGCTAAAATTGCTTTGTCAGATTTTATGCATATGCCATAAGTGTAAAGCTGGATTTATTTTCTTGGAAAATGAAGATTCGTCTCTGGTTCTGTGCAATGCCTTTCTCTTTAAAGTGTTTGAAGATTGGGTGCATGGCCTACAGCATGGGCTGGGCACGTGACGGGGAGGGTCTGCCTCACTGATTGCATGGGCTTGATCAGTAAGTACCCAAGGACTCTGTCTTCCTGTGGTGGGAAAAGACACTGCTTTCTCTCCCGTCTAGAAGCTTTGTGAATTAATTAGTCTGATAGATCTATAGATGTTACTCTTACTTTCTGGAAAAGAAAGGAGCTCTAAGTCTAGAAATAGCCCCAAAGTTGCTGTGAGGCAGTTTCTCTTTATAAAGTACCTTCCTCCCTCCACACCCAGACAAAGATAAAAGAAGGGAACCCTGCTCTAGTTTAAAGAAATGGAATGTGTTCCCCTTAATAAAAACATGAACTATCTTGATTCTTCTTTTCTGAAGAAGTTTGAAAGCTACACTAAAGTTCCAGGGACTTTGGTTTTGGTATTGATTACGAACATAATCAAGACCTAACTCCACTGAGAGAAAATTATTCAGATAAGTTCAAGGAGGCTCTGCATAGAGGGAATCTCTCTTTCCTCACTCACCTTTAGACCCCTCTCTCTGTCACATCAGATCATACAGCATACTTTGTGGCCAAGAATCTCTGCTTTTTCTGCATTCCTATTGCCATTTAAAAATATTTTCATCTATAAAATGACATATCAACTTAAAAAATTTTTTTTCTTTATTGATTTTAGAGAGAAAGGAAGGAAGAGGGAGAGATAGAAACATTGATGAGAGAGAACACCAATTGGCCGCCTCCTGCATGCCCCCCACTGGGGATCGGCCCCACAACCTGGGCATGTGCCCTGACTGGGAATTGAACCGGCGACCTCTTGGTGCATGGGAAAATGACTTATCAATTTGATGTATTACTTTCAATTTCATGATTACCAATCTTTAAAGTCTCAGATCCTGAAATTGCTTTATCTTTAAAATTTAAAGTTGCTTATTTGTTCTCCCTCCTTCCCTTCCTTCCTCCTTCCTTCCTTTCTTCCTTCCTTTCCCCACCATTTTATAACCTAGAAATGAAAGGGTGTGATAAAAGGAGGAGGAGGAGAATCTTGATCTGAGCTTCTATGAGCAGGACTGGCATTACTGTTCAGTAATAGGAGCATTTTCAAAGAAATGTGGTTTGAGGGGCGGAGGGGCTAAGAGCAGGCTAGCATAGTGGAAAGAGAGAGGAATAAAATGTGGCACAAATTCAGTAACTTGCGGTAGAAAAGACTTCGGTTAAATTATTTATTTTCTAGGTGTTTTTGTTTCTTTATTTGCAAACTGGAAATATACTTAATTTTTAAGTTTGCAATAAAGATTAGAAATATAAAACATATATAAAACTCCAACACATCCCATCATATATCCTTAATACAACTATAGGAGGTAAGTATTGTCGTTATCATTTGTGCTTTTTAGACAGAGAGAACTTCCCTTTAATCCTCACAACCTTGTTGTACAGTTGAGGATACTGAGGATCAGAGAAGCTTCTTAGATGTCTGAGATTTGACACAGTATTATAAGAGCAGATGGTGAAACAATACCATTTTGAATAAAAAAGCAGAAAAGCTAGTTAAAATTTCTGAACCCAATTTCCAATGTGTGTGTGTGCGGGGGGGGTCCCCATAACACCCAATTCAGAAACGATTTATCTAGAGATCGTGTCAGATTTTGTAAGTTAAGGGTTGAGTCATACAAGGCTCCCCCCACCCTCCCCCACACTCACACTTCAGACACCAGTCATCAGCCCATGTTGTCACCTGTGCTTCTGACCAACCAGCTGTAGATTGAGGTTCCCACCACTCCCTCCTTGGGCTCTGTTACTGTGCTAGAGCAACTCACAGAACTCAGGAAACTCGTTCACTCACTAGATTACTGATTTATTATAGAAGGACACACCTGAGGAACATTCAAGCCTAAGAGATGCACAGGGAAAGGTATGGGGAAAGGACTACAGCTTCCTGGTCACTCTGTCAGCACTTCTGCATGTTCACCAACCCAGAAGCTCTCCAAATCCCATCATTTTGGACTTTTTATGGAGGCCTCATTACATGTGCATGATTGATTAACTTATTGGCCATTGGTGATTGATTCGGCCTCCAACCCCTCTTCCTCCAGATATCAGAGAGCAGGACTGAAAGTTCCAACCCTCCAATCACATGACTGGCTCCCCTCATAACCAGCCTCCATCCTTAGGTGGGGGTCCAAAATTCACCTCACTGACAAAACAAAAGACACTTTTATCACTCTCATCACTTAGGAAATTCCAAGGGTGTTAAGAGCTCTGCCAGAAAGGGGACAATGACCAAATATATATTTGTTATAATAAATCACAATATCACAGAAGTTCTGCTTTTACTAATGGTGGTTATTTCAGCAACCTCATACTCAGTGTTCCCAAAAAGATATTTTCTAAGTGTACCTAAATTCTATGGCCATCAGACAGAAATCTGTTAAGTAAAACTAGTCAACAAACAATTCATTTGGATAAAAGGCAGTCTTTTCCATTCCCATGATTTTATGTTATATCTGTAGTTGAGCCTAAACAGAATTTAAGAAAGAATGAATCAGAGAAAGAGAAGAAAAAAAGGGAGGGAGACTTTAATCTAAAATACAAAAGCACTAGGAAATTGAATTGAGGACAAGGGTTTGAAAGCAATATTGCAATATCAAAATGTCTTCCACATTGCCATAAAGATTGTCTTATGTCAAAAATGTGTATGCTCTCCATTGGCCTGCGGTCCAGGGAGACCCGGGTTCAGTTCCCGCTAAGGGCGCGTATCTCGGTTGCGGTTTGTCCCCCGCCCTGGTTGGGTCATGCGAGAGGCAGCCACTCGATGTGTACTTTTCACGTCGATGTTCTCTCTCTCTCTCTCTCTCTCTCTCTCTCTCTCTCTCTCTCTCTCTCTCTCTCTCTCTCTCCCTCCCATGCTATCTGAACAAAAAAATGTCCTCAGGTGAGGATGATAAAAAAAAAAATGTGTATGCTCTCAGAACCTTTCAATGATCATCTTAAAATGATGTTAAGCATGAGAGCAATGTGGTATAAATTTTGTCACTAAATAATATCTGAAGATCTTTTTTCTATCACTTTTAAGGAAAACTGCTCATAGGTCACTCTATCCTAAGTTGAAGAATAATATATAAACTAAAATCCTGGGTGAACTATGCCCTTCAAATAAAGAAAGAAGTAGCATAATCTCAATAGTTCTGCCTAAGTAAAAACAGAACACATTACTGATAATACAGTATAGCATTAGAAAATTCCTGTTCCATCAAAGCTTCTTTAACCTTCTGAGCCTAAGGTATTAGACGATACCATAAAGAATCCCTGATGATCCTAGTATATGCCCCTGGAGACTCAAGGTGCAATATATAATTCCATATTCCATTAACTTTTACATAATTTGCAATCTGGCAAATCACAAGAATATCATGGTATCAATAGACTGTATTTTTCCCAATTTAAGATATATATATATATACTGCTTTCTCGAAACTACTGGACATTTGTTTCTTCTGAAGTCCTTAAATTGAAGATACTTAAGAATACTCCAGAAGCCACTGACTTCAGAAGTGGACTCAGATGATACAACATGATTAATTTTCTGATTCTTCAATACCTATTTCTATTCCTTTACTACCAATCTTGCCTAACATTCCATTTCACCTCATTCAGGAGGAAGCATTTCTGAATGAAATTTGTCAACATTTTACCAAGACTGTGTTATGAAGAGAAAGAGGCTTCCTTTTCTCTTTATAATTGGGAAGTAAATGTGAGGAAGGGATGCCTTCTGCTACCACATGGGTAACTCTCCTACTGATATTGGATTCTTTTGTTACCATGTGGTTGTTGAGACTCCCAAAGCACATCCCCTGTGGGTATAGAGATGAATCCCCTCTCAGGAATGTAGACATTCACAAATGTTGGCCATGCTAAGAAGTGGATCTAGGGACAGTAAATGAGGAAATAGTAGGCTGACTTTAGTCTGGAGAGAAGGAAGCTTAGGATGAGAAGATTCCTGGGTCTTCTCAGTCCTGGCCAAGAGATGACCAGGGGAGTTCAAGATGGTGAGGGAAAGAGGACCTCACCAAACAGACACAAGAACTAAGCAAATAGGAAAGCTTAAAACTAGACAGGGGGCCTGTAGCCTATGGCCTGTCATAGAGGCACCGTGCAGGGTTTTCCTTAGGAGAAGTCAGGGTCTGTGCTCCCAGATCAGTCCTGTGGGTAAATAGCCAATTTTGTGTCTCTGTGTTGTAATTATCTTATTCTCTTCCATTAACTTGGAACTTTTACTAAAGTCTTGTTAAACTTCACAGACTAGCCTTATGCGGGGGAGGAGGAATAGTCCTGAATTTTCCAGGACTTTCTGGGTTGTAAGAGACAGAAAACAACTTATATTCACCTAAGGTCATTTATAAATTCACCTAAATGTTATTTATTTACCTAAAGGTCACAAAACTAGAATGTTAAGCAGACAGCTGGCTTCACTGGTAGATGTAAAATGCAAATGGTGCTGCAGGGGCCTCTCTGTCTCCATCCCTTGGCTAGGCTTCCTTTTCCCATGGTGGCTGCATTGTCCCTTCCTGCTGGAGCCTTTCCCATGAGAGCAGAGGACTCCCACTGGCAGCCCCCGGCTGCTAGTCTTTATTTGTCCCTGGTATTGACAACCAAGCATTTGAATCTCAATTTTGGAGAAAACACAATTCCTCCATATTCTAGATTATTAATGCTTCAGATGGAAAGGACAAAAAAAAGGAAAATGGGGCTTCTGAATTTAAGGAGAAAGAACATAATGAATATGACAAACCACCTTCTTTATGAATGACACAAAATCAATCTATTTCTTTCACAATCTAGGTGAGAAGACTGCTAATGTTGTCAACTATGGCATCACTGATTGTAACATCAACTTCTGAAAATAAAGTTAAAATTTGTTTTTATTAATTTTAAGGTGATTATGACCACAAGGGAATATGGTCAGGACCTATGACGAGAATGCAAAAACAGTCTCTTTTCAGGGAAAAAAAAAAAAAATTAGTGAGATGAAAATGGGATACATTTCATGTTGTACTGAGGTAAATCTACTTTATAACCACAAAGTGCTTTCTGCTTTCCTCTCAGAAGTCAGTCTTTTTTAGCTGCTAAGACGCTCCTCTCTCTGCAAACTGTGACAACAAGCAGGAATATGAAGTCCCTTTATAGAAATAGCACTGTCATCCCAGTTTCGGGACCTCCTTTTCTTTAAGCATCATCATTCCATGTGGAGGAATTTAGGATTGACATGGCTGCCTCTCTCTGCCTCCCTCACTCCTTCCTGCCCAGGGGAAAGGAGAAACTGGGAACAAAAGTTCAGAACTTCTGGGCTGTCTCATTAGACCTCCGGGTCTCTGCTCCCCTGGGCTTGCGGAGCCTGCCACTTCCGGGGAGACCTGCAGACGCCCACCTCGTCGGGAACTGCTGGGTGTCTCTGTTTAATGCCGGAATATACAACCACAAGCCCTTCGATTGCAGATCTAAAGTCACATTGTCCAGTTTATCCATAACAGAAATGATACTGTGACCTCCATCTGGCCGATCCTTGGTTCTATCTCCCCATTTTGGTTCAGAATTCAGGTAACAAAGTTAAGGATGCTAAGTATGGATCCCTTAAAACCCCAACATTGTTCTTATAATAAACCACAGTAAAATTCATACAATGAAGGACCATGCCTTGTAAAGTTGTTTTTCACAGTAGCAAGTGCATGAACACATACAAATGATGTTTGAAACTGCAGTCTCCAACACTGAAGTGGAACAGATGCCAAATAGTTTTCCTCCCCGTGAAGCCAAAAGAAGAGAGTCATTCAGGCTAAAATCCAACATACACTTCCAGCCTCATGTGGGGCCATGGAGCAGCCCCGGGACTATCAACAACTTTGCCACTAACTTTCCACTTTGCTAATGCTTGTCTTATGTTTTTATTTATTTATTTGATAATTAGCTTATAATTTGACCCATCCAAAAAAAAAAAAAATTCCGGAAACATTTTTTCTTTTATTTTAATTCTAAATTCCCACTTCAGTATAGAAATGCCAATTTTGTGCTTACAAGGTATAAAACTGTATTCCATTTTACAAAGTGCGCCACTTCCTCAGCCCTTACCTATCTTCTCGGTTCCTTGTAACTCAGTGTGTCTGCAATTAAAAAGAAAATGCCAGTCCTTTAGATTTTTGGGTGTGATCCAAAATTGCTTTCAAGGATCCCTCTGGTCTTTTGGCAAAGAGAAATCTCAGCAGATTAGGTGATTGAAATAACAGGACCCCAAGGGAACTGGACACTAAGCATGTTGCTTAGCTGCTGAAGTGAACTTGTTTAGTTACTTAGGAAACAATGCAAAATTAAAAAATAATCGTTACACGTAAGAGCCACTCGTCTTGTTTGTTTTAGATTGCCTTTCGTTGTTTTTCCAAATTGCTTAGACTTGTTCCACTTCCAAGTCAGCTTAGAATTCTAGACTCTGGTCATGAAAAAGCCTTTGGAGTCCCTCACCTCCATCCCTCGGCCAGTGTTTTCGGTGGGGACACTGACAACTCCTCTGTACAATTAACACATCACATACAAGGCAGACCAGAAAACAAACCCACCCATGAGCATCCTTTTCATCTTTGCTTGTTGATTTTCTCACAAACGTGTGACTCGGAGAATTTAAGAAAGATCTTTGAAGAGTCGGAGGTCTTTTATTTATTTGTTTATTACCTTCAGCATGAAAAAGAGTACTGGAAGAGCAGCAAGTGTGGGTACCTTTCCTCCTTCCCATTGTCACGATTCATCGTGCCTGGGTGAAATGCATACAACTTGACTTTCAAAAGGAGCTCAGCCAGCAAATTAAGTTTATCAAAGAATCAAGTTTCAATGTACAAGGTTTCCATCCGGCATTTCACACACACCCCACCCCTTCCTTCCCATTCATGTTTGGCTTCCACATGCTTTTCTTCTCTGACAAGAGTTTCTGACACCTGAAAAGTGGGGGGCAGCTTAAGTTCTCTCATCCAGTCTTGGGAACTGAGGAGCTACTGGTAAATTTTGAGTGCCGAGGACCTTCAGAACTTAATGGCTTCACTCAGCTGGCTGCTTATAGTTGATGTGTTATTTCCACTTACTCCATGCCCTTGGCCGGCCATCTTTTTAGTGTCCACGCTTCTGTGGTCCTTGTCCACATCCCGCACTGCATAGGCACTGCCACAGATTTGTCAGACAGAGATGGTAAGGCAAAAGCAACACCATCTAAATTCCAAGTCCCAGATCAGCCCCCAAATCCAGTCGTGTTGACTTTCTTCTGTGGTTTTGCTGTTAAGTTGATTTCAGGAAGAGAGTTGGGCAAGAGCTGTTGTTACTCAAGAACAGTGGTTCTTAAACACTATGTGAACCATCTTGAAAAGCCTAGGTATCTGGGAGTCGGGTTCTCCGCTGCGGCCTGTGAGACGTGCTGTAGTCACAGAGCACTTCACTGTCACCTAGAGCTGTGCCTTCAGCCTGCACAAACCTCCTCCAGCGTGTCAGACAGGAACCCCTGCCAGAGGCAGAGACAATAAGAAAATGCAGACCTTACCCTCTGAGACCAGCTAGTTTGCCTCCAGTTCTCCTGTCCTATGAGCACTTCTGCCTTTCTCCCACATCTTGGGAGTAACAACACACACACACACACACACACACACTCACTCACGCATGCATGCCTCCCTGGAAACAGAGTTGTGCCATTTTCTTTTCTGTCAGACTAGTCGGTGATAAGAACTAGATTTCAAAGCCAAATAGAACAAAGCAAACCTCCCTTATGACTAACACACAAGATGCTATTTAGAAAAACGTTGATCCAATCACCGCTGGCTCTGTTCAATAAGGGAGCCCTAATGTGGCCCGTGATCAAACTCACTTCCTCGTTAAGAGCATAAGCATAAGGAAAGACAGAGCCTCCTTTGTTTCAAAGAGGCTGTGTGAACTCTGCCACGAGTCCCCAGACACCCCTAAGTCCTCTGTTCTGAACGTGTAATTAATTCGTAAGAAACCAGGTACCACAGCAGCCGTGGTTTGACAGTAGATTCATTCAGCACCAGCCAGATGTGAGAGACTTTCAAAGGGACCAAGAGGCGCGCCTATGGCCCAGGGAAGCAGGAGACGGTAACCTCTGGTTTGCAGCCTCACCGTCACCCGGTAATGCCATTTCTAATGTATTTCAGTTCACTCTTAACAGTCACAGATGTTTTTGCAAAACCAAAGGTTATTGATTAACCCAGAGCAGGTAGGGGGTCCCTATTTGAGTTCTTCTATTTTTCAGCTGAAAAACCACCCAGTAGGAAATTTTCACATCAATTGTATATTACTATTTTCATGCTCTTTTTCGAAGATGGAAAAAGTTATTTTTAGGGATTAAAAGAAAAACATTTTTAAAAATTGTAGATTATTTTCAGAGAATTTGCTTTATGGAGAGGAGTGATAAAAATATCTTCTGGTAAGGCTCCATGAAAGTGTTACTAGATTCAGTTCTGGCCAGCTTCTATCAGAAATTTGGGAGATGTAGAAGATGTCTTTTTTATATTTAGAGATGATACAAAGCTGGGAGAAATACTTAATGCACTGAGCTAATTCAAGATGAAAAATTATCTTGACATCAGAATCAATAATACAGAATTCATCAGCAAAAACATGAAAACTTACATTCAGAATTTAAAATTCAATTATGCAATACTAACAGGATAAAAGAGGTTGGGTTTTTTTTATATTCATATGAGAAAAAATCTGGGGGGGGCATATTTTATCATAAGCTCATTAAGACTTTGAAATATGGTTCCAATTATGTTAAAAACCTGACATAATTTTGGGCTACATTAATAAACAGTCATTTTTACATTAGTCATTTTGTATTCTTCCTTAGCCAGAGCATATCTGCAACATTATATTAAACTCTGGACATTGGCCCTGGCCTGTTTGGCTCAGCAGCAGAGCGTCAGCCTACTGTGGACCAAAGGGTCTCAGATTCAATTCCTGGCCAAGAGCATGTACCTGGCTTGCAGGTTCAATCCCCAGCCCCGGTCAGGGTCCAAGGTCATGAGGGAGGCAACCAATCGATGTGTTTCTCTCACATTGATGTTTCTCTCTCTCCCCCACCCTCCCTTCCACTTTATCTAGAAATCGATGGAAAAAGTATCCTTAGTTAAGAATTAACAATAAATAAATAAATAAATAAATAAATAAATAAATAAACCTCTGGACAATGCATTTTCAAACTGACCCAGCTTGTCCAGAACAAATAGCAAGGAATTTGGAAACTTTATCAGATAGTGTTAAACAAACTGAGTAGATAACTGCTAACACAGCCTCCCAACGTGGGTGAGACTATACAGCATCCATGCCTGATGGTCATTTATCTTTGGGTAGAATATGTTTAGTTATAAGGCGCTCATTACTCTCCATTGTTGGGCAGTTTCCATTTTTAACTCTGCCTTCTGTTATTGCACTCATTAATCCTAGATTATTAGCAACCTATTTCTCTTGACAAGCCATTTTAGATATGAAAGCCTACTATGACTTCTTCAAAGTATTTCTAAAAAATCTATTCCTTTCCCTTAGAAAAATCAACTTGTGAAAAAAACTTATAGATACAATAATGAACAAAGATGTCCATCAAGTATTTAAAATAACATGGCAGGTACAGATTGTAATTCTCAGAAGTTATCATACTTTTAAAACGTTAAAAAAAATTTAAAACTTCTTCAGCAATTCTTACATTTTGTCATTTGAGATCTTTACACATGGTTAGCAAATGTATCTAATCGAGCAATCTTGAATTACTACAGCATTCTCCTCCGTGTTCATCTTCTCTCTAGTCAATGTCATGATTCAAGAGAGCTAAACCTGATAGTTTGTGAATTCATTGATTTTTGTCTTTAAGAATATTTAAAATATAAATCATGTTCTGACTAATAAAGACAATAATTTATTGTTAAAATTAGTCCTAACTTCTCTTTACTCTAAGAATGACCTACCACAAAAGGTGAAGAACAATCAAAGATAATGGGTTTTCATGATACACCATGTTCTTAATTATTGAAGGTCTGTTGAGAGAGACAGTGAGGCAAAGAAAAAGAGATATTCAGGCAGATTCAGATCAAGTCACATAAGAAAAAAGGGCAAGAGACAAGAGCTAAGGATTCAGAATTTGAAGCAGCACCAATGTCTCTAAGTATCAATACCAAGCTTATTTACAAAACCTTACACCTCAGCTCTGATCTGTTCAACTTACATCTGCCTGTGACTAAGACAATGACCTGGAAGTCAGTCTGGAGTCCTTGGACTTATCTCCTAAAAGATAATTTGTTGTCCAACATGCTCCACATTCTTCACAAAGATCTGGTTGTTCTGAGTAGGATTCTCTTCAGTCTATCTCTAGCAACAGCAGAAAATGCTTCCTTGGCTTCCTTGGCATATGTAGAAATGCTCTTTCCTTTCATTTTTGTTAAATCTTAGTGGTGGGAGGCAAATTTCAGGGCCCCCTGAGGTCCATTTGAGAGCAAGAGGTTGTCCCCAAATGAGATGTCCCATGCATGAAAAGGGCTCTGGGTGATAAAGAGAAAAGGAAGGAAAAGAGAAAAGGAACCACATGGAGACCTCTTACCACTTGGGTGGGAGCGCTGACAGGCAGTAGCTGAGGGGGAGGTTGTGGTTATTGCCCTGTTAACACATCCCTCTGTAAATCCATCATTGGAGGGGAGTCCCCAAGCAAGGTGTGGGAACTGAGAAAGGGAAAAACAGGAAATACACGCCAACAATAAAAAGTAAGCTTTAAATGAAAAACATATCTACAATGTCCAAAGTTCAAAAATAGGAGATGTAAAATTTGTGGAAACATTTCTTATAGTGAGGTGACTGAGCCATTAGTTCAGTTTTGTTTTTGTTTTTTACAATGATTTCTTTCTCTTCTTCAAAGGGAAAAATAAGGAAAAAGTGCACAGAATAAAAAAATTTATCCATAAATATATAATACCATCTGAAGTATATTTCAAAGCACAGTATGGAATTAATATCCTTGCTACTTGTAATGCTGCAGTTAATTAGTCTAGCCTATGTGAAAAAATGAAAAATGAGAGAACAATGAAATGAAGCAGATGCCAAAGGATCCTGGATTGAGAACAAAGACAAGGAAATGAGACAATGAACAGCTGCAGAGCAGTAACCCATAGGCAAATGTCTAGGAGACATTTACAGGTGATAATTCATAACCATTTATGTAACACTTATTTTGTTTAGGACAGCCCTAAGTGCTTAAAAAAAGCTATCTAAAAAAATATGTAAATAGGTAAGAATCCGAATAAAAAAATACAGCATTTGTCCCCACTAATAAATGCACACATGAATAAAAACATTTTGTGGGTGAATCTGG
This sequence comes from Tadarida brasiliensis, assembly GCA_030848825.1. Lineage (NCBI taxonomy): Eukaryota > Metazoa > Chordata > Mammalia > Chiroptera > Molossidae > Tadarida > Tadarida brasiliensis. The sequence continues at coordinate 54,580,445 of CM061258.1, forward strand.
TATAGTCAAAGAATTTGGAAATGACATAACCTTTTAAGATTTTGAATTGTTTTTCAGAGAATCTGATAGTAGAAATCATTCAGGAATTAAAGAGACTGGTCCCTTCAACTTTCTTTTCAATCTCAAGAACAGGGGGCCTTTGTTACATTCCCTTGTATACTTGGCACATATATGGGAGCATCCGGTGTGACTTCAGATGAAACGAACAGCCTCCTGGGGTCACCAGCCACTCCTTCACAAAATGGCACTAAGAATTCTGTCACGTTTAAGCATGGCCTTTGGAATCAATTGATTATTAAAATGGTTATAAGAGACATCAAGCTTTATATATACATTAAATAACCATTATTAAACAACCTTAATTTTAGTTTTTTTTCCCCATTTATATCTTACAAGTTGTTTTTTTTCTAAAAAGCGACAGAAAAGTTTTCCCCATATTGGAAGTACTAGAGTGACTAGAGGAAATGAGTCATCAAGATAATTTATGATCTTTCCCATAACTAGCAATGCATGGACATAATAATCCTTTGTTATCCAGTCCATTTGGTGATCAAACTCCAGGACCTTGATGGAACATAATTAAAATAGGATTTCTGTATACATTCAAGTCTTTGCTTTTTATCTCAAATGGTTTTACCTTATTGCAATACACCCTTGTAATAATGCAGTTATTTACTTTTCTGCTATATGATCATACCAAGCTAATCTCAGTAAGAAATTATTTTTTAAGTGAATAAAATAAAGTTCCTGGTTTCTGGGAGCTTCTTTTCCATAGGAGAAAAAGAGAAGCCTTGAAGAGTTGGAATACTTAGTAAAGTATGCTTAAACTCACGGACAGATTCAAAGTATTAGAAGAGAGAGAGAGAGACTTTACATTAAAACCAGGGGGTTTTGTTTTGTTTTTTATATTGGAAGCTTCTGGACCAATGTGGAAAAACTTATAATTAAGTGTGGTTTTTAAAACTCTGGTTATTTTTGAGAATCTTTTGATAGGGAAGCCAAAAGCATGTTTGTTCTTAGCTCATTTCGCTGAGGGGGGGGGGAGGAGTGGTCAACAATTTAAGAAATCTAAGAGGTGGGTAGAGTCTTATACTTCTAAAAATAGTTTTGTATTTTATATGTATTTATCAAACTTCACTTTCTGAATGCATTTCTAGATACAACATATATTATCTTAAAGATTCCCCCACCACTGAAATGTGAGATAGCTTGATTGGGTATTGAAGGGTGTCCTCCAGACCCAGAGCAAGGATCACCTTTCACATCCTGTCTTCTTATAAACACCCATTGTAAAGCACTTATCTCAACACCTAGGAAAACTGGGCAAGGCCTGGACTTTTGTCTGCCACATTATTTATCATGTAGATGTAGTCCATTGACAATTCCAGACACCACGCATGGGAAAAGGAATTTCTAAAGTAACACATCAACCTCCCTGGTGAGCAGCAGGAAACTCCATCCAGTGTGGAAATACTTGCTGAGTCAAACTGTGGTCATCTGACTCCATGAAGAACACTTATTGGACATTGTTTAGTCCTGGCTGTGCCAGCCCATGACTGACCCACCTGGAGACATTAGACCACGCATCTATCTGCACATGTGCACGTACACGTGTGCAGCACACCTAATTCTTTCTATGTGACGTGAGATCAGCTCCCAATTGTTTATTGGAACACTAAATTAAATGCACTTTCTGAAAGATGAGGTGTTTACCAAATATTAGGTGAAGCCACAAAGATTTAAAATATTTTCTTCCATTTCTAGATAGTGTGTCCCAATTTTTGGTTTAGAAAATATGGTCACCAAGTATTACAGTGATGCTACTGACCCACCATCAGTACAGCACATACTTTTTTGCAATCTCCTAGCGATAATCCATCCAATTTACTCATCTGGGAATAATAAATAAATTTGTAAGATGCCTGGCTAGATCTTGCAATATTTGTCTACCGCAATGGGTTGGAACTAAGTTATGGCCCCTACAGGGAATAATCAGGGTCAAAGAGAAAAGAGGATGCACTAAAAAGTTGGGAAATAGTATGACGCACATAAATCCCATACAGAACAGAGATTCTAAAAGAAATCAGTGCAATCACAATATTATAACTGAATTTCTCTGTCTCTCAAGGGTTTACGATCTTTTTCCTATAACAGCTTTTCCAAAATCTGATTCTTTTAAGACACAGAATGTGTCTTCTCATGTGCTGTTCCTACGTTTGGCACTTCTATTTAGAAAGTTTTCTACAACCCGTGAGACTGATTTTTAAGCTGTAGATAGGTAGAAAAAGAATTGTTAATTAGCCAGGATATTTCATAAACATAGAAATATCCACACCTGATAATTCTGGCCTTAGATCTAATGCTATATTTGTCAATTTAACAAATAATCAATAATTATTTCCTTACTTAAAGGCTAAAGTGGGGTGGAGGAGGAGGAATTAACTTTTTTAAATAGTCTAGTATGAGTTGTGCATTTTAGGCAGAGTACCTTGCTTCTATTTCATGACACATGTTATTCTCAGCCCCATTTTACTAATGAGAAGGAAATGGAGATTGGAAGAAATTAGTAACTGGCCTGAGGTCACAGAGCTAGTAGTCAGCAGGGCTGGAATTTGAATTTTTGTTAACTGCAAAGTCCAGGCTCTTTCCAAAACACTAAGCTGCCTCCTTGTTATCTCAGTTAAGTTGATATTGCCCAAATGAAAAATGTAAACCAAAAAAAAGAAAGGCGGTAAGTGAGAATGTCCCTGCAGGATCCAAGTTTACTTTGTTTCTTCCTGGCAGCTCAATTAACCATAGAATCCCTGGTGATTCTAATCATTTGAAGATGAACGAATAAGGTATGAAAAGCACTAGCATTGAAGAGCTAACTGATCCACAGTTAGCCTTTGGTGCTAACCAGTTAGTATTTTTTTAGCCTTTTAAGTGACCTTTGAACACTTCCTTCAGAATCTGATGCTTGTGGTTTGCCAAATTTTCCCTATTTATTTTCCTTGCTTTCCTTGTCCTTATTTTCCTTGTCCTTAGCTCATTGCTCCCCTTTACTAATGACAGTACTACATTTACCAGTTGGGAATCTTTTAAAGACAAGAAAGATGTAAATCAGGTACTTGGGATTAAAATGAATTTCCAAAATGGTTGTCTATCCAGATGAGTCCAAAAAGTTCAGCTAATACATAATCTCTCTGAGCTGTGGAACTAAAATATCATCCAACCTATCTCTAATCATCATGTGTAGAATTGTTTTTATCAGGAAAAAAGTATATTCCCAATTGCATATTCACTTATTTATTCACAAAATAATGAATGCCCACAAAGGGCCAGGTAGCATGGATAAAATGGTAAGTAAATACCACGATCTCATGGAACATTCAGTGTAGTGGTTAAGACAGTCAAGTAAACACATTAATACACACAAAGTGTGATAAGGGAAAGTGCAAGATGCCACATAACTACACCTCAGGGCCATGTAGCAACATAAATGATGGACAGGAGTAAGCAGGTAGCAGTAGTGATGAAGAGACAGGTCATAGGCAGAGGGCACACTGGGTAAAAGATAAAGCAGGAGAAAGCACAGCTCACTGAAAGCACTTAGTCGAGCAAACTGTAACTCAGGTGTAAAGGGGGTTGGTGACAGGGCTGGGATGGGTGGACAGAATGGTTTGGGAGTCACAAGGTATAGGGACCAAGTGAAAGACTTTAAACTTTGTTCTAGGGAAAGGAGGAGAGTTAAAGCAAGTCAATAACATGGTCATATATTCTTTTTAAGACATGCTTGTCAAATTTGGTAGTGCATAAAAATCACCTAGAGAGCTTTTAAAAATATAGTTTCTTGGTTCCTACTTGTAGAGAGTATGAATAGTAGCTCTGGAGAGGGGCTTGAGAACTTGCATATCTAATAAGCTGCTAGGTGAAGCTGAGGCTGCTGGTCCAGGGACCACACCTTGAGTAGCACTGTTTTATAGTTCACTCTGGCACTCTGCAGAATACGTTGAAAAGAGGTGAGCCTGAGAAAAAGAGCAGCCAGGAAATTCAATGTGCCATTCATTCATTCATTCATTCATTCATTCATTCATTCATTCATTCTTTGAACAAATGTTTATATTTGGAGCAGTATATACCAAGTTCTATTGTAAACACGGCTGATATAGAAGTAAACAAAACACAGTCTCCTTTCTCATAGAGCTTATATTCTAATCAAGAAAACAGACCCAAAATCTAAGAAATAAATAAACTGCATTAGCTGGTGATAAGTGTTAAGAAGAAAACCAAAACAAGATAAAGGAAAATGAGAATGGTGGTGGATTGCGAGTGGGTGATGTTATTTTAAGTAGGTCTCCCCGAATATATGACATTTGAATGGAGGTCTGAGCACATATATTTTGTCTCTGAAGGAGGGTAACAAGCGGAGTTAATCAGTACAAATATTCTAGGTCTCTTCTTGCGTGACCTTGTATTTCTGTCTTAGGGTTTTTGTCAGATACACTTTCTCCTGGTGACTCAGATCATGTAAATAGTCCTAATGTCTAGCTCATCTGGCTCTTCTCCTTCCTATTTTTATTTATTAATATTTTATAGGCAAGTTGAGGAAGAAGAATCAAGAATAAATAGTTTTCTGTCTTCCTAATTAAGAATGAGAGATTAGTGCCACAATTTGAGGTTGGAGTTGGTGATTTGAGGGGAGCCAGTGGAGAGAAGAGAGGATGAGCAACACAATTAGGAAACTTTTCAAATTACACACTTAGCTCTCTGGTGAGTTGGTAGAGAGGGGAGAGGACCTGAGAATCACCATTAGTACTTCTTAACGGAGTACATATTGGAAATATAATGCTTACTTTTCTGAAATTTATTGGGAAATTGGCGATATTTATCTTTAACTTTTACCTAAACCCTAGTTTATCATTAACAATTTAAAAATTCATTTTACTCACAAAGTGTTTTACTCTCAGCAGTTAGAATGAACTACCTTACTTTTTTGTTGAAATTTTTCTTACCTCTATACCAATCTAATAGGTAAGGTAAGGTAAGAGATACAGTTTCTGGAAATTTTTGAAGGCAGAAAATTGTTTAGAAAGAAACAAAATTTGAGGAAAAGCAAATGTATTTTTAGGACTGTCCATAGCCCTCTGTAGTTACCTAAACTTTGTTAGTTTCTGATGAGTAGTTCCTCTTTGATTTAAGCAATTATCCTTTACATAGTGACCTTAAGGCTAAGCAATCTTCTGGGTCAAATCAGCATTTAGGGAGCTAGAAGTTTTTGGGTTTTCTGCATACCAAGATAGCTTGAGGCTTTAATCATACTGAAATCCACTGTCCTAAATGTGTCAATGTACCCCTGCTAAACTCCATGTGGGAAGGTTCTCCTTGATAGCTCAAATTCCAGTTCTAATGAAACCCAGAATATAAATAAGCATGTAATATAAGCTGATAAGTAGTTGATAAAACATAAAAATATGCTTAACTTGTCTCACAATAAAAGGAATGGAAATTAATACTATAGCAGGACACCATTTTTTACTATTAGATAGGCAAAAAATGAAAAATATTCCTAATAAATAATGTTGGAAAACATTGTTATTTATAGGGAAATAGACATTCTCATACATTGTCAATAGGGTAAAAATTGTTGCTCTGCCAGACTTCATTCAGGCATTACCACGTCCTGGCCCACAAGTAAGGGAAGAGAGAACATGACCTAATATTTTCAAGCCCAGTCTTGCCATCAGAGAGTCACGTGCATAGGAGCTAAGAAAATATGGAAGCTGGCTGGGCATCCAGGTGCCCAGCAACAAGTAAATGGATCACTTACAAGAAGGGGAGAATGAATTCTGATAGATCATTAGTGACTCCACCATTCATTAGATGTATATCTAAAGTAAAGACCAAATGCATACAATATTCAGTATTTTTTAAGATAATTTTCTGACTCATTAAAGTGAATCCTCTCAAGAATGAGGACTCATTGTTTGTGCAGAAACCTGAGAAAGAGGGATAGTTTACCATTAAAATACCCTACTTTTCAGCCTGATCCCACCCCAAAAGACTTGTGTTTCTTTGTTTTATTTTTCCTTCTTTTTTTTTTTTTTTTTGGTTAATCCTCACTCAAGGATATTTTTTCACTGATTTTCAGAGGGGAAGGGAGGGAGATTGAGAGAGAGAAACATCAATGTGAGAGGGACACATTTGCCTCCTACATGACCCCAACCAAGGCCCAGATTGAACCTGCAATCCTGGTACATGCCCTTGATTTGCCCTTGACAGGGAATTGAACCTGAGACCCTTCGTTCCACTGACCGATCAATGCTCTAACCACTGAACTAAACCAGCCAAGGTGAGACTTGTGTTTCTTGGTGACTGTCAGTGCATAGTGCCCTTTCCTACAGTGGTTTACTCAGAGTTTCTCTGCTGACATCTGGGCCTGGATGATTCTTTATTATAGGAGCTGCCCTGTGCATTGCAGGATGGTTAGCATCCCTAACCTCTGCCTACTAGATGCCAGTAATACCTCCTCACCCCCAATCTCCACTGTGGCAACCAAAAATGTCCCCAGGCATTGCCAAGTGTGTTCGGGGCAGGGGCAGTGAGGATGGGGAGGGCGGTGGCAAAATGTCATCAGTTGAGAACGTCTGGTTTAAGCGTCATTAAAACTGCAGAAAATACGGCAATTTTGATGAAATGTACTTTCAGTTAACCTCTTTCTATGAATTCATGGTTAGCCCTCTATCTAATCACTTAACACAATAATGACTGTATTGTGGAAGAGATTTCTGTTATCATCAATAGTCTCTTCCCTTACTTCGTATTAGATCATGCTGCTTCAGATGTTTTTAGTCATGGTTTATGAAACATGATTGACATCAAGATTTAGGTTATTAGGTTAAGTAAAAGGCAATTTGAAAATGGCTCAGTAGTGGCAAAAAAATAAGATGTTCATGTAAGAATATAAATTATATAGGATCATTAGGTTGTAAAGAGTCAGTAACAGCTGTTTTAAGAGAAAGTTTGACTACATATTAATTGGGCTCATTAAATGGATTTCCACTCCAAGTGTGGAATTTGCCTAATCCTGTTCAAATTATTATTCATCTTTACAAGATAAAAAATTTGCTTAAGAAAGATGGTTAACATTTATTTTCTACTTAATCTTTCTGCCTTTGGATTCAGACAAGTATTTGATTGTCAAAGCACTAGGCTAGGTACCCTGGAGAATATACAGTGCCTCCTTACAGGGGACTGGCAGTGAGGGCAGAGGGAAGAAGCCTGAGTGTTGAGACTGTGCGTCTTCACTCTCAACTCTTCTGAAGGAAAAAGGAATGACCACTTAGCATTGAATGGCATCCCCTGTGGCTTTATGCTCTTCGATTCACCTGAATCCCTCATCAGGAAAATTTTCACACCCATAGCCTTGTATGCCTGGTTAGCCCATTTTACATCTGAAAAACCTACCTAACAACTGAAGCTGACTGGACCAGAGGTGGATACATGACCAAGAACATCTGATTCTTCATACTGACTTATGACATTGGTCCTAGATGATGAGCTAAACCAAACATATTTCTTCTTGGGGATTTAATCTAGGAAGTGTGCAGTGAAAGTTGAAGTTAATAAATTGCGTAGAGGAATGGGCCATGAGGCAGTCAGGATCTTAGGACAGACTCAGAGCTCTACATTATGCCAAACTAGCATTATGAGTAAGAAATTATCTATGAGTATACAGAAACTAAAATTTAGAACAAATATATTCAGAATAGAGGAAAACAATAACTTGTTGACTAGCTATTAGGGAAATAAAAAAAAGGAAAACAATAATTTACTTGTTGACTAGCTGTTTGGGAAATAAATAAATAAAACTATTTTTGAATTCCCGCGTCTCTCCTTTAACTAGAATTATTGTAAGGACTACATCAAAGGCTAATATTGTGTGTTGGTCAGCGTGTCAGCTGTGGAGTTAAGCAGTCTGGGTTCAAATCCCAAATTTACACTTTAATAGCTGAAGTTTCATAGTTATACAATTTACAAAAAACTCTCTATGCTGCAGTTTTTTTCCTTATTCAGAATCTGGAGAGGATACAGCTGAAAGGAACTCTTGTAAAAATAGTTTTCTTCTTAATAAGTGGGTCTCTGAATATGCTCACCTCCTTTTTTTCCAAGGCCTAAATATTTTCCTGTTACTTTTCCAGTTCCCAAATATGTTAAAAACAAGACAAAACACCCACCCATTGTAAGCTAGTTAGTAGCTGAGAATAGTGTACTCTTCTTGGAGATTTTGGTTACTTTTTAGGATACTAACTGCTGAAAAATTCTCAGGTCCCTATACAGTACAGCTCCACCTTCTCTAGCCTTACGTCTTTATTTTTTCTGAAATAATCACTCTAGCCATGACAGATTTGTTGAATTCAAATATGTCTTTCTCCTCCAAGTTTCTCAGTTCTGCTCACTATCTATCCCTTACCTAGTATTCCCAATATGTTCCTCCTCTTGGCTTTCTTTGAACCCTCTCCTCCTACGATGTCTTTTATGAACCATACCTGACCATCCCACCTGTGACAACTATTCTCTCCTTGATCTTGGGCTTCTGTCTCCATCCTTGTACAGTCTGGTTTTATCAAGAATCTTGCTAAGTCAGTTTAGCCAAAAGCCCTCATTATATTATTTGATCACCCTCCATATCTGACCAAATTCCTCATCCCCCACCATCCCGTAGGTAGTATCTGATCACCCTTTCCCTGCCTTCAGCAAGAATCTCGTTAGGTCAGTTTAACAACAACAAAAGTGATCCTACCCTCTTAGTAATTTCCACCTACCACAACCCCTCACTCTGCTCCTTGGCGATAAATCCACATTTCCTTGTTGTATTTGGAATTAAGCCTGATCTCTCTCCGTTACTGTAAACCTCACTGCAGTTGTCTCTATACCTATGACCATAGTCCAAAGTAAAGTCTGCCTTGCCATGTTAACAAGTATCACGGATACTCTTTCTTGACCACTCACATGGGCCTGGCCTTCCTCTTGTCTCACTGTGTGCACAGCTGACTTCAGCCATTATAAGCTGGTCGAGGTGTTATTGCTGTGCCTCAAGGTCTGCGTGCAATTGTTCCATGACTAATATGGTGCCTCAAACCCTAAATGTGATTAATAAATAGCTGTTAATTCTTCTCGGGATAAACATAACTCGTCAATTTACCACAAGATGGGGCAATGTGGTGGCTGAAAACCCCTGGGAAAAAACCCACTGAGAAGCTTTGTCAGTGACTTGTGGGTGCAGGGGAACATTACCTCACTGCAGGTTGGATTGTCCAGGAAACAGGTTATAGGATGGCGGTGAATATGCAGGAGGATTATCAGGCAGTACTCTTGGGATCAATGACTATAGAAGGGGAAGGAAGGAAGCAAGATTGGGAAGAGACATAAACTGGGTTACAGAGCAGTTACAACAAGGCCTGGGAAGACTCCATGGGGGCCACTGGAGTCAGGACAACCCTTCAGAGATTTCCCAAAGCAGAGCAAGGGGACAAGACCTTTACACCTGCTCTCGCCCCACTGACCAGTTTTCAGACGCGGGCTGCTCCTAGAAGGGGCAGCTCTCTTCAGCCAAAGCAATTCCCTGAGAAGGCAGACAACTGAGGTCTATCTGCCGGCAGCATTCCCACAAATTGGGGGAATATGTCTTTCTGTCCTGAAAGGGGGTCTTCAATGTCCCAAAGAGATGACTGCAAAGATTTGAAGATATGGAGACTAGAAAGATCTGGTCTAGATTGTATTGAAAAGCCTATATCTGTGTTAACAACTTGTTTTTGACTCTTTAGTGGGTTCTCTCTTGCCCATGTAATAAAGTATAAACTCTTATCCCTGGCATCCCAGCTCCACAATGAACTTTTCTTTATTTCATTCCTTCGCGACCCCCCAAATATCAGAATTACTGCTCCTTAGCTCATGTTTGTTCCTTTGCATGAACTACCCTTTGACAGTGCAAGCCACGTCCAGCCTAGAAGGCAACTCTTTCCTTCCCATTTTGTGCTTCACCGACTCCTCACCCCAGCCTGGGCTGCCATTCCCCCCCACAGCACACACAGACTTTCCCATCGGCTCTGCGTGGCAGTGTATCTGGGAGATGTGTCTGTCTTACTCTGCCTGTGAGATATTAAACTCCTTCGGTGCAGAAACTGTATTTATAACACTCAGTAGAGGGCTCGGTACATAATTGTCCAAAATATACTTAGTTCTCAAACCCTGGCTCAGGTCAGTTGTGTAGGAGAAAAAAAAAAATCTTTGCTTCTTAAAAATGCTCATGAATGGGCCTCACTTAGCTGTCTTCACACACGGCTGCACTGCTCCAATGAGAAATATACCTCACAGCTCAGTAGACAAAAGAGAAAAGAGGAAAAACAAAGGATGAAGTCGCTGCTCAGATATTCTCCTCACTCACCGCATACTTCAGGACAGGAAATAAAGACTTCCTGCCAATTCAAATGACATTATGCTTGTGGAAGCTTACCCACAGGCACGCAGAAAGACACGCGCACAAAATGAGTTGATCATATATAGCCTGAATTGGTTAAAATTGAGTTCAAGTAAATCAGAAATTTTTGAAGAGTCAACAAAATTTCAGAATTCACCATCATTTCCTGAAAGTAGAGTCTGGTAAAATTGGCTTATCACCTCACTTTTAATGCACAAATGTGATTTCCTGCTTACAGCATCTCCCAAAGGGATGAGAAAAAAAATATTTTACAACCAAGGAAGTTTTATAAGAGGGATTATCTATAGTTCCTGAATAAGAAGCCTTCTCCCTCCAAGCACACCTGCAGCTCCTAATAACTGACTTACGCAACTTTCCTCTCTACTTGGATCAAAATTGGCAATAAATGTTGTATGTGTCTCCAAAAAGTGAATTTTTAAATTTTGCATTTACCGGTTCCTAAAACTAGTTCTCTCTAGTTTACCAGCATGGAGGGGTGGGTTTGCAGGGAGCAATTAGGGATAAGATAGCCAAAGAAACACAAAGTCAGTTGAAAAAAGAAGTCTGTGTGTCTGGCTCTCTCTATGAATTATGACTATTCAAGAGGGAAAAAAATCTGAACTTTTGCCAAAAGCCTGGCGTATAAAGGGACAGCTGGAGTTTTTTGCTAGGGGTTACAATGCATTACTTGTTCCATAAGGGAGGAAGGGGATCACTTACCACAGCGACTCACACATCCATGAGACGCTGGCACATCTCTACCTCATGAGGCATTTTCTTCAAAGGAAGAGAACTAGATATTTCAGGAAGGTCGTTGAGAATCTTTGGGTACAGACACGCTGACCTTCCTGGTAGAGATTTGTAGCCTTTATCGTGTATAGACTCAGTCTCCATAGATGCCTTCATTGTGCTATAACTTTTATACAGGATGTATTGTTTAAACTGCCAACCCTAATTCCAGTTCCCTCGGAGACTCAGGAAATTCTAACGAAATAAAATAAAACCTCATTGTGTGTTTTTTTTTTTTTGGTTGAGATGCAAATACCATTTTGAACAAGAATGTGAACAAACACATAAATGTGGCATAAAGTGAGATCTTGCAATGGGACTCCAAAATTTAAATATTTTAAACAGAAAAATACAAATGAGTGAAAGAGAATGGGAATAGAATGATACTCCCATTTAAAGGTCTATCATAAGAACCAGAGTCTTTGTCACTGCTGTGTTACACCCCTGGATCTGTGACCTCAGAGGTCTGTCTGTTCACTTCGCTCTGAGAACAGCTCCAGCCAGTGTGGCCGGAACCCTGAAGGGCAGCCCTCTCCTCCGGGGTCAATGCAGGCACATGGGGAAAGTTGCCCCTTTTCCTAACTCTAGATTTATACAAACAAATTTTAAAAAGTGATTGGGAAAATCACATTCAGTGAACTAAATCTACTGTGTGCATTCAAGGTTAATTTTCTAGAGTTCCAAAATTAGTGGAAGGATCAGACTCCATCTTGCTAGTTGAGTGCATCAGAAAATACTAATTTAAAATTTTATCATATATTTGATAATGCTTATCAAGAGAAAAATAGAACCTGGTACATTTAACCCAACTTTGAAGTGTTTGCTTGGGGGATTCCTCAAACAAAGGAGAGTGGGTTCCAGAATTCACATTAAGAACATTCTGGAAAGCAGCTAGCTGGAGATACCATTTGGTTTTTTTAACGGTGGAACATATACCAGGGCTTGTGTTTTCTTCTTGGACCATGACGTCAGCTGTGATGCGGCCCCTGTGGCTGGGGTTTGATCAAATTCAAGAGCAACACTGAACCATCGCAACAGAGAGCAGGCCCCACACATATGTATTTAGACCTCTAGCATCTGTGGTGAGACTTCACAGAAAGAACTAGCTATAGTTGATGTGAACAGTACTTCCCAAAGGGCTTCGTTGCCTGAAAGATTTTCTACTATTTAAAATGCCTGTAGGCTGATATAGTGAACAAAAAGAATTTTTTCTCAGCAGGATTTTATAAAATTGCTTAATGCTCATATTAATGATAAAAGAGCTGAAACAAAATAAGAGGAGCTCACGTCCTATTTCATACTGTTTGCTCAGATTACACATTAATGTTTCGGGGAGCCGATCATTACCATTTCCATTAAAGACATCCCTTTCTACTTCATTTACCGGTTTGCTTTCTTTATTATCTCCCTGACTGAATGAGTTTGTTGGGCATTTTTGTTGAGCTATCATCATTGTTCAAAGTTTGCTCTCTAAGATATAATGTGAGAGCGCATACTTCTTAGAATGGGTAATGTCTGTAATCTTTTAAAATATCATGCAAAGAAAAAAGGCAGTCCTTAGTAGTTGATTGAAGAACTATAATTTGAAATCACAGATCTTTTTCTTTATCATTTTAATTGTGGTAAAATATTCTTAACGTAAATTTACCATCTTAAACATTTTTAAGTACATAGCTCAGTATTGTTAAGTATACTTCATATTTTTGTGCAACCAACCTCCTGAACTTTTTATCTTGCAAAACTAAAACTCTACTCCCTAAACAACTTCCCATTCGCCCCTCCCTCCAGAGTAAAACCACCCTTTTACTCTGTTTCTATAAATTTACTACTAAAATACCCCATATTAGTGGAATCCTACAATATTTGTATTTTTGTGACTGGCTTATTTCACATAGCATGATGTCCTCAAGGTTCATCCATGTTGTAACATGTGTTAGCATTTCCTTCCTTTTTAAGGTTGAATAATATTCCATTGTATAGATAGACCACATTTTGTTTATCCACTCATCCGCCTGCCAATGGACATTTGAGTTGCTTCCACCTTTTGACTATTGTGAATAATGCTTCTATGAACACAAGTGTAGCTTTCAATTATTTTGGATATATATCCAGAAATGGAATTGGTGAATCATCTGGTAATTCATTCTATTTTCCCTTTTTTGAGGGACCATCATACTGTTTTCCATAGCAACTGCATCATTTTATATTCCCACCAACATTATACAAGTTTTAATTTTTCCACATCCTCACCAACATGTCATTTTTTCTGTTTCTGGTAGTAGCCATCTTGATAAGTGTGAAGTGATTTTAATTTGCATTTTTTATATATCTTTATTCTTGAAAGTATTACAGATGTCCCTTCTCCCCCCACCCCAACATTGACATCCCCCTCCCTGCTTCCACCCCCCTTACCACCCACCTTAACCATATTGCTGTCTGTGTCTATTAATTTGCATTTTTCTAAGGATTAGTGATGTTGAATATTTTCTCATATGCTTGTTGACCATTTGTACATCCTCTTTAGAGAAATGTATATACAATCCTTTGCCTATTTTTTCATCGGGTTATTTGTTTGTTGTCAAATTATAGGAGTTCTTTATATAGCCTGGATATTAATCCCTTATCAGATTTTTCTCCCACTCTATAGGTTGACTTTTTATTCTGTTGATTATGTTTTTTGATGCATGGACATTTTTTATTTCGATGTAATCCAATTTACCTATTTTTACATGTGTTGCCTGCAACCACAGTTGAGATTTGTACATTGTATAAAATTAATCAAAATTCTACACCTGTAGTTGAATTTGATGCTGTTCCCGTTTGGCAATAGTTTCTAGCAGTTTTTCTAAGTTTTTAATCTTGATGGACAAGATGATGACTCTATCCTTTTAAAGGGTTGAGTTGATGAAAATATTGAAACTGGAGTATATTTAGGAGCAACAATTTTTGTCCAGCCAAATTTATGCTGCTCATTTCTTTCCAGTGAAAGACTAAAGGGATTTTTTATTACCATGTATTTTAGCTCTCCTAAGCATAGTAAAAAGGAAGAAATTATACTTTTAACATACAATCAGAAATCTATGCATTCAGACCCAACAGAGAAAAGCGAGAGATATTGTTCCTCTCAGTAACTACAATTAACACAACCTGCCTTTCTCTAAAATCCAAATCTTTTGATCTACATTGAGACTAAACAGGAGTTTCTTTGTATAGTCCTAGAAGCCCTGAATGCTGAGACGCTAACTCTAGGGGATAAAATATTAAAGAAGCTCTCTTTGTGTTAAGAGAGTTACTGTTCAATATTTGTGCAAGTTATCTCATTTTAGTGAAAATACTACTGTAGGATTGTAGTTTCCTGGTGGAAAATATAGTTGCAAAATATCAATAAAGCTTATATGCACTTACAGAGAAGGAAGAAAAGGGTGACAAGAAACACAAACATTTGTTATTCTTTTCAAATCTTAAAATCTTCTTTTGAATTTTCCCTCCATTTTTCGGTAACATGTTGAAATAATAGATCTACAATGTGGGTCCTATGTAAACCTGTATTTAAGCAGTAAGAAGTATTTTACTTTCTTTTTTTCCCATGGTAACACAACAGCCACTAAAGTGGATAAAGTTTAGGATCCACAAGTATCTTCATGATTCTCTGTCATTTATAACAGATGGGTCTTGATAGGTCAAATCTAAATTTGGTCTTTGCAGAACATTCAAGATCTCAAGGTTACCTCAGGCTTTGCTGCCATTTACCAGTTTTGACTCTCAACCTAATGAGAGAAAATGCATTCCTGCTGGTCATGGGCTACTTTTTGTTCCCATGTATGTGAGATTTATAAGGACCTGGGTAATGTTGTGATGACTGTGTATCACTTCTTGAAATGAGCACCTGGTTGGATGGTGTCTCTGTGACTCTTCCTGTGAATATTTGACTATGGAAAGACATACTGTTTCTTACATTCAAAGAGATATTTCTTCTCTCTCTCTCTCTCTCTCTCTCTCTCTCTTTGTTTCTCTGATATTCATATTGCTTTTACATTTTGTATTGGAAGAAGAATACATGTTTTGATGAGAAAAATTAGAAAAAAATGGAAAGAAATAGAAACAAAAGAAATGATGGAGAGTTAAAGAGAAAGAAAGGAGAATGATTAGGAGGGAGGGAAAAAAAGCAAAAGTAAAACAGATCTGCTAGTTTCCTACAGCTTTGCAATTTATACTGTAATTATTATTCAAATGACCTCACACATCAGGATAGTAAAATGAGAAGAGTTGATTAACTGAGAAGTCAAGCTGAAGGAGCCTTTGAAAAACTCTACTTTAACCCCACAACTTGAAAAGAAAAAAATACCACACTGTGAAATGTTTTCCCCAAGCTCTCTCTGGTAGTTAATAGCAGAACTGGAATTAGAGGTAATGACCAAGTCAGTACTATTAAGTGACAAATAGGGGATAAGCAAAATTCTGAGATTAAACCAACTAACAATTTCATAGAGACCATGCACTAGGCACTCTAAAT
The DNA here is from genome assembly GCA_030848825.1 of Tadarida brasiliensis. Taxonomy (NCBI): domain Eukaryota; kingdom Metazoa; phylum Chordata; class Mammalia; order Chiroptera; family Molossidae; genus Tadarida; species Tadarida brasiliensis. The sequence goes on from CM061258.1 coordinate 54,596,206, forward strand.
CATGTCACTGCAGTCTGTCAATCATGCTGTGCAACGCAATGGAGTGGCTTCAGGGGCCCCAGGAGAGGAGTCAGGAAACAGGGTTGTGCTCTGCCACAGTGGCAAATCTCCTCACTTTTCTGAGTTTCAATTTCCTCATCTGTAAAATATGAGAGTTGAACAGATGAGTTCTAAAGTCTTTTCCAGGTCCAAAAATAAATTTCTAGAAATAACTTATTCAAGTTCACATATAACTCCCCACACACACAGCCCTGGAGCACTCTTCCCAGAGCAGCATTTGCCTAGTAGATCTCATCAGCATGCAGCCTGCCATGCAACAGTCAGCCTGGTTGGCTAGCTGCTCTATTCATGAAGCAAAGAATGTGCACCACCCAAATGTGTATTCCTGATCCTGCCAAGCAACATTGTTTAAATTGCTCAAGGGGGCGGGTGTTTGTTTGTTTGTTTTGTTTCTTTTTTTGCTTTTTCTTTTTGTTTTCTGTTTAAATTCTCAACAGAGAACAAATCAAAGGGCATTAGAAACCACGTATCTCGAAGCTCCTGTGCATGACTCTAAACACCATCCTAGAGAGCGTGGGCCTCTCTTCTCCAGCCCTGAAAATCTTAAAAGCAAACCTTAAATTTGTACAGGATGAAGTTAACACTAATACACTATGGAAAGAACCTCAAAAATAGACTTGGTTTATTAAAGAACAAAAGAATGAAAACAGATGTAAGATTTTTATAAACAGTAGAAAATGCTCTACAGATGGATAGATGAACAGACTGCCATAAGAGCTGATGTACTTGTAAGTAAGTAGGGTGAACATATATCCTGGGTAGCCTGGACGGGCCTGATTACTCCTGTTATCCCAGTGTAACTATTAATATCACCTCTTTTCATTCTACAAGTGTCCCTATTAAGACATTAAATAGCATGGTCACCACTCAGATAAGCCACTCTAATGAAAGGAAGTCTTCCCCATTCCAGGAGTGGAGGGAACAGCTCTCCCCAAAGCTCTCTTTCAAGACACTTACCTTGAAAGTCAAATTCAAGAACATTGGCCATCTGTATGTCCATTACAACCAAGTTTATTCTCCCACCACAGTTGCAGCTGACCTTACCCCTATCTTGAACAACTTAGCCCATATTCCCTTTTTGGGAGAGAACTATGCTCCTCAAAGATAAAAGATGGGGGAGAGTGTGTTAACTATTAACATGCACCATATGCTAATACTTATAAGACGGAACAGTTTTGTACATGAGCAAAAAATGAAAAAGCTGACTTGTGGTCAAGAGAAGTAGACTGTCAATCCATTATGTGTTTTTATAATCATGAGGCAAAACCAATTTTCAGATTTTTTTATGGATCAGTGATTGGGAAGTGGGATGGTTGTTGCTATGCAAGACGGCACTTTTGCATCATCACTCGTATGGAAAATCAGATCATCACATCTGGGCTTTTCCAGGAAGTGCTGAGCGTCTCATAACACAGACGAACACATGTGGATGAATGGGGCAGCTTTTGTTCCCTGTGAACCCAGACACATCCTGGAGGGTCAAACGGAAAAGGGATGAACCATCCACAGGAGGCATGTTTATTCTGCAGAGATCCCCCCCTTTTGCTATGGTGGTTGGTTTTATTTTCAATTTTTTGGAAGGATAAGGTAAATAAATTGTAAAGATTCATTTTTGCTTTATAACAAATAGAGTTTCTCTAAGTAGGCAGATATCTCAGCAGTAGACAATAATCATCTATATCAAGTGTGTCCTAGAACAGCAAGAAGGCTATGTTTATGACCTGTGATTATGTGCACAAGAGAAAAAACAATTTTTGTATTTTTAGTGGTTTTTTTTTTCCAGAAAATACGAATTAGAAATTTTATGTGACCATATCTTACTTTAGGAGAATTTTTTAAATTGAAGAATTAATAAAGTATTTCAAGACCTTCCAAAGTAACAAAATCATAGTAAAAACATAGTCACTTCTCATAGGACAACAAATATTAATGCTATTATTAATGACATTAATATTTAAGTAGAAGAAAAATAAGTCATTTATTATGAAAATATTTTAGTAAACTCAGACTTAGTTTTCTGGAAACAACACTATTCCATATCTAGCTCATTTATCCTAACTAAAATTTTTGTTTTCTTTTCTTTTTGAGAAATGTCTCACCAGCCATATTTCTGAAGTCATGTCTTCCTATAATGTTCCTTTGATTATTATTATTATTATTATTATCCTCACCCGAGGACACTTTTTGCATTCATCTTCAGATAGAGCGAGAGGGAGAGAGGGAGGAAGAGAGAGAGAAACATTGATGTGAGAGAGACACATCGACTGGCTGCCACCCACACGACCCCAACGGGGCCGGGGACAAACTGCAACCGAGGTACGTGCCCCTAGCGGGAACTGAACCCAGGTCTCTCTGGACCACGGGCTGACGCTCTAACCGCTGAGCCAAACCAATCAGGGCTCCTTTGATTATTTTTATGTAAAGCTTTCTTTCCTAATCCTGGGAGCCATTTCAGCTAGCCTCTGAACACTTTTAAAGATCACAGGAGGAGCTGGATTGAACTAAATTGCATACTTTTTCTACTTACTGTAGATTCTGTTCCCACAGTAGTTATCTGCCCCAAATTCCCAGGGAATTGCCCTACTGTACTCACCAAGGAGAATCACATAGGCGGCCCTGCGTGTTTGTGCATAAGATTGGCATTGTTTTTGCACAAGCTTCCATGGAGCATGAAGTTTGCTTTCTGCCTAAAAATATGTGTTTGCTATGCTGGTGTTAATTTTTCCCCCCTCAATATTTTATTTTATCTGTCTTTGTATCCATCATATTATTTATTCAAACATATTTATTGATCATAACTATGTCCCATAAATTGACTGATGAGAATAAAATGGTCCAAGCAGTCCTTGGGAGCTTTTTCATCATGGAAATGATTTAAATCTTTGAGGGTGTTTTCTCTTTTTTGTTTCAATTTTTTTCTTTTTGTCCCTTTAAAGATAGTATTCTAGGAATACTCTATAGGAAACTCTATTTTTTTTTAATCCTCACCCAAGGATATTTTTCCATTTATCTTCAGATGGAGTGGGAGGGAGGGGGGGGGGAGAGAGAGAGAGAGAGAGCGCGCGGGAGAGAGACATCGACATGATAGAGATACGTCAGTTGGTTGTCTCCCGCACAACCCCGACCAGGGCCGGGACTGAGCCACAACCGAGGTACATGCCATTTACTGGAGTCGAACCCGCGACTCTTTGGTCTGATGGCAGCTGAAGCTCTAACCGCTGAGCCAAACTGTCTAGGGCCAACTAGGAGACTCTTAAAGGACACTCTGGGTGAGGCTCACTGCTCTCCTCATTTTTTAAACTTTCTGGTTTATCAAGAAAATCTAGAAGTGGGAGAGGACCAGGGGAGAGGAAAACAATTGGGTTAGAGTTAAGGGGGAGTCTTTGAGTAACACATGTCACAGCCTTGCTGGACTCGTGTCCTCAGGCTGCATCACTGTCTCTTGCTTAGAAGAGGGACGAGAAAGTTTTGATATCTGATTCTTATTAGAACATTGTACTGTTGTAAAAATCCTTCTCAGTTGTACCAGCTCTCTGTAAAATAGATGTTTTCTTTGCCTTTTAAGCCAAAATAGCAGTGTTACTTTTCATTTCTGTTCTGGGTCTAGTCTTACCTGAAGTGAAATAAAAATCGTGTCCAATTTTTTCACATATGAGGTTTCTTCATATGTGAAGACATTTGCTGTCTTACTTCAGAGCAATGATCTGATTATTGTCTGTTTAAAAAGAATGTCATGGAGGGCTAGGGTCACCAGTATTTACATTCTGTTTATTTGGATTCTATCCCCTTGAGAAAATCCCAAATCCTTTCACTGTCCCAGCAGAAGGGGTGCACTAATATACAAAAGCAGACACAGCTTTTGTTTTTAACAAATAATTTATTTTCATCTGGTTCAAACAAGGATTTCTGCACAATCCATCAGTTTATTCTACCACACAGTAAATCTGATTCAACTGTTTAATTGACAGAAAACTGGTTTGAATCGGTTTACATTTTTTAAAACTTTATTTTAAAGGAAAGAGCTCAGCCTCCAGGAATACCATTTTAGAACTCAGAGGTTGATTCCTTTTCAGGGTTACTATCACTCAATTCTCTCTTCTGCCTTATTCTTTTTAACCATTTTACAGCTATTATACAGCTTCATGAAGCAACGCGATAATCTCAGTATATAACAGTGAAGAGCTACTTAAGTACTAACCAAAATGAAACAGCCTAACAGTTGAATATCCATATAGAGTTTTATCTACTAAACATATTATCATCACCTGGTTTGGCTAGTCTCCCATCTTGAGTATTAAATGCACAATACTCATAATTTTCTTCAACTCAATTCTGTATTCATTTGCTGTGTTCAAAGATATTCTTAATTAATAAATAAATCCTAGTAGAAAATAGGAGACACTTAGCAGTACTGGAAAGACATTTTCCTAGTGACCGTAATTTTTGTTGTTCATATGTTTTGTATTGATAGGGGGAAAAGGCAGCTTTCTATCTTCTGCATCTAATGAAACATTGTTTTTAAACGTCTAAAACCATACTTCCTTGTAATATCAGAATCACTAAACTTTTTATCAGATTTACAAAAAGAAGCATAAAAATAATGATAATTTTTGCCTTCTTTCGGAACTTTTTTGTTGCTGTTGTTAATCCTTACCCGAGGATATTTTTTCATTGATTTTTAGATAGAGTCAAAGTGAGGGAGGGAGGGAGAGAGAGAGAAAAAAAACATCCATGTGAGAGAGACACATCAATTGGTTGCCTCCCACATGACCCCAACCAGGGCTGGGGATCGAACCTGCAACCCAGGTATGTGCCCTTGACCGGCAATCGAACCCACCAGACCCTTCGGTCTGTGGGCTCACACTCTAACTGCTGAGCCAATCTGGCCAGGGCACTATTTTTACAAAACTTCTTTGCAGAAATTTTCTCTTTATCAATTTGATTGTGATGAACTTGGTATATTTTCATCATGTTTCTTGTGCTTGGGGTTTACTTCCTTGAATCTGTGGAATTATAGTTTCACCAGTTTGAACAATTTTCCTCAATTATGTCTTCAAATATGTTTATGTCTATTCCCTTTCCTCTCCTTTGGAAACTCTAATAATATGTATATATGGTCATCTGAAATCATCCCACAGATCACTGATATTCTGTTCTTTTTTTTTGTTTAGACTTTAATTTTTCACTTTCAGCTATTTTTATTGTTGTCTTCAAGCTTCATAATCTTTTCTAACGCAATTTCTAATATTCTAATCTGCTATTAATCCCACCCAGTGAATTTTTAAATTAGACATTATAGTTTTCATTACAATAAATTAAATTTGGGCTGTTTTAATATTTTCCATGTCTTTACTTAACTTGTTCAATCTTACTTCTAGATTCTTCAATGTATGGAATACAATTAAAATAACTGTTTAAATAATAACTTTAAATATTCTAATATCATTCCATCATCAGTATCAACTACAGATTAATTCCAAATGACTGGATTATCTCCTAATTCTTTCCTCGCTTCCTTGCCTGCCTTAGATGCCAGGCACCATGAATTGTACCTTCCTGGATGCTGGATGTTTTTGCGTACTGTCAAGTATTCTTGAGCTTTCTTCTGGTACTAAGATAGTTTGTTCCTACTGGGTCTCATTTTTAAACTTTGTTAGCAGAACCACGACAGCAGTTACTGTAAGATTAATTTTCCGCCACGATTGTTGCAAGACTCTGCTTCGTACTCTAATAGATGGTCTCTGAATGTGAGGTTCCCTCCTTTAACTGTTGGTAACAGGCTCTATTCCTGGCCCTGTGTGAGTTCTGGGTACTGTTCCCCTAATTTTCTCAGGCGGTCTCCCCACCCCCCACCGGGTTTACATGTGCCCTAAACAGTACACAGCTCAATGCTCTCTGCAGGCCCCTGGAGCTCCCTGGGCAGCTTTCTCCTCTCTGGTGCGCTGCCATCTCCACTTACCTCGGCCTCCCCAGGCTCACAACTGTCTCCTCAACTCCTGAACTCACTGGGCCCTGCGTGGCTTCCCCTTCTTTGTTGTGGCTGGAAACTCTCCAGGCTGTAAGCCGGGCAGTTCTGGGCTCCACTGATTTGTTTCCCAGCTCACAGAGATCCTTCTCTACATGACTTCCAATGTTTTCAAAGTTTGTTGTTTTATATCTTTTGTCTGGTTTTCTAGTTGTTTCAGGTAGAAGGGTAAATTCAATGTTTATTACTCTGTCAGGAGCAGATTTTCCAGGGTGGCTTTTGGAACATAAATAATATTCTGTCAGTCCCTTGCTCCGAGTAGTTTCCCTTGAAACACTCCTTGTCAAGGGCCACAAGACTCTACATGTCTGACCCCGCTTACCTCTCAGATTTCATTCACCATTCTCACCCCACTTTGCTCTCAGTGGTTGCTTTGCTGTTCCTCCTGCATGTCAAGCTTGTTGTTGTCGCAGGGCCTTTGTTCCAGTGGACCTCTCCACCTGGAACATCTTTTTCCCAGGTTTACCAATAGCTGACTTCTCTTCACTCAGGACCCAAATGGCATCTCCTCAGCAGGACCATGCTCTGTACAACAGCTCTGTTCCTCGCCTTCACAGGCTTTCGTACACCTCTTTATTTTCCTAATGATCCCTTGTCCCTGACATTCTATCACGATTTACTGTCTATATAACTTATTGCTTATTGTCTGTTTCCCCATCAAAATAAGGGAAATTACTTTTTCTTATTCAGTGCTCTCTCTCCAGAGCGTACAACACTGCCTGGCATTACATATTTGTTGCGTGTGTGGATGGATAAACACAAACTCAAAGTTAAAGGTTAACAGAGCGTCTACATAGAAATTTAGGTACTAGTTCCCATATCAGACTACTCTTAGATCATCAGCTGACAGTAGGTAACTAGAGAAAGACATGTGCGTGTGGAGAAAATTGCTGTCTTCTTGGGCCTTCAGAATTAAAGGATATCCATAGCCCAGCAGTCGGAAGATGCCTGTGTTGAAGATTTGCTCTGATGACCTCCTACTCCTGATTTTTGTTTCTTTTCTTGTTGCTTCAGCTGTTGTTTCTCTTTCCTTTTGTCTGACAAAGTCCTTGACAGGCAAGTTCCCTATCCCCTGGGTGGCTGCATTCGTGGTTCTTTCCTCTGAAGTCCTATAGGGCTGCTTTTCCTCCGCGTGGCCGGCAGCCCTGCTCCTCTGTGGGACCTGGCACAACTTTGTCACTCTCTAAGGTATAGATAAGTCTACAGCTGCAGAGGACACATCCTCCCAAAACATCTATGCCATCCTCCCAAGCCATCTTTAGAAGACAGTTCTCTCTACTGATCCATCGCATGGTCCTACAGCTGGGCTGAAGTCACTCTGCCACTTGCCCTTGTTACTGAAATACCGAGCATCCTTGAAGACAGCATGCCCAGCTCCATGGTTCCAAGAGGAAAAATTTGGGCCCTGGCCGGTGGCTCAAGTAGTCGGAGCATCGTCTGTACACCAAAAGGTGGCACGTTCAAGCCCTGCTTGGAGCGTGTTTGGAGGCAACCGGCCGAGCTCCCTCTCTCCCCCTTTCCTTCTCTCTAAAAATCAATTAAAATTTTTTGTAAAGATACAAAATGTGTAAGTTGATATTGGATATGATTAGACTTGATGCAGCAGATATTCTTCACTAAATTTTAAGCATAAAATCCAAATCTTTTTCCAGGTAAAAGCAATTCTGCTAAGGAGTGAATATGTGGGTTTTATCTGTACACCTTGTTCATAAATATATCCACCTGTAAATATTACAGATTCTTTCCTGGAGGGAAGCTTCTCCCACTCCCCACCTCAAACTCTTCAGAATAAACTTAAATTTAGTGATTTACCATGTTATGCACTAATATAAGGAATATTTATTCTGATATTCATGCCCTTAAATGTTGCTGTGTTAGGACTGATGGGGAGGGGTGACATTTGAGGAGACAACACCTGATTAATTTTTCAGGCAGAGAGGAAGAGGCTGGGTTTACAAGTCAAGATTTCCTAACTTGATATACTCCTATTTTCATGACAGTTATAGATGATCACATCACTGCAAGAATATTTATGATTGAAGTTTTTCATGAACTGAGCTGAGAACCTAGCTGCCATCTATAACATGTTTCTGTAGGAAAGTATATTCTGAATTATAAATAATCATCTTATATGTAAACTTTGGAACACAACCCCTCTATAAGTTGGGAGTCTTCTTTATTCAAGGAACAAAATGACGTAATTGCCAGTAACTGCTTCTGGGGAGAGGAGAAGTGTTCTGCTCCCATGGAACAAAGTAAATCCAAAGAACGGAGAGGTTGGTCTTCTTTTGAAAGAGAACCTCCTAGCCCTGGCCAGCATGGCTCAGTGGTTAGAGAGCAGAGTGCCAGCCTGTGCATCAAAGGGTCACGGGTTCGAGTCCCAGTAATGGGCATGTACCTGGGTTTCAGGTTCAATCCTTGGTCCCTATAGGGACATGTATGGGAGGCAACCAATCGATGTGTCTCTCTCACATCGATGTCTCTCTCTCTCTCTCTCTCTATCTCTCTTCCTCTCCCTCCCATCCACTCTCTAAAAAAAACCAATGGAAAAAATATCGTGAGGGTTAACAACAACAAATAGAAAGAAAACCTTCTGGTGGAGTGGAGTGTGTAAATTAGGTCAGGCACCTGACTCATGATCTCATCTCTGTCACTCCCAGCCTGCGATTCCTTATCTAGCAATTTGTGGCATTGGCCTCGATCTGTTCTCTGATTCTCAGAGAGTGGAGGAGCAGAAGAGTAGCTGGGTGCAGGCCCTCTTGCGACTCTCACGTGACCACTGAATCTTGAGTCTTCCCAGTTTCGGAAGTGGAGCTCCCAGCTAGGCAGTCCCCTGAAGCCAGCAGTCTGCAGAGGTCATCCTCTGGAACCAGCTCTAGGAAAACTGAAGAGGCAGCTAAATTAGTCTTCAGTCCCTCTTTCCTGCCCTTATCCTAATGCTGCCCTTCCTGGTGCCCATAAATAATGGTTTAATTGACTAAAAAGGCTCCATACACTCGTTTCTGAAGTATGTGCCTTATAACAGAGGACAAAGCCTCTTCTTAAGTCAAAGGAATGCATCTCTAATTGTTGAATCAGGCATTAATGTGTTGGTTGGTGAGGAACTCAGAAGAAAAAGGACTTTTTCAGCACCTAAGAAATCATACTATATAACAACCAATTTATTTTACTAGCTTTTCGAGAGCCTGATAATACAGTAGTGGTTCTCAACTCTGGTTGCACATTAGAATCCCTGAGTTTTGTTTTTTTAAAGAAATACCTGATGCTACAGGCCCTGCCCACAAAAATTCCAACTTAATTGATCCAGAGTGGAACATGGGCACTGGGATATTTTTAAAGCTTTGCAGGTCATTCTAATGGGAAACCAGAATTGAAAGTGATTCTTACAGAAGTACAAAAGCCCTTTCCTCCAGAGGCCCTTTCTCTCCCATCCCCTCCCCTGCCTCTAGGCCTTTAGCCACCCTTTCTCACATCTGACACCCTGTTCACAGGGCCAAGAGGGATAGCTGGTCTTTCCCTGCAGTCCAGGATGGAGTAGGAGAGCTTCCCTACCTGGAAAGGGAGTTTCTCGGAGAGAGAAGGGTGTGTGGAGAGCAGCCGACTTGCCTCCTGCAGGTGGGCCTGAGCAGGTGGGTGTGGGTAGAATTACATGCTCCTTCTTCTTTAAGAATATTTTTTCTCATAGATGGACTTAGCAGGGGAATTTTCCGAGCAATTTGATTCAAATTACAATCTATTCCTGCCCCTGTAAGTACCACAAATCAATACAGCGGTTTCTGTTGTACATTAGTGAGATTGAGCATTGGTATTAATGTTTTATGTGCTGAGAAATCCATACATTTACTCAGAACCACTTTCAGAAAACTGATCGTAGCCCTTTTTGCAAGTTGCTGAGAAAGTCGTGCACACCTGATGGGCATTTGAATGAAACAGGCACAATTGAATGTCCTGATTCTATAGCACTTGATTAATTTTTCCTGCAGAGAACTGGATTCACTTGGGCTGATCTCTTAACAGTTCCCAATTCTGACTGTACATGATTCACCTAGAGAGCTTATTTCAAAATAATAAAACAAAACAACAACTAGAACAGATGCTAATATCTGGGCCATACTCCAGAGGGAGGAAAAACATCTCTGAGGAGGGTGCACACAAATAGCACTTCTGAACCACACCCCAGGCCAGGGGCTGTATGTTGGAGCCAGAGCTTAGCAGCTGTGTGGGGAGCAAATTAACCATGTGAGCAAGCTCGCCCACCTCTTCCACACACAGTGGGACTCTTCTCTGAGGTGCCACATTTTGTTTGTTTCATAAATCCCATTAATGTGAATTTTGAGGAACATGGTTGACCAGAAGCAAATGTCACCAAACTTTTGGGAATCATCTATTTTTCTGTATTTGGGGAGCAATTTCACATTTAATGTCATAAAAGTTTCCAGCATCTTTGCTTTTCCTGTCCAACAGCTCATGACGGGACTCAAGCTGGCCCACTGTGCAGACAGGTCTTTTCTTTAGCACTTTCGAAATGCAAGAATCCTACAGAAACACAGCAGTCTCCTTGCCCATGGCCAGCAGACGGGAGGGACTTCATGCATGACTTAATATTAGAAGTATCAGAGGAAACTTTCTGATACCAGAGATTATTTCTGGAATATACATATTTTTTTCTGTCAGGAAAAACGTACACGAGTTTTCCTTGCCTCTGGCATTAAAATAGCCCTTTAAGTTTTTATACTAAATAAAAACTTTGGACAACAGGACCTGAAAGCTCTTTATATATGTCCTGCACTATCAAATGAGGATTTTTCTTGGGGTGAAGAAGAGAGTGTAGTCTGACAACTCTTGATTCAGCTCGGCAGCCAGACTGTGTGAGGGCCCACAATAAGCTTTTTTGAATGTGCTGTGCAAAATGCAAATTAAATACAATTTTCTAGTCTATGCAAACATCTAAAAATGGCATGCAGCAACTATTTCTAACGAAATCTTATCTGACTGGGTAATTGTAAAAGAAAAGTATACTTACATACGTATATATGCCATTTTAACGAAGAGCAGGAAAAATACTGTTAAGAATTATGCTTAAAATAGATCAAGAAAATTTTATTAATTGGAAAATGAGAGCGAGAGAGGTTGAGAAAGAGAGAAAGGAAAAGAGAGGGAGAGAGGGAGAAAGTAAGGAAGTCTCAGACTTTGAGAATGTCTATGTAGACCTCCATATCCTACGAGGATACTGTGAACACAGGTGAATGAATGCACTACACTGTGGGAGAATAAGAGTGGTGTCTGGGAGATCTCAGTTCTGTCCCTAATTATCTGTATGACCCTGGGCAGGTCTTTCTGTACCTCACAGGGCCTCACCTTCTGGAAAAAGGACAAATTTCTTTTGAGTTCTAAGATTTTCCAGTTAGAGGAATGAATTGAGGAGGGGGGTAGGGGGGCTTTACCTGAAGGCAAAAGAGGCAGTTTGCTGCAAAACGTTAGAAAAATGCTGGTTGAATTCCAAACAAGTAAAGGCAACAGCACATTCTTAGAAAAAGATGCATCTGAGCTTCCCCCAGTCCCTGGTGTATCACGTGAGCAACATTGGGGTACTTGAGGTTTATTGAAACAGCAGAGCTCTGCTTTGGGGGACTGCACTGCTAAGCAGCAACCCATAGAACCCCAAGAAAGGCGCGCTTTGAATATATGGGAAAGAAATTGCAGGGGCACCGTCTAGCTTTTTGACCCTGAAATTCGATTCTCCTGTGTTCTCTGGCAATTTTTAGGAGTCTGGGTGAGTAAGTAGAGGCCACAGCGTCCTATTTTGAGGAAGGTGGGAACATGTGCCTTTTTCTTCCTCCTTCTACATCGGACCTTCTAGGTGAGGTTCTAGAATGCTTAGGACTCTGGTCAGTGTTAGAATGGCGATACATTGTAATCATTCGTTACAACCTGCCCTGCTGATCAAGTCTGTGCGCTGGGGAAACACCACCTACAGACCTGGGCCCATCCTGTCCCATCAGGGAAAGATAGTTATTGGAGATGAAGTATTAAGCCTTCATGCAACCTAATCTTTTCACTTGAGACTTAGAAGGCTCCTGCATCCACTAACAGGATAGTCACTTGACTTAGTGAGATCCATCCCCTTGGGAATTTGGGAAGCTGCCCACAAAAGACTGGAGCTTTCTACCCAAGGCAGGGATTCCATCTCCTCCTGATCCCTGGGAGAGACCTTCCCATTCATCCTTTGAAGTCAGTGCTTCTCTGTCAGTGTCAAGTGGCTCCCTTCTTGGGGCTGGCTTCCGATTTGGAAATTTCTGCTAAGCACTCTCAGTGACATTTCTCCATGGGGCTTTGGGAAATTTACATGGTAATCCTTTAAAGGTATTACAGAGATCAGAAACAGTTCTTAAAATCGAAGGCAGCCCAGCACTCTTATTCCTGACTTCTGTTCTTCTCAGAGGTGGCGCTCGCCCACCTCTTAAACATCTCCTTCCCCCCTTCAGGCACTGAGTGGCCTGCTGCTCCCATTCTCAGCCAGCACGCAGGTTAATGCTGTGTTTTCCAGACTTGGCCATCCTTGGTTAAATGTCCGAGGCCAGGATTTACTCCACTGAAGAGGAGGCAGTAGAAGATACGTCCCATTCCTGTGGCCATCCCGGTGACTTCCCTACTTCAGTTCCTCCAGAGCCAGCCCAGCCACCACTTTTCCTGTGTCACCTCTATCCTCACGGGCTGTTCCAACCACCTCTCCATCGGAAAATGGAAGTAAAGGTCCCATTTGCCTTTTCTGTCCCGGGATATTAGTATCTTTCGCACTCGCTGATGATGCCATTAATGCTTTGGCAGCGGGGTAGGACGGGAGCTAGGACAGGAGCTAGGACGGGAGCTAGGACGGGAGCTAGGAGAGGAGCTAGGACGGGAGCTAGGACAGGAGCTAGGACAGGAGCTAGGACGGGAGCTAGGACGGGAGCTAGGACGGGAGCTAGGAGAGGAGCTAGGAGAGGAGCTAGGACGGGAGCTAGGACAGGAGCTAGGACAGGAGCTAGGACGGGAGCTAGGACGGGAGCTAGGACAGGAGCTAGGACGGGAGCTAGGACAGAAGCTAGGACAGGAGCTAGGACAGGAGCTAGGACGGGAGCCACACAAGGCTGCCCTGCACGGGATCTTCCATTTTTCCCCTGGCTGTGACGTTTTCAATTTAACATTGTTGGTCATGGCCCTTTGTTTAGCTGTTTCTTTCAAATTTTTAAAGCTTTATCTTATCACTTTTTCAAGTTTTATTTGAAGTCCGTACATAATTAATTACTGAATTTTATTCATTTCATTTCATATAGGGAAGTTTGATTTTTGATGATTCTTCATTTCACCTGTCTTTAGTCAGAATAATCACTAAATATTCTACATTTTTTGACTAAAAATCGACAACTTTACTTGCACGTAAGATGTGTTGGGGTTCAAGTCCTGGCTGCATAACTTTGACCAAACTATTTCACTTCTAAGACTCAGTTTCCTGCCCTTTCAGAACTTAGATAATCATACCCACAGCCCAGCAATGTTGTCATGATCCCATGAAGCACTGGTGTCTAGCTCTCAGCAAAATGCCTGACGTATGGTAAATAATCCATAAATGATGGTAGCCATGAGGATGATAAGTAAATGGTTTGGAAAGATATTGATAGAGAATCTTCAACTATGTGTTTAGCTTAAACAGTCGATCTGCCCTAGTCTTTCTGTCAGGAGTGTCCCCAGCTGCGTGGGGCACAGTTCTATCCTGGATGCAGGTCACTCATGTGTCTACACTTGGAATTGACCTTGTAAACAAGCTTCTTTCCCTTCTGTGGTCCATGTGGTTTCTATGGTCTTTTATTTTTTAATCTGCTAAAACACTTTGAAGTTCAGCTTTGTCCAGCTCCCACGGGAACCTGGTGGCGGTTTCCTATTTCTGGTTTATTGCTAAAGAATCATCAGCAAGAGAGGGCATCAGAGCAAGGTCACTCCAAAACGCTAAGTAAGAAATACGTCCATGGAGAACATTTCCACGGCAAAATAAAGAGGGCTTCCTCTCAGGATGATTTTCTGTCTGTGTCTTGTCTTAGAAAATGAGCTATAATTCTCTGAATGATTTGCCACATTACTTACTTTATCAACCATGATATTTCAATCTTCACATCTGCTTGTAATTAAAGAGAAGAGTCTCTGAATGTCACAAGGACACGGGAGTACATGCAATGGGACTTGTAAGCTGCTACAGAAAGATTTTGGTGCAATTTCCCTGCTACCTTAAAATTGCGATACTCAGAAAAACCCAAAACAAAATAAAAAACCATCCACTAACACGTCATCCCCCTGAGTGCTGCTAGACTTGCAGGGCCTGTGCCAAGCTGCTAACGGGAGCATCTATTTGGCCAAATGATGTTTGTTCAAGTTGTCAAGAATAAAGCCTACCTCCTGAGATTCCAGTGCAATATGGGAGAAGGTAAGAGGGTAGGAACAGATTATTATGCTCACAAATGCTTGGTAATCCAGGATAAGAATAAGTAAAACACACCTAAATGCGGAATGATAGTGTTCCCAACAGAAAGGTCATTTGAAAAGTGCTTATGCTCACGAATTCCCAAAGTAAAGTGTGAGGGTTCCCCTGACAAACACTGCTGCGCCACACGGCTGTGGGACCTGCGGGTCTGCTGTCCGCCAGCATTACCTCTCGATGGGTTTGGCAAGAGGAGGCAGGCGGAGACGAAGGCAAGGTAGGACCTGGTGCCTTTGTAGGCAGTTTGGATGCAGACCTCGCTAATACTGTCCCTGGAAACAAGCTTGTGGGGCTCTGAGCAAGCTGTGGATGAATGCATGTTTCCTTAGAGCACCAAGTGTTCCTGGGTTAGGGCTGAGAAAGCAAAGAATTCAACAAGAAGTACATCAGGGAAAGAAGCACATCAGGGGAAGAAGATAAAGGGACCTGCAAGAGACAGTTTCCTCCGGACATTAACAGCGAAACACCAGACCTGGTCAGGGCGATGCGCAGAACCATGTATGCTGCCATATGAGATGCAGTCTAAGAGGAAAAAAGTCTAAGAAAAAGTTATTTTAAAAAGGTAGAACCTAAAATGTCTCTTGTTCAGAAGAAAAATAGGTACTTCAGAAGAAGACAATCATCCCTGGGGCTCAGAAATATGCTGCAAACAGCTAAACCAAACCATCACAATCGAAATTTTCTAAGAAGATTTTTTTTACATTAAGTTAATAAACATATTGACCAAGAACTAAAAATCCTGCTAACATGCCAGCTACATCCTCCCTCCTGAGGGCACAATACAATCCACTAGGAAACTGCTGCTACATGCTATAATAGGAAATATTTTCAAACCCACAAAGTAACCAGCAAAAACCTAAAAGCAGAAGGAAATAATATCAGGAATTAGGCCTATGGAATCATACCTCTAAGCTGGCAGCGCTCCTAAACCACATAATTATGTTGTGAACAGATGGCATAGCATCCTCTAATATAGCTTGTTTCTATTTAGTATAAAATGCCTGAAAATAAATGTAATACTCCTGTTCTGTTTTTGTTGCCTTTAATCCTAGAGCATTGCCAAGTTTCATCTTCAAGGTCCTGTGCTTTATTCTTTTCTTTAGATACCGCATTCATTCATTCATTCATTCATTCATTCATTCATTCATTCAACAAAAATTCAACCTGCACCGTGTGGCAGGCCCCAGTTCCCTGAATAACCAGCACTGTGCTCTCTCCTTGACCACTGCTGATTGGAGCAGGTGTGACAATTGACTCAAAGGTAGGCAAGTCCTTCATACGCTTCCAGAAAGTTACTCCTTGCAAGGCTTGGCTAAAAGTAGTAAGTGGGGTCAAACTTCCCTGGGAATTTGGAAACTGAAACACCTGGCTAGTTAGCAGAGAGGGGTCAGAAATGTAAGTGTTGAGAGTTTTCATGATATAGCAGAGCTGGATGAAGCCCTCTGAAGTCGGTATAAGCTGCAGAAGAGGATGGCAGAGATGAAGATGGACCATATACACAGAGAGCAGCAGAGACCCCATAGCCCTGCAGCTACTCCCTCACGCCTGAGGGATCGAACAGCCTTGATTCCCAATGGCTTTACAACTCTGGGTCCCAGGAGTGGTTACACAGCGGATCCCCTTTCTGGATTTCTCTGAGACTTGTGCTATCTGTGTTATGACTTGAGTTCCTGAGCCAGCTTAGATAGGTGTCTGACTCTCGCCACTAAAGAGCCCTGACTGGAACACTGCCTTGATCACCTGTCGTCCTGAAGAAAATGACTGAGTCCCTGAACATCTGAGAGAGGCATTCTGGTTCAGGGCAAGTGAATGACTAATATCAGCTAGCCATGGCTATATGTATAAAGATTGTCATTCTGACCTATAATAGAACAAATATAGATATCCATCTATATGTAAAAATGGAATTTGTTACCCATCATGCTGGTACAGTTTTAAGTGCATTTAATATATAATGTTTTTATTTTTTATTTATTTATTTATTTTATCAGATAGAGTGGGAGGGAGGGAGAGAGAGGAAGAGAGAGAGAGAGAGAGAAACATCGATGTGAGAGAGACACATCGAGTGGCTGCCACCCACATGACCCCAACCAGGGCCGCAGACAAACTGCAACCGAGGTACATGCCCTTAGCGGGAACCGAACCCGGGTCTCTCTGGACAGCAGGCTGACGCTCTAACCGCTGAGCGAAACCAGCCAGGGATAAGTGCATTTAATATATAATATATAGCAATTATGGGTGAAACCTAGTTAACTGGTAACTCTAAGGTATGAAGAGTTTGATAAGAAACCAAAATCCCTATGACTGTTACTATGAGTATAGCATTATATATTTAAAATCTCTTCTACACTATTTCCTTTCCAAAATATAAACCTATGACTCCTGCTGGGTATCTAATGAGATTATTGTCTTAAACTTTTGTTCCATCCCTCCATTGTGACATACTTTAACTCTTGAAAAATACTCTTTCATCTTTTTAAACTTGTCATTATGTCTATTCTGCAGTATATTAAGACCAACAAAAATATCCAGAATGCCTGGCCATTGTAGCTCAGTGGCTTGAGCATCGTCCCATGGACTGAGAGGTCCTAGTTCGATTTTCTGTCAGGGCACATGCCTGGTTTCGGGCTTGATCCCCAGTAGGGGGCGTGCAGGAGGCAGCTGATTAATGTTCTCTCTCATTGATGTTTCTCTCTCTCTCTCTCTTCCTCTTTCTCTACAAAATCAATAAAAACATATTTATAAAAATATATCCAGAATGATATAACTCTGTGAGATTCTAATGTCATTTTTTAATTCAAAGAGAGGCATAACTACAGTCCAGGAATATCTGGAAGATTCTGTCTTTTAAAAAATTAAATTGTACTCTTCCTCTTTATATAAAACAAGTGACAGTCCTTTCATTGCATGGACATACCAGTAAAGCTTGTGTTTCTCTGGAATAAAAATGTTAGTTATTATACTAATGTTTACCCATAGGCCCTCATTGTAAAAATGGAATTTGTGTGGATTTGAATAGCCATGAGTTAATTGAGCTCATGAAATGTTTTTTATACATATTTATAAAAGGAAGTATATTATTTAATATAAATCAAAACAGCTAGAAAATTTCATTGGGAAATGTAACCAATTAAATATTTGCCAAGTAGGAAAAAAAACCCTTTGTAGTCCAGAAAAGCATTTACTTATGGAAAAGTATTAATAAAATGTTGAATCAAAGTTACCCAGATGAATTCATAGTTGCTCTGACTACTGTAATATAGCATATAAATGGAAATATAAAGGACTTGGAAAAACCAAAGCAATCTTGAAAAGTAGAATAGAGTTGAAGGATTTAACAGTATCTGATGTCCAGAATTACTATAAAACTTTTGTAGTCAAGATGGTTCGCTGCTGGTGTAAGGCTCAGTAGAATAATGTAGAGGAGTCAGAAAAAGACCCATGAATATTTGGTTAATTGATATTTTTAATAAAGGAACTAAAGTAATTCAATGGGAAAAGAATAGTCTTTTCAACAGATGCCACTAGAACAACTGGATATCCATATGGGGAAAATGAAACTCAATTCTTCACATAATACATAAAAATTAACTTGAAATGGATCATATACCTAAATGTAAAAAATTAAAACCAAAAAACTATTAAAAGAAAGTTTAGGGGATAAAATCTTCATAATACTGGCATGAACAAAGATTTCTTTTCTTAAAATGCCACAAACCATGAGTAGAATTTGATAAATTGGACTTCATCAAAATAAATACTTCTATTCTTTGAAGACACCATTAAAAATATAAAATAGTCAAACCATAAACTGAGAAAATATATTCAAGGTACATATATCTGACAAAAACGATTGTATTCAGAACACATTAACAATTCTTAAACTCAAGAATAAAAGGACAAACAGTTTAGAAGAAATAGGCAGAAAATTTGAACAGACATTTCACAGAAGAAAATATATGAATGGTCAATAAGCACATGGAAATTTGTTCAAAATCATTAGTCGTCGGGGAAATGTAAATTAAAACCACATGAGATATCATCATCTCATACCTGCTAGAGGGCTGAAATTACGACAACTAAAGCATTGGTGATGATGTGGCGCATCTAATACTCTCATACATTGCTGGTGGGAGTATAAATGTTGTGCAGCGACTCAGGGAAACTGGCAACTGCTTATAAAATTCAACACGTACAGTTGGCTCTTGAACAGCACAGGTTTAAACTGCATGGGCCCACTTACACACACACATTTTCTAATAAATATACAGTTGGCCCTTCATATTCCTGGGTTTCACATCCCTGGATTCAGCCAACTATAGATCAAAAGCAGTATCTTCAATTCGAGGTTGGGCATCCTCGGTTGTGGAGAGCCAACTGTATGCATCGTTCTACTCTATTTTATATAAGGGACTGGAGCATCCACAGATTTTGGTATCCAATCTCCTAAGGATACTGAAAGAAAACTGAAGTTTTGGGAGGCGTCAAAATTATACATGGATTTTCAAGTGCATAGGGTTAGTGTCCTTAACCCCCATGGTGTTAAAGGGTGAACTGTACTTACCACACAACCCAGCAATTCCACTCATAGATATTTACTCAAAGGAAGTGAAAATATATGTTCTCAATGACTTGTATGTATATGTTTATTGAAGCTTTACTTATAATAACCAATAATTAGAAATAATCCAAATGTACATCAACAGATGAATAAACAAATATGGTGTGGTCTTACACTGGAATACCTTACAACAATCTAAAGGAACAAATTACATGCAACAACATGGATAAACTTCAAAAACATTATGTCAATTGAAAGAAGCCAGAAACAAAAGATTCCATTTATATAAAATTACAGAAAGATCAAAACTAATCCATAGTAACTGAAAGCAAATCAATAGTTGCCTGGCGTCCACTGTGTGCATATAGGTAGTTGAGGAGTTATTGACTGGCAAGGTACACAAGGGAATTTTAGGATTAAAATTCCTAAAATCTTGATATCTCGATGGTTAAGGTGGTTCCATAGGTCTGTACATTGAAAACAAGTGTCAAATATCAAGCAAGACTCTTTAAATGCATAATTTAATGTGAAGAAACTAAGTTGCAAAACCTAAAACTTATTTTAGAGGTATGACTTAAAGTCTTTTGACCATATTAGCGAAGTTTAACAATACAAAGTAAGTTCAGCATAATGACCTGTGTGTGAGTCAACAGAGAAGGGGCATCCAAGTTCCACTGTTCCAATCAATTAATCACCTAGGTCTTGTGGCTTCTACTGTCAAAAGATGTTCTTTTTGGTCTGCTAATATTTCTTTTTTTTTTTTTCAATCCTCACTCAAGGATATATTTTTATTGATTTTTGAGAGAGAGAGAGAGAGAGAGAGAGAGAGAGAGAGAGAGAGAGAGAATGAATATCAATGTGAGAGAGAAACCTCAATCAGCCACCTTCTATATGCACCCTGACCAGGGATCGAACTCGCAACCTAGGTGTGTGCCCTGATCGGAAATGGAACCCCAGATCTTTCGGGGTATGGGACAATGCTCCAACCAACTGAGCCACACAGGCCAGGGCATGGTCTGCTAATATTTCTGCAATCCTAGCAAGATGTTAAAATTAGAGTATTAAAGCCTTTGGGAGATATCAAAATCAGTATAGTTAAATACTGGGAAGATACAGAAACTAGCATGGAAAAAAAATAAAGAAATGACTTTAAACCCATAGTGTTAGTATTTTAGAATGTTTCTGCATAACTATATTCATTTATATATGTTTGTCTGATTTTTAAATATTTGATTTGAATAATTAAAAATGTTTTATTGTATAGACTATTTCAGAAAATTTAATTGATCAAATTAGTGATTAATGACTGAATGTTCAACAAAAATATAGTTTTCAAAATTTTTATTTGATACAGAAGTTGAATAATTTTTACACTCAACAGTTTTAGATGGTTAAATGTATCTTTAAGTGTTTACAAAATGTACACAAAACAATCTTGCCACAATTAAACAACTACAATAATCATGTCTCCTTGTGAACTAAGACTCTAAGAAGCTAATGCCTCTCTCTCTCTCTCTTTCTCTCCCCCCCGCCTCTCTCAAATTTCTAAAACAAAAATAATTTGATTAGACCTGATCAGTTACCATCTGGTGTAGAACAGCTCTATGGGCAAGCTTTATACAGGACTTCCTGTGGTATAGGTTCATGATCCAATCAACTGTTACCGTCATAGCAGGATTACAGGACATGAAATGTGACAACTTCTGAATTTAAGCAACAATTATTTTCTCCTTGTCCTAAATGAGGTCAGTGGGAAAAACTGATACTTGGGTTGTGCCTCAAACACTCATTTCAATAAAAATGTACATGTAAATGACTATGGATGCGAGCTGACGACCTCAGGGCTCTGGCCCTCTGTCAATTGGCTCCCAAAATCACCTCTTTCGGGAACCGTGAGAGAAATCCTACTTATGACAGACTTTCTGGCAAGGAAAAACAGTACTGAAGAGAGACTTGAAATTTAATAGCAAACTGTGATCCTATTTAAGTAAATGTGTTTCTAGATTAGTCTGGATATGGGATTGAAAAGTGATGTGGATACAGTGATTCCTTTGGCTTCCATAAGTCAGTAAAATTCAGCAAGAAGAAAACATTTGATCTTGTGGAAAGAACTAGACACTAGTGTTCTCATCTAGCTTCTGCCTCGAAGAAACTCTATAACACTGACTAAGTAACATAACTGCCCCGACCCCTGTCTTCACACATGTAAAGCTGGGCTTGGCCCAGAGAACTTGCAAGACTTGCCAAGTTGCAGTCACAGCTACAATCACTTAGAATTCTGGGGTCAAAGTGTATGGAACATTCTGCTAAATTCCCCCCAATATATTACCTATCTAGTACATTTTCCAGAGATAACATGTTGAAACTACGACTCATGTTTCAAAGTTTAAAATGTCCTGTTCAGGCAGAAACAAAAGAAAAAAAATTTACAAAATTCATCTTTTGTTCATTATCTGGCATTGTTTTTTGCCCTGTGGACAATTTTAACCACCTTAAGAATGATCATTTTTACTCCATAAAATATTAAATGCAGTACGAACCCATTGTACTACTAAGCGCAAGGGTCACAGATGACCCTGAAGTACAGGCTTTCTGTATTATGGAGACAGGTGAATGACACAGCACAGTGCACTGGGATATGATGAGGACATGGAATTAGTCAGAGTGTGCGTGTCGCTATATAATAGCTTTTTGGTCTTATAACAAAATCTGCCATGCCCTTTAGTGCACCCAGACTTTGTTCAGTGGTTGTTATTCAACTGCATTTTGCCCAGCATATCAGTAAAACACACAAAAACATGTCGAATCTTTCTTTTGTAAAAGTATCCATCCTTTTGGATTTCTCTCTGGGACTGGTCTGAATGTGCAAACAAAAAACTCATAATATAACTTGAGTTTTTTGAAAATACAATAGTGTGTCTCCAACTCTCAATCAATAGTAGAATAATAGAAGACTAATTTGGTGTCCATCTTGTCTAAATCCACCATTTGACATATAGACAACTTTTTAAATGAAGTGACAAGTTATAATGTCATTTTTTAAAAGCCTACAGCAATAGTAATAATACCAATCTATTCTTTGTATGTGCCAAGCACTGTTGTCCAGGTTGTACATGTATTAACACATTAATGCTTTGTACAATATGACCGTTGACAATGCTGTGAGGTACATACCCCCATTTTACTATGAGGAAACTAAAGAAAAGAAAGGTTAAGTAACCCAGTCATACAGCTAGTAAGCAAAAAGACCAGTATTTTAACCCAAGTAATCTGGCTCCATGTGTAAAAGTAAAGCGTATATCAAAAGGGAAATAGAATAACAACAAATAAATGATTTTCACTAGAATTTAAACACACGAATATATGTATTTCAGTTACTTGCACTTTTATTCCAATGATAACAATTTGCTTTTGTGGGTGAGTTTCTTCTGTTGGATCATGCAATTAGTCCTCATGCTGGAGGACTAATTACCGGGTGGGTCTGAATGTCATCCAGGTATGGCATGCTGGTAGCTCAGTTCAGATTTACAATGTGTTTGTCACATGTCATGTTAAATAGAGTCACATGACAGCTAACGATGTGGTTTTTAGTATGACTGATTACATAGGCTTACTGTGTTCTAGAATTCACCAAATGAATGTAACATAAGGAATATGCAATTTGGCACAAAGTGAAAGGATTAACAGTTTCAGCATGATTCAAAAGAATAAGGAGAAAGAAAGCAAATCCTGACCCTCCTTAGAAGATTTTAAAGAAAGAATAATCAAGAAGTCCTGATCAAGTTTGCAAAACTGTTTCTGCACAAGCTGACCTAAAGAATAAATTCAAACTTTTTCATCTGCTAACAAGAAAGAGCTTCCCCTCAGTTCTTTTCCTTTTCAACATCATCTCATTGATGGTTATCATCGTTGGTGCTTTTATCGAGTTACTAGAGATACTAGTACTTCTAGGTACCTTAAATATATTATTTCTAATCCTGACCTCAAATCTGCAAATTAAGTATTGTTATGCCCATTTTCAGAGTAAGAACCTGAGATTCTGAGAGACAAAATAACTTGCCCAAGATAATACCACCACTCATCAGTATATAGAAGTGAGTTTACTCATTCATAATGAGTATATCATTATTAATCCTAAAAATGACTCTACTGAGTGCATTCCATATGCCAAGCACTGTGCCAAGAATTTTATATTGTCCATCTTACTTATTTCTTACAATAATCCAAGAGAGTATGAATATTCCTATTTTACTGATGAGGCTGAATAATGACCCCCTAAATTTGTCAGTTTGAATCCCCAGAATCTGTGAATACGTTATCTTACAGTTTGCAGATGTAATTAGTTAAGGATGGATTTTAAGATGGAAAATTATACTGGATTATTCAGGTGGGCCCAATGTAATCAGAAGTGTCCTTATAAGAGGGAAGTGGAGCCCGGCTGGTGTGGCTCAGTGGATTGAGCGCCAACCCATGCACCACGAGGTCACTGGTTTGATTCCCAGTCAGGGCCCATGCCCGGGTTGTGGGCTCAGTCCCCAGTAGGGGTTGTGCAGGAGGCAGCTGTTCGATGTTTCTATCTCTCTCTCTAAAAATCAATAAATATATATTTAAAAAACAAAAGAGGGAAGTGGAGAGAGATTTGACCAGAACATGTATATCACCACCTAGAAAATGCAAATTAACTTATTTAAATAAAATAAAACAAAACCCAAAAACTTGGGGGCCAGAAATGTATTTCTTTCATGTATCAGCCACTAAAGAGGGTGGACACTTCAAGATGGAGGGCTAAACAACTAGTGACCAGCTAAGGTTTAAAAGAGTTTACATGTCAAATGTTTTCTTGGTTCAATCCCAGTCTAGCAATCTGCCCCACTGCCTGGGAGAGTAAGCCACAACTAATCGCCCTTACCTAAATATCTAAGTATTATCTGAGAAAACAGGAAACAGTTTCCATCCCAATACCTAATTGCTCACAGATTAATTGTACTTCCATAGAGAAAGTCAAATGAAAATATGATTTCATATATGCTATATTATTCTCTTTGACATCATACAACAGCTCTTTCTCATTAAGTAACATGCTTAAACTTGGAATTTAAAAATATCTACAACATGTTCACATTTTATAGGCAACTTCTGCACATCATGTGTTTATTGGGTTCTAAATGTACAATATATTGTCAGATAATCTCCTCACTAATGGTCACAATCCTTTTATAAGATTAATTCATTTTGACAATATTATTTTCTTGGGTGCTTTCACTTTCTTTGTTAGGGAGTCTCACTTCAAACCGTGTTTGATGCAGTATGTGCTAAGAAATACAAGACAGAAGTTTGAGCAATGCCACTGATCCGATGTTGCTTTGAGGAAGTCAAGTCTCAGAACTTCCAAGAGAAATGTGGAGTGAAGAACAAACAGTCCTGGTAAACTCTCTTAATCCCCTAGAAGGCTATGATGAGTGATCTTTGTTAGAATTTTAGATGATGCTAATGTAATTTGAAGCATCTGCTTAGGTAGACAGTGCAATGCAGAGATTAATAGTACAGGCTCTGAAGTCAGAGGTCCCGGGTTAAATCTAAGGTCACACTTAATCACTTAAGCCACAGGTTCATTTGTAAAACTAGCTGCTTTATAGACTTGATTAAAAAAAAATGAAGTGAGATAATTTGCAAAGGTACTTAGTGTCAATTCTGACACATAGTAAGATTCCATAAATGATAATATGTACTACTATTATTATTTGCCGGAAATTAAACCAAAAAATCAGATGACATTTAAATAAATAAATATTTATTTATTTTGGTCATAATAAAGTTTACTTTCCACTATTCCTTAGACTAATTGTTTAACAGCTTGAACATTTATTTTTTATACGTGTGTGTGTGTGTGTGTGTGTGTGTGTGTATATATATATATATAAAAAACAGATTTTATAATGAGATTATAGTAAAAAAATTTGATAATTTTACCTAGCAGTACCATGATGAAGGAATTATTCCTATGCAAATCCCATTAGCAGTGCTAGAAACTATAGCAAGAAACTACAGCATAATTACTACACATACAAGGCCCTGCATGCTTATTCAATTACTGACTTCACTGACCTTTCAAATACTTATTCAGGCATGGTGAAGAGTATAGTATGTTCAACCTCGAGTTGAGTAATTACAAATAATTAAGTTTAATTAAAGCCTAATTATGCATAAAGAAAAGCCTAGCATTTCCTTGGATCTTGATGTGTTCGTGCAGTCTGGTGACTAACTGGGCTGGCTGTACACGGCAGCACAAAACTTGAAAATTGATCAGAAGCTTAACAAATCAGCAGATGTCATTCATTCAACATGTGCCCTTGAACGAGTTAGTCAACTTTTGTGAGACTCAGCTTCCTCACCCACATAGCCTTGGGTAGGAATAGTTCCTTTCATAATTTCTTCCAGACTTCAAAGTCTGTGTTTACATGATCATCTGCTCCACCTTCTTCTGTCCTAACATAATTTAAGAAAAACACATTCCCCCCATTAGCAGTAGCAGATCCTCAAAGAGAATGACAGATGCCGCCCACTGGAGAGTATCAGAATTGCCAGTGGGATGGGAAAATGAATTTGAAGAAAACCTGTCACCCCAAGGTCATTCTTCAGTACCCAAGTAGGTTCTACTTCCCTCTTTTCCACTGACTGAACTACTCCAACCAACCAAATATTAAATTTTAAAACATATTATTTATAAAACCTCTAATTCAGTGGTCCTCGGACCATTAATGGTCTGTGTATGTATTTTATACAGTCAAAAAGTATTCTTAAAAGATTTGAATTAGTTGCCAAAACTTGCAACTCAAAAGAAATGACAAAAATATGAGTTTCTGGTTTCCTTTGAAACTACACTACATTGTCCACAGCTTTGCCACGCCCCATGATCGCTAACATTTGTCACTCCACATCGCTCTTATTTCTTCTGGTAGACAGACATTCCCCGGTATCTTAGCTCTACCAAAAGTATGCAGACTAAAGATAGACCATGCTTTTTACATCCATCCTACTTCATTCATTTGTCATCGGTGTATTATTTGGCCTACTACAGCCCTCAGCTTATTTATCATAGACTGGCCAGTTCAATATACATTTTTTCTTTCTGCTTTGTCTCTTTGAGAAATATTTATTTGATCAATTTTTACTCTACCCTCCTTATTCGTATACTCTCAGGTTGAGTGCCAGATGTTCCTATTCTTTGAACTCATTTTTAAATGATTATGTATACAGAAACGTGCACATATCATGTATATAAAAGGGGAAAACTCACAATAGACACAAATATAAGAAATATGGGAAAATATAAGAGAATATAAGCAAGAACTACATATAGAAGTCAAAATGTTTCTGAAAGATAAAAATAATATCTAAGGCTAAGGAGCAATATGCTATATTTATGAATAAGAAGATGTAATAGTACAAAGATATAATTATTCCCAAAATTCATTTATAGTCAATAAAATTACCAAAAAAAATCATTTCATATTTTTGTGAAGCTTAATTAGGTGATTCTAAAATTTATGCAATATATCATTTCAAAAGGGCCAAGTCTGTTCAAGAGAATTTTCAAAATGAAAAAGGTAGAAGGACTTTAAGCTGTAGAAGTAAAGATAATAAGATATTAAAAGAAAGAAGGAACCATATATAAAATGACACATATGCAGCCCTAGTCTCCATATTGTGGTCTCTAAATATCATTTCCTATTGAAATGAACCAGGACTCCTTAGAGAAATAGCTGATTCCAGAGTTGAGGATATATTTATTAGATGCTCTCCCAAAGCAAGGACACTCTAAACACTACTAAGATCATGGCAAAAGGACTTAAGAGCCAATATAAAGAGGCTTCCACAGTACAAATATAATCTAAGTATTAATGGAAATAATAAAAATGATTGAGGTAAATATTTATGTATCCTTGAGATGGCAATGATACTACACAACAAGAACCACCTCGTTCTTCATTTTAGGGCCATGCTAGAGAACCAAGTCATTTTCATAACTAGTAAATAAAGGTAAAATATCAAGTATTTATTCTGACTTTCCAATAACAACTATAGCTCTAGGAATCCAAACAGGTAATAAGAATTTTTTTTTTAAAGATTTCAACTAATAAACGAAGAATGAATGACAGAATTAGAATATCAGTATTTTGCAACCGTTAATGAAATAATTAAACTAACATCACCATATATATATAGCTTTCTAATAGAAGTACATGCTTCAAAGTGTACACATGGGATTTTTATTTAAAGAGGTGACTGAGTGATGACACGGAGAAGCTAAACGCCATCGAAAGATTTTTATTACTTACATTTCCCAAGAGGCGTGAGCACGCCACAGCACTCAGAGCCCCAGGGGGAAGCACCAGGTTTGGTCAGGAGGCAGAGCAGCGAAGGGAAAGAGTGGCCTATGTCCCACAGCTTTTATGGTCTTTCTGGGGAAAAGGCAAGGCAAAGCATGAGAAACAGTTTAGGATTTGCTAGTATGAATAACGTCAGCAGACTGTGGTCCCTAGGGGTGGTCTTTTGATGTCTGGTACCCAGCCCTGCGTGATTAGAGCAGAGAAATCTTGAGTCTTGAAATGTAAGAGCCAGAGAGAGGATTTGGGTCTAGGAGCGTCTCTAGATTGATCAGTGTTTTACCCAGTCAGCAAGGCCACAAATCCCAGAGCATCAAGAGGACAGAAAATAAGAAAAGATAGTACACACTACTACATATAACATATTATTTCCCAAATTGAAACTGAAATGTATATACCGATACATATGCAGTAGTATTACCAAAAACAATCAATCTGATCAAGATTCTGGACCTAACTGCAGGACATATAGTGCAAAGAGGAAATTGTTAAATGACACCCTAGGATACATTCAGTAAATCCAAATGATGGGAAACTCTTTAAGACAAATAACCCTGTTTCTTTAAAGGGGGAGGAGGTGCAAAATGAATAAATGGGAAAAAGGGCACATATAAATTAGCAGAGACCATATATCAGCTGATTGCAATATTTAAAACTTATTTGGATCCTGATACAAATAAACAAATGGTAAAAATACATAACACAATTGGGAAAACTTGGACCCTAATTGGATATGTAACGACATTTTAAAAAAATTGTTTTAGGTATTGTTAAAGTTATATGACAGGTACATCAAGGTTCATTGCATTATCTTTCTACATTTTTAATATGTTTACATTTTTGCATAATAAAAAACTTAAAAAATGGAAAACTTGCCCTGGCCAGTTTGGCTCAGCGGTAGCGCATCAGCCTGAGGACCAATGAGGCGTGGGTTCGATTCCGGTCAAGGTCATGTACCTCCATTGCGGTTCGTCCTTGGCCTGGTCAGGGTCATGCGGGAGGCAACCAGTCGATGTGTCTCTCTCACATTGATGTTTCTCTCTCTCTCCCTTTCTCTCCCTCTCTCTCCCTCCCACTCTATCTGAAGATAAATAGAAAAATATCCTCTGGTGAGGATTAAAAAAACAAAAACAAAAACAGAAAACTTGAAAAAAGTAGTCTGACAACATCCATTTTTACGGGAATGTAGCACACTGGGAATACAAATTGGTCCACTACTTTAGAGAACAAGGTAGCAGTATCTGGTAAAT